>CM059600.1:127377500-128577500 GCA_030412105.1 Cyclura pinguis | reverse complement strand
CTACAAGAGCCTCCTGAGGAGCCCAAAAGGTCCCAGCAGATGCCTTTTTCAGGACATCCAGCTGCAGGAAAATAGCTGGATGCATCTCCACTGATCTCCAATGACATGGAAATGGAAATGGCTGGAGGGTATATTGAGAGCCTTAAAGGATTTCAGCATACCCTCCAGCGTTTCAAAGAAAATGAAAAACGTATCATGTGGCTGAGCAACATCAGAGCATGGTGAAAAAGGTGCGGCCAGCCAACAAAAGGGCAGAAGCTGCTGATGAAGAAAGGCGCACAAACATCTTGGATTTAATACAATGAGTTTAGGAAAAGAAAAAAAATCAATAAATACAATACTCTGTATGTGTCATTGCGTGTGCACAACATGATTAAGAATACATCTAATATTATATTGTACGTTATTCTAAAATCAAAATGGTTTTATCAGACCTGCTCAAAATTACAGTCTTCTTTCTGATCCACTGTATGAGATTATATCCCCTCTCTGCTCAATGCACATTATAGATCAGGTCACATACCAGCTTCCCCATAACAGGGGACTCATCTGGTCACCTTGAGCCACTGGTGGTTTCTCAACCTAACCTACTCCATAGGGTTGCTCTTAAAATAAAAATGGGGTGGGGAGAAATGATCTGCAATGCATTTAGCTCCAGAAGGTAAATTGAACGTAATTAGTTAAGAAAGATGTATTTGGGGAAAAAAGGTGTTTTGTCATTAAATATATGTATTCTGATGGCCTTTTAGAATGTCTCGTGCTACAATCCTGTATGCTTTTACTGAAGAGTAAATCACACTGAACTCGCTGGGACTTACTTCCATGTAGATATATGAGCTAATGTAAATGAAACATTGCACTACAGAGAAACCCTCTCTCAAAATAAGTAGACAGTAAACTCTCTCCCAAGAGCCACCATGGTGTAGTGGTTTGAACTGGAGACAAGGGTTTGATTCTCTGCTCAGCCATGGAAACACACTGGTTGATACATACCCAACCCCTAGAAAAACTGGGGCCATTTCCACACTAGACAGTTATAGCGCTATGATTCCACTTTCAACATCCCATGGAATCCTGGGGTTTGCAGTCTCGGGAGGGGCCGGCTGGCCTCTCTCGAAACTGCAAACCCCAGGATTCCATAGGATGTTGAAAGTGGAATCCTGGCGCTATAACTGTCTAGTGTGGAAGTTCTGTGTGTGATAGATTCACCTTAGGGATCGCCATAAGTCAGAAACAACTTGAAGGTGCACAACAACATCAAAAATCTCTCCCAGTTTTTGACCTCTACAAGTTAAGCATGTACTCTTTCCTATGGCACAGTGCAGCCCTGGCATACACAATGTATTAGTACATCAAAAAGAAGGAAGTAGAGAGAGAAAGAAACAGTAACTCCAAGCTTTAAAATATAGTTTATGCAACTCAGAACTGAAGGGAAGAAAACAAATATTTTCATAGTAAGAATGTTTCTCTGCAATATTAGTCCTGTTTTAGGAAAATTAGAGGTGTGGGAAATCTGTACAACTATGAGAAGAGGAGACTGACAGAGGACCAGGTACAGAGTTCAGGGGGTGTTATAATTGGAAGGTGATCTCGTCAAGGGAAGCTCCTCTTACCTGGAAGGGATCCTCCCTTCCCCAGCTTTTGACATGGTGTATTTATTTCTCTTGCTCACCTGGAGTAGCAATTTGGGATCACATGACACAAGCTGTTCTGTTCAATAACTAGGAGATTGCCTTTGCTTGAGACTTCTGGAAAGAGCAAGACTCTGCTCCTTCCTGTCCTCTTCTGTTCTCTCCTCTCCCTTATGCTGAGTGCAAACTGTTTGCTAGATTGGAAACCTTTTGCCTGACATGGGGAATATGTGAGAGCATGTTAGCAAGGGGAACAAAAATCACCCTGTAAAACCGATTGCTTGCAATTGCTTCCATCATCTCACAAGTGAATATGGGAATAGACTTTAAAAAGACATTGTAGGAAGGCATCACAATCCTGTCACAATCTCTACTTCATTCTAGGATGATTAAAGGAAATGGAGAGCTGAACTAGAAGTTTATATGGAAATTAAAATCTGATGGGTAGCCCAGTGGCAATTAAGTTGGTGTTTTGGATAAAACTATTAAAATCATTGATCTATAAAAACTAAATTAGTTAGGTTTTAATATTAAACACAATGACATTCTTGTGGAAGAAATCATTTTCTGCAGGTGACATTCCCCCAACTTTTATGAGAAAAAGCCACTCCTTGTGAATTGTGAATGATGTCAGCTTGAATACTGCTTGCATTTCTCTAGAACAGGGATGGACAAAGGGTGGCCTGCAGGCTGCATGTGGCCCCAGGGCTGTGGTTTGTGGCTGTCAGGCATTTAGGAACAAAAATATGTTTAGATTTTTTTTTCTTTTTTGCCCATAAATGCTCTTTGGGGCAAGGGGACATTTTTGCCATATTCCGCCACCCCTGGCTATTTTAGGCCCAGAAAAATCCTTTTTAAAAACCAGAAATAAACCAGAAATGACTTCCAGTCACCTCTTGTTTTGAAAAAAGGCCTTTCCTGGGCTAAAAAATGATTGGGGAAGAAGCATAAAACATGGGATAAATGCCCCCACAGCTCTTTGAGGATGAGGGAGGACATTTCAGGCCAAAAGAACAGGGATTTTCTTTTTACAGTGGAGGGGGTGGTAGAGGGGTATAGCCCCCCAAGGTCTGCTAGGAGGCTATTGCAGCCCCATAGCCTCCCCCGGTTGCCTGCCCCTTCTCTATAGCTAGAATCCTTTTGGGGTGTTATGCCTAGTTACACCTGTGGGTCATATTGTTTAGACATTTGTGTAAGGTGGTATTTAATACCTCCTTATGCAAGTGGATCCTCATTTACCTCGAAACTCTGGCACTGTTCCCCACCCATCTATCAACCACCTCACATTTGGAATGGCCACTGGAACTTCTCCAGAAGAGCAGTCAGAATGATTGGGAAGTTACTAGCCTACACGCTGCTTTCTATCACCCACATAAGTACACCACGCTCAACACTGAACAAGATCTAGGCCTAGGAGTCCAGTAGAAATAACTGGACATGTGGCTTTAATTTTTGGCAAGTCTACCCACTTCTTTGCGAAAGTTAAACTATGGCCATTTCCGCACGGGGCAACAGAATCGCCCCGTGCCAGTACTTACCGGACTTCTTGGCTCCCCTGTCCGGTCCGCGGTGCTCTGGAGCAGTGCGTGCTCGTCACTCCGCACTGCTCCGGGGACGAAAATGGCGGCTTCCCATTGGTCGAGGGTCTCGACCAACCGCTGAAGCTCGCCAACCTAAAGCCCGCCCTGGCAGATCGCAGGCTTGCACTGGTGCGAGCCTGCAAATCTGCACTGGAGCACGGGAACGGAGTGGCGCGCTCCGTGCTTTTGAAAGACCTATTTTAAGTGGTCTTTCAAAAGCACGCTGGACGACCACTTCAGGTCTTTTGGGAGCGGGCTGAGGTGCGGAACTACAGTAAGTAGGTCCGACCCAGTCCTCTCCCAGGTGCAGACGTCCTCCCTGGAGGACGCTCTGCACCGTTTCTTTAAGCCCGTGTGGAAATGGCCTATGATGCTGAAAATTCCACAGATTTTTTCTTTTCTGAGGCAAATGATAGGATGCTGTTTCAGCGCAATAATAGATTTGTAGAAGTGTACCATCTCAGTGGGTTTTATTCCTAAACTGAGCGTGTACCAGCTTGTAGCCTCATGGCCCAATCCTATGTGTAGCTCCTTCAGGTGTAAGTCCCTTTGAATTCAGTGCACCTGTAGTAACTTGGTCTTGTGACACCAGGCAGATGGGTTTTAGAGTTCTTGTTAGCCTTATGGCCAAACATTAGTATCTATGGAGTGATATAGAAGGGATTGTCTTGTAGTAGTGACCTTGTCTGACACTTCTTGCATTCACTTTTGTGGTTTGAGGCTGGGAAAAGATATAACGGCTGGGAACAGACTGGAAGAATGCATTTTCTCTGTTGCTAACAAGCTTGCATAATTCTCATTACTAAGGGCGGGGGTGGAGATGTGTCATGATTATACACTTTGGTTCTTCATTTACTTCTGCGCTGTATAACCATTGGGACCCCATTTGCCATTGGCTTTACCTGGAGGATGCACCCCCAACCGAAGGGCTCTCCAAATTTCCAGTGATGGGGAATTTGACAACCAGGTAAGGAATAGTTTGAGCAGAATTTGTTTTGATGCCCAGTTCTGTCCTTGGCTGCGAGGAGATGATGGGCCTTGTGAGGGAAAGGACTGGAATACTTGTCTGCTGTGTACCACTCACGGCATCATTTACCACCAATAAAACTTACACTGTAGCAGTAACACGTGCCAATGTCTGCCATGCAAAGAACCCTTAGAAAGGCCTCGAGCTACACACAGTTCCAGAAAAAAAGGCCACAACTTACACCAGTGAAAGAGTGCATATTTCCAAAGTAACGATGCTTAGAACTACCGCCAATTGTCCTAATACCCAAATGAATGGTAGAGTTTATGCTAGGACCCAACTGTCTCAAATCCTCATTAAATCATATTTAAAACAGAACGAACAAAGCCAGACTTTGTCATTCTCAAATTTGAAACTCACCTTTAAATGCAGAATGACCATATTAGAAATAATATCTTATCAAAAATCATGGAGTTTTCCCATCATCGCAATAATTATTCAATCAAAGTCCCCTGGGAATCCACAGTTTCTGAAACAAAAGCCATTTGAAAGTAACAAATGGATTAATATGTAAACATGTGTTATAAACTGAGGCTTTGCATTTTACCCCCAGTACAAAAGAATTGGGGGAGCGGGAATGCTTCTGTTTTGTATTCTGCTGTTCATTTCTAGGGGCCTCTACCACCAGCAGTAAGTCTCTATGGCCCAGTGGTGATTCTCTATGACATTGTTAAGAAGGGACATTTTTCTATTTTCAGTGGCATTTGGGATTCTGTAAGTGTGAAGCTTTTGACTTTCATATTGAGTATTAATAATCATCTGACGAAAAGGAGTCAGAAATTGGGACAGCAGAGGGACTCAGGTCCTTGCAATAACTGATATTACTGTCGGGGGCTGTTTCCGTGATAGGTTTAGACCCTTTAAAATGTAGAATAATTGGGTTCCCCTGAGTCACAGCTGAAGTACTTGAATTTCTCTGCATTGGGTTTCTTTGTAGCAACAAATGAACAGAATGGTCTATTTCTTCATCGACCCATCATGGATAAACGTTGGGAGATAAAATGAGGATAACTGTACCAAACAAAAACACGTTTATCATTGGCTGTAGTTTGAAAGACAAATTACTTTCAAGGCACTTTTATTAGTCGAGTGATTTTCTTGTGATTTCTTAGGTTAGGAAAGTTATCCCCTAATCCACACTACTGCCAGCTATAGTGTCAGTTGTAAGTTGAGAGGGAGCTTGGAAAAGATGCTCTCACTTGGCCCCCAACTTTGAGTGTGCCAAGCTAGTTAAAGATAGTTACTGTAATGTTACCATGTAGACCCGGACCTGAGGTCTAAAAATTAAAGCTTGTCACAGAAAGACAGTGAAGGCAAAAGATATAAAGAACCCCACAAGTATCCACACTATCCAGTTACAGTACTCTGATACCACTTAAAATGCCATGGCTACATCCTCTGGGATTTTCTAGCCAGGCTGTTAAAGGTCTCTGGCAAAGAATACTGAATACCTCATGAAACTACAAATCCCAGGATTCCATAGGGTGGAGAGATGGAAATTTAAGTGGCACCAAAGGGCCATCATTGTATAGTATCAATAGATACCTACTATCAAAGGGCTTTCCAGAATACAAGTTATGGGTAAAGACAATAACCTGCTAGTGTTGACCAGTCAGATGGGGTTTTGTAGAATTGATCTGGTGATGGATCCTAAAACTTGTAACCAACCAGATGCTACCAGTAAAATGTATTTAATAGCTTCTAACCCCTTTGTCTGGGTCCTTGATTTGCCTAAGGCCAAGGACCATTACTGCACAGTAATTCAGTAAAAGTTTCTATTGGAAGACACTCAACTGATGTTATCCTTTTCGTTTTATTAGTTTTCCGTATATAAAATTACGTATCTGTACATTGTTTACATCACTTAGATATATTCATGTTTTTCTTCCAATCCTCTCTAGAACCCACTGTTATTGATTTTATAACTGTGCTACATCATTATACATCAATATTCTTCTTAGTTTCTGCATTCCATCTAGTCCATCTATTATATTAGTTTGATTTTTTCCATCTTTTTATACATCTTTTGTACAATTCACTTATGTTTTTTAAATCTTTCATCATTTCACGTATATTACTTCTCTCCATCCTTATATTGTAGTCTTACTAGTTGCTTACCCTATATCTAAGTCTCTCAATTGTTCCTATTCTCTTTCTATTTCTTCATCTGTTTTACCCATTAGTCTCTGTGTTACTATATTGGCATTTCTATTTTCTAGTAAAATGGCTAACCATTGGTCAGTTTTAGGGGTTTCTTGGTTTTTCCATAATCTGGCGTATTCTATTCTTGCAGTCGTAATCATATACAATAAAATCCTCCAATATTTTTTTTGTCTCCTTTGGCCAATCATATGAAGCATATTCAATAAGTATGTTTCTGGCAGTTTATTGAATTGAATTTGCAAGATTGTACATATCTTATTATGAATTTCGTCCCAGAATTTTTTTGCCTTATTGCAAGTCCACCATATATGGTACACCGTTCCAACTTCTTTCTGACATTTCCAACAGATTCCTGTCCTGGTGTTGTATATTCTTTTTAATTTGTCAGGTGTCATGTACCATCTGTGGAATATCTTGAGGTGGTTTTCTTTTAAGTTTTGGGCTACTGTAAATTTCTGAGTGATTTTCCAACTAAGTTCCCAATGCTCTAGTAGTATTGGATGTCCTATATTTTGTGCCCAGGAGATCATTGTTGCTTTGAACAACTGGTGTTATCTTTTGAGCATGCCAGGCACGGACCTGGGAGGGCTTCTCTCTATTTAGGTGTGACAGATAGTTCATTCATTCACCAAAGCTCCTGAGCAAAACTAGAGGGACATATATACTGGACTTCAGTATAACCATGAATATTGAGTCACACTGTGTAGGTATTTAAGTTATTCTAATACAGAGAAAAAATTATTCAGCAACATCTATAGCAGATACTTTGCCTGGGGGCCAGTTTTCTGCCCCTGAAAACTCCTGGGCCTACACAGACTTCACAAAATGCAGAAGTAGTAGTGGTGGTGACAACAGCAACAACATAAAACCAGAAGAGGCTGAAAGTTTGGTAGATTTTTAAAATGTTTGAACAGTAAATGAGCCTCATCACTTGTTTAAAAGTTGAATCATAACTCATGAATGTTTCTAGGGGAAGTAATTCATTAATTTTTGTCATCTGGAAAAAGGTGATTGTCTGGATGTTGAAGGGTTGGTGGCAGTGAGGGCTGCATTTTGACCTCCATCTCTGCTCTCTGGTGTGAAGTCAGATGTGGCACTGATTGCACTCCAACAGCAGAGGAGATTTTAATTAAGGTGGCAATCCCTCAGTCTGTCAGCTGGCTGCCAATGGGTTGTCACATTTGGTGGACGCACTGTTCTGCTGATGGAGTGGAGAACTGTCAGTGGTGCAATACTTATGCTCACAGAGGAGCCCTCAAGAGCTTCTGCTATATCTCTAGAAAGCTCTGTCAGTGCTAATATATTGCTGGTGGTGTTTTGTGGTGGTGTGGGAGGTGGGTAAAAAGAAGCAGGATGAAGGCAGATCAGCAGAGGCCTTGAATCTGCTGTGCCCCTTTGTTTCCTTGGCCATTTATGCACCACAACTATTATAGTGCTGTTATTCTACTTTCAACCTCCTATGGAATCCTGGGGCTTGCAGTTTAGGGAGGGGCATTTAGAACTCTAAGCCGGAGAGCTCTTTGGCCTCAGTAAACTACAAACCCCAGAATTCCATAGGAGTTTGTAAGAGGAGTGATAGTGCCATAACAGTGTATTGCAGAAATGGCCCTTGATAATGTACCCCTTTCCCAGAAAGCGGGGCAAAAATAAAGAGGGAATTCACCCTATCCTTCTGCTTCTGCCATGAAATTTATCTCTTCAAAATCACCCTTGATCCTTGGTTTATTCTGCTCTTCAGTGTATCAATACAGCAAATAAGAACTGTCATCTGTAAGTCTTCATGTCAAATGTACCGTTAGCCACTGGTCTTTTTCTTTTTCTTTTAATGGGCATGTACCTTATGGTATCAAAAATATGACCTATTTCTAGGTATTGGCTGCTGCTATGCACCTTCTAGTCATTTCTGACTGATGGGAACCCTGTCACAGGGATTTCTGGGCAAAATTCCAAGGAAATATAGCATCATAGAGTTGGAAGGGGTGTCATAGTCATCCAGTCCAACCCCTTGCTCAGTGCAGGATCTCAGCTAAAGCATCCCCAGCAGGGAGCTGTCCAGCCTCTTCTTGCAGACAGTCACAGAAGGAGATCTCACCACCTCTCTAGGCAATTGCTTTGATTGCCAAACTGTTTTTACTCCCAAGTTCCTTCTGATATTCAGAGGAGGTTAGCCATTACCTTCCTCTTACACTGAGGGAGTGTGACTTGTCCAAAGTTTCCTACAGGGCTTTCACAGGTGAGCGAGGATTTGAACTATGGTCTCCTAAAGTCCTAGTCCAACACTCAAACCACTAGACTTCCCTGGCCATCAGTTCCTGGTATAATAAACTTTTACTTTATTTTGAGCAGTAATGTCAATTTATGAATAATTCAAAACAGTGATAAATAGGTTGCAACTTTGAAAAAAAAGAACACCCTGCAAGCTAAAACACTTCTTCAGCAATGTTTGCATTCACTGGGCTGTTCAAAAAAATAAAATAAAAAATCTTGAATTGCAGAATTTCTCTCCTTGTGTGTGTGTGTGTGTGTGTGTGTAAACACACACATGATCAAATCAATAGGCTGAGACTCTGCAATAGTAATATAAAAGAATACAGACTTTTGTGCTACAAAACACTTTCAAATATAACAGACTTTCCTCTAAAAGGGAACCTTTCCCATCCTGGCACCGTCTGGATGTGCTGAATTGCAGCTCCCATCACTCCAGCCTTTATCGGCTACAAAGGTTGGGGATTATGCACCTTGTAACCCAACACATCTGAAGAATTGCAAGTTGGATAAAGGCAAAGAATAAAAGGTCAGTCAGGCTTTTTGGGCCCTAAACAGTGTCTGGCTTAGAGGTCTTGACCATTTGTAACTGAGAGTTTATATGACATAATGTCTTGTTCATGAGGATTGTGGATACTAAGAAAATCTCACTATGAAGGACCCTAATTCCCTGGCTTTATGCCTTAAAGAGCCACACAAGTCTATGAACAGCAGCAAGGCTGAGAAGGGCCCTGTGTGATATTGGGAGCAATTCTAAAGATGCAACCTGACCACTCCTCTGAATATGCTTTCCCTCTTTCTGTGTGTAACACAGGCAGGCAGGCAAACAGATACTGCTTCTGGCAATCAGTGGCAGCATTTGGTCTCCATGTCAATGGTGTAGTGCTTCTTTGGGCCTTTCCACACTACACTGTTATAGTGCTATTGTTCCACTTCAACATCCTGTGGAATCCTGGGGTTTGTAGTTTACTGAGGCCAAAGAGCTCTGCGGCTGAGGATTCTAAATGCCCCTTCCTAAACTGCAAACCCTAGGATTCCATAGGATATTGAAAGTGGAATAATAGGAATAATAGCACTATAAAGGCCCTTAGTCCAAACTTTAAAAGTGCTATCCAAATTGCTGAATCCATTTTGGAAATAAGGATCAGCATTTGGGATAGGTCCTTTAAAATTCAGATTAAATCTTGGAGCAGATTCATTGGCATGGAATCCACCCATTATGACTGGTGACAGTTACATCATATTGAGCCTCAGCATGCTCAAATTCTGCTGGGATATAATATAGATAAGGTTCAAAGGCAAAACCATTTCTAAGTCCTATTAATGAATAGATCTTAAGCATACTTCAGATCCACAGTTCTTTAAAAGACTTAACTGTAGCCATGACTTGAACCATTGTTTACAGTGAAACAATACAAGCCATGCAAACAACATTAATGGTTTTGCAGTGATGACACATTGGCCATGGTTGGTTGTATGGAAAGTGGAATGATAGGCTGGCAAAGATAGCATACCAGATGCTAGGTGAGCAAGCAAAAAGAAATTTTTTCTTAAGCAACATTGTTGCCCTACGATTTATTACAGTTGAATGAATAAATGGCATCCCAGGACTGGAAGGAAATGTTAAATAGATGACGAGAAAGCAAGATATGCTTCTTACAGAGAGCATTAGGTATGGCTAGCTGGTGGGAGAACCTGAAGAAAGAGGTCTGTACTGCTGCCGAGAGTGCCTTAATTTTACAGCAGCCTCTCTTCTTGCTCTGTCAGTAGCCAGTGGGGAGTCAGTGAACGATATAATAAAAATTCAATTTGAATTCCCTTCCACATATGCCTGAAAACAACCTAGATTCAGCACCTACCCAAAAGGAGAGCTCATAATTGAGATGAAATACTCCTGTGTTTCCGCTGAAGAATGAACATCTTCATTTGCCCTTGCTGGAAACCACTCTGTTTGCTTTTCAAGGCAGGTTCTCACCTGTCCTCCAGCACTGTTTAGAAAAGAACCACAGCAAAACACTGTGCCTTGCAAAGAGCAAAGTTCAGAAACAAAAGCCTGCAGTATAAATGATGCTGAATGGAGCAGAGCCTTAGGGTTTGTGCAGAAGGGCAGAAACAAACCTACTAATGAAGGTACTTCTTGGGTTATGGAATGCAAGAGAGTTTATTGCAGATCCATTCCTTGCTCCAGGCTTGGTTTGTTAGGATGTCCTGGACCAAGTACAGCTAGTCCACTCTAGGTTTACTAGCGGGTGTCTGGGAGGGCTAGGACAATCGACCATGGACAGAATCATATAATCATATAATCAAAGGATATTGGTGTTATAAAGGACTGCAAAGGCCATCTGGTCCAACCCCTTGCCATGGCAGGAATACAGAAGGAATACGGCATTTCTGAGAGATGACAATCCAACCTTTGTTTAAAGAGGGACCATCAAAAAAGAAGAATGCATCAACCCCAGAGGCAGATAGTATAATACCTGTGCCCCATAAGCATCTGATGGGTCTATATTCTTGTTTTCAAGAACTTCAGGCCTCTTAATGTAACAAACAGTTTCTCCTAATGGAGCGGAGTCTCCATGAAAACTCCTGAGCTCTGCTCAGTTTGCTAAACTGGTAGCTAAGCTCCTAAGTGCCTTCCATTTCCTCAAGGAGAGGTTTTTTTCCTCATTTCGAACTTACACAGTGAGTCCATGATGTGAACATGACTCTTCCCAATAAAAGTTTATTGAGCAAGCCTGACTGCTGGTCCTAATTCTGCCAGGACATGGAAGAAGTGGAAGGTGGTGCTATCTTCATGCATCTGGGAGTGCTTCTTGTCACAGTTTCCATTCACTACCTTTTGGTAGGATGTGAAGGAGGGCACAAGAGTAATTGAAGGGGTGGCAAGGAATTAGGATGAAGCACAGGGTGAACTTAGGACCAGCTCTGGTCATTCTCCTTGATAGTGATAGATGCCATCCCTCCTGGCCAGTGGCCTCTGACAAGAATGAGGATGGGCCACTTTGACCTCTGATCACTTCATGATCATGCTACATTCTGCCTTCATTCCAGAGACCTGGGCTGGGATGTGGTGGGCAAGAAAAGATGTGCTAAGCAGTGGCAGCTGAGATTTTAATTGCCATCACTCAGACCACAAAACAAATGGCAGCAGCAATGAAAAGGGGTAGTAGAAGGTAGTTAGTTGCAAAAAACAAAGGGGGGGGGAATCACCTCAGTTGTAAAGAGAGATGTAATCCTGCAAAGAAGGCTAACCCTAAATCAAATGATACTGCTGGTGAGCATCTTTGTCATCCCTTCAATTGATCCAGCTTTTGGATCTCTAATTTTTGTTGCATTTATAGCCTCCAATATTTGCACCTCTAAAGACTTGATACACAGATATCTGCATGCATAATTTATTTTTGTCATATAAGATGGTGACTTTGCTTGCATGGATCTGGTTGGACACAGCCATTTGCTGTTTGCTGGCAGTGAGAACTTGTGTTTTAAATATTCCCAGAAATGACAGAACAATCCAAATGTAGGCTGGTGAGCCTGGATTAAGGTGACTGGGGCACTAGAACAGTTCTAAAAATAGGACTGTTCTTCCTGCACTGGTCCATTCTAGGAGAAGTGGCATACAAATTAATTAATTAATTAAATCCATGGATAAACAATAAAACAGAGTTACAGCTGAACATTAAGAAAAGAAAAATAATGACCACAGAAGATTTACATAGCTTTAAAATGCACAATAAAGACATTAAAATAGTTAAAGATTTCCTATACCTTGGCTCAGTCATCAATCAAAATGGAGGCTGCAGCCAAGAGATCAGATGTCTAAGACTTGAAAAGGCAGCCATGAAGGAACTAGGTGAAGTCCTCAAGTGTAAAGACATATCATTAAATACCAAAGTCATGATATGTGGGGATGTGAAAGCTGGACAGTGAAGAAAGCTGACAGGAAGAAAATTGAGGTTTGGTGCTGTAGAATATACCATGGACTGCTAAAAAGACAAATGAATGGGTCTTAGAGCAAATCAAGTCCAACCTCTCATTGGAAGTGAAAATGACAAAACTGTCATATTTTGGATATATCATGAGACAAAGTGACTTGTTGGAAAAGATGATAATGCTCTGTAAAGTGGAAAGCAGTAGGAGAAGAAGATCTCACTAAGGGTGGATTGATTCAATCAGTGAAGCCACAGCTCTGAGTTTGCAAGTTCTGAGCAGGTCAGCTGAAATGGGATGAATGTCTTGTTTTGTAGTCTAATCGAGGTCCCAGCCATATACAGGAGCTTACCAGCCAGGTGATTACAGTTCTTGGATTCCATGCAGGTCAGTTCAGCAGGACAGAGCAAGAAATCCAAGGTGTCAATCCAAGGGAGTGTCCAGTAGTGTGGTGAGCAAATGAAGCAACATCCAAGGTTCTTTGGAAATGTGAGCCAGGAATCAAGAGACAAAAAGTGTTGCTCCCTCCAGAATGGTTGGTTGGTGGCAATGAACTTCTCAAGGGTGATCTGGCAGCCACCTGCAGATGTTGCCTGATTAATTCATGTTTCATATTTAAGTGTTCTGAGTGTTGTAGTCTCTTCCATTCAGCTGTGGAAGATACTGTCAAGTCTATGCCTGTGTTACTTTAAGAGGTGGAGAAACTTGGGGTCCACCCACAATGCCAGCGTCTTCTTAGAATTTGGGGGAATTATAGCTCAAAGGAGGACAGTGAGAGGAGGGTAACGACAGGATCTTTTCACTTATGTATACTAGTACTAGCTGTAGAGAAGACTCCAGTTAAAGTTAAACAAAATATTTTATTTGAATTGACAAACACACAAGAAATCAGACACACTTAAGAACCATATGAGGCTATTAGAAAAGGATACAAGAAAGGTTGGACAGGGAGAGATTGGGTGCAGAGGGTGATAGTTACCAGTCCTGATCCTGAAGAATAGGTCACAGCAGAAGGACTCAGACAGTGTCTGAGGGTAGCACAGAGGAATGGCAGTCAGGAGCATTATATAGTATGTACTACAATTGGCTGTGGTTCAAGCTAGGGTTTTTATACCCTATTTCACATCCTGAAGGGATGCGTTGACAAAGCTGTAATGGCTTTCACACAGGACTAAAAAAGGGGTCTGGAATGGGCTGATTGCTTAAGTCCAAAGTGGCAAAACATTGATGGGACTCATGATGATCTCTTAATGTTTGGTCAGGTAGGGTATATAGGGAAAATCTCCATAAGGTAAGATTGAAGGATAGTCTCTGACAGCTCATCAATCTGGGCAGTTTGTTTTTCATTGTATTACAAAATGCCAGCAGCCTAAAGCAGTGAAAGGATTACCACAAACTCATTAGTGTTGGGTTTTCTGCATAATCCTATCTGAACTTTCATGACCTTGAACGCGTCTCTAGCCAGCGTAACCCTGAACGTGTTCTCCAGCCAGCATGACCCTGATTGTATTCTTTGGTCATTAATAAGGTCAGTTTATGAAAATTGCATATCTTGTAGGAGGGGTGGTAGGTTGTGGTAATATCTGTGTGCTGTAGTTGCTGGGAGTGTCACTGTCTGTCTGAAGAACAGACGTGTCTCCCTGTCCTTCTGCTTCACTGTCTGTGTCAGAGTCTCAATTTGTGTCCTGGGAATGAGGCGTGACACTGAGCTGAAGGTCTCTGATAGGGTTGCCACCAAGTTGAAGCTGAATTGATGGCAAATAATAATGGTAAACAGCAACAACACATGAACCCATCTTCAGCCCTGCAACTTCAGTGAGACTAACAGCTAAATTCAATGTCTTTGTACTCAGTTGCTAAAGTGATATCCACAAGATTGATGTTAACAAAACAGCAGGTGATTCAGGAAGTGGCTGCTGAAGGTGGAGCACAAACACTCACCTTTTTCTTACACCACTGATCCTCTAGCCAATGAAGGAACTGGAGCAATTGCACCAACCAAACATTTGATTATTCATCCCCAGCAGCTAGCATTTTCCATGTCAGCGGGGTGGTAAATCCATTCCAGGTTTTACTCCAGACTTTAAAGAAGGTGTTCAAAATATGCAGCCTTATCCTTCAAACAGATTAGCACCTTAGATAGCTGAAATGTTAAGCTAAAAACCAAAGCAGATGCCTGCCCCACTGACATAGAAGCTACCAGCTGCCACTGCTGGCTACTCACATGCGTGTTGCCAACTTTACAAGAGAAGGCAAACTTGCTAGAGTTGTTGGTTGTACAATGGAGTAGATAACTCAGGACAGGTGCCCCCTAGACCTGATCCTGAGACTGTAGGTGAGACTGGCTGCCTCAGTGTGGTATGATTTGTCCTTGAGGATTCCCCAAGACCCTCAAGAGATCTTAGTTCTTAATGGAGTTTTGTGGTTTTTGCAAATTGTTCAAAATTTTATTAACGAAAAATCTTGTTCCTGTGCAAAATTAGTGGGCTTTTCCCCCTTTTGTGCAGGTGGTCATAAATATACAGCAAGTACAATGGAACAGTCAGATTGATCACAAAGTCACAAATAATCTGTCCAGTGTTACTGTTTTTACTTGCTAATGCCATAATGTGATGGTTGTCACATATTCCAGTACCACATATACGCAGACAGACATACATAAACCAGAACTTTGTAAAAATATGCAGATTTTATTCTGAGACATCAAGCCAAATAAAACAATTGGTTCGTGGCAGCATGCAGCAAAGACAACATTTCTCAAGGTGTTCCCATTTAATGTCAGGAATAAATCAAATAAGATTTTACATTGCAATCTACCAGTACTCTTATCAGGTCAGAATAAATGATATTCCAACATCTGTCTCTACTGCTCTTCGGACTTGCACCAGATTTGATGAGACTGGCTCACTTTTATGATTTGGAGAGGACAAACATTCAAAGCTGGGCTGGAGCTTTGCAGAACTGTATTTTTCAGTTAGAACTAGCCAATTTTGTTCTTGCTAATTAATCGTTCTTAACACACACACACACACACACACACACACACACAGTGGGCTTCAGGTCTTTCAGTATAACAAAACATGCTAACATGTTTAGCTAATATGTTTTGTACAGGGGCTGTCTTTTTTTTTTTTAGTTTGTTGAATCAAGTTCTGATGTCTTACCTGGGAACACCCTCATTGGTATGACTGCAGAATTACTTCAGAACTGTTGCTTTTAAACTAATTGCCTGCTATGAACAGAAGAGGATCCACATGGAAGAGACAAAAGGGCTATCTGTCCCATCTGTCTCTTCCTGCAGCATCCAAGGAGATACTTCTGGGAAGTTCACTTGATAGCAAGTCACGTTCCCCAGCAACTTGTATTCAGAGGCATAATGCTGAAAGTCTTACTGGAGTCCTTCTGTAGCAAGGCATCCATTCTATATAGTATTCTTTAATTCTAACATTCTTGCTTTACAAAAGAATTGAAAAAGTAAGAAGATTGTCTTTGATTTGTATGCATCTTTACTTTCTGTTCCTTCTGAGGATATGTCCAGAATTATCTTCTCTGCTGCTGTATTAGAAAGGTCAAAAGTGACCTTGACATGCTTATATTTGCAGACCTCCATCCAGAGTACTCCAGGATCTATATTAAAATCCCGGATGCTCTTTCAGGTGTATGACTTTGGAGCTTTTTTTGAAAAACTGATTCTGTACTTGTACATTGTGAAATTGGAAAAGACTTCTATGACTTCATGTTTCTGGAGACAGTATCTAAAGAGGGATTCTGAGGGTGTTCTCAGGCACACGAAACAACCTATGCACATGATGTTAAATGGGATAGGAATGGCTCACCTCAGGGATGGGAGACCATTCTGGAAATCCACAGACACTACCTTGAATATCATGATGGAATAGCAGTCAGATCTCAAGTGTAATAAACAAATTTTAGTTTTGTGATGTAGCTATTTTAACTTCTCTTTAATCTTTCCACCCAAGAATTCCTGGACACTAAATGGAAGGCAATGAAATCCACAGTAGAAAATTGGTACACTCTGCACACTGAATGATATGAGAGGAGGGAAATAAAATAATAAATTAAATGGCTGTCTGTGAACACATGCTGATATATGAGCTGTTTTATATATAACAGGGTGCCACTATCTTACTCTGTAATGCAGGATGCATCACAGCAATCATTGCCTGCCATAAATATTCCTACCTGGAGGAATCCACAGTATAGCAGGAGGGGTAAGGATGACTGGTGAAACATCCAGACAAGGACAAAGTACAGAAAGGAACAAAAGTGTGTAACACATAAGACTTTCTTTCTGGGTGGTGGTGGTAGTGGTTGTGTTACCCCAAAAGGTGGGGGAACCGTGAGGTCCTCCAGCAGTATCCATGACTCTGTGAAAAAGTGGGGAATTATTAGCTCAAAAACAGAGGCCTGAGAGATGGGGTAACCTTATGGGATCTATTCATCAGTGTATACCAGTACTAAATGTAGGATACCAGCTGGAAAGCAGAAAGAATGTTTTTATTTGGGGAAAATTCATCAACCCATGCAATACTCAAGTAATCCCACAATCACACAGGGATAGTGAAGGTAAAGGAAAGAAAGGTTGGATAGTGAGAGTTTGGGGTAAGGTAGGTGATAATTATTCCTGAAACTGCAGAGGATCAAGTAAGACTGGGGAAGCCTGAGGGCTGTACAATGAACTGGAATCTGGAAGTAGACAGCCAAAGTCTGAGTCGGGGGCTTAAATACTTGGTTTTTTCTGCTCTGAGGGAAATGTGTGAATTACTCTCTGGTAGAGCCAACAAAAGGGTCTGGAAGATTCTGATTGCCTTTGCAGCTAGGTGACAAAGCATTGAAGGAAATCACAATAGCTTCTTAATTACTGGAGAGGTAGAAAACAAAAGGACTGTTTCCATGGGAAAGAGGTAGCAGGATGACAGCTTTTAGAAACGCCTTCTAGCAGCTTTGTTTGCCTATTGTTTTATAGCCTTGGGTACTTTAGAGGACCAGCTAAAACTCATCAGGTGAAGTTTTCTGATTGATTCTCCTAACCTTATGACCTGGGCATGTTGAGGCTTTTGTCCTCACTTCAGGAAACTTTTTCCTGAAGCTTTTCAGCCATAAGTGCAAGATTTATATTTATTTCATGTCAGTTAAATGATGCTTATAGACAATCATACTGTATCACAGATTAGGGATACATGGCATGGTAACAGTCGTATGTGTGTTGGTCACTTTTTGCTGTGATTAAAAATTGGGCTTGGCGAGTTCTAGAAACCGAGGATTCAAAGAAGAGATCCACTTCCTCCTGCTGCCCAGATTTTCTGAGGAAGGAGCAATGGCATACTGCGATGCAATTCTGATCTGTCATTTCACACTCCGTAAAATTCTATTTCCACCAGAACCTTCTTCATGAAAGTTGCTGTAATAAACACATAAGCTGAACTAAGAGCAAAAGCATTCCAGATAATACCAAAGGCAATTTTTCTATACTACGTGACAAGGCTTTAGAAAGCTTATTTTCAAATGCTGGTACAATATGGTCGTTCCAAAATTTGCGGACATGTGACTCATTTGTACATAACAGACTTGTGCATTCACAGAAAAGGCCAAATTAGCAATAAATGCAAATTGGTGGGATGTTGACACTCCTGTCACACACTTGGTTGCCTCACCTAGTGGTGTTGCTATGAGAAATACTGACCTGCTGAAATAGCAAGACATATACTTGTCTGATATGATAGGAAGTGTCCAAGCTAGCACAACACAAATCTTTTGAGATATGGACTCCATTCTTGGGCTTTCTAGATTCTCTGCCGCCTCTTCTTCTCTTCCATTTGTGGTATTTCAGATACTGCCGAGATGCTATAGGTAGTTTCTGAAGTGGAGGAACAGCTTCTTCCAATACCTGGCTGACTCATGGGTCTTTTCATGGTTTAGTTGCTTTTGCAAATTCACACAAAGCAATGCATACAATTTAAGCATAAAAAGATTGTGTCACGTATGTGGAATGGGAATTTTATCCTTCTGTTTTTGTCTGCAGATGCTCCCTCTCCCGTTATAAATTTCCTGCTTTAGAAAGCAGGACTCTAGCAAATATGATGTCATACCCTCCAACTGTTCTGATTTAGCAGTGACAGTCCCAGTTACTCCTATGGTGCCTCACTTTTTCAGTTGCTTTTAAAATGTCCTAGTTTTTTCTCCTCTTCCCCCTTTGTCCTCAGCTTACATCAGTTGCTGCAAACTGAGTTCAAAGTGTAGAAGTAGTTTGTAATCAATTAGCTCATCAAGGAGGAAAGAAGAAGAAGGGGTGGAATCTATCACTTCCTAGTGGGTTCAGCTGCTGCAGCCTCTCCTGGCATGTCCATTCTTCCTCATTAATAATTTTAGCCATCTTGATCACACTGATTTTGCTTGGCCATATGTGTCACACTTTTTATTTGTGAAATGTTGGAGGGTATATGTTATAGCAGTGCTGCAGGTTGAATAGGGGAGTCAGCAGAACTCACTCCTCTGTCAGTGAAATGGAAGGACACTTTGATCTGTGAGCTCCAGCTCCTAAGCTGCCTTATTATGGGGATGGGCCAGCTAGAGAACTAACATCTCCATTTTTCAAAAAGTTGACAGCTCAGCCGATATGTTCCTGCATTCCGTAGAAATTCTAGTTTGTTTTTCTCCTGTGTTTGCATCATGCAGGTGTATTATTTAATCGATTGCTTTCACCCTGCATCCCTGTTGTCTCACCCTCTGACGTACCAGGTTTGCTTTATAATCACACTCTTTACAGAGCTTTTAGGCTGTGTAGTATTTGCATAAGCATTGACATTTGTGATACTGACACCACTCTGCTGTGGCCTCCTTTATTAACCTCTGGCCTGTTTATGTTGGTGAGGACTCTCTCTTCAATATGCTCATCTGCGTTCAATCTTTTCCCCATCTAGGAAGCAGAGGAAATGGAAGAGCAAATGGCCTGTTTAATGGATGCAGAATAAAGAATAGCCACCCTCCATTCACACACTTTATTTTCAGTGTCTAATGTCTTCAATTGACTAAAAACTCAATATGGAGGTGCAGGAATGCACAATTTTTATTCCATGACAGTTAAATTGGTCTTAAAGATTAAGTCCATGATGTTCCCCTCATAGATCTTGTACACGTGAGAGGCTTACATTGATGTTGTTTGACCCAGTTTTTCTTGCTATTGCAGACATCTGCTGGCAAAGCCATACGATTATTTAACTCCTTAGCAGTCAGTTTTCTGCACCATACTCTTTCATTTTTCAAAAGGCCAAGCACAAATCATAGTATGAAAGAAAGCAATATGTTTATTGTCACTAACTTAAGAACAACAAAAATGAAGAAAACAGGTAATCATAATGTTGTAGCCAACTTTCCTTGCAGGAGGAGCTACTGTGTTTTCAAGTGAGGTTTCTCAGGTCCTTCTTAGTGACTGCCCTCAAAGCTTTGGAATTCCCTGCCCAGGGAGGTCTACCTAACCCCAAGTCTACTGGACATTGTAGCCAAGGGGCAAAGGCATTGCAGGCCTGGCAATCTCCAAAGACCCTCGAGACTCCCTCCTCTGGCAGCACAGAAGGAGCAGCCATTGATCTCACCAGGCTCTGCTTATCCTGCTTATATATACATACAGTATGTATTACCTAGTATGCTATGTAGAGGCAGTTATGCCAACAGGGCACAAAGTGTTTACAAATATTGCACCATGCCTGCTTTACATTTGGTTATGTTGACCATCCTCATTATACTTACACTACTCTCAACTCAACATTTAGGGCTAAGAGATGGGTTGGCTGGCCTTCTGTCAGATCGCAAATACCTTCCTATTCCAGCTGGTGTTCATCAGATCACAGAACTGGAAGACACCACAAGGGCCATCGAGTCCATCCCCCTCCGAGGCATGAATACACCCATTACCATACCCTACCACCCTGTGATTTTCATATATTGAAATTATTAATAGTCAGAGAACATGATCGGGGTCATGCTGATGAGAGAACTTGTTTGAGGTTGCGCTGGCCAGAGATGTGTTTCCGGTCATGAAAGTTCAGATAGGATTATGTGGAAAACCTTGACACTAATGGGTTTATGCTAATCCCTTCACCATTTCAGGCTCTTTGCATTTTGGAATGAAAAATGAACTGCCCTGCTGAGCAATCAGAGACCATCCCTCAATCTTACCCTATAGAGATCTTCTTTATACACCCTACCTGACCAAACATTAAGAGATTGTCATGATTCCCATAAATGTTTTGTCACTCCAGAGTTAAGCAATCAGCTCATTCCGGAACCTTTTGTCAGTCCTGTGGGAAAGCCATTATGGCTTTGTTAACTCATCCCTTCAGGGTGTGAAATATGGTATAAAAACCCTAACTCCAACTGCAGCCAATTGTATATACTATGTAGTGCTTCAGACTACTGTTCCTCCATGCTACATCTACATCTAATCTCTCCCTATCCAACCTTTCTTGCCTCACTTTCTGATAGCCTTGTTTAGTTCTTAAAAGTGTCTGATTTCTTATGTGTTTGTCCATACAAATAAAATACTTTGTTTAATTTTAACTGGAGTCCTCTCTACAGTTGGTACTGGCATACATAGGTGAAAAGATCCTGTTGAAAAGATCCTCCTCTCACAGGCTTCCTTTGAGCTATAATTTCTCCAAATTCTAAGGGGAAGCTGGCATTGTAGGTGGACCCCAATGTCCCTCACCTCTTAGGGTAACACATCATCAAAGCATTTCTGACAGATGGCCACCGAGACGGCCAAAGAAGGAGACTCCACTACACACTGAGGCAACGTATTCCACTGTCAGACTATTCTTACCATCAGGAAGTTCTTCCTAATATTTAGATGAAATCTCCTTTCCTCAAGTTTGAAACCACCTAACAGTATCATTGTTTAGTCCACATTTTACTTGTTTGTTTGCAAGAATATCAGGGGACCTTGTCATAGGCCTTACTGAAGTCAAGTTATGCTATATCCACAGCATTTCCTTCACCTACCAAGCTAGTAACTCTGTCAAAAACAGAGATATGATTAGTCTGGCATCACTTGTTTTTGAGAAACAGTTGACTTTTAGTCAGCATGGCATTCCTTTCTAAGGCCCTTTCCGCATCTTACCTTCTTCCGGCGCTGGGGTGTGGGGATCGCACGAACAGCCTCCAGCAAGAGGCTCTTGCGTCCGGGGTCCTTCGGCTCCACATGAGCTGCCTGCTTGCACGAGAGCCCCATCTCTTCCTTCTGCAGTGCAGCCTGGGAGTTTCCCAAGCTGCGCTGGGGCAGGAAGTGCAACCGGCACGGCTCCGGAGGCTCTGCACACCAGGTAAATGCACATGGAGCCTGGGAGCAATGCACGATTGCGCACCATTTTCAGCTTCTAGCTGAAAATGAAAAGGTGCATGATCGGCACCTGCTGGCCTCTGGAGCATCACGCAATTGTGAGTGCGTCGTGCAGATTTCTCCTCACAATCGCATGATGCTCCAGACTCTCTTTCACATGGAAAATACCATGCGAAAAGGGCCTAAGTGTTCAATATGAGAACTGGCTAGACAGTTTTATTACTATTACGAGTTGAAATAGTCAGCATAGCTTGGGAGAATATTTAACAATGAAAAATTAATCACAACAAAAACAACAATGCCACAACTTCTTTCTACAAATGTCACATTTTACTCTTCTGTTATATACCTATGGTCCAAGAAACAAGAAGGGCCATAATTCTGGTCTCATTGTTATTATAGGGAAAATGGTGGTCAGTGTATACATTTACACTCTCTATTTCTATTAACCATTTTCTTATTGCTGGATGGACGGAATTTTTCCAGGCCGACAACATAGAAAAGACCTCATGATGCTGGATGCACATTTCAGAAGATATAAAGAGACATACAGCAGGACAAGTGACATGTACCCAGTGCAGGGGGGAGGAAGAAATAGGCATGTGTATGATGGGAAAGGGAAAGGCTTTTCAGCCATAGACACAAAAGGCAAGAATTGTGGTATTTCCAACAAGGATACAGAATTTGAATTGTTTTCATGCCACTATCTGCTTGTCACTTTTCCCATCAATGCAATGACACAGAACTCTTTCAGTTGGTGAGTTTCAGAGTTTCAGACTGTCTTAATTAGAATTTTCAATTGATAGTGACTAATGATTTATTGTCATAATGGGAGAAGAAGCTATACCAGTTCATATCCGAGCTGTTGAGAAGACAGATGGCTAGTGGGGCATAGTTACTATCAGCAGTCAGAAAGTATGCAAATACTTGGTAGAGGATCACAGTGAGAGCTGGTTGGTGTGGCCACCAGAAGTTCCATCACCTTATGTCACCAGACTGCAACTGGGGCGGTGGGTGGGTGGAGCAGCCAACTTCTTGAGGAACAAGAGGAGGACTCACCTCACCCACCCAGGATGGACTCCATTCTAGGTCAGCTTGGCAAAGAGAGGAAAGTGATGAACAGGGGGAAAAAAGTAAATGATTTCTTGTTCTATTTAGTGTGTCACATGGTGATGGAGACAAGCCCTAATGTTTTCCAGCTGTTGATCAGAAATGCTTTACAGGATATTTGCGGCACTGGTAACTACAGGAGGCACTAAATATGCTTGCACTGTCTGTCTTCCCCAATTAAAATCCATGGGAAACTATGTACGTGTTCTAGCGTGGCTGGCTAGTTCAGTGGGTCATGAGGGCTTTGGGAGGAAACACCCGATTACACTGAAGACTGGGCTGTTTCCTTGGATCGAAAGAGGATTAGAAGGAGCAGTCACACTGTATTGTTCTCATTCACCTGAAAACAAATTGGACCCTTTCCTAGCACTTGGCTATGCCTTTGAGCCACACAAAATCATGAATGTGTATGTTTTCAAGGATTTCAAAGCGATCATGAGATTGTCAGTGGCATTTGCATACTTTCTTCACCTTTAGTATGCCATAACTCTGGACACTACTCCTTTGGCAAGGTAAGTTTGTGGACAGTCTGAACTCTCTGGCTCTGCCTCTCATTAATTCTTGTTTATGCCCCAGTCTAAGCTTATGACATTTAATTTTATTGGAAGATGAGGACTTTGAGAGAAGTGTGCCCTCCATGCATGATGATGTTGGTATTCATCTCATTCCAAATAAGGCTCTTGCAAGGAGGGGATAACAGATGTCATGCAGAGATGCAGGCTCTTGCACCGTCAGAAATTCTCATGGTGAAAACCAGTAGCTGTTCGAACTGGGAGATAGCAAAATGCATCTTACTGGGAGATAATTTTTCTATGTGGTGCAGAGATCATGGAAAGCATTGACTGTAGCTCTTAATTCTGTATATGTTGGTGTTAGGGAGAAATGGTCAAAACTTTTGATTACAATGATAACAAAGAAACATATGAATGTTTCAACTTTTAAAATTTTTTCAATGTTGCATTCATTGGAAAATATTCCTGTTTTAGCGGTATTATGTTGATTTATCAGAGAACAGAGAAGTCACATTCACACGTTTCCATATATGGAGAAAATCCTTTATTGGTTGCTGAAATTTCTTTATTTGCATATCTAGTACTTCAGGCTGCAACATAGCAGCCACTTGATGAAGCTGACAGTGAATGTTGCAGGTCATGGAAGTGGCAACATTTTGAACTCTGTGACAAATGGCTACCACATGCCAATGCAAAGGGCCCAGAATGTGAAATTTGCAAGAACGTGCTTTCAGATTTCCAACTAACATATTTATGAACTGCTTTTTCATTTGAAAGGCCAGCAAGATAGCTAACCTCCATTCATCAGCCTTGCCAACACTGTATACAACAGTGGTCACAACCAGCCCAACATCATAGCTTGTATCCCACGATGTCCTCCAGTAAATGGAAGGGTGTCTTGAGTTGCCCTCTTATTTACAGATGTAATCTTCACTGCTTTCCCCCTTGCATACTCCCATTCCCATGTTAAACCTCCCAGGTGTTTGAACACCTTTGTTTTTAATTACATCTGAACAAGTACATCTAAAGGGTTAGTTGTATGCTTAGATTTTTGCTGCAGTGAGGCCCTGCACTAGCAGAGGTCACCCAGGATGCAGAGTTAATTAACAGTGCTGAGTACAAACGTGAGGTGATGTTGCCTTCCAACTAAACGGGTCCTAGGAGGTCATCACTAAGGTCTGCTTCCCGCCAGCAAAAAAACCCCCAAGAATTAAATTATGTTATTTCTGTACAGTCTTGCAGTGTTTCTCTGTGTTTTGTGTGTGTTTTATCGCTAAGTAAAGCTCAGTTTGGACACATTAATTAAGAAACTCTTACCAGCACCATGTTGCTTCAGAGGCTCCCATAGCCCTCCAGATGCGAGCAGGGAGGTTGCAGCAGAAAAGGGGAAATGGCAAAAAATCATGCCTCTCTTTTTCTGCCAGTAGGCATAACCCAATGAGCAGAGTTCTCCTGATGGAAAAGTGGGTTCAAACCCATATTAGCATAAATACAAAACCCTACAGATATTGAAGATCATCTTGTAGTCAATTTTTCTTTAAAATGGGAGCTTGTATTTATCTAACAGGCTCTTCAGAAAAGTCAGGTCTTAGCTAACCACAGGAAGGCGATCATCAAGATAGTCTGAGGGCCAAAAGGAAAACAAAACCTTTCTTTGAGTGGCCCCTAAGAATACCTCAATTGTTGGGAGTGCAGGACCTCAGAGGTCTAGAAGAGGCAGGTACATGCGGAAAGCAGATATCTTGAGGACTATTCAGTTCCAGGAATGGTCCATTAAAAACAATGAAGGAACTGGCTTAGATAGCATTCTTCCCACAACTGCCATTCCTGGAAATGGCATCTCACCATTAGCATGGCTGCATAAAGGGGTCCTGGGTAAGCCAAACAGGCAAGAGAGCCCTTCTTAGATCAGGGATAGGTAGGAATAAGGTCTTTGAATCTGCTTCTCCAAGTTTCCAGTCAGGATGGGTTAGAATCACTTTTGCCCCATAAGCGATACTATTTGGCATACTGAGCATCTGGCTAATGTCACAATTGCTATGTATAATAACAGTAATATGAGCAGCAACAACAATAGCAAAAACAACAAGAACAAGATGGGTCTGTTCAATCATCAATGAAATTGGCTTCTTTTCTATCTGGCTCCCTAGAAACTGATTTAGTTTAATAATTGTAAATTGTAATGACTGCTGCACCCATGGGGCAAACTGAAACCATTCCACTTTAGAGAAGAATCACTGGGGCATTGCCATGTGAAGCGATGCTTAGCCAAGTGTTAAATAAGTCTGTGAATCTGAGCTTGAGTCCTTTTAATACTTAAATCGGTGTATGTATTTTACATCTTTATATTGTACTCTCACAAGAGGTGTTGAAAATCACTATTCACTCACTGTGAATGAGAAGTTGGAAACAGATGACCTGTTCCCCATATGGTGGCTACACAAGCCTGGAGACTCTAGCCATGTTGGAGTGTGGTGCTGTCAATGCAGGCATGACTCCATGGTAGAACACACGCTTTGCATGCAAAGGTCCCAAGTTCAGTCCCTCACAGAACTGGAAATTTATTTATTTATTTATTTGAAATCCCAGAGAAAGCCTGAAATGCCAGATGGCTGCAACCCCATTTTCTGTAAGCAAGTGATGTGGCAGCTAAAAAAGCCAATGTTATTCTGGGCTACATCAATAGGAATATAGTGCCTAGATCATGAGAAGTAATAATACCACCCCAGAGGACAGAGACAGTATTAAAAATTACCATAACAGATTAGAGATCTGAAACCAAACTAACAAAATTAATTTCAACAGGGAAAAATGTAAAGTACTACACTTAAGCAGAAAAAACAAAATGCATAGATATAGGATGAATGACACCTGGCTTGACCACAGTGCATATGAAAAAGATCTAGGAGTCTTAGTAGACCACAAACTGAACGTGAATCAACAGTGTGATATGGCAGCTAAAAATATCAATGCACTTCTAGGCTCCATCAATAGGAGTATTAGTGTCTAGGACAAGGGAATTAATAGTACTACTCTATTTTGCTTTAGTCAGACCTCACCTGGAGTATCCTGTCTAGTTCTGGGCACCATAGTTCAAGGATATTGATAAGCTGGAATGTGTCCAGAGGAAAGTGACCAAAATGGTAAAAGTCCTGGAAACTGTGGCCTATGAGGATCATCTTAGGGAGCTGGGTCTGCTTAGCTTGCATAAGAAAAGTCTAAGAGGTAAAATGACAGCCATGTTTAAATATTTGAAGGGATGTCATATGGAAGATGGAGCAAGCTTGTTTGCTGCTGCTCCAGAGTCTTGGACACTGACCAATGGATTCAAACTACAGAAAAAGAAATTCTACCTAAACCTTAGGAAGAACTTCTTCAGAGCTGTTTGATAGTGGAGTACACTGCCTCAAAGTGGGGTGGAATCCTTTTCTTTGGAGGTTTTTAAACAGAAGCTGGATGGTGCCCACAAATCTGACAGGAGTGCTTTGATCATGCATTCTTGCATGGCAGAGG
Organism: Cyclura pinguis; assembly: GCA_030412105.1. NCBI lineage: Eukaryota > Metazoa > Chordata > Lepidosauria > Squamata > Iguanidae > Cyclura > Cyclura pinguis. The sequence goes on along the minus strand of CM059600.1, from coordinate 128,550,414 downwards.
GTTGGACTCAATGGTCCTTGTAGTCTCTTCCATCTCTATGATTCTATAATCTTGGCGAGTTCCCTCCAGAGAGTGGTTCCTCCCCATTTTCAGCTTCTTTGGAGCTCTATTGTCTACCTTTGTGGGCACCATTTTTGGCCACTAGGCATGACAATGCCATTGGATCATTCTGTTGGGGGGCTGTTGGGGACCTCCCCAACAGCATTTTACAGTCTCCATAAAATTAACTTTTTAAAGCAATTTGTTTTGGGGGGAGTGTTAGGGCCTTGGAAGGTGGTGGTAGCATGTCCGAACATCACACTGCATGCAGCCTAGAGGCCACACAATTTCCATCCTTGGTATAAATATTATAGATGGAGAAACTCTGGTCTTCTTGATGTTCATGAACTACCATTCCGATTGGATCTCTCCACTGGCCAGGCTGGTTAGGCTGGCTTTGATGGGAACTGGATCTCAATGGCATAGGGAAGGTCAGTAGTTCGCCTGCCCTGGCATAGATAGTACTGAGTTAGGTGGACTGCTGCTCTAATCTGGTAGATGGTAGGTTCCTGGGCTCCCAAGTTGCTCTGAATTTTCAAACAGTTGCAGAAGCATGGGGATGTTTGACTTGCCATCTTGCTACAGGCTACAGACAGATGTATCTTCGCATGGCTGCAATCACTAATGGGGAGAGCAGTGAATTGCCCATTACTTCCTCCAGACGGGACTTTTAAGGGTGGAAGTTTCATTTAGTTCATCTGCTGCAGTGAGGCAAGATTCTACATGTCCAGAGGTGCACATATGCACCCTTTCCCCATTCATCTCTATTATTCAGATGAGTGTTCGCTACAAGCAAAAAGCAGCAGGAACTAAAGTACATGGTGTTGGAGGTGCTTGCAATTAAAAAAAAATCACCCATATGGTTCAAACATATGCCATTTGCCATGGACAAGCAGAAGGGAAGGATAATTTAGCAAACATCCCTATGAAGATCAAACTGCTCTAAGTAGAAATGGCTGTGGACTGTTCTTGTCGTATTTGTATCAAATTAATTAGTGGTTTGTATTTATTTGAAAAAGACATCACTTTCCAGAAGGCAAGGTGGTGAAGACTTATTTTCTGCCCACAATCAAGGGTCCTCCCAATTGTTTCAAGGTCTGAGAAATTATCGAACCAACAAGTAGTACTAGTACAACAGCATCCTATGACACCAGAGATAGTTAAGCAGTGACATCTGGACTGGAATCAATTCAAAACTGTTGATCTGGTTCTTCATTCTGGGTTCACTCCTTTGTTGTTTGCCTCAGCAGCCAACATCCAGAGTTATATTGCCTCTGAACATGGAGGTTTCACTTAGGCCATTTCTGCACTAGACAGTTATAGTGCTATTATTCCACCTTCAACATCCTACGGAATCCTGGAGTTTGCAGTTTAGGGAGGGGTCTTGAGGCCTCTCCCTAAACTGCAAACCCAAAGATTCCATAGGATATTGAAAGTGGAATAATAGCATTATAACAATCTAGTGTGGAAATGGCCTGAGTTATCACAGTTAGTAGTCACTGAGAGACTTATTGTTCTCCCATGAATTTGTCAAATTCCCTTTTAAAGTTAGTGGTCATCATATCACCTCATATGCCCATTAATTGTATGTTGCATGTAAGGATGTATTTTCAGATTGCAGTGGTGACTCATCCATCGGAATACTGGCACATGAACATATATCCCTGCTCTCCGAAAACCAGATTGTCAGGCAGAAGGTTGGGCTGGCAATCTTTTTTTTTGACATGCTAGCTGTTTATGTGCAAGGATATTTTTAGATGAGGAAGTATTTAATTAGTACAGTTCAAGAACAGCTTAGCTAACTTAATCCTGTTCATATATACTGGTGTGTTTTTAGTGGAAGAGGGATGTATGTTGTGCACAGTCCCACAACAAATTGTAGCTATCACTGTCTCTTAATAAATAGCTTGCACCTGCCCCTCTCCCTACAGTGCAGTGCTGGGCCCCTAGGGTTCCTTGAAGGAGAGATACTTTTCACATGCAGCTTATAGGCCTATCACAAAAACAGGCATAGGAGCCATCTTGCACCAAGCCAAAGGTCTATCTAACCTATCATCATCCTGTTCATATAGAAGGAACAGAAAGAATGTCAGAAAATGCTGAAAAAAATTGATAAAAATATGGGTTTGTCAAGTTTTGGGATGAGAAGCCTAGATGGGCAATAATTTTCACAATCTGAGACTTATTCTGCATGAAAAATGCACACAATTTTCTGTGCAGAAATGCTGTTCTTGAATAACTAAATCAATAGTTGCTATTAGTACACCACCACTCTGTGGTACCAGCAGTAGATAAGCAATGTCATGTTGATCTGGTTCTTCACTTTCAGACAGAAAGCTCTGAGTTCATTCATTTTTGTTTGCTGCTCAGCAGCCACTATCCAGAAAATGCGTAGAAAACAAATTTCCTGCTCAAAAGCGTTCATTACAGAAATACATTTCCCCATACAAAACTTGTTTTCTCCACAGATAAGAGCATTTTCTGCACAGATATTTACATTTCTGAGCAGAACATGTTGCTTTTCCGTGCAGGAAATGCCATTTCCTGTTCAAAATTTGTTCAGAATAAGTCCCCAAGTGTGGTTAGTCTTCAAAAATTGCACAGTCTTTGACAGTTTTCCTGCAACAAGGAGAAAAATGGAAAATTATCAATTCTTGGCTGAAACAATGACATTTATTACAATTTATCAAACAGTAGCCAATCAACTGCCTCTAGGAGGCTTGCTAGCAGGACAGGAGGGCAAGACCGTCCGCCATTTTGTGCTCCCCAACAAATGATATACAGAGATATACTGCTTCTTACAGTGGAGACCATAAAATATCATAACGGGATTAGAAATGGAAGATTCTGACCTCAAGAGTGCTTACTTCAACTTTAATTCTAACAAAACGATAGAACTTAGTTCAGTGAAAGTAGAATGAGAATACCCTTTTTTCCTTTAAGAAACTGAATACGTGGGACAAAATGCATCCCATGCTTCGAAAATGACCTTTGCCCCTACTGTGCCCTTCCCAGTATTATTTTCCAGTGGCACCACTGTAAACCAGCGACCTTTCAGTGTTATAATGGTAACAAAGCAATACACATTTCATCTGCCAGGCAATGTAATTCTATGGTTTCCTTTTTCAAATGTTGCTTACGGTGGTGTCTCTCTGAGTGTGAGTGTGGTGTAATGTCTAGAGGAATATTTCTATCAACATTCTTCTTGCTTCCTTCACTGAATTTTCTCTGTCTCTGTATAAATAATCTCTCCTATGGGAAATCCTCACGGAACATCACATATCGAAGAAACAAAGAGAGACTAAGCCTTCACATGAGCTGAATAATCACTATCTTATTGATGGAGACAGGCATATTCCTATATGATAATTCCTCTCGCTTGCTGCTGATGAGATGGTGATCAACTGCGACATTTGGTGATGGAGTCAATATGGTTGGTTACATACAACTATTGTTTTTTTTTTTTTTAAGTGAGTATCCAATTATTTTTTCATGTGCTAGCAGAATTTGAAGGATAATGTAGAGGTTAGGAAACAAATTGAACACAGAGGCCTCTAAGCTGTTGTGGCAGATGAAGGTGTTATATGCACATTCTCAACTCATTTGTGTATTATTTTTCACCTCACTCCATAGAAAGGGTGAGTGCTGGGGAAAGAGGAAATTTAGTGCATTGGACCTCTGACTCAAGTGAAGGATGAGATCGAGATCTGAATTATGACTCACTCACTCTCGGGCTTCTGACTGGAGGTCACAGCTTTCAATCTACTTATTCCTAAGTAGTCCTATGAACTTCAATTAAACTACTCTGCTACAGTGATTCTTGAATGGCAATTGCATGCTACTGGAAGAGGATACTGCTTAAGCTGGTAACTAATATTTTAACAGGACCATGCCATCAAGTTGACCTCATAATTTGACTTGTTAATTGCCACCAAGTTGACTTCAATTTATGGCAACCATATGCATGAGAGACCTCTAAGTCACCTTGTTATCAACAAGCCTGCTCAAGTCCTCCAAACTCAGGGCCATGGGTCCCTTGATTGTAGTGTACTGTGTACTGGCTTGGGGCCCCAAAATAGTCCTCCTGCCTGCCTATTCAGCACAATTCCCACAACTTAGTATGATGTAGCAGGATAAGGCATAGCATGAACCGGTTCTTCAATCTGGTGATACTCCACCACCACCATTTCATGAAACTGCACCCCCATGTAGAGCCAGTGTGGTGTAGTGGTCTGAACATTGGACTATGACTCTGGAGACCACGTTTGATTCCCCACGTGGCCATGGAAATCCACTGGGTGACCTTGGGCACATCACACATTCTCAGACTGAGAACACCCCATGATAAGTTCATTTTAGGGAACCCATAAGTCAGAAAGGACTTGAAAGCAAACAACAACAACAACACCTGTGTCTCAGTAACTGAAGGACTTAGGTTGGGAGAGCTTTGCCAGAACATCTGTTTTGTTTCTTTGTATACTAGTGGTTCTCAGGCCCTTTCTGTGGAATGACAATCTAGTGTGTTGTCCCATCAAAATCCCAGCAGTACCTCTGCTGGGATAGGAGCGTGTTTCCAATGTTCCTTTCCACATGTGACTGGCTGCCTGTGGAAGAGAGCACGAGGGACACACCCCTTCCTTCTGCAGTGCAGAGGTTTGGGATGAAAACAAGAGAGGGCTCATGTACCTTTAATGGCTGTGTAGAAGAAGGGATTTCAGCAGCTGGAGTTTGTCAATGCCCAAATTTAGGAAGCCACATTTGTACATTTCCACACTATTGGGTTATTGCACAAATCATTTGGTGGGTTGTGTTTATCAGTACATTCTTCCCCTGATTTACTATTCAAGAAAGTTTAGAGATAGGAAAAAGATCTTTTGCATGTAATTTTGAGGTGCACAACTTGTAGCCCAAGGTGTTTTATTCATGCTCCATGAATCCTTTTTCCCTACCACTTTTTTCTTTTGACAGAGCTGTGTCTTAAAAACTGTGTCAATGCTAATATTCCACAGTAGCTACCCAGGTACAGCTTTCCCAGGAATGAGGATTCCTCAATTTTGTGAAACCTTCTGGAGGTAACTAAAAGTAGCCAACTCCGCTTACGCTCAGCCTTATCCTCATTTCTGTTTGCAAAATGGGACAAAATGTCCCATAGACGACCCAGGGCTATTGTAAGGATTACTGAGCTAAAGAAGGAAGAATACTTTGTAAGTTCATAAAAGCAAAACTCAGAAAAGTTACTGTTTTGGACTATGGTCCTTTCTGCAACTTACCTTTTCTCGGCGCTGGGTTGTGGGGCTCACACGAGCAGCCTCTTGTGAAAGGCTCTTGCGTCCCCGCTGCTTTGGCTCTGCAGGGGCTGCTGGCTGGCCGGCCAGCAGCATGAGGGTTCCGCCTCTTCCTTCTGCAGTGCAGCCAGGCATTTTCCCAGACTGTGCTGGGGGAAGAAGCTCAAGCGCCATGGCTCCGGAGGCTCCACATGTGCGGTAAGTGTGCGCGGGGCCCTGGGCAATGCGTGATCATGCACCATTTTCGGCTACAAGTCGAAAATGAAATAGTGCACGATCGGCACCTGCCGGCCCCGGCAATGTTGTGCAATTGCGAGGACATCGTCTGAAACTTCCTCGCAATCCCACAAAGCTGTGGAGGCCCTTTTGCATGGTAAATGCCATGCAAAAAGGGCCTATGACTCCCAGAATCCCCCAGCTGGGTTAAATTTTTCAATTTAAATTTCTAAAGCCTATAAACATACTCAAAATTATATGAATTGCTCACTCATTGGATAACTTCATTCCATTTACAGTTTAACTTTTAATTGCTCTTATAGTCATGAGGGTGTTGTTGTGGTAGTGTACCTTCAAGTTATTCCTGACTTCTGTGTTGTTGTTGTTCTTATGTGCCTTATCTGCCTTGGAGTGTGGTGGATTCTCCTTCTTTGGGGGTTTTTAAGTAGAGGTTGGATGGCCATCTGTCGGGAGTGCTTTGAGGTGGGTTCCTGCATGGTAGGGGGTTGGACTGGTTGGCCCCTGGGGTCTCTTCCAACTCTATGATTCTATGATTCTAAGTCAACTTTGATTGATAGCTACCCTACAATAGGGTTTTCTTAGCAATATTTATTCAGAGGAGGTTTATCATTAGGAGGTTGAGAAAATGTCACTTGGTCAAGGTCACTCACTGAATTTCCAAGGCCAAGTAGGATTCAAATCCTGACCTCCCAGAGTCACAGCTCAGCACTTGAACCACTATACCACACTGGGTCACCAATCACTGATAGGTTGCTAAACAACAAATCCTAAAATTCCATAGGACACAGCTATGGCCATTTCCGCACCGGGCTAGTAAAACAGTGCAGAGCGACCTCCAACGGAGGTCTTCTGCACCGTGGACTGGACTGGGGCGGACTACTTTTTGTAGTTCCGCACCTCAGTCCAGTTCGGAGTGACTGGAACTGGTCGCGCAGTGTGCTTTTTAAAAACCTCTTTTTAGAGGTTTTTAAAAAGCACGGAGTGCGCAACTCCATGCCGCTCCATCCCTGCGCTCTGGAGCAGATTTGCAGGCACGCGCAAGTGCATGCCTGCAGATCTGCCGGGGGCGGGTTTTAGGCTGGCGAGCTTCTCCGGTTGGTGGAGAGCCTCCACCAACCGAAGCTGCCATTTTGGACACCGGAGCAGTGTGGAGCGACAAGCTCGCACTGCTCCTCATCCCAACGGACTTGCCCGGATGCTCAGGAAATCTGGTGAGTCCAGTTTTTGCGCGGCTCCTTCCCCATGTCTGGAAAGGGCCTATGATAATTAAAATGGAACCAAACTGCTGATGGTGTGTAATGTGGATATTCTCTCAGTCTTGAATTCAAAGTAAGCTCCAATCATAAAATTCTGAAGCTGAATGCAACTCAAGCATGTATGTGTGTGTGTGATTTGTCATAGTACATGGTTTCTAATGGAGCAGATGCCCTGAAGTTAATAATTGGACGAGATGCTGGTTCACAGAGGCCAAGTTGTTATACTGCTAGAATGACTTCTTTCTCAAGGGTGAGCACTCCAGAAACCACACTGCAGTGAACCACGGAACAGCTGTTGCTGTTTCCAGCAGATCTCAACAGCCATTTTCATTTTCCTGTCTGTAACTACTTAGTTACAGTATGTACTTGGGATATTTTTCTAAGTATTAATAGATTTCCTCTGCTATAGCTTTTTTATTGGGATAAAAAAGACATTTAGGGCCAAGTTACATATATGAGGAGCCAGAACAATGGTACAAAAGGAGATTAGAAGGGGAAAAAAAGTTCAATCATGGTACCTTAAGCAGCTGTCTATAAATCTTTTCTGCTTTGTTGTGCTTCCCAGGATGAAAGGGAAATGGATGAAGACAGCATGGTATCAGGCTGGAAGCTATAATAATAAAAACCATGGTTCAAGAGGTGCCAGGCACCTAAAGCTGCAATCCCATGCTCACTTCTTTGAAAGTAAGCCCCACTAAATTCAAGTGGGACTTCCCAAGTAAATGTTTTTAGAAGCTTTCCCCATCCTGCCCTGATCATAAGTTGAAATACTGAGATAAGATTATCTTGTGAACGTGTTTATAATTTGTGTGTCTTCTGGTTCTATTGAGTTGATTTTTTAAAAATATATTAGATGAGAATGCAGTTTGTTAGGAGTACTTTTTATAGAGAAATCAGACCTTCCTGTATCCATTCATCTTCCTTCTGTCTACAGCATTTCTGTCTAGTCTGCAGAACTATCAACTATATACAAAGCTCTCTTGCTGCTTCACCACCTGTGCTTGTCATGGCCTGATTCTCATTCTAGTACTTGGAGCAAAGCTCTTAACTCTCTGTTTAGTCACACTCAACAAGCTTTTCCAGTGGTACAAACCTCTCTAAATCACCTTAGCCTGTCTTAAGAAACTCTCTGTTCTCAACTGGTTTAAGCTCCCTGAATGATCTCATGCATACATTTGTATCTGCAGGTTGGCTGGGTTTCTTTCCAAAGTTGCCAAGTTTCTGTCTTTACTCTTCTTCTTTTAGTTTACTCACAGGCTATATATATATAAACACCTGGGAACAAGTTTATCCTTAGGGTTGTTCAAAGAAAATACAGCCATATGCTAATTGGTCAGCTACTGCTGATCATTGCCCCTTTTGGCCACAGATGGGAGAAAAATAATCTCAGGAGTACCGGCCAAGAGAACAGAACAGAAAAGTGGTAGGAAGACTAGATGGAGAAAGCATTCAAGAGAGAGCTCCACTGGGTTCACAGAGACATGAATGTAGTCCCCAAAATCTTATTTAATTGGACCTGTGCATGTAGGAAGAACAACCGTTTGTAGTCTTACAGTTCAGCCTTAGTAGGGTTTCTGGGAGTTGCAGTCCAACAACATGTGGAAGGTGGCAGGTTCCTACCCTTACTCTAAAAAACTGCCGTTATGGCTTCAATGATACTAATAAATCAGGAGTTGGAATCTCACAGACTTTGGAATGTTGCTAGACTTCTAGTCCTAGCGGCTCTAGCTAGCATGACCAATTATGAGGAATTCTGGAAGTGGCAATCGGACAACATGTCTAGGGTCACATGTCTCTCACTCCTCTTCTGAAGAAATACCTGGGCAGCTTTGTTATTAGACTGCCCCTGGCAGTGGCATTTTCCTTGTTTTGAAGGAGCATAAATAGTTCCACCACTCCCTTAGGGCTGAAGAAGCAAGACTGATTAGGAATATAAAGACTATTTGGAAATTCTATCAACTTCAGTGAAGAAGAGTGTTTCAACAAACTGGGACCTGCTCCTGAGAAAATGGTCAACGACTGTCATGCTTTGAGACTTTTTTTTTTGCAAAAAAATGTTTGCAAATTGAATGAATTTCGTCAGTCCAACCGTTTGTTCATCACAGACACATTCTTCAAGCAGCCAAAGAGGTGACATCACCTGATGGCCAATATAGAAATCAAATAGACTACACATCTGTAAGCAGAAGATGGAGATGTTTCATTCTCTTTGAAAAAACAAGAGCTGGGCAGATTGTGGCACAGACCATGAACTGCTAATATCAAAAAATTAGAATGAAGCTAAAGAACACTAAACCAGGCAGTAGGAAAAGAGGAAGACTGCATTACAGATGGATAGACTCAATCAAGGAAGCCCCAGCCATGAGTCTGTAAAGCCTTAGCAGGCATGTTGATAATAGGGTGACTTGACAGGGCGTGTAGATAATAGGGTGAAACTTGACTTGATGGCAGTTAGCAACAATATATTCTTGCATGTGACAACAAACAAGCTTTAGATTCCTAAAATGGATATCTGTTGGTCATTTGCCAACATTTGTGATGACTGTTGGCAAATTCTGAAATAGAAAACTCAGCATTAGATTTTAAGTCTCATTGGGGTAAATGCACTTCAAATGTTGGAAAATGGTGAGCCATTGAATTCTATGAATGGATCTGTGTGCATCTACTTCATTCCCTTCATTGTATGAGACCATATTAGACCTGTAACCTATGGAATAATCACATTATGTTTGAGAGACCACAGACCTATTCACCTGATGTATCTTTTCATTTCCAAAACGAAGGATCTTGATGCCTCTTTCCACAACAATAGTTTGCCAACTGCCAAAAGAGGTACGTGTGTGCAAATCATCAATGAGATAGTTTCTCTTGTAGTCTTGACTTGTACAAGAGCAGCCATGTTACCGCTTTACCAGCAAAGGAGTAACCATGTTAGTAAAACAAACAAACAAACAGACATCCACATATGTAGGCATACTTAACTTCACAGATTTATTCCAGGGGTGGGAAAGTACGTGTCCATCTGGATGTTGTTGGACTGCAAGTCCTATAAACAATGACTTAGGGAGCTGGGTGTGCTTAGAGAATAAAAGACTTCCACCATTTCTGCAGAATGATGCTCTCCGATGTTGTCCTGTTCCAATCCTGGCTGCGCTATTGCCAGGAAGGGAGTGCGACAGGAACACTCCCCTCCATACCTGACTGATTCCGTCAGGAAGAGAGCATGAGTGACACATGTCTGCCTTCTGCAGCATAGCCGGGGTCTTTCCCATGCTGTGCTGGCAAAGGAAGCACTGTCATCATGCTTCCTACCCTTCCACATGGCAGGAAAGTACCGCAGCATCATGCAATCATGGACACTTTAATCCATTAAGTGAATATCCCACCATCGTGACACATAGGGACAGGATGGCAGTGGGACTGCAATGACATTGTGCGAAAGCATGATCTACTGACCCCTGCCATCCTGTCCTCATAGTGGAACCTCAACACCATGCAGAAATGGCCTTAGGGGTGACATGGCAGCCATCTTCAAGTATCTGAAGGGATGTCATGTGAAAGATGGAGTCAGCTTGTTTTCTCCTGATGCAGAGACTAATGGATTCAAATAACAAGTGCAGAGATTCCACCTAAACGTGAGGAAGAACTGCTTGACTATAAGAGCTGTTTGACAACGAAATGGACCAAATGAGCTGTGGTTTGTGTGGATTGTCTTCCTTTGGAAATCTTTAAAAGAGGCTTGATGGCCGTGTCACAGGAATGCATAACTGTGTATTTCCCCGTGGCAGAGTTTGGAGTAGACCGTCCTTGCAGTTCTTTCCAACTCTAAGATTCTATGTACTCAGAAATCTTCATTATTGGCTAATCTGGCTAGGGCTACTAGGAGTTGTAGTTAACTAAAATCTGAAGGACTGCAAAATTCCTGACCCTGGTTGCAGAATCAGGACTGAAAAAAACCTCAGGGTCTGATTCCACTGAATGAAGCACTAGGTAACATTGTAGACCTGAGTCCTACGAAATGTCTCAACAGTCTCTCTTTACAAGTGAGACAAACACTAAACTTGTTTGTTCCAGTTTCTTTCTGTCTGGCCCTTTCCGCACCAGGCAATTAGAACAGGGCAGTGCGTCCTCTCATGGAGGTCTTCTGCACCTTGGAGCGGACTAGAAGCGGACTACTTACCGGAGATCTGCACCTCAGTCCGCTCCAAAACGACCCCAAGTGGTCCCCCAGCGTGTTTTCTAAAGACAGCAAAAAACAGGTCTTTATTTTCCTGGAACGCGCCATTGCATTTCTGCTCCCTTGGGCAGATTCATAGGCTCGCACCAATGTGAGCCTGCGATCTGCAGAGGGCGGGCTTTGGGCGTGGCGAGCTTCAGCAGTTGGTTGGGACCCACAACCAACCGGAAGCCACCGTTTTGGAAGCCGGAACCGCCATTTTGGAAGTTGGAAGCTGCCATTTTGGAAGCCAGAACCGCCATTTTGGAAGCCAGAGCAGTGCGGGTCTACAGACCTCGCACTGCTCCGATTTGCCCTGGACCAAGGAGGAGCCCTGCGGAAGGGCCCCAGCGACAGTCCGCGTTGCTTCGGACCCCAGAAGAAGCGGTAGGTAACGGCACGGAGCGATTCCCTCGCCTCGTGCAGAAAGAGCCTCTGACTCACATAAACAGGCCAGAGAGAGGGAATCTATTGATTTATTTTCAAGACAACTTGGTTAGTTATAAATAATCAATGTCCTGTTAGATGAAACTGAGGGACAGAATGGTCTTTTTACCAGGATCAGTGGCCTGGCTTGATGCAGCATGGGTATTCAAAGATAGTAGTTAATGGAGGGTGGAAAACCAATGACAATTTGGCTGAACATGGCTGTGGCAGCTTTTTAGGGACTGTAGCTAGTCACAAAGTCAAAACAGTGTTTTAGGGGAAGCTTTTGAAAATCCTATCCTAAATATTCCAGTTTTCATTATAAGAACCATACTCAATGAACAGAAATATCTTGGTGGTAATAAAAACCACTTTGTTGTTGCATGCTTTCAAGTCATTTTGACTTATGACAACCCTAAGATGACCCTATCACAGGGGTTTTTTGGTCAGAATTGTTCAGAGGGAGTTTGTCTTTGCCTTCATCTATGGCTGACAGAGTGTGATCTTCCTTAAGGTCACCTCGTGGGTTTCTGTGGCAAAGCAGGATTTCGAACCTTGGCCTCCGGTCATTGTGCAACACTTAGGCCCTTTTCACACGGTGTTTTGGAAGCGAAAGGGCCCCTTGAACATTGCGTAAATGTGAGGAGTGGTCTGCATGACACACTCACATTTACGCAACGCTCAAGAGCCTGACACTTTTCATTTTCTGCTCAAAGCCACAAATGCTGCATGGTCGCGCATCCCTCCGGGGCCTCACGCGCACTTACCTGCCGTGCATAGCCTCCTGAGCTGCGCCGGTCGCGCTTCCTGCCCCAGCACAGCCTCTAACTCCCAGGCAGCACTGCGGAAGGAAGGGGTGGGGCGTTTGCGTGGCGAGGAAGGAGCTGCGGAGCCGAAGCAGGAGGGATGTGACAGCGTCCCTCCCAAGCCTTCTCGTGCTAAAACCCCAACCCAGCAGCGCGAAAAGGCAAGGTACGAAACGGGCTTTAGACCACTATACCACACTGGCTCTCTTACAAAATATTATTTTGCTTCTAGTAGGGCTGGATCAAAATGACATACCCTCCAACTGTCCCAATTTGGCAGGGACAGTCCTGATCAATCTTCTGATCCTGTCCCACTTTTCCAGCTCCTTCAAAATGTCCCAGTTTGTCTCTTCTCTGCTCAGCCTCCTCCCCTTTGTTCTCAGCTTACTTCAGTAGTTAAAACTAAGTTTAAAGTGCAAAAGTAGTTCTTATTCAGTTAACTTAGCAGAAGGGAAAGGACAGAAGGGATAGAATCTTGTCTTTCCCAGGAGGCTTAGGTAAAAGCAAACTGCTGACTCCTGTCCTAGCTTATGTGCTCTTCCTCATTAATAACTTTTGCCATTTTTTTTTTGGTTCTTTTGACCACACGTTGATTTGTCCCTTGGCCAAATGTGTCCTGTTTTCATCTGTGAAGTATTGGAGGGTAAGAAATGATAAAAGGAAAATTTTGGGGGGAAAACATCCCTTTATTGAAGTGTACTAGTTAGAGACATCTCATTTTTCTTCTCAAATTTCACTCTGATTTGAGATAGGGAGAAATAAAACTCCCATGAAGCTGTCACCTGCCACTCTGTTTCCTGTATTTCGGGAAATTAAAAATGACCTTTTCTTCTCTCAGTTGACTCCCACCATTGCAGGGGGACAGAAGTTGAAATAATGAGAAAAATCAATGTTTCTGTCAAGCCATAAAGTTCCCGTCTGCTTCTTTGATTTAGAGGAACCTACTATGTTTAGCATACTGTTTGCTGTCTAAGGCCCTTTCCACATCTTACCTTTATCTGGCACGGGGGCGCGGGGATCACACGAGCAGCCTCTGGCAGGCACCATGAGGGCTCCACCTCTTCCTTCAGCAGCACAACTGGGTATTTTCCCAGGCTGTGCTGGGGGAGGAAGCGCGAGGGCTGAAACTCTGGAGCTCTGCACGCAAGGTAAGTGTGCGCTGGGCCCTGGAGCAATGCATGATCGTGCACCATTTTCAGCTACAAGCCGAAAATGAAATAGTGCACGATTGGCTCCTGCCAGCCCTGGCAGCATCACACGATTGTGAGGACACTCCTCGCAATTGCGTGACACTCCAGAGGCGAAAAGGGCCTAAGAAAGGAGCAGTTACCTTCCCATGGGACAGGCATGGCTGGATCTCATGAGAAGTTACTTTCTGTTGCTAATAGAGGGGAAATTTTGTTACTTATCTTTTATTGCTTTGTCTCTAGTCTTCATATGGCCAGTAAGGGGTCTGGCCTCTGACTGCATTGAAATCCCTCAACACCACTTATGCTGACAACATCTCAGACAGAATGTAGTCCTGTGACTCTAACATCATCACCCTTTTAATTCTGTACGATTTTTAATAACTTTGCCTGAAGAAGAAGCAAGCGAAGATTCACAAGCTTGCATAATGCATTTTGTGCTTTGGAGCTGGCTCTATAAAGATATTGCTGCTTGTGAAAGATATTGCCCCTCTCTAAACTGCAAACCCCAGGATTCCATAGGATGTTGAAAGTGGAAAATAGCGCTATAACAGTCTAGTGCAGAAATGGCCGTAGTTTGCTGCAGGGTCAACACGGCTATCCCTGAGTACTGTTTAGTGTTACTCATGTTAGTTGTCCTAAACTTGACTCAGTTAAACTGCTTATACTACAGGAAGCAACAGGTAGGCTAGGGAGGCAAGTCTTAATTACCTAACTGCTACAATGCATTTTGTGTGGGGTTGCCCTTAGAGAGGAAGCTGGAACTACAGCTAATCCACAGTGCAATGACAGACTGAAATCTAGTGTGCACTTTAAAGGTCACATATCACCAGTCTTGTAGAAGCTGCACTGGTTTTGAATTTGCTTCCAAACTCAATTCAGGATGCTGGTTTTGACATGCAAAGCCTTAGGTAGCTTGGGTCTGGGATCTCTGAAGGACTAACTCCTCCCCACAGGAGTTATCTTGGAATGTGAGATCTTCAACAAAGGATCTGTTGCATGTTTATTACTCTCCAGAGAAGCTAGGATGGTAAGGGTGATCAGGCTTATTTCGTCCCTATGGAACTTCTAGTGTTGGGCAACCAAGACTGAATTGTTTCATTATAGCCCTTGGGCATTAGATGTTTTAAGTGTAGCCATTTCCGCACTACACCATTATAGTGCTATTATCTCCACCCTCAACATCCTGTGGAATCCCGGGGTTTGTAGTTTGGGGGGAGGGCCATAGAATTCTCAGACAGAGAGTTGTTTGGCCTCAGTAAACAACAAACACCACAATTCCACAGGATGTTGAAAGTGGAATAATAACACTATAACAGTGTAGTGTGGAAAATGCCTCTGTGTGTGCGTGCGTGCGTGTGTGTGTGTAAAAGACGCTTTTTTTAAATTTAGAAAAATCTGTTTTTAAAGAAAGTTTTTATCTGTTCATATCTGTTATATATCACTTTGGAATCCTGGTTATCTGACAGGTGATAAATAAATATCTCTAAAAAACAAATGCTACCACCTGTAGGTATGGCACTGGGTTTCAATGATACAAAGAAAAACCACTCTTTCCATTTCCAACTGTTACAGTTGTTCAGAAATATAGAAGGCAACTTTTTTTCCACCAAACTACATACTGAAGTGTGTTCTTTTTCTGTCTGGCATGCCAGGAAGTAAGAGAAAATGAATCTGTAGTATCAGAACTTAAATTACAGTCTCTTGTACCATAGCTATTTTATTAGTATTAATATATTTTAAGGCAGACCATTCAAAACATGCACTCTAAATTTGATCAAAATCTCCCCAGCTATTTTCACATGATGTGGGAACAAACAGAGACTTAATCTTATTTATATAGATATGTACTCTCCTTCTGATTTGGGAGGAACAGTCACAGTTAATCTTCTGTCATCCCACTTTTTGAGCAGCTGTTTAAATGTCCCAGTTTCTTTCTCATCCTTCCACATCCCACCTTCATTCTCAGCTTGCTTCAATCACTGCACAGTGAGTTCAAAGTGCACAAGTAGTTTGTACCCAATTAATTTGGGAGGGATGTTTTCATCTGTGAAATATTTGAGGCTGTGTAGATATCCTCTTACAGGGAGACTGCAACAATTTCCAGTGCCTTTAGTTCTGTTGTAGCACAACTTTTTTACATGTAGAATGCCCTAAATTCAATTCCCATGAACAATGAACAAATAGGACTGGGAAAGACTCTTGTATGAAACCCAGGAGAGAGGTTGCCAGACAGTGCTGGCCAAGGATAGAAATCATTCACTCCACTAACCCAACAACTGTGGGACTCTTATGTGATTCCCACCTCTGATGTATGCCATACAGAGCTAGATGGACAAGAGTTTAATGACATGAGGCACAGTTTCCTCTGTCTCTTGAGCTTTGGAAGAATGCCACTAGTTAACAGTGAAAAGCTAGGGGAAGAGGAGATCCTAAACATTTGCTTTTTCTTTCTTTCTTTTTTTAAGATGATAATCATGGTCTAACTGAAAATGTGCTAATTTAAACCTTGATATTGTATCAGGGTTTATTAATGTGCCAGAGATACAGGTGATTTGAAGAACTCCAGGATTTTAGGCAACAATGCACTTGTATGTTCAAAATTTTACATGACAAAATCTAGGAAGAAGAGAATGTGGCGTCCTGGTCTCTCATCTGTTGCTTACAGCATCTGAACATGATAATGATAGCAAAGGATTAAGAGAGATTTGTTCAGGCTCTTCGGATGTAGTTATGTTAGGGATTTGGAAATTTAGTGTACAAGACAAATCTTCAGTGAAATAGCAACAGCAAGCTTGTACACAATTTCAGTGAGTTATAGATGCAAATGTGAAACCATTCATGACTTTGTAGACTCCGTTGAAGTCTGAATTCTTTAAACAGTACTTTTTTGTTTAAAGAGGTGCAACAATTGTGATCAATTTTAATGGTACATGAGGGCCATGATTACTAAATCCCGGGACTGACATATGTCATGTACTGAATTAACCAACTCTTTTACTGAACTAAAGCTGTAATTAAACCTATGCACATATAAATGAAAAAAATCTCACATCTCTCTTTAGAGCTTAGAAACATCACTTTTCAGAGTATAAAATTCCAGATGTCCGGAGGAGATTCTGGGAGCTGTAATCCAAAAAGTAGCTTTTTCAAATTCTATTGCTCCCCTGTTTATCTTCAGTAATTGAATTTAGAGTTAGTCATGTTCAGAGCTGACCAACTGAAATTATGGTCCTTTCTGCAGTATCCTCCCATCTGCCATGGGGGTGGGAGAAGGACGCAACCACAATGACACATCTGCATGACATTGCTGTGGTCCTATCTTTCTCCCTGAGGTTGTGATTGTGAATTAAATCATTGATGGGTTTTCCCTGTCAATGACCCATGACTGCGCCACCATCCTGCACTTACCTGTCTTGTGGAAGCTTGTGCTTCCTGCCCCAGTGCAGCCTGGGAAAGTACCTGGCTGTACTGTGGAAGGAAGAGGCATGGTCATTGTGCTTCCTTCAGCAGGGAGCCAGCTGATGCAGAGGACAGTGCTCCCATCACGCTCCCTTCGTGGCAGAGCTGCTGCTGGGCTCCCCACTGGATGCCGCTGCAAGAGGGTAAGCTGCAGAAAGGGCCTAAGTGATGACTAAGTAAAGTCTCATTCATTTGAATGAGTCAACTATAAGTCTAGATCTGACTGCAACATATTTTGCCTAATTCTGAGTGCTTCTGAGCATCCTTCTTGAGCACTGACATTGGAATTATCGTGTTGTCATGTGTATGGCTAGCAGGAATTTCATCAATCATGGCTGGAATTATGGGCATTATTACCTGCTTTATAGGTAAAGGTAGATTAGATATTCAGTCATATTTCAGACGGCCCAGTATAGATAAATGAGTGGAACATACAGTGCAATGTGCTCTGCGTGGAAATTGAGGCTTTGCTCTGTGAAGCATGAGGAATGACAGGATATCTGTTTTCAGCCACCAAGAGAGGGTGGTATATTTAACCTTGGATAAACAGAAACAAGATTCACTAGTATTTGATGAACTGACATAGGCCCTTTTCACACCTTACCTTTTCCTGGTGCTGGGCTGCATGGCTCGCTCAGGAAGCCTTGGGAGGAACACTGTTGCGTCCTTCCTGTTTTGGCTCTGCAGCTGCTTCCTGGTCGCGCGAGTGCCCCATCTCTTCTGTTTGCAGTGCGGCCTGGGATCTCCCAGGCTGCACTGAGGAGAGAATGCACGACTGGCCCGGCTCCTGAGGCTCCGCACGCCAGGTAAGTGCGCACGGGGCCCCGAAGCAATGAGCGACTGTGCAGCATTTTCGGCTTTGAGCTGAAAATGAAAAAATGTGTGCGCAGTCCGCGTCAGGCCCTTGAGCATTGCGCAAATGTGAGTGCATCATATGGACTGCTCCTCACATTTATGTGACGGTCAAGGGGCCCTTTCGCTTCAAAAATGCCGTGCGAAAAGGGCCATAGTCTTTAATGAGAATAAAATGGAGGAAGTTCTACAGAACACTCACAAGGGAGCTAGTACAAGCAACAGAAAAATCAAGTGTCAAGTATTATTTCTGTCACCTTGTAAAGTTCCATGATATTTGGCCTCTTTATGGTCTTGCTTTGGCTACCAATGAACTAAGCCCAAGTCACAGAACTGTTTTTAAGACTGCTGAGAAGTGAGATATACAAAGGAAGCATCAAAAGTTCTTCCTTTCCTCAAACTGGATATTTTTTACTCCATCATACTTCTCCCACATTTACTTTCCTTTGAAGAGAAAAACAATGAAGCAATGGGGGGGAAAGTGAGAATACCACATAGTTATAATATAAATCACTGGGATATCTTACAATATCAAACTCTATATAAATATAGATTGAATAAATTATGCAACTTCTTTTGGAAGTCAAACTGGCTATCCCACCCACACCTCAGTTTTATTTTTCTCCCTCAGGATTTATTCAACATGGGATAGAAAATATTTAGCACTCCCCCAGGCCCTTTCTTTTTCCTCCTGCTCTTTCTCTTCTTGTTTAACTTGCTCACCAAAATAGTTTTTCTTTCTTATTGGTCTTTCTCTCCACAGCCTTCTTCTGTTTTGATGTTTCTCTCCACCACTAACTCACTCCTTGCAAAACTAACTAACTATACACTGCCTATTCTTACAGCAAGAACCACATTTGCTGAGAAAGCTGTTCTCCTGTTTCTGAGGAACTGAGCACCAGCAAGTGTGCAAGAATGTGGGGAGGGTACACTCTCCTTTTTTTCTGGCCAGCCACAGATGAGGATTTGCACATCAGGAAAAGATATCTCACCTAAACATTAGGAAGAATTCCCTGATGGTAAGAGGTGTTTGAGAGTGGAATCCACAGCTGCCTCAGTGGAGTGTGGTGGAATCTCCTTCTTTGGAGGTTTTTAAATAGAGGCTGGATGGCCATCTCTCAAAGGGAGTGCTTTAATTTAATCATGACAGAATGGGGTTGGACTGGATGGCCTTTGAGGTCTCTTCCAGACTTGTGAGTCTATGATTATCAGGTGGCAAAAATGACTCTCTCTCTGACTCCTTCTGAGGGTTCCTGTGTTTTAGGTGCCCAAATCCAAGGAGTTACTTTTCCGTATTACACTTATTATGTCAATTATTTGGTGAGTGTTGTTGATCAGCACATCCTGTCCCCCTGATTTACTGCTTGAGAAAGTTTATAAATGAGAGAAAAGTTAGTGTTTTCTTAGTTCCCTTGCATGTAGTATTGAGGTGCACAGCCTGCAGCCCAAGGTATTTTGTGCAAGCTCCATGAATCCTTTTTCTTTATCATTTTTAGATCTGACATAACTAGGGCCCTTTCCGCACCTTACCTCTTTCCAGCATGGGGGCGTGGGGATCATGCGAGCAGCCTCTTGCGAGAGGCTCTCACATCCCCACTGTTTCAGCTCTGTAGTTGCTGCCTGCTGGCCGGCAGGCAGCGTGAGGGCTCCGCCTCTTCCTTCCACAGCACAGCCAGCCATTTTCCCAGGCTGCACTGGGGGAGGAA
Source organism: Cyclura pinguis (assembly GCA_030412105.1). Lineage (NCBI taxonomy): Eukaryota > Metazoa > Chordata > Lepidosauria > Squamata > Iguanidae > Cyclura > Cyclura pinguis. The sequence goes on along the minus strand of CM059600.1, from coordinate 128,530,942 downwards.
GCGCAAGGGCCACATCTCCAGAGGCTTCACACACACGGTAAGTGCATGTGGGGCCCCGGAGTGATGTGAGATCACACACCGTTTACGGCTACAAGCCGATAATGAAATAGTGCATGATTGGCACCTGCCAGCCCCAGCAGCATTGTGCGATTGTGAGGACGTCGTCTGAAACACTCCTTGCAATTGCGCAATGCTCTGGAGGCCCTTTTGCATGGCAAATGCTGTGTGAAAAGGGCCTGAGACTTTGTGATAATGCCAATATTCCACAGCAGTTACCCTAGGTATAGCTTTCCCAGGAATGGGGATTCTGCAAAATGTTGAAACCTACTGAAGATAACCAAAATGAGCTGGCTTCACTTATACTCAACCTCACACCTACATCTGTCTGCAAAGGGGCCTGGTCCTGGTCCTAACAAGCACACAAGCACACCTCTTCCCAGCTCATACAGACACACAAGCAAGCTTGCTTTTCTGTGTCTGTGAATTCACGTCCAGATGAGCTATTCAGGGTGGCAGGAGGTTTAAACCAGGCACACTCTCTCCTGAACCCAATCTTAGAGCCTTCAGTAGTTCACTGTGATGCCTTTAATGACTATTTCATGGAAAAAATCTCTTGCATAAGAGCTGACTTAGATGCCATTCTAGGAGCAGAAGTAGATAATGAGATGTCTAGCAACTCTGTGAGTGGTATTATACTGGATGAGTTTCAACTGATGAGTACTGCTAATGTGGACAAGCTGCTGGGTCAAGTAAGGAGAACAACTTGCTTTCTCGATCTCTGTCCATCTTGGCTGATTGTCCAGGGAGGAGATGCAATAGACTTCAAATACAACATATTAATAATGCATCTATCAGGAAAGGGAACTTTCCATCCTGTTTAAAAGAGGCAGCGGTTAAACCACTTTTGAAAAAGCCCTCCCTGGATCTTCAGGACCTAATTAATTAGAGACCATATCTAATCTTCCTTTTGGGGGGTCAAGTTGATCAAGAAGACAATTGCCTTCCAACTCCAGGTGGTCTTGGATGGCATACACCTCCATTTCAAACCAGTTTTAGAACAGTATACTCAGTTGAGACTGCTGTGGTTGCCTTAATGGATGATCCCTATCTTAGCTTTGACAGGGGGAGTGTGTTGATGTTTTGAGATCTCTCAGTGGTGTTCTGGATGTAGAGAGAAAGTTAGAAAAGCTAAAGCAAAGAAGAAGCTCATGCTTCCTACAGAGATTAAAAGCAATAAAAAGGGTGTGTGAGTGTTTTTGGTTATGTCCATAGCAAGAGGAAGAATAAGGAAATGGTAGGGCCACTGCATGAAGAAGATGGTGAAATGTTATCAGGGAACAGAGAAAAGGCAGAACTACTCAACACCTTCTTTGCCTTGGTCTTCTTCCAAAACAGTGCTTGACCTGGGGAAATGGAGCAAATGGTGCAGTGAGAGAAGCACAGCAAAGAATAGGTAAAGAAGTAGTACAAGAATACCTGGTTACTCTAAATGAATTCAAGCCTCCAGGGCTAGAAGAACTACAAGCATGGGTATTAAAAGAACTGGCAGATGTAATCTCAGAAGCCCTGGCAATAATCTTTGAGAATTCTTGGAGAACAAGAGAAGTCTCAGCAGACTGGAGGAGGACACATGTTGTCCCTATCTTCAATAGTGGGGGGAGGTACCTAATTAATTACTCTCTAATCAACCTGACATCTAATCCAGGAAAGATTCTAGGGCAGATCATTAAACAAACAACTTGCAAGCACCCAGGAATGCCATGATCACTAAAAGTTAACATGGTTTTCTCAAAAACAAGTCATGCTAGATTAATCTAGTCTCTTTTTTGGTAGAGTTACAAACTTGGTAGATAAAGGGAATGCTGTGGATGTAGCATATCTTGATTTCAGAAGGGCCTTGACAAGCCCCTTTCCCCCATGATATTCTTTCAAACAAGCTAGTAAAATCTGGGCCAGACAATGCTATTGTTAGGTGGATTTGTAATTAGTTGAGTTGTGAACCCAAAGGGTGTTCACCAATGGTTTCTCTTTATCCTGGAGAAAAGACACGAGTGGGGTGGTACAGAGTTCTGTCCTGGGCTCAGTGCTATTCAACATCCTTATAAATGACTAGGATGATAGAACAGAAGGCATGTTTACCAAATTTGCAGATCACAGCAAATAAGGAAGGGTAACTAAAACTGCAGAGGATAGGATCAGAATTCAAAATGGCCATAATAGGTTAGAGAGCTGGGCCCAAATTAACAAAATGAATTTCAGCAGAAAGATCTGTAAGGTAGTATACTTAGACAGAAGTAAAAAATGAAATGTACAGATATGGGATGAGAAACACCTGGTTTGAGCACAGTACATGTGAAAGGGAATGTTAGAACACAAAAAGCTGAATGTGAGTCAACAGTATGATGTGGGAGCTAAAGAAAGCCAATGCAATTCCAGGCTGCAGCAACAGGAGTGTAGGGTCTTGGTTAAGGGAAGTATAGTACCAGTCTATTCTGCTTTGGTCAGATCTTACCTGGAATACTGTGTCCAGTTTTGAGTGCCATGTTTTAAGAAGGATATTGAAAAGCTAGAATATGTCCAGTGGAGGGTGACAAAAATAGTAAAAGACCTAAAAGCCATGCTCAATGAGGAGTGGCTCGGGCAGCTGGATATGTTTAGGCTGGAGAGGAGGGGATTAAGAAGTGACATAATAGCCATGTTTAAATAGTTGAAGGGGTGTCATATGGAGGATGGAGAGGGCTTGTTTTCTGCTGCTGCAGAGACTAGAACATGGAGCAATGGCTTCAAACTACAGGAAAGGAGATTCCATCTAAATCTTAGGAGGAACTTCCTGCCAGTGAGAGCAGTTCAACAGTGGAATACGCTGCCTCAGAGTTGGTGGACTCTCCTTTCTTTGGATGTTTTTGAAGAGAGGCTAGATGGCCTTCTGTCAGGAAAGTTTTGAGGGTGTGCTCCTGCACAGCAGCGGGCTGGACTGAATGGTCTCTTTCAACTGTATGATTCCATGATTCTATATGCTTACAACATTTTGAAGTGGAGATCTGAATGCAGGGTTAAGAGAAACCTCCATATCTATTTTGTTAGGAAAATTGACTGGCAAGGGGGTTGGAAGTCTTCAATGGCTGGAGTTTCTAATGTGAAGGAACACCAGGCAATAGTGCCAGGACACCTAGAAAAAGAAAACAACTATGAGTGTCTGTCTTATGATTTGGTAACAGACAGAACATATTGTGACATCTATTACTGAGGAGCAAATGAGTTGAATGTTTCTCTTCCAAACACATGAAAAGATAAGGAAGCCCATGATGCTTTTGTTCAAAATGACTTCTAAAACTAGAGGAAAGCATTCCGAAAATTTCACAGCCCTCAGAATTGTCACTTGCACTATGGAGCTTTCCAAGCTGTAGCCTCTGTTAAAATTGGCATAAATGTACATAGCAAGTATTCAGAAGGCAGACAGAATCAAACGTGAAAAGATAGCAATGCAGTACTGACCATTTTATGTGTTCAAATCTTTTTATTCAAAATTCACAATTCACACTTCAAACTATAAACACATTCAAAATTCGAATTTCAACAATTTACATTCTAATTCTCATCACAAATATCATTTACAACAAATATAATTAAATAAAATATAACAAAATAAAAATACCGTGATAATCTCAACAAACAGAATCATACAAACCTACTTCCCTTATTCCCTTTCCTTGGACATGTTGAGTATTCCCTAGATCATAATTTCCAACTGTAAATGAATCCTATAAATTTCCCTCCTTAAACTCCTTCTATTAATCTTTAATTCTATTTTATTCTTATTCTAATTTGTATTTCTAAACCCAGATCTTCGAATTCGTCCTTACTATTTAAGTTTAACTTAAGAAGTCGCTTCTTTATCTAATATCTATATTATTCACCATCCCCTAAATTTTGTTATTACTAACATACATACTATTAGTATTCATTCCTCAATACCTTTTACAGCTATGTTTCCCCACTTAGCTTTAAATGTTATAATAACTGGTTCCCAATCTTTGTAGAAATGTTCTAATGTCTTTTTATGCATAATCGTTGTCAGTTTACCCATTTCTATAATGTCATAAATTTTTATTAACCAATCCTCTAACTCCGGTATATCTCCTTGTTTCCATTTGCCTGCATAAACCATTCTTACTGCTACTATTATATGTGTTAGTAACTTAGATTGCGATCTACTTTTCAATGATTTTATTTCCTGGTATATATTCAGTAAATATATCTCAGGCTTCATTGGAAAATCTAATTGCATAATTTTTATTATATTACTATGAATTTGTGTCCAGAATTTTTTTGCTTTAGGACAGGTCCACCATAAGTGATATAAAGTTCCTTTTAAATTGCATTTCCAACATTCATTTTTATTTGTTTTAGTCATTTTCGCTATTTGAGCTGCTGTATAGTACCATCTATATAAAATCTTATAATAATTCTCCTTCAATGGCACACTTTTTAATATTATGTAAGGTATCTGCCAAGAGCTTTCCCAACTTTCAAATTCTATAGAACGACCGAAATTCTGTGCCCATTGTATCATATATTCCTTGATGGTCTCTCTCTCTAATTCTAAATTCAATATGATTTTATATACCTTTGCTATAAAACGTTCAATTCTTGGTTTCATCAATTTGTCAAAATCATTTTCTTTTGTTTGTATTCCTATTATTTTTTGGTCCATCCTAAATTTTTCTGCCAATTGTCTTTGTAGTAGCCAATAGGTAGAAAGTCCACTTTCGATTAGTTCTTCTTTACTTTTTAATGTAATTCTATCCTCTTGGCAGTTTAATATATCTTTATACGTTATCCAGTCTTTTAGTTTTGGTTTTTCTCTCCTATAGAAAGCTTCGTGTGGAGATACCCATAACGGTAATTTTGGATACAGTTTGTTCTTATATATCATCCAAATTCGTAATAGAGACCTTCTAATAAAGTGATTATTAAACTGTCTATTTGTTTTGGCCTTCTCATACCATAAGTATACGTGCCAACCGAAAGGTAAATCTGCCCCTTCTAATATTAGTATTCTTTCATTATCTAATCTCATCCATGTTGTTAACCATTCAATGCAACAAGCATGATAATATATTTTTAAATCTGGCATACCTAATCCACCCCTTTCTTTAAAGTCTTTCAAATTTCTCCATTTAATACGGGGCTTTTTGGCATTCCAAATAAATTTGGACAAATCTTTTCTCCACTGAATAAATGGAATATCATTCACTATTATGGGCAGGTTTTGGAATAAGAAAATCATCCTGGGTAAAATATTCATCTTTATTACCGCTATCCTGCCCATAAGTGATAAATCAAGTTTTGTCCATCTTTCTAGATCTGTTTTGATTGTTTGCCAGACTTTCCCATAATTATTCTTATATAAATCTGTATTATTTTTAGTCACTGTTATACCCAAGTATTTAACTTTTCCCGATATTTTATACTGAGATTCTGTTTCTAGATCTGTCTCTTCCTGTCTAGTCATATTCTTCGTTATTATTGTTGTTTTCTCAGGATTTACCTTAAATCCTGAAACCTTCGCATATTCTTCCAATATTTTTTTTAAATGTTTTATACTTTGGTTTGGATTTTCCAGCAAGATGACCAAGTCATCCACAAATGCCTTCAACTTATATTCTTGGCCTTTTATTTGTGTTCCTTTTATTTCTTTATCATTCCTTATTCGAATAAGGCAGGTAAATGGCTGGCCTATAGGCTCAAAAAAGAAAATGAAAAAAGATTAATATTAGAAATTAAAGAGGGGAACGTACTATATCGAAGTCAAGAAAAAATAAAATCAGTTTTCCATAAATACTTTCAAAAATTGTTTGAAGATCAGGGAAATGAAGATATGAACTTAAAAATAAGGAATTATTTAGAAGAAACAACATTAACACAATTTAATGGAAATCAAAGGGCAGAACTGAACAAACCAATCACAAGAATGCAAGTCATCAACGCAATTCAAAAACTAAAGTCAGGAAAAGCTCCAGGGCCGGATGGCTTCTCAGCAGATTTTTATAAAACTTTTCAAGATCAGCTTGTAGAACCAATTCAGAAGGTATTAAATGAATTAGATAATGGGAATCGTCCAGCTTCCTGGGGAGAAGCATTGATTACCTTGATCCCAAAAGAAGGAAGAGATCCCTTAGATATGAAAAATTATAGACCTATAGCATTGTTGAATACAGATTACAAAATATACGCAACAATCTTAGCAGAGAGACTAAAAAAAATATTAAATGAATGGATACACAAGGATCAAAGTGGCTTTCTCCCTGGTAGAGCAATAAAAGATAATATGAGGACAGTGCTCAATATAATGGAATATTATCATAAACATAATGAGAAAAAATTAGCTTCAATATTTTTAGACGCGGAGAAAGCCTTTGATAATGTCAGGTGGAAATTTATCAAAGAGACTCTAAAAAAGATAAATATAGGAGAAAATTTTACCAACTGGATCAATATGATTTATAAAGAACAAACAGCAAAATTATTAATAAATGGAGAAGTAACATCTAAGATTGATATTAAAAAAGGGACAAGACAGGGGTGTCCTTTATCCCCATTAATCTTCCTGATGGTAATTGAAGTACTGACCATTTTACCATCCGTAAAATACATTGACTGTCAGGACCATGTCAATGAAAAGTTTTATTTTGGCTGTCTGAAATAAAAGCTCAGCCAATACAGCAGAAGTGAGCATTGCTGAGTTTCATGGTGCTTGCTCCCAGATAACTATGAAAATGCTTGCAGTCATAGCCCATAGACTCAATTATCAGATTAGTAGTTTTTTTTTAAACTGGGTTTTTAAACTTGAGTTTTTGAGCAGTGTGCTAGCAAAGCAAGATCTATAAAATCTTATATATTTGGTATGTCTTCAGAAATTCTTTGAAGGCATGGCCATTGTAGCTGTCCTGACGCACTTCATACTTGTTATGAAATATCTCCAAATGTCCTTGGACTTACTTGTAAGACACTTGGGCCATTTCCGCATGACACTCTTACAGCGCAATGATTCCACTTTCAACCTCCTATGGAATGCTGGGGTTTGCAGTTTCGGGAGGGGCCAGCCGGCCCCTCTTGGAACTGCAAACCCCAGGATTCCATAGGAGGTTGAAAGTGGAATCATCGCGCTATAAGAGTGTTGTGCAGAAATGTTCTTGGTAAACAGTGTGAAGTGAAAAGGAGAAACTTACCAATACTTTGAATTCTGTACTTTCTGAGGACACAGCAACTCCATTGTACTTCTGCAGAGATGACAACAATGGCTTTACCAAACAAAGGCACCCATGATGCTGTAACTTAATCAAGTTCATATTGCTAAGTAACCCTTCTGAAGATAGGAGGAACAAGACTCCTGCAACCAAGTGGCTAGGAAGATGAGGAAGTTCTCCTACAGTTTTCTCTGTGTCAACCTTTTTAAACATTGTATTTGTGATCATTTATTTTCTTGTGTCAAGACTGTCCAGTTTTTTTCTGTGGAGATGCATGTACAATTGCAAATCTTAAAGTGACTATCCTAAAAGTGATTTCTAAGACAGGACACAGCAAAAGATTGCTGAGTTGCTACTGTAAACACTGGCCTCCCCCCACCTTTTCCTAGGTTTGTCTCCACCCTGCTCCACTTTTGAGGAAAAGGGAAATTTAGAATCCAGATTTGAGTTTCAGTTTGGAACATATGGTCTTCTGCTCAGCAGTAAAGTGGTCAAAGAAGGAATGAAAAGCTCACTTCATAGGGTGTGGCAAATAGTCATGGTGAAGGGGGAGAGGAGGAAGTCTGCAAGCCTCAGGGTGAGATGACCTGGGGCTCAAGAAGCAGCAGGCCAGTAGTCAGCTGGTAGGAAAGGGAGAACAGTGCTCCCTACAGCCAGTTCAGGGTTCTGTGGGGCCCAAGAAATCCATTCTGTGGTGCACTGCTAGATACCATTTAATTTGTCTAAAATAAAAAAAGATGCCTGGAACTCAAGTTGTCATTCTTTCTTTTGGGTGTAACGGATACATTTATGGAAAGAATGCTTGCCCAGTTATTACTTGGAGTATGACACTACAAAGCCAGAAAATTAGCTGGTTGTTGCGGTCTCCAACTGCTGTCAGAAAAGGTAGTAGATGGTGTATATTCCTTTATTTATCAACAGATTGACTGAAGTCCAGCAAGGAATTTATGACAGATGAGAACCAAACTGCTAATGTTTGGTAGGTTCAGACAGATTAGGGCATTCCATCAGATCATTCTATTTTCATTTTCATTTCTAATTAACATGATTAATTTGGAATTTTGCTACAGTGTAGCAGGCCTCAAAATATCTTTTGAGGTATTATCTATGCACCCCCCTATATGAATTTCTTCAAAGCATGTGTTAAATGATTAATCCCCTTGTACAGTAATTTTGTACTGTAGATGAGAGGCAAGGGTTTTGTAATGTAGACAGGAGACCAGGGTTCAAATCCACACTATGCCATGGAAACCACTGGGTGACTTTGGGCAAGTCTTACTGTATTAATTTGAGAAAAAGGCAAGACAAACACTGTCCAAACAAATCTTGCTAAGAAAACCCCATGATAGGTTTGCCTTAGGGTCACCATAAGTCAGAAACAACCTGAAGGCACACAACAACAAAAATACTTCCTCCAGACAGAAAAAGAAAATGTTGGAGGGAACAATTAACTTACTAGACATGAACAATGATCAAACAAGGTCAAGTGATATGACACAGGCAACTCAGGACTAGAAAAGCTAAGCTGAAATTTCTCAGAATGTTGTAAAGTATTCCTAATTCTTTCTGCCATTTTTGGTCAGTGCTGTTGCTTCTCTGCCACCTTGCCTCACCCCACCTATATGACCATACCCATGATGTATGAAAAGCACAGTATGAGATATTATTTGTGATAAAAAAATGCTAGCCAGGCTGCTAGCACAGAAGTTCTGCAGCTGATTGTGGGGGCAGTGTAAAACAAGAAACAGAGAGAAGAAAAAAGGCTCCATCATGGATTTTAATGGTGGATCTTCCACCTTCAAAGAAGTTCTGGAGACGTTAATCCCATCCTCCTGCTAGAATATTTGGTGGAATCCCTCCCCTCTTTCACAATTCCATTTCCCATAAACACAGTGGGGAATAGTAAGAGGCTATTCTCACGTAGCCAAACTAGGGCCAGCTTCCACTTGTCCTTCTGGACTGAGTCCACACAGACAAAAGAATGTAGCTGCGGAATGAATATCTGACTCCTGGAATCCATAGAGAATACAGGAAACTGATTACTGGCCCAATTAACCAGTCCTGCCTACTTGTTGGTGCTCCAGAGTTTCATACAGTGCTCTTTCCCATGATGGGTTACCTGATATTTTTAACTGGAGAGGCCAGGGATTGAACCAGTGACCTGTATACAAAATAGTGGGCTCTTCCAATCAGCTACAGATCCTCTGGTCACATATGTGCAGTGTTTGTGCCCAGAGGATATGTTAAAGAATAGTGTATTGACGCTGTCAGTTTAGACAAATGTGGGGATGTCCAATTGTCTAGGGCCAGCTCTCTCTCTCTCTCCCAAAGCAGCTACTGTGTAGCATTTTGCATTCGCTTTGTGCAACTATATGGGTCATCAGTTATATCTTGGTGGCACAGATATATTGGTGCATATGCCCAGAGATGTATTTCCCAGGTTGAATTCATCATTGCTATGCATTAAAAAGTGCTGGTTTTATATGAGCAAGACCTTGCTTGTAGTTCATCCTGAGGTCATAAATATAATGAATCTAGCAGATTGAGCTCTGTCACCAGGGAAGCGGAGCTGCCGCTGTGAAACTATCACACTTCATTATGGGTGGAGAGCTGCCCGAGTGCTGCAAGACAGCTTGATTTCAGCTTCTGCCAGAAATTGAATCCCTCTGCTTTAGAAAAGTATTCCCTTAAAGTCCTTTATCTCTCCCTCCCTTTCTTAATGGAGATACCTCCCTCCTCTAAAAAGCATGATATTTTAAAATGAGAGGTGACATATGCAAATAGAATAGAAAGAGTCTGCATTCACATATATCAGTCTCTGAACAATTGCATTGCTAAAAATGATCTTGGAGTAATTTTGAAAAAAATTATGAGTATTTTTAATCTAGGCCGCGTCCTTTAAAATCACATTGTTCAAGCTGCTTCTCCACCAATACAAATATGGCAGAGCATTAGGAAATAATGAGGCACCATAATTCTCTTTAAGATGTTTTGTCTTGCTCATTTTCAGATTAGCAGAATTGCACCCTCTTTTGATTAGTAGCTCTGGCATTTTTCTACTGTAGTGATGTAAACATCAATGCATTAGTGTCAATGAAGAATAGAAAATGAACTGAATGCCAGTAAGCATAAAAGAAGTGCAACAACAGTGCTCTCATTCAGTCCTTGACAGATTAGAGATAATGGATTATTCATATACTTCTGGCTCATAACCAGGGCTCCATTTGTGCCTCCATCATTTCTCTCTTAACCTGTGAACGAGGTTAGATGCTATTACTCCCCATTCCCAAAGGAATTTGATATGTACACTTGAATGTCAGTTACTTGGTAGAGTTGAGTTTACTTGTTTAAATTCAGATGGACACTTATCTTGCAGGCAGTGGACAGAGGGCCTGAATCTGAGGAGCAGTTCAGGTAATTGGCCGCATTCAGCTGTTTTCAAATGTAATGCAGCTACTCAGCTTATGGGCAAAATCTAGTATAAACAGGCAGCTCACAGATTCTGTTGTGATAGCTTTGTCAGTCTCCTCCAAGTTATGTTTCAGAGTTTTGTGGAATGTGGAAATGAGACTCCTGTTCTCGGGTGGTACACAGTTAATGTGAATAGATAGGCATAAAGAATTGAGAAAAATAACCTGAAAATAATACACAGACCAAATCAGAGCCCAGATTGTTTGTCAAATGTCACTTTTCTGAATTTAAGTTTATTAAAATAATATCATTTACAAATTTTTCTGCACTACACTAATACAGTGCTATTATTCCACTTTCAGCATCCTATGGAATCCTGGGGTTTGCAGTTAAGGGAGAAGCCTGTAGAATTCTCAGCCAGAGAGCTCTTTGGCCCCAATAAACTACAGACCCCAGGATTCCACAGGATGTTGAAAGTGGAATAATAGCACTGTAACAGTGTAGTGCAGAAAGGCTCTAAGACAAATTCTGAAGATATTGTTCTGTTTCTGCATGTTCAGCATTATTTTATTGGTAAAATTTTCACCAGAAGGTTTTTGCTACTGTGGAATTCCCTTTTCCTGAGTGGCAATGAATATAAAGTCTGATTTAGTTTCCAGTGGAAGGTCAAGAAATTGTTCTGACCTCGGGAAACCAGTTTTAAAAGGGGCAGTGTAGAAGATCTAGTTCTAGCCAATCAGTTTTTTCCTCTTTAATACTTGGATAGAACATCCTTAGCAAATACAACATTCTCCCCTCACATGCCCTTTGACTATGTTGACTAGGGATTCTGTGAGTTATAATCCAAAAGTAACTTTTCTGAAATAAAAAAAAAAAAACAGGAGCAGAAGTTTTGTCCACAAGCAAGAGTTGGAAGCCTGTTGCTCCATTATTATTTCACCATTTCTGGCATACAGCCCATTTCTGGGCACAATTCACAGTTTTGGACTCGTCTGGAATATATAAAGGGCAGATTTATCCCAGTTAGACTACAGGTCCCTCAAGTTCAGCCAATGATAATCTGTGTTCTATTCTGAGCTTCATCTGGTGGGAGCTTTCTTTATAATACTGTCCATTCTATAGAGCTTCCTGCTTTAGGAGATATACTTAGCTCCCAATCTTATGAGATTGCAGGAATAAATTAAGATTACCTTATTTCTGTAAGGCTTTTGTATTACTGTATCTTATATTATCTTTTTCCCTAAGTAAAGGCTTTGGCATGCTGTACCTTGGTTTTTATGTTAGCTCTTTCTGTTATTTAATTTTTATGTGTTGTGTATTTTACCTCTTATACTCACTTTGGGCATTAAAAAAAAAAAGACAGGAGGACATAGTTTCAACAGATGGATAAAAAGTATCTGTTTTCCCCAGTCTCTGTTCCTTAGAGATTCCTTAGGTAGCTGAAATCTATCTAAATTGCCTTAAAATGATTGCCTTCCCTGACAGGGAATGGGTATTGACTTGTTCAGCAACTGAACTAATAATTCAGCATTGTCCCTCATTGCAATCATTCTCCTAAATAAAATGTTCTTTCATTTCATTCTATGCTTTATTTATTCCTTTATTCCTTTAGTTTCTTTTAGAAGCATATTAATATGCCTGTTGGGTTTCTCTTTAAATATTGTATTGATACTACCCAAAATAGTGGAAGGTTCAATCTAGATTGCACAAAACTTTGGGGACTGGAATTAATTTTTCATGGGCAAAGAAACAATATGTATGAATAATCCAAGTTTCATTTCCTCTTTCAAACTTTATAATTCTTCCCCACCCACCATTTTCATTTGCAGTTCTCAGAATTTCGTATCGCTGTACCATGGTTTCTCCATTATACTGGTCTGTTTATAGAAGCTCTGCCCTCCAGCATTCCACTCCTAGGGCATAGGAATAAGGGAGAGAGGAATCATTACAGGTTGCTCTTTCACCATTTGCAGTAACCAGGAAGAAAATAGAATCTAGACTCCACCTGTGCACATGCATAGAGGCTCTGGTGTGCTTAAATTCTCAGCAGGGGACGTGATGGGAAGGAGTAGGAATGATACACAATAAATAAGATTATGCTTCTTTTCTCTGGTTTAGCACTTTATTAAGAATTCACAATGATCTGGAGTCTCCCACTTTAAATGCATGGTGAAAGAGTTCTAATCTTATTCTGTAATAATGGGGGCAGGAAGTTAGTATGAGTGGCAATAATGTAAGACTTCCTCCCAGCAACTGATGGTGAGTAGCTGTCCCCAATCTAATGGCCTTTGTGAGCTAAATCCAATTGTTTGTCTCAAGCAGACTGGGCTTAGTAAATGCATGGGACTTGTTAGGGCAGTCCTTACATAAATCCAAATTTGGTAGATTTACTGTAGTTGAAACTAACAATTGGATATTTTGTACGACAACCCCCATTACCCCCAAGCAGCTGTGACTGTCAAGGCTTATGGAACCCAAAAGATAAGGAGAGCAGCCTGGTGGTGGGATTGAAACCACAATCTAATAAGGGTTAGGGAATTGCTCCCCAGTTGTTGTTGTTGTTGTTGTTGTTCTGGCATGGGATGTGCAGACTATAACTGATCCACATGTGTAGCTCTGTGCCTTCCCTCTCCTTTTCCCATCCCTGGGGTTACTGCCACCATTAGACAGTAGTCCATGGGGGGAGAGGAGTCAGGAGATTGGGCACTGAGCTCCCTCTCTATCACCCTGTAGTTTGTTACTTAGAGAGGCAGAGCTCAATCTTGTGAAAAGTGCAAGGGAAGACAGAGGCAACCCCCACTGTCTGATGGCCTTCCTCCATTCCCCTCTTCCTACTTGTCTAGCAGCAGTCCCACAGGGCTTGGAAACTGTGCACCGGGGGGGGGGCAGTTTGGAGCAGGGTACAAGAGGCTATAGCCCAGCCCCTTGTATTCCATTAAAAAAGGCATGTTTCCATGTTGCCTCTGTGTTTATTGAGAAAAATGATGAGAATAATGGAAAGATAGACTATCCTTTTTAAAAGAACTATATTTGCCAACTAAACTATATAAATGGGCTTGTTAAGATGAACACTGTGGTCACAGAAGTCCATTAACCATTTAATCCAATACACTTCTATTCAGAAGTGGTTCCCACTGAGTTCCATGGGACTTCGTCCTAGATAAATATGTAACTGAATTGCAGAATAACCCTCCTCTCAAGTAATCAATCCATTTTTTAGTCAGAAGTCCTACTTTATTTAATTGAGAGGTGGGCATCTGTGGAAGGTTAGGGTGCTGCATTAGCCCCTCTGGAGAGCCTGGAGAGCCCCACCTCCATCACATCAAAAAAAGTCACACACACCCCCCCCCCGCAAATACCCTCTAGGGGACACAGGTGTCACGCCTTGCTTCCAGGACCTAGACATAGATTCTGACTCAGAGACTGAAACGACAGAACCTGCTGAACAGGAGGAGGCAGCACCACCCACCCCAGAGCCAGAACACAGGGCACTGCCAACCCCAACAGAGAGCCCTGCGCCTTCTGACATGGAAGATAACTTAGCGATACCCACCTTTGCCCAGCGTAGGAACCAAAGGGAACACCTATGTAGATCCCAGAAAATGTATACCAAGCAGCAGCTAATCAAGCACCAGCTGCGCTGTTCTCTGAACCTATAAAAACTGAGCAATTCCCCTTCAGAACTTGTCAGTGATTAACTGACTGTTTCTCCTACTGTGCCTCTGCCTGTTCTTCCTGCCGTCCTCTGCTTGTTGTTCCTGCTTCTGACTTGTGATTACATTGACTGTCTTTGATTTACAGATATTGCTGGAACTATTGTTTGCTCCATATTTGTATAAGACTGTTTCCTTACTAGAGTACAATAAGGCATTACTCTGTTGCAAGAAACACTTACCATGTGTCTCTAATCCTTATCAGCTGCCCTTTGGCCAACTGCCCAGACTCAGCATGGACAACAGGGGCATTTCAGCATATGTTAAGCCCAGGCGAGGTCATTTTATACAACAGGGTGTGAACAAAAGTCATTTTATATCCAATTTCTGTTCTCTCTTAAGCCTAGATTGACATAGGATGTTCTCCAAATGTAGTGGAAATGCCTCCCATATCCCCTAGAGGGTATTTGGAAGCCTCCCCATCACAAAAATGTTGTATTAATTTTGTTAAAACATAATCTGACCCAACAGGGGTCCAAATGTGATATAAATACCATCCACACCCCCTAGATGGCCACTGGGGCATTGACTCCTGGGATACCCTGTCACACAAAATGGCCCTCAGGGGCTACATGCTTCCTGTGGGCTATAGTTTGCCCACTCCTGATCTAAGAGGATTTACTCCTGAAAAGTAGGTTTGAGATGCGGGATATGGTGTGCATCTAGTTGCAGTTCTGAAGTGTAATGTATTTAACATTTTTAAGTTGGATCCAAACGTAGGCCATTTCTGCATGGGGTGAGGGAATTGCCCCGTGACGCTACTCACCGGACTTTAAGGCTCCCCGATCCGGTCCACGCTGCTCCAGAGCAGTGCGTGGCCGCCACTCCACACTGCTCCGGGGACGAAAATGGCGGCTTCCAGTTGGTCAAGGGTCTCGACCAACCACTGAAGCTCACCAGCCTAAAGCCTGCCCCCGGCAGATCGCAGGCTCGCACCAATGCGAGCCTGCAAATCTGCATAAGGGAGCAGGCTCGCAGTGGTGCGCTCCATGCTTTTGAAAGACCTGTTTTTAGCGGTCTTTCAAAAGCACGCTGGACGACCACTTGGGGTCGTTCTGGAGCGGGCTGGGGTGCAGATCTACGTTAAGTAGGTCCAACCCAGTCCACTCCCAGGTGAAGACGTCCTCCCTGGAGGACGGTCTGCACCGTTTTAAAAACCCCGTGTGGAAATGGCCTTAGTCATATCCAGAGCAGATCCAATGAAGCAATGGGGCTCAAGCTAGACTAACTGAAATCTCATTCCTTTTGATGAATTTCCCCTGAGAAATTCCAGATTTAAACCATTGCTTTGAGAGCATGCCATAGCAATCCCTTGCATTAAGAAATGTTGGCCTTGTGAGATATTCACTTGATGTTTCTGTTCTGGCTTAGATCAGGGCAGGGTGGGCCAGCAGGCTGCATATAGACTCCATCAGTTTTTGTGGTCTTTCTTGCTCCCATTTGCCATTGTGGAAAGAACTGCACTGTCAAGATCTGAAAGCATTAAAAAAAAAAAAAAGGTCCCTGCTTTTGCCTGATTTCTTCATTCCTCAGCCTTCCTGAAAGGAAGGAGATGTTGTACAGCGTGGTCTGAGATGCTCTAAGGTACAGGAAGGCAGTCTAGGACTTTTGTACACCAGAGAGAATGCTGCAGTTACCTTCAACAGCAACTTGTAAGATACTTGACAGTAAATATCAAATATTGGGCTGTATGGGCGTCAGTAGATTTGGTTTGATTTTTATTTATTTTATTGTGTGTGTGTCCTATGTGGCTTCCTTCCCCTAGGGAGAGAAACTCTGAGCTAAATCATGGGGATGAACATCTTCCCCATGCCCAAGTCCATCTATGCTTCTGCTGAGTAATGTGATGCTTTCCTATATGGCTTGCTTATCTACTTGGAAGAGTCTCTGAAGTGCCAGAGAGTTTTCAGCAACTTCATTGATGATAGCCTTTATCAAATAAAGTCCATCAAAAAGATACTGACTTTATACTTTACAAAATTTTTAGGAGGACATTTGACTACTTGAACATTTTTTTTAAAAGAAATTTCATTCATTTCTATGGAGAATGTGAGCTCATGTTTCATTTCTTACATTTCAGCTACTGGGGTGAGAAAATACTTAGCTTTGATAGGATCATCTGCTTTCTTTGTTGCTATGTTTATAATTGATTAATTGCAATTGCATTTGGAAGAAAACAGTCAAAACAACATCAGCAATAGATACATTCTCATTCTAAAGGCATCAGCTTATTACATTGGAGAACTCCGGAGCAAGGTAATTTGCCTTGGCGCTGTTGTATGCTTTCAGCTTCAGCTGTGTTAGCTCCATCTGTGGTCAATTAAAGACTTTTGCGAGGGTGACATTGAAGACTTAATTAAAGGTATCAAAGCATGGAGACATGCTTGGAAATGTAAGGCCAGTAACTCACTCCAGGAAGAACAAAATAAATCTTTTCTTTCTATATCCTAGTGGAAGACTAGTGTCCACTAATGGTATTTTGTAGAAAAGTATTATAGTCACAAGTCTCATTTTCTGTATCTTCTGTCTAGGCCAATCAAACCCCTAGACTGGGTACCTGTGATCATAGTTTCTTTCACTATCATTGAGATTGACATCATGACAATTTTAATTTAAAAATTAAACAAAATTCCTGAACAGTCCAGCTATATCTACTCTGGGCAAAGAGAAAGGGGCATTTGGTTTTCAGATATTTTTAACCTTCATTTCCCAGAAATGCTAGACATTACAGCCAATGGCAGAGGAGACTGGAACTTTGTCTATTTGTTTAATTTTAAAAGTTTACTAACATATTTATATACTGATCTCTACCATAAAATCAAAATTAATTATTTCTTCAAAATTAAAGTTTTAAATAATACAAATTAACTTAAAAATTCTAAAAGCATATTAAGCAATTTGGCAATTATTTTTAAAAAATCAAAACTGTTTTAAATCATGTACATCTGTATGAAATGATTACACCCCAAAGCCTGTAATAAAAAGCCATGTTTTAACTTGGTGTTGGCATGAAACCAGCGGGGTGTCTGCTGAGTCTCCAAAAGCGAGAGCAGTCTGTAACTGGGTTGCTACCATTGTAGTCCTCTTCAATACATCTGGAGGCCCAAAGGTTCATAACCCCTGCTGTATCCCATGCTTGGCAAACTGGTAAGAAAAAAGAATCCCAAACACATTTGAGATTTTTTGAAAAGGAATTGGACTGAATCTTCAGACTTAACAGCATTACCTAGGAAGGAGCACCAATGGGACTTGCTTCCAAGTAAACATGCAGAGTGGTTAGAGAGTCATTCAGCAGAAGAGCTGGTTTTCAAGGCTTTGAAGTCTCCAGCATGCCACACGTAAGTAATCCAACAATCTGATATACACTTATCTGGGAGTAAGTTCCAGTAAGAGCCAATATGGTACAGTGGTTTAGGTGTTGGATCAGAACTCTGGAGACCAGAGTTCAAATCCCCGCTGGGCCACGGGAGCCCACTGCGTGACTCAGGACAAGTTACATTCTCTCAGCTTCAGATGGCAAACCCCATCAGAAAATTCTTGGCAATTCTTGTCAAGAAAATCTCCTGACAGGTTCAGTTTAGGGTCACCTAAGTCAGAAATGATTTGAAGGCACACAACAACAACAACAAGAAGTTCCAGTGAACTTAGTGGTGCCTCCTTCTGAGCAACATATACAGGATTAAACTGCAAGGGTACAGGGAGAAATGTCACAAACAGTCCCCACATGGCACTGGACGAGTAGCTTTTACAGACTCATTTACAGGAAGAGACAAAGGCATTTTATATGCTCACCATTCTTTAAAACAGTGTTGTTCAGAAGAATCTAGCCTTATGTAAAACAGTGCAGCACAGACTCTCCAATTGATTTGGCAGGGTCAGTCCCAATTAATGCTTCATCATTCCACTTTTTAAGCTGCTTTTAAAATGTCCCAGTTAATGCTTCATCATTCCACTTTTTAAGCTGCTTTTAAAGTGTCCCAGTTTCTCTCTCTTCTTCCCAACTTCCCCCTTTGTTGTGGGCTTGCTTCAGTTGCTGCAAACTGAGGCCCTTTTCGCACGGTAGTTTGCAAGCCAAAGGGCCCCTTGAGCATGACTGCATGACGCACTCCCATTTACGCGACGCTCAAGGCCCTCACAGGCAGTGAACATGCATTTTTTTATTTTCGGCTTTTAGCCGAAAATGACCCATGCTTGCGCAACGCTCATGGGTCTGGGCTGCACTCACCTGCCATGCGGAGCCTCTGGAGCCGGGCTGGTCGCGTGTCCTCTCCCCAGTGCAGCCTCCAACTCCCAGGCTGCACTGCGGAAGGAAGGGGCGTGGTGCAGGTGGGGCTCGCGTGCGAGCAGGAAGGAGCTGCGGAGCTGAAGCAGGCTTGCGAGAGCCTTCCTGCCCAGGCTTCTCGCGCAAGGACCCCAACCCAGCGGTGTTAAAAAGTAAGGTGTGAAAAGGGCCTGAGTTCAAAGTGCAAAAGTAGTTTGTACTCAATTAACACAGCAGATAGGAGAGGATGGGTCAGAGTCCTTCCTGGTAGGCTCAGGCAAGAGCAAATTGCTACAGTCTCTCCTAGTTTGTTTATTCTTCTTCATTAATAACTTTTGCCCTCTTGTCCACAGTCTAATGTCCCTTAATCACATGTGTTCTTCTTTATGAAACAATGAACTGAGCTGAGTTATGAATACATACATCTTGCTGTTTTACTCAACTATTGGCAAGCTCCTCAACTGTCCCAGTATCAAATAGCATTCACCAGCAGTTTAGACCCCAAACTTCCACAAAATAGTAAAGCTGTGGATGGCTGGTAACTGGTAGGTTTGAGATCCACAGAGATATTACTTGTTGATTCATTGACTGAGTGAGTGGAAGGCATGTCACCTTGTCTAAGGTAGAGATGGAGCAGCTCAGAAATCACAGATGCCTGTCTTTTGGGCTAAAAGTATAATAGAAGGGTATGGATGGAGAGGAAACACTTGATCAAAATGATAAAAGTCAGGAAATAATTGTCCACTATAAATACAACAGTCTAGACATACATCAGAAGTGAATTATGGAAACAGTGACACACACACACACACACACACACATACACACACACACACACACACACACATGCATAGCAATTTTGTGGAACAATTTTACTGATAATGAATGTGTCATAGTTTTCCAGAAATAACGATAGCCAAGATTTCTTGGCTCACCACCCATTACCAGTGTATAACTGTTTCAAGGAATGTGATCTTAATTCTCTTCCCACAGCCTGTAAACTGTGTCTGATTACAGATAAATATGAAGCAATTTACTTTGCTATGTATCTTCTCATTCCTGTAGAAATCATAGGATAATCTTAACGAGGGCAATACAAGTGCCTCTTATTCCATTCAAGACCTGATTTGGCCATCTAAAGCATGCCTTGATTTGGACTGGACCCATTTGAACCCAACTGGGATCTTGAATCTGGATGAAAATGTGGAGATCTGAATTGCTATTGACTTGCATTGGGAAATGGCCATGGCCAGTTGGTCCTCCTTCTCCCCCTTCTTGCTTTTTTACATGATTATGGAAAGTTTACAGCACTTTCTTGCGGATAAATCTGTAAAATTGCACGTAGGTACAGCTATCATGGTGTAGTGGTCTGAGCATTAGACTACAACCCTGGAAACCAGGATTTGGTTTGATTCTTTGCTTGGCCATGGAAACCTACTAGGTGAGCTTGGGCACATCACACACACTGTCTGCCCCAGTCTTGTGGTATTTATGGTGGATATTTAAAGTTTTATTCCCCACTACAAAATGATTTTTTTTAAAACACACACACACACACACACACACACACACACACTCCACAGTTTACTGCTCATTCTTGATCAATTTATACTGCTTTTGTGCTGACACAGTCCCCAAATGCTTGGGACTCTATGCTGCAGACAGCAAGAGTGTTTGCTAAATTTAGAATTAAACTTCAGTCTGCAAATATTCTTATCAATGAGTTGAGGGACTGCACTCAAGAATGCAGGTTTAAATGTACAATAAAACTTAACTGCAAAGCTGCTCGTGAAATACATGCATCTAGTCTGCAGTAGTACTGTCCCTCATGTGAAAATTGAAATCAGATTTACAAACCTAACCTAAAAATCTAGGACCAAAATGGAGTGGGGGTCGGGAAGTGTCAAGGTCCAATTAAGGCTACTACTGAACCACAAAACTGAAATAAGGGGTGAAGTACAATGGAATTGCACTGGAAAATTATTAAGAAGGTAGGATTGAAAGTTGGATACTGGTAGGAGGAAGCAAGTTGAAACTACAGAAATAGAAATTCATTAGACTCAACTACCAAAAAACCCTCAACCTTCATTAAAATATTCTGTTGCTAACAAAGAAATCTAACAGGGAGATTTATACATACATTTCACCATCCTTCTCCTCTTGTACTGTGACTAGAACACCCTTATGCATTACCTGTTACAACAATTGTATGCTTTATATATTATAAAACAGTAATGGAGACTTTTTTTAAAAAAGGTTCCATCCATAGTTCAATTTATATTTGAAGGATGACAGTTCGGTTGTATTGTTAACCTAGTTCAAGAAGTCCCTTTGCATAATATCAGTGACAAAAACAATTGTTATAACGTGTTACATTGTTATAGCCTTTGACACAATAATAACAATGTCCCATAGCAAAGTAACATAAGTGTAACTAAAATAACATTTCCTGGCTTGGCCCCCTCAGATCTACTTTACTGGGCAACAATAGTCCAAGAGATGGCAGTCTGCCCTGCGGGTGATCAGGGCAAAAGAGAATTAAGGTTTCCATCCCTTTCCTGCCAGTGAGTGAGGCTGCAACATGGAATTGTGACAAGGGTCCTGCTTCTATTTATCACTGGCTCACCTGCTGACAGAAGGGGGTGGTAGTGGTGAAACATCCTTCTCTTTGCATCCCAATTGCCAACATTAATGGACCTCCATCTCTCATGCTATTAGTGGCATGAGAATGCCATGACTACAACCATGCAGGGCTTGTGAATATGGAGCAGTTGTGGATCCATAATTCTAGGCTGCAAATATGTAACTGCAATACTGAATGCCAACTAATGTGTCTAGCCTAGAGGCTGAAAGTGACTCTAACTCAGCCTTCCTGAACTTGATGTCCTTGTGATAACTTTGACTATAATTCCTATCACCCCCCACCAGCATGGCTTGGTCAGTTTGGTTGAGGATGATGAGATTTATAGTTCAACATATCTGGAGGAAGCTTTGTCAGGGAAGCTTGCTATAATGCATACGTTTTCTCTTAGTGATATCATTTATTAACCACATAGTTATGTACTGTTTCAAAATCATAACATTCTCTAGTTCTTAGACCTATGTCGATTTTCAAATCTTCTCTGTTGCTGTAAAGCTGACATCCCCTCATGCCTTGGATCTAATCCAAATCTTCACACAAGAAGGTATTGGTGGGGGAAACTATAGTCACATTTGACTGAACATGCTTACAATTCCTCCTGTGCCTGGGAAACTGTCATTATTGGAGTTCTGACTCCAAGTCTAGGTACATTCAGCTGAATATAGGGCTCTTCCACATTGGTCTATAGATGTGTGAGTTTTCACAATGTAACTCCTTGCACTTTATTATGTTTTACTGGTTGCTGTTGCTCTTATGTCCTCTTGCTCTTGTTCCATTCTTTCCAGGAGCTATTTATAGCGATTTCCTGGATTTGTACCATTTTTTTTTTTCAAACAATGGATATAGTTTCCTAAGGTGATCCTATGGTTTTAAGGGCAAATTTTCTCCTCCTTTCCTTTTCACTTTTTCCTCAGAGTTATAATGTTATAGTGCAAAAGTGGCATTTCACTGATGCGCTAATGCAAGACTAAAAAGAAAGAAGGAGAGGAGACTTTTTTTTTTGTCCTGGTATCTCCTGGAATTAAAAATAAACCTACTCAAGAGTGTTACCGCTGTTTCTAGCCCGAGCTTGTGCGATATTAAGATATCATTTGATATCAATAATTTGGCCTTCTATACCCATTCCTCTCCACGTGCTTGCGAGGCCCCTGGACAAGCACGAACACAGGCGCGGCCGACAATAGCTGAACCATTCAAATCCCGATCCAGGCAGGCCAGTCATTGCTGAATGCAGCTTTAGGAGACCTCAAGGCAAGTACCACATTATGTATGCACGCTACTTACAAAAGATCCCCTGCCCTGCGCAGGCAGCTTGATGAGAGGACTATACAACTCTCAAGCACTCCGCGTTTGCATACTGGCTACTCTATTGACAATCTGGTCATAACTCAGTCATCTAAAATACTAACCTTTCGGAGGCTTTGTCTCCAGCCCGAAACTCATTGTTATCCCCAAGTACGAACTAGCCTGCGGCCACAATTTTCCCTATGAGAACCCCTGACTTTGAGCGTCTCGTTGGATTGCTCGTGACTTGCCTCCCGACTTGCTGCTTCTCCATTTGACGAGCCTCCTCTCAGCCCCATGTGCTGAGAACCTACGCTCCCCAGCTTCTTTGCTACTACTGGGCTTCAGGACAGGTGTAGTATTTCCCATACCAAACCTCCTTTCAAAATCCCTCTATCCAACTCTTACCTTTTATTTCTATAGTTCTTCGTGTGAGTGTGTTGCATACACGTGTTTGACTGTATCTTAATAAAACAATTATTATTATTAACTTCTGCTTGATCATTGACTCGGCCTGACCCCGTAGACACAGGGTTCAAGATCTCGCTACATTGCCCTGCCTCTCGCATTGCAAACTAGTGCTGTTTGCTAATTCCCTCCCCATTGTTGTGAGCACATTTAGGTGTCCCTCCCAGGACCCCCAGAAATCAGGGTAACAAGAGTGAGAATAAAATGTTGTAGCTGCTGTCTGGAATTGCCAGAAAACAGTCCAGGACTACAGAAATACTGTTTGGGTACCTTTAAAAAGTCTGAGAAATACAGCAACAAATCCCACAACCTCATGGCTCATCTGGAAGAACCTACATTTAGTTCCATTAATCTCCTCAAGATCTTACTTCTCAATGAGGGAAGACTAAAGTAGGTAGAAATGCTGATATATAAGGTGTGCATGCTCTCTCCTTTCTGCTTTATGCCTACACGCATTCTTTGAATGCCTTCATAGGACTATTAGGATCCCCGATTGTCTGGGACCACTGTGGGACCACTCCAAGAAGGAAAACGAACCATCTTCAGGTAAGGGAAAACAAAGACAGTAACCTGTTTGATAAAAACAAACAAACATGTTTGTACATTTTAGAAATTTAAGGGACTATTTTAACCTTCTGAAAACATTATTTTTGCTCCTAAATGAAAATTGAACATGGGGTACAGCCAGAGATGTAATATCAGTGTACTGAAACATAGGGACTGTACCAAGAATTCTTTATTGGCTGGAAATTTCAGTGTTTTATACCAGTACTGTAAGTAATATACAGTGGAAACACACTAAAAAAAGCTTGGATGCTGATGCTGTAACTTCATAGTTACATGTCTAAAAGAATGTAAAGTTGGACTGTGTTTACAGACCATGTCTAGCAGCAAATTTGAACATCCAGCAGCAAATGAAAAACTGACAAATTTTTAGTGTTTTAGAATCATAGAGTTGGAAGAGACCACAGGGGCCATCCAGTCCAACCCCCTGCTATGCAGGAACACACATCAAAGCACTCTTGACAGATGGCCATCCAGCCTCTGCTTAAAAACCTCTAAAGAAGGAGACTCCACCACAGTTTGAGGCAGCATATTCCACTGCTGGACAGCTCTGACCATCAGGAATTTCTTCCTGAGGTTCAGGTAGAATCTCCTTTCCTGTAGTTTAAATCCATTGCTCCTTGTCCTAGTCTCTGGAGCAGTGGAAAACAAGCCCACTTCCTCTTCGACATGACATCCTTTCAAATATTTAAACATGGTTATCATGTCCCCTCTTAACCTTCTCTTCTGCAGACTAAACATACCCAGCTCCCTAAGCTGTTCTTCATAGGGCATGGTGTCCAGACCCTTCACCATTTTCGTTGCCCTCCTCTGGACATGTTCTAGCTTGTCAATATCCTTCTTGAAATGAGGTGACCAGAACTGGGCACAGTACTCCAGCTGAGGTCTAACCAAAGCAGAATAGGGTGGTACTATCACTTCCCTTGATCTAGACACCATACTCCTACTGATGCAACCAAGAATTGCATTGGCTTTCTTGGTTGCTATGTCACACTGCTGACTCAAATTCAGTTTGTGGTCCACCAAGACTCCTAGATCCCTTTGACACGTACTGTTGTCCAGCCATGTGTCCCCCATCCTATATTTCTGCATTCCATTTTTTCTGCCTATGTGTAGGACCTTACACTTCTCTCTGTTGAAGTTCATTTTGTTAGCTTTGGCCCAGCTCTCCAATCTGTTAAGGTCATTTTGAATTTTGATCCTATCCTCTGGTGTATTAGCAACCCCTCCCAATTTGGTGTCATCTGCAAATTTGATCAGCATGCTCCCTATTCCTTCATCCAAGTCATTGATGAAGATGTTGAATTGCACTAGGTCCAGGACAGAACCCTGTGGCACCCCGCTAGTCACTTCTCTCCAGGATGAAGAGAAGGCATTGGTGGGCACGCTTTGGATTCAGTCACTCAACCAATTACAAATCCACTTAACAGTAGCCCTGCCCAGCCCTCACTTTACTAGCTTCTTTGCAAGAATGTCATGGGGAACTTTGTCAAAGGCCTTACTGAAATGATATGATATTACCGAAGATATGCTACATCCACAGCATTCTCTTCATCTTTCAAGCTTGAGATAGGATTAGTCTGGCATGACTTGTTTTTGAGAAACCCATGTTGACTTTTAGTGATCATGGCATTGCTTTCTAAGTAATTACAAACCGACTGTTTAATGATCTGCTCTAGAATCTTTCCAGGTATTGATGTCAGTCTGACCAGTGATAATTATTTGGCTCCCCCCCTTTGAAGAAGGAGACAACATTTGATGGGACTCTTCTGACAGCAGCATTGTTGGTCTAGTATCAGATGATACCTAAATACTGGTTAAGTGTTGCCAGTGCATGCTGAAAATAGAAAAAGACTGAAACTGAAATTACAATGTCATTTGGCAATCTGTATTGTTCTAACCAATGTTGCAACACCATAGGCAGCAGAAATGTGAAATACAGAACCACCTGTGTGTCAGGGAAGTTGTCAGCACTTAAATGTATCTGGATACTTTGCACTGAAATAAAGGTACCAGGTGGTAATCTGTTGTGTAGCACCATAAACAGCAGAATCATAGAATCATAGAAATGTAGAGTTGGAAGAGACCACACGGGCCATCCAGTCCAACCCCCTGCCATGCAGGAACACCCTCAAAGCGCTCCCGACAGATGGCCATCCAGCCTCTGCTTAAAAGCCTCCAAAGAAGGAGACTCCACCACACTCCGAGGCAGCATATTCCACTGCCGGACAGCCCTGACTGTCAGGAAGTTCTTCTTGAGGTTCAGGTGGAAGCTCCTTTCCTGCAGCTTGAATCCATTGCTCCTTGTCCTGGTCTCTGGAGCAGCAGAAGACAAGCCCTCTCCCTCCTCTACATGGCATCCCTTCAAATATTTAAACATGGCTATCATGTCCCCTCTTAACCTTCTCTTCTGCAGACTAAACATACCCAGCTCTCTAAGTCTATCCTCATAGGGCTTGGCTTCCAGGCCCTTCACCATTTTGGTCGCCCTCCTCTGGACCTGCTCCAGCTTGACCATGTCCTTCTTGAATTGGGGTGCCCAGAACTGGACACAGGATTCAAGATGAGGTCTAACCAAAGCAGAGTAGAGTGGTACCAGTACCTCCCTCGATCTAGACACCATACTCCTATTGATGCAGCGGAGAATTGCATTGGCTTTCTTGGCTGCCGCATCACATTGCTGACTCATGTTCAGCTTGTGGTCTATTAAGACTCCTAGATCCCTTTCACACGTACTGCCATCCAGCCACGTGTCCCCCATTCTATATTTCTGCATTCCATTTTTTCTACCTAAGTGTAGGACCTTACACTTCTCTCTGTTGAATTTCATTTTGTTAGCTTTGGCCCAGCTCTCCAATCTGTCCAGGTCATTTTGAATTTTGTTCCTGTCCTCTGGCGTATTAGCAACCCCTCCCAATTTGGTGTCACCTGCAAATTTGATGAGCATGCCCTCTATTCCTTCATCCAAGTCATTGATGAAGATATGGAACAGCACTGGGCCCAGGACAGAACCCTGTGGCACCCCACTAGTCAGTTCTCTCCAGGATGAAAAGCAGCCATTGGTGACCACCCTTTGGGAACGGTCAGTCAACCAGTTACAGATCCACCTGACCTGTCCAGCCCGCATTTTACTAGCTTCTTTGCAAGAATGTCATGGGGAACTTTGTCAAAGGCCTTACTGAAATTGAGATATGCTACATCCACAGCATTCCCTTCATCTATCAAGCTAGTAACTCTATCATAAAAAGAAATAAGATTAGTCTGGCATGACTTATTTTTGAGAAATCCATGTTGACTTCTTGTGATTACCACATTGCTTTCTAAGTGATTAGAAACTGACTGCTTAATGATCTGCTCCAGGATCTTTCCGGGTACTGACGTCAGGCTTACTGGGCTATAATTATTTGGATCCTCTTTTTTTCCCTTCTTGAAGATGGGGACAACATTTGCCCTCTTCCAGTCTGCTGGAACTTCTCCTGTCCTCCAAGATTTCTCAAAGATTATAGCAAGCGGTTCCGAACTGACCTCTGCCAGTTCTTTTAATATCCTAGGATGCAATTCATCTGGCCCTGGAGACTTGAATTCATCCAGTGTGGCCAGGTATTCTTGTACCACCTCTCTACCTATTATGTGCCGCATTTCCCCTGCTTCGTCACCTGCTCCCCAACCACCAGGTTGAGTGCTTGTATCCTTCTGGGAAAAAAACTGAGGCAAAGAAGGTGTTAAGTAGTTCTGCCTTTTCTCTTCCCCCTGTTAGTAATTCGCCATCTTCTCTGCGCAGCGACCCTATCGCCTCTTTCTTTTTCCTTTTGCTGCAGACATATTTAAAAAAGCCCTTTTTATTGTGTTTAATGTCTCTGGCCAGCCTAAGTTCGTTCTGTGCTTTAGCCTTTCTGACCTTCTCCCTACATTTCCTGGCTACTTGCTTAAATTCTTCTTTGGTGGTTTCCCCCCTCTTCCATTTCCTGTACACGTTTCTCTTAACGCTTAGCTCAGCTGAGAGTACTTTACTCAACCATTCTGGTTTCTTCAGATGCCTTCCATTTTTCCCCCTTATTGGCACAGTTTTAGACTGTGCCTTCAGTATCTCCCTTTTAAGGAACTCCCATGCCTCCTGAACTCCTTTCTCTTTCACTATTCCTGACCACGGAATTTCAGCCAGCAGCTCCTTAAGTTTACAGAAGTCCGTTTTTTTTAAATCTAAGATGAGTGTCTGGCTACACTTATCTTCTCCTTCCCACTCAATGCCAAATTCCAATAGGGCATGGTCACTCCCCCCTAAAGATCCAACCACTTCTACCTCATTAACAAGGTCATCCCTATTGGTCAGGATCAGATCTAGAATATTTGATCCCCTTGTGGCCTCTTCCACCTTCTGGACCATGAAATTGTCTGCAAGACAAGCAAGAAACTTGCTGGACCTTGCTGTCTTGGCAGAGTTTGACTGCCAACATATATCCGGGTAACTGAAATCTCCTATTATTCCTGTATCTCTCCTTTTTGAATGCGCGGACATTTGGTTGAGGAAGGCGTCATTAAGGTCCTCAGTCTGGGCTGGAGGTCTGTAGTAAACCCCCACCAGAATATCCCTATTGTTTCTCGCTCCCTTAATTTTTACCCAGATGCTCTCGACCTGGCTTTCTGGGTTTAAGTCATGGATCTCTTCACAGGTGAAAACATCCTTGACATACAAGGCTACTCCTCCTCCTTTCTTGTTTGGTCTATTTCTACAAAATAGGCTATACCCCTCTATTCCTACATTCCAATCCTGAGACTCATCCCACCAGGTCTCAGTGATGCCTATCAAATCATATTTATTTTGTTGTACTAGGAGTTCAAGTTCATCTTGCTTGTTTCCCATACTCTGCGCGTTAGTGTAGAGACACTTAAATCCCCGGGCCCTCCCTGCAAGTCCTGTACTATAGTTTCTACTCCTCCCACCATTGGACGCTTGTACTACTTGGTCAATATAATTTGGGCCTTTCCCCCCTGCACTTGCCGTGTCTTTGCCCTGAATAATATTGTCTCCCTCCCCAGCAGAACTTAGTTTAAAGACCTCTTAATCCTCCGTGCAAGACTGTTTGCAAAAACATTCTCACCAAGTTTCGTGAGGTGCAGCCCATCCCTTGCCAGAAGCCCATGTTCATGGAAATTCAGGCCGTGTTCCAAAAACCCAAACTGTTGCTGGCGGCACCATGTGCGGAGCCAGTTGTTGACCTCTGCTATTGCGCTTTCCCTTTGTGCACCATATCCTTGAACAGGGAGGAGAGATGAAATGACCACCTGCGCACCAAGGTCCTTAAGCTTTGTCCCCATAAGCTCGTAGTCTTTTGCGATGTGGTAAAAGCTGCGCCTCGCGGTGTCATTGGTTCCGACATGAACCACAATGAGGGGCTTATGGTCAGTGGGTTTGACCAGCCTGGTTAGCCTCTCCGTTACGTGGTTGATCTTGACCCCAGGAAGACAGCAGACTGTGTGAAAGCAGGAGATTATGTTGACCTGAAGGATCCTTGTGGTGATGGAACTGGCATCTTAAGGAACCATTTCAATAAGTCTATCGCAGCAATAGAAAGAGAATTTCAGAAAATGGAAGTTATCAGCTTTGATGAAAAATCAGGGCTGCAATCTTAAACATATTTATTATGAGTGAATCCCTTACATTTGAGTGCTTACACTTGATTGAACATCTATAGGCTTGTGCTGCACATTGCTTTACATGGGGCGGGGGGCAATTTCTCATGATCGGAGAGCTGTACTGGATGCCTCACCACCATCTTGGGATTGCACCAGCATCAGATTTGCTGCTGCCACCCTGTTTGACCTCCCTGCTACAGTTGTCCACAAAATTCAGGACTGATGGCTCTCCCAACTACATAGAGGTGCCACAACATCTTCTCACTCCATAGAGACCAGCAAAATGGTAGAGCAGTGTGTATTTTCCCTCATGGAAGCAACAGGATCTTATGTACATGATTTGTATTTCAACATTATGGCCCCAACTGGAAGTTACAGAATATGAACAGATGCATGGGTGCGCCAGGAGCGCAAGAGTAGTCACACTTTTCTCCAGCAATCCCTGATGAAGGAAGGCTGTGGCGTAGCTATCAGGGGGTGGAGGGGGCAGTCCACCCCAGCCAGCACGTTTTCGGGGGTCCTACCAGATCACCCTCCGCATTCTGGCAGATGCCCAGTGCCTAGATGGGCACTGGAGCCTCCCAGAGACGTCTGCTGGGAGGGGGGTATGCCACCCCAGGAAAGGGGCCTGTCCATTCCCCCCTCCCCTACCCTCCTTCTCTTCCACCCAATCCAGAGTCAAACCTGTTTCCAGCCAAAGCAGCAGTGCTGACTCCAGCGGACATCTGAGTTGGGCAGAGAAGGAGGGAGGGAGAAAAGGAGAGGAGGAGAGGAGAGAAGGAGCACTGAGGAGGCAGGGAAAGGCACCCACCTTCCCTCTGCTCCACCTCTGAGACTGGGAACAAGCCCAGCCCAGCCGAACCTCTGACAAGGGAAGGAGGGAGGGAGAGATGACCCCCACTACCTCGGGAATGCTGGCATGCTTCTGAGGATGTGCAAAGCGCCCCTCTGAGCACGCACACCTGGCGCCTAATCACCCAATGCCAATGGAGCAGTTTTTATTTGGCATTTTGGATAGGTCCTGTCTCCCCTGAGAGAGGCGGCAAACTCAGGGACTGCCCCTAGGTGGCAAAAGCTCTAGCTATGCCACTGAATGAAGGACAGATTTCATCAAGGCTGGTCAAACTAGGGGAGTACAGTAACATAGATGCTCTGCCTAGGATATGATCCTTGATGACTTTTTTACCTGCAAGTCAGCAGCCTCTGGAGGTTCATCAAGTGAAGAATATGTTTGTGTGAACCGTTTCATACATCTAACTATATATTTCTATTTAAAAAGAAACACATATCAGCTTTAATATAGCCTTGCTTTAAATTTTGGAAATACAGTTAGCCCTTCTTTGTGCTAAAGTACTCTTTCTTTGTAGAGTGACAAATTCTGACATTGCAATTGTTTCCCACTTTGCACCGCAATTTTCTGTACTTTGTTTGACTCTGATCTGATGCTAGCCCATTTCTTTTCTTTTTGCCAAATGGGAAGATATAGTCATTTCCTATCAGCCCGTCCATGGAATTGATTTTGTGTGCAGTATAGTGATATCCTACCTGTACATATAAAATGGAGGCTTTTTTTAAAAAAAAAATCAGCCTGCCTGAAATAAATATTTGTATGCAGAACTCCCATGGGTTGTATTCCAACTGGCAGCAATTCCTAAAGTATGGGAATAGATTGCTTCTGCAGCATCACTGAGCACTGAGACGTGCCTGTATTTTAAGATTCATGCACTGCATTGTGCCATTTTTCTGAATTCAAGAAAGAAAGGCAAAACAAACATTAATTTTGCCAAAACTGAGTACTGCCTATGCAGTTCATCTAGCACAACACAGAACCACCTGTAAGCAGTAGCACAATACAGTTTCTTACTGCCAAGGCTAACCTGCTTTCCTTCTCCTTTTACTGCAAAGCTGGCTATGCACAGCTCTCATTGGCCGGCATCCAACAGTTTGTGTCAGAATTTACAAAGACTGTATCCTCAACGCAGGGGTGGTCAACTAATATTGTTTCCCAACCTTGGGAGGGGCACATCCCCTGCCACACCTCTGGTCCCAATTTGGTTTGCCTTTAAAAAAAAATAGAGGTAATTTCACAACATTTTTTTGGGTTCTCTTAGACCTTAGAGGTTTTTGGTTAAAATAGGAAATTAATAGGAAGCTGAGTTCCATTTGTTTTTCTGCTAGAACAAGACCTTTCCTGAACTTAAAACAGTTTGCAATAAAAAATATGGCAAAACTATCCTCCCTTACCATACCCCAAGGCCCAGGTTGGATGCATGTGGTCCCTAAGGGCTGGTTTTTGCCTCCCAGAGGTCTACTTTTTCCAAATAAGTTTCTTTTGCCCCCAGTATCTCTAAGAGCCCTCTAGGGGGACTGGGAGCCGATCTTGCCATGTTTTCAGTTTGAGGGGTAGCAATTTTAGGCCTGGAGAGGCCCTTTTCAGAAACAGGAAGTCAATTGGAAGTGATTTCCAGGTAATTCCCTATTAGAAATGGATTCTCCCGGGTTGGAGACAACCAGGGAGGGGGACCAAAAACATGGTAAAAATGTCAACCCCCCCTCATCCAGTCTTTAGAATCTAGAGGGCATTCAGGGGCATTGTTTTTTGAATTTTGGATGTGATTTTTTTTTTACTTTGTGGAGGGTGCCGTGGTGGTTACACCCTCCAAGGTTTCCTGGAGAGCAAATGCAGCCCCCTAAATCCTGACAGTTCCCCATTCTTTAGTGAAGGGTGACCAGTATGCATAAGGGTGGAAAAATATTTTTTAAATATTCAAAAAAATGGCAGAAAATATATATTTTTTTTTACATGTAGAGAAACCCCAGTGAAAAGAATCCTGGACTGATGAAAATGTTCGCAGAAATAGAATATGTGCAAAAATGCTATGTGTGCATTTTGAACACAATGAGTCCCAAACTGTGAACAGTCTTTGAAAAACTGTCTTACAGTGGGAAGAAAATTACTAAAATTGCTGTTCCTTTGAGAAGAAAATTAGCAAAGATTCACATCCCTAGATAGGAATAATGTGAAGAGTAGTGACAAGGAAGAAGGAACATCAGGTCTGCATCTAATGACTACATGACGATGAGAAAGTGGGTGGAGTAGAAATTGCCCTGGGTGGAAGCGAAGGCAAGCCTGAGGGCATCAGTCCAACGCTGAAGAAGCAGGAGAGCAGACAAGCCAAGAACGAACACCACAGCAAACCTCAAATAGCTGTCTTTACCTCTTTTGCCCCTGGAGGCATGTAGTCACTTTTTCAAATGTATTTAAATATTTCTTCACTTCCAGGAACTGAGGAGAACCAAGAAGACCAGCATCAAGATAGGAACAACCTCTCCCGCACAACACCAGCCCCTTTTCCCTCAGTGGGCCATAACTCTATATCATGTGGTAAGTCTTGTTTGCTGCTAGAGAGGAAAGCAGCGTTCGTTAGCACTGTTGAATTCAGCAACACTCCTCATTCAAATTTTAGCAGGGGAGAATACCAGTGCATGCATCGTTCCTGTTTGTGTTTCTCTCAGCCTGACTTTCCCAAGCCACAGTAGCTGGGTCAACTAGTTTTTAAATTTCTCAGTTTTTCCTTCCACCTACACCAGTCCTTGGAGCCATATGCTAACACCTCCATATAAATCTAAATACAGTTATAGGTAACATGTAGATAATGTATAGATAATGTGTAGGTAATGTGGGAATGGGGGCCAATTTTCGCTTTGGTGCCCCACCTCATTTCCACCCCTAGATGGCCCAGAAATCACGTCTTCCAGTTATGATTTCTGGGATCTTCTGACCTAGTTCAGACCTTTTGGGTTGTTGTGGGGTTGGGGAGGGGATTAGGATTTAATCTGACACTACTGGAGGCCCCTAGGAGCAACAAGTTACTTTTTTTTGGTCCATTGAGTGGTAGTGGTGGCTCTTTTGGAGGGCTTTGGGGGGAGCTGAGGGGACAGCTAGAGTAAGTGGGGGATACATGTGACCCACAAACTACACTTCACCCACCCCTTTATATGTTTTAGCTCTGTGCTTCAAACTGTACAATAAATTCATCATTGAGGGAAGGAAATAATAGGGAGCAATAAAATAATAAATGTTTCATAAGCAAGATCAGTGGCTGTAATTGAAGAAAACATGTTTCTTTCCTGAACAGGTCCTTCTGTTCACGCTTCCTCTTGCCAGTTGCCTTACTAGTATCCTGTTATTTCTCTACAGAA
Organism: Cyclura pinguis; assembly: GCA_030412105.1. Lineage (NCBI taxonomy): Eukaryota > Metazoa > Chordata > Lepidosauria > Squamata > Iguanidae > Cyclura > Cyclura pinguis. The sequence goes on along the minus strand of CM059600.1, from coordinate 128,497,513 downwards.
GTTTACTTAAGTTCAGACTTTACAGCAGTGGAATCCCACGTTTCTTTCCGCCGTGTATGTGTATTCGTGAGTGTGTTTTAACCTAAAGCAGGCAATGGCTCACTCCCAAAAGAGAACATGAAGACAGGATGCTTAATTCCCACAGTTACACTTGTGAAAATGTCATGTTCTTTCCTTCTCCTCTTTCACTCTTGATACATACCCCTCCCCTGGTCTAGATTGTGTTACAAACAAAGTATAGGGGAAATAATAACACAGAGATGGAGAACATCAGCCCTGGATAGCATAGCCAATGGTGAGGAATGTTGGGAACTACAGTGTATGGTCCCCACTCCTGGAGTAATAGAGCTTCTGGGAAGCTCAGTGGGTCAGTTTGAGAGACCTTGCCCTGCACTCAAAAGATCTTACATTCAACTCCAGAATCCCCAAATAGGGGGGAGGAAAAGTCCTGTTTCAGTTCTGAGGGAGCTTCTGCCACTCAGCAGAACTGAGCTGGCTGGATCAACAGTGAGACATGGCCAAAGGTGGCTTTCTATGTTCCTAACTCCCTTCATAGTATAATTTGAATCCTCATGTGGTTGTTTAATATCTAAGGTGATTGGTTTGCAGATGCAATTGGATCTCATTTGGAAGAAAGGCAGGATATGAATTCAACCAGTCCGTCAGTCCATCAGTCCGTCAGTCCGTCAGTCCGTCAGTCAAACAAGCTTATTCCTCAAATCATAGCCTAGCATTCATATGATTTTGCTACTTATATTAAAACAGGGACAAAAGTACATGTAGAAAGAAGAGTCCAGGACATATCCATTCCATATTCTCATGTCAGGTGCAGCTTTTGGACTTATGCTGTTGAGAGTGGGTTGAAGCCACAATTTGATTTCTTCATTGGGCAGATCAGTGTTAAAGTGCACAATGGACAAAGTAGAATCATAGAATCATAGAGTTGGAAGAGACCACAGGGGCCATCCAGGCCAACCCCCTGCCATGCAGGAACACACTTCAAAGCATTCCCAACAGATGGCCATCCAGCCTCTGCTTAAAAACTTCTAAAGAACGAGATGCCACCACACTCTGAGACAGCATATTTCACTGCTGGACAGCTCTGACTCTCAGGAAGTTCTTCCTGAGGTTCAGGTGGAATCTCCCTTTCCTGCAGCTTGAGTCCATTGCTCCTTGTCCTAGTGCTGGAGCAGCGGGAAACAAACCTGCTCCCTCCTTGACGTGAAAAGATGTGCATATCTATTATTTTTTAAAAAAAATATATTATTGTAACAGAATGAATATCCATCTAGCTTTATTATTGTTTCTTTTCTTAATTTAAAAGTCTGAAAGATAATAAAGGATTTAGATATAAGGTATTTGAAGCAAATGCCCAACTGACGTATTTTAGTACAGTTAGACCTGGAGGTGGACAACATTCAAGAGTCAGGAGGCTGCACTGGGCGCCCTCAAGAGGATCTTGGAGGTCCACCCCCTGCTAATCCTATGGGCAATCCCCCTCCTGTTTGAAAAAAAAATGCCCCCACATGGCCCCAATGTCTCCTATGTGGCATGGTGAGAAATTTTGCCACTCCTCTGCTATCTTAGGATCAAGACATAGGTAACTTCCCGTTTGAAAAAAGGGGCATCTCCTGGATCTAAAAAGGGCGGGGGGGCCCTCCCCTCTCAATATGGTGAAATTGGACTCCATGGCACCTAAGGAGTGTTGGGGGGCATACTGGAGCAAAAGACCTGGAAGTTGCCCAATTTAGTGGGGTGCTAGAGGGGCACAAGGAGGTCTTGGAGTCTGTATGTGTAATGCAGATTGCACTCCCCCCGCCCCCCCGAGTCAGAATCTATTTGAGATGAAATTGCCGTGGATCTTAGGCAGTGCATCAAAGTTCCTTTCTGTATTTACTTGGGTTCACATCCTGTTCAGCAGTTCTATTAAGTAGGACTTGGTCTGTATCGTAATGGTTGGGATCCACTTTTACATCTGTGAACAACAAAACATGAACCCTTTTCCCCAAAGCCTAGCACTGCAGCCTGGCAGTGCCCCAACAGAAGTGTTTCCAAGGTACTGGAGATCAGGGTACTAGGAAATGACATCTGTAGTGCTCTCTTAGTCATAGGGTGCATTGGGATACACAGTTTTTGCAAGCCCCAAGGGGTGTCTCTAGTTGCCTGTTTTCAAGCAACATAGCAACCAGGGTTGCATAGCAGACATCATTTTTCACCACCCCAATCTCCAGTGTCTCAGAAATGTTTTGTTCCTGACTGCAAGGGTAGGTTTTTGGGGATGGCATCATCAGATGTAATTATTATGATAGACCTCTTGCAATGTAGTTATGTTGGCAATGAAGGAACTTGGCAACAGTTTATAAATGTCTTAATAAGAGCAGGTCAACAATTTTTAATGCACGAGTCTCATGTGTCAATTTTTCCATTAGTATGATGATCCAACTCATTCCATGAAGATGAAATTTCTAAGCTGGCTGCTGGAAGTAACAATGGGATGAGGCATTTCATTTGCAGTTTGTTGTTGTCTTCTATAAATATTGATAATAGCAGTAAACAGTTACAAAAAGTATTTTCTCATTTGCTTCTTTTGTAGCAATACACAACTAAAGCACTTTCAAAATATGAGGACCCAACCTCTGTTTAAAGACCTCCAGAGAAGGAAAATCCATCAGTTTCCAAGGCAATATATTCTACTGTCAAACTGTTCTTACAATAAAGAATTTCTTCCTAATGTTTAGGTGGTATCTCTTTTCTTGTAATTTGAATCCATTGGTTCATGTGCTAATCTCTGGAGCAGCAAAAAACAAGCTCATTCTGTCATACATGACATCCCTTCATATATTTAGAAAAAGTTATCAGATCACCTGTCAATCTCTCCCCTCCTCCTGCCATCTAAACTTATCCAAAGCCATACCTCCCGGGACTTAGTTTCCAGACCTTTTACCATCTTAGTTGCCCTCATCTAAACACACTCCAGCTTGCCAATATCCTTCTTGATCTTTTGTTCAGTTCTTTTGTTCAGTTCTAGTGCTGCTTTGACTGCCATTTACAAGATAGGGAAGGGAGTGTGTTGGGGGGGGGGGCAGGAATGGTTTTTCAGAAGGGGGAGGCTAGCAGACATGGGCAGGCTAAAGTTGCAGGGGAGAATAGGAACTATGCTGAACCATCAACTTCAGTTCAAATTGGAGAGGAATTTGTGGGCTTTGAAAGTTTATCTTTTATGTAGTATGCTTTTTCATGCATCCCCAAAGTTTGTTCCCAAGGCTGATTTTCTATCACTGCTACCATTGGTCCTCTGGCACAGGGATAAGAGACACACCAGCCAGTATGGCCAATGACCAACAATATCTGTAATGTCACTGGTTCCACATCTGTGGTCTAACACTGGGTAAGCTCACTGTGATTGAGAGCATGAGTATTATGTGTGCAGAAGAGACTGTGCATGTTAGGCATGTAAAGAATGTTCATAAACATCCCATCCTTGATGAGAAACGTGCTTTGACATGTTAAGGGCACCCACTGAAAAAACTGTCAACTGCTGCAGGCTATTATGCCCCTGTGCAAGAGTAGGAAGATGTTTGGTTGCCGTTGCTTTGCACAAAATGATTAAAAAAAAAAACTCTTGGGAAATTTTAGCAGAAAGCCTCAAACTATGAATAAAATGAACACACACACACACATCAAATAAAAAACAACAACACCCTCTTGTAATTAAAATGCATGGGGTAAAAAACTTTGAAATCTCATTCTTACATGCCAGAATGAAGTAAATGAAGATGTACATCTTCTGTGTTTTTGTGTGTGTAAGGGGGAAAAAGAGAGGGAGCAGCTGCACAGGGCACTGGAGATGAAGCACATTACCTCTTGCTGTAATTGACCAGTTTGTGAGAGAACAACACCAGCTGAAACAGTGGATGTGCTTCATTAGCATTCAGAACACAGCTGGACCATAGACTGCACCAAATTAATTTCTAATAAGAATTACAATAGGAAAGGCGGAAAGAATGAGAGAGAACTTTAGAGCATTTATCAGCGGCGCTGCTTGAGGGAGCATGCCCACTGCCTCAACTCCAAATGCAATTCAGAAGCAGCACTGGGAATGCTGAAACAAAGGAGATGGTAGAAAGGGGGTGGGGGGCGAGGGGTGGGCAGGGTGGCGGCTATGGAGACACATCCCCCCATAGACATTTAATTTAATGAGGCTTTTCATTTCAGAAATTGGAAGCTGGCTTCATCTTAAGATGCCAGAGTGCTCATAAAAGCGAGACACCAAAGCTGGTAGAGTCATGTGAGTGAGCTGAACAGTTGAAGAAAGAATGCAGACCCCCCTGCTACTCCCCCCCCCGCCACTATGGTGCCTTTCCACACTGCTAATGATCGCTAGAATACAGACAGATGTGAGGTTTAAATACAGCAAATTTGTCAGCCCTGACCCAGGAGTCTGATCTTCATAAAATTCTATTCATTGAGGGATAAATAATGCATGGTGGGTCATGCATTTTTCATGCTCAGGCTTTTAAAGACCATTGTTGTGAGTCATGTAAATTTGATTCGTTCCCCGCTCGCCTTCTGCATGCTCAACAGCCAAACAATGACCAGTGTCTAACTCTTGCAGCAGCTAGCAGTGCTGGTGATGTCCCATGCTGCCATTTTGGTTCTTGCCTCAATCCCTGGACCAAAGCAGAAAAGGACAGACGTTTGGGTTCACTAAAGTGCTAGTCCTCCATGTCTGCCTGCGGAGGGAGAAAGGAAATAGAAGTAGAAGAAAGCTAATGGAGTTAGCAATCCTTTGGAAGCCAAGCCTGTCTCTCTCAGCTGGGAACCTTTTATTTATAGCCATTGAGTAATCTGGAGGCTGGGAGAAGAAAGATGGCATTGCCAGGCAGATGAACAAAGGGCTTTAAATGAAAGAACAAGAATCTGTGCTGCTAAACAGGAGACAGAGTCCAAGGACAGAAAACAAATCCTAAAAGATGGTGCTAAAATGATTGACCTTTTAAACATTTCATGGTAAATCCCTGTACTTCAGAGCTGTTCCAACAAATTTTCCTGATGGAGAGAAGGGTTTAAGGGAGGCTCTGTCAGAAAAGGAAAGAAAAGAAAGGTTAACTCAGAAATACGTTCCCTTTTTTGGAAGGGTGGTGGCATATAAACTGGAGCCATGGGGCCTGTTGCTAATATGGGACTTGTTTCATGTGGTCTTTTGAACATGCGCTAGCCATTGTTTCAAGTGAGTATGGCCAGGCTCCTGTTTGCATTTACCACAGACTCCCAATCATGTCTGAAGGAAAACTGCTGGTGTAGGGTATTGTGCACTGAATTCTGTTTGATTCAACTCTGTATTCTACTGCAGCTAGGACACAGTGGCAAAACAAACACAGGCAGATAATTTAGGCTGAGTTCTACATGTGCTCACTAGTATTGTTCATGTATGATATAGCTTTGTATGAATGCAGGCTCAGAGTTTCAAATGCTTTGGTTGCTCTACAATGTTCAGCATTTTAGTTGCAGGACTTTTTCATAAGTAGGCAACCCAGTGTTCCCTGTTATGCTCTGGACCACAACTCTGATCATTCACCCACTGGCCATGGTGTTGGGGGTGACAGGGCATACAATCCAACAATGTCTAAAAGGGGTCATGTTGTCTACCACCAGTATATGAAATATTTAGCGCACACCTAAATCAGGATCTTATATGCTTTTAGTATATATGCCATTGGATTATTATTAATCCATATTGTTTAAAATTTTAACTTACTTTATGAACTTATATTCTATTTTTAGTAGGTGCACTTTTCTTATATTTAATATTGTACAATATGGATGGTTCATTATGTTGGGTCTATGGACCATAAAATAAAGTTTGCTTTGCTTTGCTAAAATATATGTTACTGGATTCTACAGCTGTGCAACTGATTATGCACCAGGCACCACAGCGTTGAAGCTACCCCTTGCTCAATGGTTGATTAGCTCTATGCCTATGAAATAGGTGGGCTCTGTGTATGTACCTGTGGGACAATTGTCCACCATTATACAATGACTGAGAAAGTGCAATCATTTTTGCAAAGTTTTTGTGCTAGTATAGAGCATTAACAGTCTTCTGGCCCAACCACTTCCACTTAATCATTCCTTTTCTGCAGGGGATTCCCTGAGAAAAGAACTATACTAGAATGTAGGCATGTAGCATTGATATTTTCACATCTTAAGCTCTTAATTGCATCTGGAAAAATTGTCAGAACCCATTCTAAATATGTGTTGAAGTGGTTCTCCACCATCTTAGGGAATGAGTATAGATGTTTGTTAAGTAAGAAGCAAAGAGATTTACTAGTTTGAACTGAAATAATCCCTTTCTCCATCCTGGAACAAATTATAAGAAAAGGAAGAAGTAAGGCGGGGGGCGGGGGCAATAGCCAGCTATGAGATGGACAGTAGAATTTGGGAGCCACAGAATCATAACAATGCATACATTAATACAGGCCAGCCTCGTATGAGAGGGTGGCTACATTGTTCGGGAGATTTCAGAAAGTTCAACTTTGTATCAAAAACTAACAAACAACATTACAGTTATCAAGGATAAACTTTCGGGCACTTTTAAAATGATGCTTGCCTTTAAGAATTCTCCTTTCTACACATCATTGACATAATGCTACAGAATGAACACTAATTACTCTTTTCTTTTGGTGAAGATGAGTCTGTCAATTCCATACTTCCAAAGACTATCAGACTGTAAGATAACCATCTCAAAAGGGTCAATTAAATAGACTGAAGAACGAGAACTATGATGTAAAGAGAGATCACAATGGTGATAATGCAGGGTAGTGGATGATGCTAAAATGGTGCTGCTAACAGACCTCTTCAGGAAGTCACCAGTTTGAACATCATGTTTTCTGTGAGCACATTAAGGTGACCTTGGGCAAACCCCTTCCCCCCACCTTTAGACCCCACTCCATCTGCATTGTGGAGGATGGTAGTGCTCCTGACTTACTCACAGGCTTTTTGGGAGAATCCCACCCAGAGAGTGCACGTGAACTGCTTTAAACCAGTGCAACTGAAAGTGGTGGTCCGCTGCTGGTCCCTGGAGAATTTCCAAGGAAGAAAGAAAAAACTCAAGTCAATGGACACAAATAAGGTGCTGGTCCCTGGTACACTGAGAAAACCCCCCCACCAGTCCCTCACATCAAGATAGCATTAGCTTTAAACAATTAAAAGTAGTAATCTGATACATAATAATGGGCTAAATCCAATGTTAGTCCCAACTAGAGCCAGCCATTTGAAGTGAATGGGATCATTCAGCCTTCATTTAGGTATCTCCTTTTGATTTTAACGAGTCTAACTTTATTTGGGTCTAATGCTGGATTTAGCCCGATATTACTGAACACATGGGATATTGACTATTGTGGCTTTAGCAAACGAGATGTGTTTCAATATATTACAAATCTTTTCATCTACTTCCTAATTAATCATGACCCATGAAAACAATCAACGTAGTTTGCACACAAAAAATTCTATTACAAACTTCAGTAGAGTAAGTGCAACCATTTGATTGGTCAGGCAATTTAGATTGACAAGAATCCCCAACTGTCCCCAGAGTTACCTGGTAACTTTCTTCCATTGAATGCCTGGACTCACAGTACAAACATGTCCAATTTTAATTACCATGTACATATGTGAAAAGAACTTTATCCAGTGCAATAATGAACAGATAAAAAACTAGAACAAAACAAGGGCATTGAATAGCCTCTTAACAGCAGGAGCAAAATGAATGGAACTAATGCAGTGACTGCAGGGTAAAACAGGATAATTTTACATTTATACTGTGTCTTGATTTGCGCATGAGTAATTAAGCTTTCCATAAAATCCTCATGTAGGGAAGCATTGAATTTACTTAACATGCAGAAGGACACATGCTTCATTTGAAAATAACAGAGCTTCTCACACTGTAAGGAAGCAGGCATTCATGAAGCAGGCATTCATGTTTTTGGTTGGGCAGAAGTCCTTGATTTGTAACTTATGTCTCTAACTTTAAATGCGCCATTTTTCTTTTAGCATAGCTTTCTTTGTGAGGAAAAAAAAAACCTCACTACCCAAATTGCAATTTCTGCCACTACTAGAGACAGATTAAGATGGGAAAAATCAGAGAACCTTCTTAATGGCTGCACCCAGGCAGCCAAAGAGTTCTCTGCCAAGGCCAGATTGGCTTCACATTTCTGTCATTCTTCCACTGACAGGGAAAAATATTTTTATTTTTTATTTATGATTTTTATGCAGGCAGGCTTTGGGTTTATAAGATGAATGGCTGCAGAAGTACCCATTATTATTTCTTATGGATATGTTTTGTTTGTGGTTTTAGTGGACGTGTTTTTATTTGGGAAATTTTAATATTTCATTATAGCTGTATCTGCATTTTGTTGTTTGTTACTTTGAGAACCAGCAAGGTGTAGTGGCTTGAGTATTAGACTATAGCCATTACAGTACTACACTGTTATAATGCTATTATTCCATTTTCAACATGCTATGGAATTCTGGGGTTTGTAGTTTACTGAGGCCAAACTGTTCTCTGGCTGAGAATTCTAAATGCCCCTCTCTAAACAGCAAACCCCAGGATTCCATAGGATGTTGAAAGTGGAATAGTAGCACTAAAACAGTGTAGTATGGAAATGGCCAAAGACTCTGGAGACCAGGATACAAATTCCCTCTCAGCCATGGAAACCCACTGGATGACCCTGGACAAGTCACCTCCCTCAGCCTCAGAGGAAGGCAAAGACAGTCCTCCACTGAACAAATCTTGCAAAGAAAACCCCGTAATAGGTTCGCCTTAGTATTGCCATAAGTTGGAAACAACTTGAAGGCACACAGCAACAACAACCTTGAGTGCTAGATGTAGTGAGAAAGTCCTTTCTGCATCTTACCTTCTTGTGGTGGTGTCCGGTGGTGATCCTAGCAGCAGCTCTGCTGGGAAAGGAGCATGATGGCAGTGTCCTCTCTGCATGGGACTGGGTCCCTGCGGAAGGGAGCATGATGGACATGCCACTTCCTTCCACAGTGTAGCCTGGTACTTTCCCAGTCTGCTGGGGCAGAAGTGCTGCCATCACACTTCCTGCCCTTCTGCAGGACAGGTAAGTGTAGGATGGTGGTGCAATTGTGGGTCACTGATGGGGAAAATCTGTCAATGGCTTAACCTACAATTGTGCTGCCTGGGGATGGGAGAAAGATGGGACTGAGATGATGTCATGCAGAAGCTTCGTCATGGTCCCGTCCTTCTTCCACTCCCATGGCGGGATGAGACGTTGCTGCAGAAAGGGTCTTTTTTATATACTTAAAAAAAACTTTAAAAAATGGGATGTGACAGTTATGCATATATGTGTTTTGGTGCCTGACAACTGCTGCTCAGCCACAACTGGCTGTGTTTCCTAGCATCTATACATACCATAATACAGATACATAGTTTGTAATTTTCCTACCCTGACGTATTTGTTTTGTAAAGAAAAAGTAGCTTCATTGAATGGAATTTTAGGGATATATACATGATCTTGTCTTACAACTTTTAACAGTTTTGATCCTCATTGGGCTTCTTCTGTGCTCTGAAACTCATACATAAACTATCAAAGTACCTGCAGTTAACAGTCTCCTATCATTGCGGAATGGCAGTTATTGTCAGGAAAAGGAGTAATGCCTCCTCAATTACAAGAGAGAAACAATATGTGTTCAATAGTGGGAAGTGGGGGATGTCCTTAAGGGAATGAAATGGCTCCCTTTACAAAACAAAACAAGATAGCATTTTTTTGCACTGAAGTTACTGCCATTAATCATAGCATGAAAAAGTGGGAACGATGTTTTTTTGAAACCTAGGTATTCCTGTTTGCTTTGAAACCCAGTGGCATACCGAGACCCAACAGCTCCCAGGAGAAGGGCAGGTGGGGTGGGGCAAGTGGTAGCAGGCAGGGGGGCCAGGTGGGAGGCTTCCTCTTTTTTGTACCCCCCCCAACATTGGCACTTGGGGCATGTGCCCCAGTTGCCCCACCCTTAGATCTGCCTCTGATGAAATCTTAGATGGATCAAACCTCATCCTCTTACTGCAAAGGAAAACTTAATCTGTCCATTAGTGCTTGCTTGTAAAAGAGCAATCTGTACTGAACAATCCCAGACAGGCCTTGGAAGTGCTATTGAAATGCATAGGTCCCTGACAAAACAAAATTTACCAAAGACAACACAAAAACCCAAGCGACAGAGTAAGCAGCAAGTTGTGCTGGATGATTGCAGCCACATGTAAAGGACTGCATGAGATTTCAGGACAAATAATTTGGGGCTACATTATAAAAAGGATGGTAAAAGGACACACTTATCCTGTGGCTTATTTTGAACAGAGTGACATACTAATCTTACATGCAACAGGGATGCCAATTATTTTGATATCAAGGACAGAATCTGTGCCACCCACTCCACTCTTTTTTTTCCTCTGAGACTCAAAGTAGAGACTGTAAAAAAGTGGCATATAGATGAGTTGGGTGAGAAATATACAAAATACTTTTTATTGATCATGACAATATTGTTTTTCCTTCCAGAAGGCCATTTGCCTTGGCAATCGACACGATAAATAACCTACCTGCCAAACTTCTCACTGTTCTGTTGCCCTTCACTTTTTGGCCAGATTCCCTCCCCTCCGCTACTCTTGTTCTATTTTCTGCGCTTTTCTTTCCTTATTCTATATTAGAGGAAAACCAATGTGAGATATTTGTTTGTGTTAACCCTTTCTAAGCATGGTGAAGTAGACCTTTGTTGTTGCTTGTGTGCCTTCAAGTCATTACACAGATAGATTGTGGGGTGCATTTTGAATAGCATGGGCCACATCTGAGTGATAGCTGCTTTCCTCTCTTTTGGTTCCCAGTGGAATCCATGAACTTTCCATGTGTGTCATGAAATCAGCCCATGTCAAAAGGGGCCAGTTGTTCAAATGTACAGTTAACATAGTAGCTGCCTGTGCCTATCTTTTGTTTAAAAGTTTCATATTTCACAAACATTGGGGAATGCAATAGTTGAAAAAATACATTATCACAAACTAGATCTATTTCATACTCTCCAGCTGTCTTGATTGGCGCAGCTGATCTCAGTTAATCCTCTGTCATCCTATTCTAAAATGACATAGTTTCTCTCTTCTCCTCCTGCTCTCCCCTTTTGCCCTGGGCTTACTTCAGTTGCTGTAAACTGTGTCCAAAGTGCAAATATAGTTTATTCTTAGGGCATTTCCACACTAGACTGTTGTAGTGCTATTATTCCACCTTCAATATCCTATGGAATCCTGGGGTTTGCAGTTTAGGGAGGGGCTTTGAGCCTTTGAGATTCTGCCCTCTTTTCTCCTCTCCCCCTGCTAACTGAGGCCATTTCCACACTAGACTGTTATAGTGCTATTATTCCAATTTCAACATCCTATGGAAACCCCAGGATTCCATAGGGTGTTGAAAGTGGAATAATAGCACTATAACAGTCTAGTGTGGAAATGGCTTCAGTTAGCAGGGGGAGAAGAGAAGAGGGGGCAGAATCTTGCCCTTCCCAGTAGACTCTCGCAAAGCAAACTGCTGCAGACTTTCCTAGATTGGATGTTCTTTCTCATCAATAATTTTTGCCATCCTGACCAAACTTTAGCATCCCTTGACCAGTCATGTCCCAGTGTTCATCTGTGAAAATGATGGAGGGAATGCTATCTTTGTTTTCAAACTTATTACAACCATAAACTACATTTTCAAGGCATTTGTTCACATTAAGCCAGTGTGCCTGGAGTTTTTTTTTCCTACTCTTTCCTTCCCCAACATGTCTTTTTTGCTCTTGCAGCGGGGGCATCCTTTCTTTTAATATACTATATAAATTTTCTTGAATTCATATATTTGTAGGGAACTAATATAACAGTGAATGAACAGCAGCGGGAAAATGAATTGCTGAAATAAGAAAAGGATTCAAATTACAATAAAACTGTACATAAAAATAATACGTTCAAAATATTAAAAGTAGTAGGAAAAAAAACCCTGAGATTTAAAACCAGCAAAGCGGTAAACCAAAAATTTTTGAGCAAACAAAAAGATCTTTGGTATGAAAAGACATCAAACTTTTCAACTCCTAGATGAGCCAATCACACACTAAACTTCAGAAAGTGAGAGATGGTGAGGCCTCTACTACAGAAACTGTGAGAAGGAGAGAGGTTGACAGTTAAGAGGTCATCTTTGCTTCTGAGGGAAAATAATAGCTAAGCTTCATTTCATTCCCAGGGCACTGGAGAAAAAAGTTGAAGCTTCCTGCACTATGTGTACTTTGCCAACACAGTTCATTACTTCTGCTTACTCACAACAAGTTCATCATTTCTGCTTATCTCTGTGCTGTCCTCTGCCACCAGCAGAAAACGTTCCCACTCAGCAGGAAGAAGTACTCATGCACTTCCCTTTTGGCAGTCTTGGAAGAACAACGTGTTTCTATATGTCTCAGACAGGGTGGGCTGGGAGAGTAATCTATATCCCTCAATATTCTCCAAGGATTTTACCATCAAGTACCATTGGTCCCCAGAAAATCCACACACTGGGAGCCCATTGAGCTATTATACATGTATATATGTGGTCTTAACACTGTTGGATTTTGACTAGGACCCCAGGAGACAGGCCCATTTATGCTGTCCCCCATGACTGGCATGCTTTAATTGGCAAATAATATTTGATTGGCACCATATTAATTGACATTGATATAAATGATACCTGAAGTGATGACAAGGTCACTCTAGAAAAGGCAAATTCCTTACTGTAGTCATGACATGGCCAGGAAGGTCAGCCCCACCTACCTCTAGGCAAGAGATGCAGTTAATTCAGGACAATAGCATGGCTGCTCTGAATACAATAGACATGAAATATCTAGCTGGACTCTCAGACTTGGAACAGGGAAGTTCCCACCAAATTTTGATTGACTTAACTCTGGTCCCTGTACACCTGGATATTTTCCTATTGTCTCCCCACCTTTTCACAATATTCAGCTATTATGACAACCATCATCCCCTTATCATTCAAACATGAAATCCATTGACTCTGTCTAGACTTCATTGTTCATGTTGTAACTTCCACTGTCTGCTTAGCTGGGAGTTCGGGTCATAGTCATATCCTTGGGACATTTTTCAGGTACAAATAACCCTGATTTTAGGTTGCTCAGTGCAGTCTCTCACCTTTCCAAACACCACTCTCTCTGTCCAATTCCCAAATGAGAACTGTCCTTAGGTTTCTGCCTAAGCCATATCACTGCTTTCTCCGCTAGTAAATATTGCCCAAACCCCTCAGTGCCCTCTATCCCACTTTCCTCCTTTTGCTTTGGTTAGTTCTTAGGGTGTGTGCCTGAGTGTTTGAGCTTGGGGGTGCTTGTATGAACCTTGTCAATAAAACACATTTTTAGTTTACATTTACCTTTTGGCTGGTTCTTTTTCCTGCGTGAGGCCATAAACATTGGTAGGCAAGTCTCCTTAAGTTGCCCCCCCTCTCACAAGCCTCCATTTTTGAGCTAATTATTTCCCATTTTTGAATGGAGGTACTGGCATTGTGGGTTGGCCCCCATGGCAGTCACGGTTTGGGGTAACACATTGATACTCTAGAATTATAATGTTGTTATTCCATTTTCACAGCTATATAGCAATAGCAGTTACAATTCTATACCACTTATCAGCACAAAGCACTCCCTAAGCAGTTTACAATGCTGTAAGCTGATTGCACCCAACAAGCTGGGTACTCATTTTACTGACTACGGAAGACTGGAAGGCTGAGTCCTGCAGGATTGAACTCACAACATTGTGGCTGCAGCACCAGCATTTAACCACTGCGCAACCAGGGCTCCTTCTATGGTTCTGTCCTATGGAATCCTGGGATTTGTAGTTTAGGGGGAAGGGCTTTTTGAATTCTCAACTAGAAAATTCCTCTGGTACTTCTGACCAAACTACAAACCCCAGGACTCCATAGAATGGAACCATGTCAGTTAAAGTGGAATAATAGCACTATAATTCTATAGTGTGAATGGGTCCCCCGAATTCATATCCCTGCATAGCCATGGAAAGCCAGTGAGTGATCTCGGGCAAAGCGCGTTCTTTCAGCCTCAGGGGAAGACAATGGGAAACCTCGGAATAAATCTCGCCGAGAAAACCTTATGACAAGGTTGCCGTAAACTGTGGTTGTCTGGAAGGCACACAAAAACATCATCATCAGCAACGAACAGTCTGAATAAGATTCAATTTATGCATTGGGAAACCTATGCCTGTAGGAATCCTGCGCTAAACAACATCTTTTAAAGAAGGATTTAAATCAACTTTTAGTAAAGAAATAGGGCCAAAATGGGAAGAAAGATAAAAGAATATTAAAAGGGATGATGTTTTATGGGCATTGCTTGGTAAAAAGAGCATAATCTTCCTCCCTTCCTTCCTTCCACCAGGAGTGCTTCAAATAGCTGCACCCTGTTGCTAGGCGACCAATCTGTGTCCTGCAAGCCGCAGTGTAACTTATAGGGAGCTAACATTAAATTGCAGATCCCATTCTGTGCTATTTTTAGATGGGGGAAGAGGAGAAAAGTGATATATTCTCTACTTGGGGTGTCTTTTTTTTTGTCTTTTGCCCATATGGCAGCCTGTGAGCATGTGTACACTATGCATGGGGGGAGGGATTGGGGAGTGTCTGATTGAAATACATGGCACACATCAGGTGATAACATGTTGTGGCAGGATCCTTGATAAACTTGTCTTTTATCCTGCTTATCTTTGCGAAGAGTTGACAAGAGGGTTTTTTTCTCCCCATGACTTGTCAGAATGAGTTAAGAGACTTTTTTCAATGGACAAAAACTAGGTGTCCATTGTAGGTCTCTTTGATGGGAGACGAACAAGAAAGAGGAATATATTAACATGGCTGCAGAATATATTAATTGCTCTACTGCTTTTATGAATATTCTGGATCTTGACAGGCCCTGCATGTTGCAAAATCCGTGAGACTGGAGAGACATTGGTAGAAGACAGAACAGTCCATTGTCATAATTAAAATAGATGAGAACTAATGACAGAAATATGCTTGATTTTGATCCAGTGCTGAAGTTTTGTGCCTTTGTATTTTTCTTAGTTTATACACCCTTCATTAAATAGCTGCTTCAGTTGATATAGGCATTGTAAAGAGCAACGTAACTAACAAAAAAAATAGTCTCTATTTCAAGGAGTTTGCGATCCATTTTGCCATGGGAAAGACTGCAAGGGTGTCATGAAACAAAGTAGAAAGCAACGGCTGTGCCATTTTCAGTGGCTCAGGTCAGGGAAAATTTCCGTTAGCTCTTGGAATGGCGTTTCATTTCATCGAACAGGGGTGATTGTTTGAAGCTTCCAGTGTCTTTGTTATTGGCCATAGTGGAAGATCAAGAAACTAGCAGGTTACCCTTTTTTTAAACAAGAGGAACTGAAGGAAACTTGCAGTTATTAATGATTCCTTCTGAGGGTACTGAGCTACTCAAATTTCAAACAAGCAGGAGAAGGGTTCTTTGCTTGCTGGCTTGCATGCTTTGGTGCTAGGCACTTCAGTTTGTGGAGACTGTTAAAACAGGCATGGGGAGGCTTTTTCTTTGGGTACTCTTGACCCACAGAAAAATCAGCTGGAGGAACCGCTTGCCTGCCCTCTTTGGGCTCCTTGCCCCTTCCCCGGGGCTTCCATGAGGCTTAACTGTGCAGGAGCCACAGTCTCCAGCGAACTCCCGGTGCTCATTTTCTCATACTGCTACCTACCCTGCCATTTCTTCTGCTACATCCATGCTCAGTCTCCCTCACTCTGGTATCTCATACACTCTCTTTGTCTTCTAGCTTTCTGGGTTTCTCTGCTTTCTGTCGTGGTGATTTGTGCATTCTTTCTCTGGACAGAGAGATGTTATGTGGATATGCAAAGCTGAAACTACCCATTCATTTGGCACACTGGTTGATGGGCTGGACTCTATATCTGTGTTCCTTCTTATGTTACTCTCTCTCTGGCCCTTTTCACATGTGGGGGACGGGGGACGGTGTAGAGCGACCTCTCACGGAGGTCGTCTACACTGTAGAGTGGACTGGCGTGGACTACTTTTAGTAGCTTCACACCAGAATCCACTCAGGAGCGGCCGGAACTAGCCGGGCTGCGTGTTTTTTTAAAACCTCTTTTTAGAGGTTTTTAAAAAGCACGGCGCGCGCAGCCCCGTGCCGCTCCGTCGCCCGGCTCTAAAGTGGATCTGCAAGCGCGAGCAAGTGCATGCCTGCAGATCTGCCGGGGGCGGGCTTCCGGCTGGCGAGCTTCTCTGGTTGGTGGAGAGCCTCCACCAACTGGAAGCTGCCATCTGCGACGCCGGAGGAGTGTGGAGCAGCGAGCTCTTGCTGCTCCACACGGCGACGGACTTACCCGGCTGGAGGTAAGCTCCGTTTTTGGGCGTTTTCGCCCGTTTCCCCCCCGACATGTGAAAAGGGCCTCTCTCTCTCTTTCGCACACGGGGGGGGGGGCAGGGGAGTTCTCAAGTGTGTGCAAAATATTACTGTAAATTCTTCCTGTGTGCAAAGTCCTCAAAGTCTTCATGGCCAACTTGTTTTGTTTGTTAAAGCCATAAGCCACACTTTGCAACTGGATAATTTGCAAAGCAATATGAAATTTGACAAATAAATAAATATGCGTTGAGATTAATATAGTAACTACTCATTTTCCCCTTGTGTTTTTGTTGACGGCCAGCCCTCTATTTGTGTAGAACAGTCTTTGGAAGGGTATAAAAGTTATTAGGCTTTCCTTTCATTTTTGCTTCTAGTTTGTTCTTCCTTTTTGTTTTCTTCCTGGTTTTCACAAGCTTGGTAATCAAATAATTCAAGCAATGCAGGGGATATTTAAGCCAAACAGCAGTCACCTTGTTTGTTACAGATTCAGCATGAAAAACACAGTTTCTGTGAAAAAAAATGCATAAAGGTAGTCCATAATCAGCAGGAAAACAATTTTATTTTCCTCACTTCTGTGAGAGAAGTAAACACAGGCGTGCTTAATAAACAGAGTTATGAATGGTTTTAGAACTAATGAGAAGAAATGCGACCAAAAGAAGAAAGCCTGGCATTGATTCCTAGTGCAGTGTTCAAAGAAACAGACTTTTTTTATTGAATCTTTCCCTCTTTGGACTTGGAAAAAAACTTTTACAGAATAATAATAAAATTAAATTAAAATGGAAACCTCTTTCCAGTCTGACTGAAGAATCATATAATTGCATTTTGTGCCAAATGCTTATTAATCTTTGCTGTCTTGCCTACACTTAGAGGACAATTTGAGCTTTATAAGTGATCTCCCATTGGAGATTACAAATCAGTTAGGGAATATTATTCGTCTCATTGTCTTTCCCTCTGCACCCCTCCCAACACATGCCACTGGATAGGCAAGGTGTTTTAGATTATGGCTGGAATTCACTATCATAGGCCATTTTCGCACCTTACTGGTTCCAGCTGTGGTCCCAGTGTCATTCCAGCAGCACCTTTGCTGGGATGGAAGCATGACACGAACGTTCCCCTCCACACCCAACTGGCTCCCTGCGGAAGGGAGTGCGAGTAACACATGCAGTGACAGTGGCAGTGACAAGAGCACTGCCTGATTGCGGCTGGTTAATGGATTTTTTCTGTTAAGCTAATATTCTGCGATCGTGATGGGTGTGAATGTGGTGGCTGTGGGACCGTGATAATGTTGTGCAAAAGCACAACTCGTGGATCACTGCAACACATTCCCATCACAAGACAGCAATAACATGCAGAAATGGCCATAGTTACAGATATGTAATCTGGAGTTACACATCTGTGACTGATTTGTGTTCATAATCCCTATGTATACACAATTGTGACACCATTGCCATAATCATAAATGTCTCCTGATAATGTTTACTGTGCAGTGGCCTCTGTGGGAGATGGAAGTCTGTTCTCTTATCAACCAGGGCACAGCAGACTGACGTTTCCACCCCATCCCCATCTCTGATGAGAGGAGGAATTGTGACAAGGATCCTGCTTCTAATTCTTACATGAGAAATCACAGGGGGTGAGGAGAAGAGTGGAAATATCAGTAGGCTAAGTCCTGATTGACAGGAAAATAGACCTCTATCACTCACAGCAGCTGCTTCCCATTAAGGCAGGATGGGGCAGAGGGTTGGACCAGGAGACATTACTTTGTTAAGTCTTGATCATCTCTTCAAAGAATTGACAAGAGATTTTATAGTTAAGTACAGAGCTGGTGTTGTGCTCTGAGCACTGGACTATGACTCTGCTGATCAGCTTTCAGTTTTTCCACCTGACCGGGGAAACCCATTTGGTGACATTGGGTGCATCATACTCTCTCAGCCTCCAGAAAACCGCTTGAAAGGTTCACATTAGAGTCCCCATAAGTTGGCAATGACTTGAAGGCACACAACAACATTACTTAACTAAGGAGATCATCTAAGATCATGGCCATTGTTTGCATATATATCCAGGTCTTTGCAGATATGTCTCGGTTTTTCTATCTGCATGCATGCATGCATGTCTGCATTACATACGTACATACATACAGATAGAAATCTTTTCAAAAAGCAGAGATAGATTAGTGTTGCACATATAAACTTCCTTCACTTATCTGACAGCTTAGAAACTAGAGCACTATCAGAAAACAGAATTGATTGAAAAATAGAACCCAGGTACTGTACTATAGGGAGCATGAAGGACTTAACAGAGGCTTGCTTGGGACTGACTGTGTGCACGCTGCTTGCAAAGTCTCTCAGCTGGCTTAGAGCCCTTTTTCCCCTGTCAGCTCACTTTATAAACAGTGCATGTGTACAAGATCAGTCTCAAGTGAGCCTCCATAGGGAAAAAAGAAGTGATGAAAGAGCAGAACCCCCATCAAATTAATGGAACTTGTCCTTAATTTGGAAGCATCTAAAGAGCAAGTCGTTAGATAACAAGGCATCAAAAGGTGGGGGCTTCCTGTATTGGCTCTGTCTGCACTTCCTCTATCCATTAGAGAAAGTTTTTGCCTATCACATGTTCTGTGTAAAGGTCTAAAGGGGGACAAGAATGCTCCACTTAACATTCTTATCTAAATGTACTTAGACTTTCCCTCCAGATCTTCACAACAAATATATAAAAGCACGAACCAGCACATGCAAGGATGTGGAAGATCTTCCATATCTACTCCCCCTGCAGAGTAAACTCAGACACACCCATGGCATTCCTGAATAGGGTTATTAGAAGAAAATACTGGATTTCAATACCTCCAACAGCCACTTCCCTGCCACACATTATGCATTTGGAAAAAGGCTTACAGGGATATATTGTAAGGATATGAACCTACTATTAAACTTTTTACAGCATGTGCCTCCAGAAAGCAGGAAAGGTATTCATCTAGGTGATTTCTTAGAATATAGGATTCCTCTGGCTTTTGTTGTAGGACAGCCTGACTTCTTCTGCTGACAACCAGGTCGTACTTGTAAGTTAGCAGCACCATTATTTTTAACTCTTTTCTTTGAAACACTTTATTGCTGTTTTTTCAATGTTGTCATTTATTTCTATACCTTCCATTACCATCTCTGCTGTCAGGATCTTTTATAACCAAAGACCAGAGGGCAAATTGAGGCTTCTGTCTCTGCTTGCAGCTGCAGCTCCAGTTGTCCATTTATTCTAAGCGGAGTCCATTGTAGCTTATCAAAGAAAGTAACTTTGCAGAAACCGTCATTGTAACTATAGTAAGATTACACCATAGAATATTCGTGTGTGTGTGTGTCTGTGTGTGTGTGCATGCACACATACACACAAGTTTTTCTGTAATGGACTGTGTTTGACTGCAAATTTAGCACCACTACAACCAGAGTATCGGAATTCTACTAATTGTACCTTTTGGAATTGTACCTTCCCTTTTGGAAGTCACCAGAATTCTTTAGTGGGAAAATGTCAGGTAGCTGATGGCAGAATGCCATGACAGTTTAGCATCAAAAATATGCTATTGGAGATTGTGCATTATTTAATGTAATGTAAAGTGACCTCTGTTCCCTGCTCCCAGCATGGAGAGCTCACCATTTAGTGACTAGAGGATGGCAGACAGCCAAGGATAATGCATCTGTGTTTCTACAGCCAAATGCATGACAATGTGGGCATCCTTCTATAGACTTACTGGTTCTCAGGGCCTGCTGATCTTCAGGGTGAGGAGGAAGGATCTCAGGGTGAGAGGAGTGTTTTGAGAGGAGTGTGCATGTGCATGTGTACAGGTACATATTACTCAGTGTTGCTGGCTCCACTGTAGACTGATTTGGAAAGGCTGCTTTAGATTTTCCGGGAGGTCTACTTGGTCCAGTCTCCCTCACCTCCCCGCAATTTCACTGGGGACTGCCACTAGACCTTGGCATTTGTAGATGAAATCACAGGACCTGGACACCCTATATTCGGGAGTTCCTGGGAGTCATTCAGATGTCCTGAAAAATGATGTCATGATGCATCCAATTGTAGGAAAACAACTGCACTCTCCTCAGCTGTTCCCCATCCTCTCTGGCCACTAAATGGCCATGTGTGGGGGTGAGGAAAGAGAAATGTGAGTTCTTCATGAGGGAGGGGTCACTGTGCAAAGGAGATAGTGAATATCTCATGCTGCAATGACCAGGAAAGGACATACTAAAGCGTTATTCGTCATTGTGCCTCTTTATGTCATGAACAGGACTCCAGAAGCATTTGATAGCTGAGAGGTCCAATTAGGAAGCTGGGTTGGAATAATCTGTTAGTGCATGGGAATGAATCTGAGTGGGAGCAGACTTGGGATGGATGACAATGTCACTTTGGCCACTTCTGCACAACACCACTGTCCCGAGATGGGGATGTATTGCTGCTAGTCTACGAGTCATGCTTTCGCACAACATTGTTGTGGTCCCACTGCCAACACATCCCCACCCATTGCGATCGCAGGATATTCCATTACCTGGGGAAAAAAACAGTAATGGCTGCCAATCATGCACACTCCCATCACTGGCAGCTGTGTGGAAGGGGAGGAAGCGCTATCTAGGCGCTTCTTTCCCCAGTGCAGCATGGGAAGTGTCCAGCTGCACTGCAGAAGGAAGGCACGTGGTGCTCACGCTACCCTTCCACAGGCAGCTGGCTGGGTGCAGAGGGGAGTGTTTGGGTCATGCTCCCATTCTGGCAGTGGCACTGCTGGGATTGTGATTGGACAATGACTGAGAAGGGTAAGGCGCAGAAAGGGCCTTTGTCATTTCTTTTTAAAAGATAACTAATTTGCATCTCCCAGACCTCAAGGTCAAATCAAGCTTTTTTTTTTTGTGACTGGAAATTTGGAAGCCTACCCCTAGATCAAAGCCCTTAACATGCAAGTGTTTAGGAAATAAAACCTACCAGAACAACAGAGGATGGCGTTTCACCTATAAGTTCATTATAGAATTACTTTATGGCCCTTTCTGCACGAGGCCAATGAATCGCTCCATGCCGTTCCCTACCGGTTCTTCTGGCTTGAAGGAACGCGGACTTTCCCTTAAGCCTTTCCGCAGGGCTGTATGTATGTTCCACGCCGATGCAGAGCAGTGTGAGGTCATAGATCCGCACTGACGAGGCTTAGAAAATGGTGGCTTCCTGTTGTTTGTGGGGCCGGACCAACCGCTGAAGCTGACCATGCCCACAGCCCGCTCTCTGCTGATCACCAGTTCGCATTGGTGCAAATCTGCGCATCTGCACAACTGCGCAGGTATGAATTGGCGCTCTCCGGCAAATTGAAAAACCGTTTTTTCCTGTTCTTCAGATAGCGCGCTAGAGGACCACTTGGGGGCGTATTTAATCGGCTTAGGTGAGGAACTAAGGTAAATAGTCTGAACCTAGTCCACTCCAAGGTGCAGACGACCTCCGTGACAGGACGCATTGGCCCGTCTTAATTTCCTCGTGCGGAAAGGGCCTTTGTCTAAGCTGGGTGGGAGATTCTAGGAAATATAGTCCAACAAAGTAACTTTTCATTCCACTTTTCTTTTGTGTTTCTTACCAGTGCTGGGAGATGAAGCATATACAAGTATAGGGTGATGATGAAGAGAACTATCCAGGGGGAAAAAAAGGAGTTCTTTTTTATAGCTGTTCTTCTCTACCACCCACGGAGAAAACCAATGATGCTATGCTATTCTCCAAAGCTTTGGATATTAATTTGACTTTCCTTGCTTCATCAGATCAAAGCATCACCAATCAAGGTCTGAAAGGCTCTAGTAATATTCTGGCTTTGGCTCCTCAGGGACTCACACATTGTCTCCATTATTTTTATCACCTCAGAAGTGAGGGGGAGTTAGGCAGTAAAGAGAGTGAATTCTCAGATGACTCTTTCCTCTCTCTTCAGCATCCTCAATCTTTTTCAGTTGCATTACGGTAGATATTTTTCAGAGGGTCCTTGTTTCTCCAAGGATCTTTATTTCGTAAAGGCTGGAGGAAGAAAGAAAGGGAAAGCATGTTATTTTCAGTCTGCTGAAGCTGTTTGTAAAACACTTCTGGTTTTGCTTACTTCATGTGTGTGTATTTCTGTATATGTGTGTGTATGTGTGTAGATAGTAATTTGCAGCTGTGTCATATGAAGCGGGAAATCAATGTTGTGCAATTTGTTGGTTTGTTGTACAATGCACTAAAACAAAACAAAAGTGTTGAGGAAGAGGAGTTAAAAAGTGCTTCCAAACTGCGATGAATCAAACCATGGTGAGATGTAATTAATTCCATTGTGTGATCCAGTCGAAGTATATGTTCTAAAGGCATGTGTTTAATGGTAATAGGAAAGCTAAAATGCTGTTAATTCTACTGCTCTCCTGAAAAATTCTTATGAAGGTTTTTTTTTTTTAAACACAGTTGGCCCTCAACATTTGCAGATTTAACTTCCATGGATTTGATTATTTGTGAGTTTCTCCAGTCCCTTCCCCCACTGCAAGTGCTTTTTTTCCCAAGGAAACTTCCTTCTTGGCGGTCCCACTCAGGCCGCACAGCCCTTTAAAAACCCACCTCTAATCCTCCTTCTCCTCCACCAGCCACTGCCCAGGCAGCTAAGGGTGGCTTCAAGCCCAATTTCTCAGCCCCATAAACCCTCTCCTGGTGCCCTACATGCCCAAGGAAGGAGAGGGGCAAGAGAGAGGGTACCATGCTGACCCACCCTCTTTCGCTCTCCTTTCCCTGACCTGGTTCGGACCCTGGATACCTGTTTTCCCCACCATTCCTCAGCCCCCTTCCCACGGACACACAAACACATTTTGATATTTGTGGGTTTTCTACTTTTCCAGGGGTCCTACTCTCCTAGCAAATGCGGATGGTCAACTGTAATCCAACTCCACAGAAAATGGGCCACCTATTAATTTTTTTTTCAAAGCAAAATAAAATTTTGGTACTATTCGCTCACCTTAACTTAAAGGGTTGCTAAGGATGTGCGAGAAAGTCAGTGTGCTGTAGAAGTCTGAGTGCTGGTCTATGACTCTGGAGACCAGGATTTGAATCAGCCATGGAAACTCACCAGGTGACCTTGAGCAAGCCACACTCTCTCAGCCTCAAAGGAAGACAAAGGCAAACCTTCTCTTGCCAAGAAAATCCCATGATAGATTTACCTTAGGGACTTCATAAGTCACAAATGACTTGAAGGCACACGACAAGAATGGGCGTGTGAGAGTCCTGTCTTTTGCTGTACCACCTCCCCAGCAGGCTGAAGCAGCTTCTCCTGGCTTCCTCCACTTACTTATAAAGCCAAGAGCTCCTTTCACATTGTGCAGTGTTAACACTTTGATAACACTCCATCTTATGGAATGCTAGGATTTGTGGATACATACAATTTTAGAATTGCTAGAGAGCTCTAGCACCTCAAAAAACCACAAATGCTCTGTACAATGATGTTATGGCAGTTAAAGTGGTATCAAAGTGCTATAATTCTGTTATGGGAAAGGGGCCCAGGTGAACAATTCATTCTGTAACTCCTCTCATGGGGCTTTTTGAAGGCAAAGACACACATACTTGGTGATCCCAGTCACCTTGCAAATATAAGGTAGGCTCAGAACCATCACCCCAAGATATTAAAAAGAAGTCGTAAAGCATCTTGAGAATGAGAAAGGAATAAAGAAAGGCCACTGCCATGGGGGAAGGAAATGGTTGAGAAACTGGAGGACAGATTTCAGTCCTAATTAATTCTTATACTGATATTTTTGGACAATTTTCATCACATCTTTTACACTTTAATGAGAATTGCTTTAGTATTTCTGGCTTTTTCTCTTAACAGGTTTTCAAAGTCAAACATCTGGTGATTTTTACTCCCCCAGCCTTAACTAGGGCTTTGTGATTAGTAGTGGATATCTGGTGTTTGATATTTGGTGAGAAAATTTTTTAAAGGAACTGTTAAATTACAGAGATAACCTGGTTTGGTTTCTTTTGTTCAGATGATGACAACGATTAGCTAGAATTCACAAAAGGAGCAATCAATGCATAATCTAGAATAACACATTTTTAACTGATCTGTATTCACAATTCTTATGTATTTATAATTGTGGCAATAGTGCAGAGAATATTGTGAATGTCCCCAATCCCATCTTACGGGGTAGCAACCACTCTGCATGATGGAGGTGTGTTCTATTGCCAACTGGGACCAGCAGACTGATGTTTCCAGCCCCCTCCTGCAAGTGATCTCGAGTGAGAAGAGGAATTGTGACAGGGATCCTGCTTCTGATTGGTGCACTGGAGCTCCCTTATGGGAAGGGGTGGAAATGTCAGTGTGGTATGTCCCAATTGACAGGAGAACAGGCCCCCACCATTTGCAGCAGGTCCTGCCCATTAAGGAAGAATTGGTGGGGTTGGGCCAGGAGACACTTAACTAAGTAGCTGATCTAGAACCTTGGTTTGTTTGTTTATTTATATACTGCCTTTTCCCCAGAACTAGGATTCAAGGAAGCTGACACATTAAAACAAGTACGAGACAGCTAAAAATATATGCAAGTTCAACTTTAAAACAGAATTAAACTATTTACAATATTGAAACAATTTAAAACATATTTAAAAATAATAAAAAAGCAGTTAAAATAAAGTACGATTAAAACAGAGTACTCTCTTAACTGGCCTATCTTTAAAAACTTTTGGCTCTAAAAGCTTGTTGGAATAAAAAGTATGCCTGCCAATGGAAGGATAGCAAGGAGAAGGGAAGGGAGTTCCAGAGCTACAAGGCAGCTGTTCAAAAGGCCTTATCTTACATTAACTTGTTTTAAAGTGAATATTGTTTTAGTTTTTTTTATGATTTTATATCTTTTAATGTTTTTAGTTGTTTTAAATATTTTTAATGTGTTTACTTATTGTTGTAAGCCACCTTTGGTCCCATTCTGGGAGAAAGGCAGCCTACAAATAAATAAATAAACCAATCCTAATAGTCATGCCTGTGAAGATGCTAGGACTGAAAGATGGACCTCTCCTGAGGATCCCAGGGTCCAGGCAGGTTCATGTGAGGAGCTATGGTCTGACATATAGCCTGCACCTAAGCCATATAGGGCTTTATAGGTCATAACAAGAATTTTGAATTGTGCTTGGACACAAACTGACCGGCAGCTAGTAGAGCTATCATAGTAAGGGAGTTATATGGCCCTTGTAACCTATATCAGTTAACATTCTGGTTGCACAGTTGGAGTTTTTAAATACTTTACAAAGGCAGCCCCACACAAAGTGCGTTGCAGTAATCTAAATGGGATGTAACATGTGCCACCGTGGCTAAATCAGGCACCTCCAGGAATGGGTGCAATTACCACACTAGCTTTAAGTGTGGAAAAGCACTCCTTGCCACTGTAGAAACTTTGGGCCTCCAGGCTCAAGGCTGAATCCAGGAGTAAAGCCAAACCGTGAACTTGCAACTTCAGAGAATATATAACACAGTCCAGCACAGGCTGAATTCCCTGATCTGCCTTTTGACTAACCAGGAATACTTCTATTTTGTCTGGATTAAGCTTCTATTCGTTCATGCATTACTAATGACACCCATTAGTCTAAAAGCAAAACAGCTTCCTTGGACTGAGGTGGAAAGGATGAATAGAATTGGATATCATCAGCCTACAGGTGGCACTGCACCTCAGACCTCCAGATAACCTCTCTCAGTAGCTTCACATATCATGTGGGACAAAACAGAGCTGTGAGGGAATCCATGGATCAGGAGCTAAGGAACTGAACAGGTGTCTTCTGGCACCATCTTCTGTGTTCATCCGTTTAGGAAGGAACGACCTAGATTAGCATCTAGCTTCGCAGTCATGATTGTCTCCCATCCATCCAGGTGCAGTCAAAGTTGCTTTTCTTGTTTCCACTACTGCATTTCTTATCTACCTGAGCAGGGAACAACTCCCAGACACATACTCTAAAATCGCCCTTTTAATTTCATTTCTGATTTATTCATTTTTTCTAGTCCACAAGTGGATTTTCCCAACATAATTTTTGTGAGGATTGAAGCGTGTACAAACTAAAACTGTTTACAAATGGCCTTTCAAACTCTTATCCTATTTGTAGATAAAGAAAATATAGGGGCAATTTCATGAATTGCGGGCGGTGGGCAGGAGAGGAAAAATTCTTCAAGAGTTCTTTGAGATGTCAGTGGCAGTAAGACAGCATCTGTCTTTCCTTCTAAGAGGTGTTGTTTTTCTTTTTGCAGCTTCCACAAACTTCCAAGTCTAGTCCTGGTGTCATCCCAGCATCATCCTGTGGGAACAAAATGGGGGCTGCAAAGCAAAGCAAAGCAAAGCAAAGCAAAGCAAAGCAAAGCAAAGCAAAGCAAAGCAAAGCAAAGCAAAGCAAAGCAAAGCAAAGCAAAAACCTGTAAGAGAAATGAAGAAAGTTCTGCAAAACACATTAAAAAAAATCTGCAGTAGTTTTTGACCTCTTCCACCCTCAAATTTTTTTCCAATCCTAATTCTCAAGATGTCCAAACAAGGACCATCTTCAGGCTATACAACATGGAGTCCTCTTTCTATTCACAGTTTATGTCATTGAAAGACACAGTGTGTCTGTCTTCTACGACAACTACTAAGTAGCTGGCCCTGAATGTTCAGATGAATAATATTATACAATGAGTTCAACAGAGAGAAGTGTAAGATCCTACGCTTAGGTAGAAAAAATGGAATACAGAAATATAGGATGGGGGACACGTGGCTGGATAGCAGTACGTGTGAAAGGGATCTAGGAGTCTCAATAGACCACAAGCTGAACAAGAGTAAGCAGTGTGATGCGGCAGCCAAGAAAGCCAATGCAATTCTTGGCTGCATCAATAGGAGTATGGTGTCCAGATCGAGGGAGGTACTGGTACCACTCTACTTTGCTTTGGTTAGACCTCATCTTGAATCCTGTGTCCAGTTCTGGGCACCCCAATTCAAGAAGGACATGGTCAAGCTGGAGCAGGTCCAGAGGAGGGCAACCAAAATGATGAGGGGCCTGGAAGCCATGTCCTATGAGGATAGACTTAGAGAGCTGGGTATGTTTAGTCTGCAAAAGAGAAGGTTAAGAGGGGACATGATAGCCATGTTTAAATATTTGAAGGGATGCCATGTAGAGGAAGGAGAGGGCTTGTTTTCTGCCGCTCCAGAGACCAGGACAAGGAGCAATGGATTCAAGCTGCAGGAAAGGAGATTCCACCTGAACCTCAGGAAGAACTTCCTGACAGTCAGGGCTGTCCGGCAGTGGAATCTGCTGCATCGGAGTGTAGTGGAGTCTTCTTCTTTGGAGGTTTTTAAGCAGAGGCTGGATGGCCATCTGTCGGGAGTGCTTTGAGGGTGTTCCTGCATGGCAGGGGGTTGGACTGGATGGCCCGTGTGGTCTCTTCCAACTCTACATTTTTATGATTCTATGAGTACACAAGCCACAGCAGGAATAGAATTTTGCAATCTGAAGTGCTGCACACTTGTTCACCACAATGAATAATAAAGCTATACAGAGGTCTATATACATAAACATTGAAAAAATGGATGAATGTGCAAATAAGCATATGGGCTTTGAGAATTCAAAAGAAATGGAGTACTCACCTAAAGGCTTAAAAAGAGAAGTAACATTCAAAACCTGTTTCTCCTAGCTGTTTGTGGATTCCAATTTGAAAGTAAAAGAAGACTTTGAACATGTATAACTTAACTTTTTGGGACAGAGAAGCATGCTGCTGCTTTTAGCGTTCAGTTCACTGGTATATCCAAAGGAAGTAGATGGAACATCATTTCACAACTGAAGTTTACGTATGGGAGTTACACAACACCAGTTTTGGGGAAACCAAATGAAAAATGCACATTTCCATGCACCCACCCTGAGCTCTCATTTTCTTTGGCTCACAACTAGATGGGGGCTGTCTTTTGGCTCACCCTCTTTAATGTGGGGAAGATGCTACAAACATAGATGCTGAAAGTCTAGCCAAAGGATGCTTAACATATACATTTGCAGTTTTGTGCAATAGTAGGCATTTACAGTGTCTAGTGGCTTCCATGTTAGTGTCATGGTGAATCCATTCCAGGTTTTAGTCTGAATTTGAAAGAATCTATCCAAGGTGCTGAGCTCTAATCCTAAAGTAGATTCAGCACTTTGGAAGCCACCAGCTTCCACTTGGCATTTGTATAGTGTTTTTGAGTGCCTGGGGTGCTTCACACATACACAGAGTCTTCTAATCCTTACAATGACCCTGTAAGGCTGATGAGTATTATGATCTCCCATGTTACAAATGGGGGGAGATGGGGGTGGGATGGGAAATTGTGGCTTGCTTAGGGCCATAGAGTGAACTGATAGCAAAGGCAAGATTCACACAGAGACTTCTTGAACAGTTGCTTATTTGCTTTGCCAGTATGCACTGCAGCAACTCTCTTTGAAAACTTTGCCCTTTACTAATCTGTGCTTCATTTCCTAACGGTGAGTGGGTGGAAAATGAAAATGCTTGTAACAGAGTGGCATTCTGTTAAATGTGGATTTGATGTTGGGGAAGAGTGTTGTTGGAAAGAATGCAAATACTCGTGCCACTCTTGAAAACTTGTTGTTATAAAGTGCAGCGCTCTTTATGTTTTCTTCTGCTGTGCTGGCGTGGAGAATGTCAAGGCTGCCTACGTAATGTCTGTGTGTGAGTAGGAGAACCGGCAGAGAAAATGAAAGGCAGGAGGAGAGGGGGAAAAAGAAGAAAGAAATGATAAATAATGTTACAGATAATGGTGCTGGCATCCCAAGAGAAAAGAAGCAAAAGTTTATGTTTAGAAAATGGCTTGTCATTTGCTTCTAACAAGGAACAGTCACAAAACAGTTTCTTAGAGATTCAGGTCACATATTGAACTTATTAAACAACGTGTTCCTATTGATCGGCACTTCCTTCCTGCTCTCAGATGCATTTTCACCTGCATTTGAAAGCTCAGGGGCTCAGCTGGGGGTGTTACCTTGGTTCAATCAGCTGGTGTTCACTGATGAGAGAAGTGCGAAGATCAGGCAGGATAGGGAAAATGGTTGACTGGCTGTATAGTGGCCACAGTCTTAGCCCTCTCTTTGAAATTGCTAGGTGTGCAGTTGTTGTTTCAATTATTATAAAAAAGGAAGGACTGTTTTTTTTTTTTTAAAGCAAGAACAAACAAACACTTTTCTTAGTAGAGAGATTTGTGGCAAACCACTCTAATAACTTAAGACTTGGTTGGCTTTCCATGGCCGGATTTCCCCCCTCCCAGGGTCTCCAGTGGGAAATTAACTATACCAGCTCTTGGGCTGGATTAATTTCCAGTTCTATTTCAGAGCACGTTAAAGTGATGGGGGAATCCTGTGGGTCTTCAGTTGCTCCCAATGCACTGCCGTCATGTTCTCAACTCTTCAGGAGTGGTGCACCCTCTGGTGGGCAGCTTCAATAGCAGAAAGCACTCCAGTCATCCAGTGAGGTCCACCAATGGCAGACTTTTCTCTCTGTAGGTAGGTCTCCCACTCCACTTGGAACAGAGGTGGGGAAACTATAGTCTTCCAGAAGGCCTCGACAGTTCACATCTCCTATTATCCCTTACCATTGTGAGGTTTCTGGGAACTGTAGTCAAAAACATCTGAAGAGCTTAATGGTTTCCTTTTCCCTGCTAAATGGCATTCAGTGGCCCTTTGAGCATTCATGCAAAGACCATGGGATTTTTCCCACTAAATAAATTAATTTGTTGTCGCTTAGGCAGTGGAGTTAGGTGATTTTTATTTCACTAAAATGGAACAAGAATTGTACTTGTTTGCTTCAGAGATTATTATATAACCCTTCATCAATGGATCCCAGGGATGGTTATAAACTACTGAGACTTTAATCCAATTGTTACTGCCAATAGAGCTTTTAAATGACTGGAGTTTACATAAGTATGGACTTACAACTGATTGAACAGACCTACTCTAGTTGGGACTAACAATTGAATTCAGTCCTTAAGATCAGTTTTTAAAGGGTGTTAGGACTTCAGTACTTGTGTAGTAGGGTTATGTGTCTGTGCTGTTCAATACGCTCTTCTTCTTCTCTCTGTCTCTCTCTCTGTCTTTTTTTCCCCCTCCACCACTACACTTGTTGTTGTGTGCCTCCATGTAATTTCTGATTTATGGCAACCTGAAGGCAAATCTATCACAGAGTTTTCTTGGAAAGATTTGTTCAGAGGCAAGATTCATTTTCCACTGTCTTCCTCTGAGGCTGACAGTGTGTGACTAGTAGGTTTCCATGGCTGAGTGGAGATTCAAACCCTGTTCTTTCAGAGGCTTATTTCATCATGAAAACAGTAGACCACAGTGTCTTGTATCTATAAGTAAAAGCAAGAGTTGTTTGGTGTGGACTGGGACTCTCACTACACTAAATGGTCTCTCTCTCTATCTCATGTGTGTTTGTCTCTCCACTCAAAAGTAAATTTCATTCAGCTGAATGTGGTTTATGTCAGTAAAGGTTGGACCAAACCTGTAGAAAATACTTTGTGATGTGGGTCGTTAAGTGCACCTGTGGAGAGCCATGTGACTTTAGCTGAGTCATGCTGATGAGCAACCAGGGGAGAAGGTTGCATCAGGTGTGGGGAGAATGCAAAGGCTGGCAGGATTGCATCAGCTAGTGTGAGTATAAATGTAGCTGAGAGCTAGCCAGCAAGTTGCACATGGTGCCTGACATGTCTGCTGGAGGCTCTGTCAGAAAGAGCAAGCAGAGGGATGCTGGAAAGCCTTCTTGTGAATATGTACACATTGTAACTGAAGAATAAATTGCCTCCTTGATGGAAGAAAACAATTGGTGTGGGTGAGTTTTTCCTGGCTACAGTGCATTGCTGCTAAGTTATTCTCTGCTGCTGGGCATGCTTCCAAAGCTGTGGGAGCAATCTCTGCTATATTTTGGGTGTGACAGTTTATTCTCAGATAAGTGGACATGAGATTGCACCCTCATGCAAGTCTTACTTAGAACTGTGCCTAAAATTATGGTTATTATTTGCAACTAGCTCCTGAACCCATAAACATTCAACTAGCTTACAGAAAACAGAGCAGCAAAATCAAGAATGACCTGCCCTCAAGTTAAAAGCCATAAATCCATATTAAAAACAATAAAACTTGTTTAAATTTGATTAAAATTCATAGTAATCTCTAGAAGCAGCCAGTCATTTAATGTTAAAAATGTGTTGAAGTTCTTAGCAGCATACAGAGATACCTGACACCATACAAGGGAACCTAGCGGCTCTCCATAGGGAAGGCATTCCAAAATGTTGGACCTACTTCTGAGGAGGCCCTCCTCCTTGTACCTGTTTATCTACTCTCACAAGACAGAAAGCAGGGCCTCTAATCAAAGGATAGGTCAGATTTGTTTAGGGGAGAGCAGAACTTGGAAAATCACTTTTTTTTTTTACTAGAGCTCCACTCTTGGCTAGAGAATTCTGAGATCTGTGGCCACAGAAGTAACTTTCCAAGCTATGTGAGATGAGGCAGCTTGCCTAGCTTGTATTAAGCCATTAAGAGCTTCCAAAATGACTGTACAATACTTTAAACCAAGCTCAGAAAGAATCGGGTAACTAGCATTGTTGAAAAAAGAACTGGAGGGATATATGTTGCTTGCTGTTGACTCTCAGGCCAAAACACGGCAGCTGCATTTTGGAGAAAATTAAACAACAATAATAATAACAGCAACAACAACGGAGCCAGTCTTCATCTGCTTCGTCTAATTCACTTGGCTTCTGCCACTCATGTGAAAAGTCAAGAAGCAAGTTGGCCATCTCATTTTAGTTGCTAAGATTTTGTCATTTCACTAGACCTGTTCAAGACTGCATTTGAAACAGCCATAAGACCCAGAAGTTTCTTTAAAAAGAAAAAGAAATGTAAGGCCAATCAGAAAGCTGACTCACTCATGAACTCAGCACTACAAACAGAGTGAATTTTTTTAAAAAAATCTCACTATGTGCACCTTAGATATGAAGATAGGTAGCATGTGTTTACAAAGGAGGCTTTGCTATTGCATCTTCAATGGCCATAGACACACTAAAGGGTGACTGACATTAATCCTTATATCTTTTCATTAGATCAATAATTTGGTTCATATCTTTTGAGAAAGTTCCTAATGAGGCCATCTTAGGGTGGGACTACACATAGCTTCATTATTCTTTTTGCCAATGGGTGTCCTTTAACAGGTAATGTCACTGTGAACTTCAGTGTCTTTCATCTCTCTGAGATAGAACAGCAGTGGTGGTAGTGGGTTCAGCGGACAAATATCTGGGAAGAAATATTTGGATAAACAACACATGGAGGAGTAGAAAGGAAAGTTCTATATCTTTTCACCAATTACTACCACCTGGCATTTGCCTCAAGTGACAGGTGCTGAGGAGTTGAAAATGGCATCAAATTGTAGGAGTAGGCAGAATTGTGTGTATTTGGCCTATTTGCACCTTTTAGATCTGGACCTAGTGTACCACTTCACCTATTTGCACCCCTGATGCCCTCAGGTACGGTGGGAGACACTGCCCTGTCTATATTCTCAGTTTATCATCCATCCAGTTTTTTATGTGGTACAGAGAGAGGGGACACAATTTTTTCCTCACCTAAGATAATGAAGTGTCTTCAGTCAGTAGTGATCTTCAGCTGTTTACCTGCTAAAAGAAGGCCCCAGGAAGAAAGCATTATTGAACAGGCAACATGGAATTCTTATCTTATAGATATGTTTGTCAGGGGTGGAAAACAGGTATGTTTATACTGTGGATCATCTTACCAAACATAGTTCTTTTTCCTCATGGTGTAAGAGCAAGACAAAAGCCATTTTCACACTATACTTTTATAGTTCTATTATTCTACTTCATATGGAATTCTGGGCTTTGAAGTTTAGGGTGGGGCATTTAGAATTCCCAGCCAGAAAGCTCTTCGGCCTCAGTAAACTACAAACCCCAGATTGCCACAGGATGTTGAAAGTGGAATAATAGCACTCAGTGGCTTAGGGATGGAGGGGGGATGATGGGGGTGGTGCACATCCGGTGGCAATTTTTTTCAGGGGGCTGCCACTTCTTGCCTGCCCACCGCTGCATGTTGTAGCCCCGCCCCTGCATGCTGTACTCCTGCCCCTGTGCACCTTAGCCCCGCCCCTCCACCCACCCCCACTCCCATCCATCCTCCATGCACTCTAAGCTATGCCACTGACAGCACTATAACAGTGTAGTGTGGAAAGGCCCTAAGATTCTTTTTTCTTCTCCAGCTGTGCAGCAGTAGCCAGAGAGCACCTGGGCCCACCTGTACAGCTAACAATGGTTGAGCAGTGGAACTGTGCCTAGGAGCTGTCTGGCTGATCTTGCATAGACCAGGAAGAATGAGCAGCCTTGGTCCTGCCCAACCATTGTTACCAGGCTATACACGTCCACACTTTGATATGCTTTAATTGGTGAAATATGATTTAATTGGCAAAAAATATTAATTGGCAGAAATATAAAACATACCCTGCTATGGCTGAATAGCCAAGAGGAAAAGTCTGGCTGAACATGGACATTGCAAATTAGGTCAGAAGAAACCTCTAGGTGTAGCCAAGTCATAGTCAGGAAATCATCAGGAAACTCCAGCAATAATGGGCTTGCAGTTAGCCTCTGATGACTCACCCTTTTAAACAATAGCATCTGGCAGATTACCACAAGATGGTTGATTGTCTTAACTCCTCTCCTTCTGATCAAGCAAACTTCTCTTTTTGTCCCCACACCTGGCTGAGAAGTATTGAGCTATCAGAATAGCCGTTTGCCCTTTGTCACCTAATGCTAAGACCATTAGCCTGTTCCAGACCTCATTGTCCACTCTGTGAATTCCATTGCTTACCCAGCCAGAGAGCCATTAACACCTTCACCTTTCAGGCAGAAACAGGGTATTTAAAACTCCAATTTTTGGCCGATCAAATTGCAATACACCAATTGCTGGTCCCACTCTGCAATTCTGATTTCTGATTGTGCACTAAGACATATCGCCTCTTCTCTCTTCTTCTGGATTGGTAAATATCACCTACTTCACCCTGAAATCTTGCTATCTAAAACTTTCCTCCCTTTTCCTTTATTTAGTTTTGTGTAGTTGCATGACTGCTTGTCAGGATCTGGCTCCTCTTAGCATGAGCAGAAAGCAATGAGTGAAGAAAGGCTTCGCTGCAGCAGAGAGTCCTAGTGAAGCAAAGAATTCCAGAGGCTCATTAAGTAGGACTTAGAGGCAGAATTTATTACCGCACTCTAAGATAAAGGCTCTTGGCAAAATATACCAGCAGTAATTAAGCAGTAAGCATAACAAGAGATAACAGAGGATAAAACGGGCAGCATCTCCCCCTTATAGCAAGTAAACTGTCAGCAGCATGACAGGTCCAGCTAAGCAATTCTAACTGACAGCTGGTCAAGGCAAACACCAGCCTTTTTATGCTTCTCTGTCACCCTGAAACAAGTGGGGTGACCCAATCAGTGCTTTGGTGTGTGGCCTTCTCTAGTAAACAAGTCATAGCCTAAACAATCCTGCTGACCTTGCACCTGTTTGTCTGGCCACATCACCTCTTCCTCTGCCATCCACTCAGAGGAAACCTTGCCTGCCCAGCAGTAACCTTGACACTGCTTAGATCTTGTGTGTGTGTGTGATTGCAGTTTCCCCAATAAAACACATTAAG
The DNA here is from genome assembly GCA_030412105.1 of Cyclura pinguis. Taxonomy (NCBI): domain Eukaryota; kingdom Metazoa; phylum Chordata; class Lepidosauria; order Squamata; family Iguanidae; genus Cyclura; species Cyclura pinguis. The sequence goes on along the minus strand of CM059600.1, from coordinate 128,462,441 downwards.
CTTACCTTTTGGATCTTCAGCGGATTCTTCCCTGCAGAAGTACTGGTAAACGTAGGTATAAAAGATCTCATTGGGTCACTCCCCTCTTGCAGGCCTCCGCTTTGAGCTAATATTCCCCACTGTTTCACAGAGGCACTGACATCATAGGTGGACCCTTGAGTCACCCACATTTTGGGGTAACACCACCAGTGTAAGAACACTCATCAAACTTATGTTCCACCAGAATTCCAGCAGATTCTTGGCCAAAGCTATGCTGACTTACACGGGCTGATTGAATTCCATAGGCTTGAACAGACACAACTTGGCACAGATTTGGTTTTATCTTATATTAAATGGGGTTTTAAAGCACATGTTTAATGCTAAATGCTTTTGCTGTAGTTGTTACGTGCCTTCAGATTGACTCTAACTTCTTGTGAGCCTATCCTAAGTTAATCTTGAGAAGATTTATTCAGTGGAGGTTTGTCATCACTTTCCTCCAAGGTTGAGAGAGGGTATGACCTGGCCAAGGTCACCCAGTGGGTTTCCATGGCTGCTCAGGATTCAAACCCTGCTCTCTTAGAGACTAAGTTAATCATGAAAACAGTAGATCATGCTGTCTTATATCCATAAGTAAAAACAAGTGTTCAGTTTGGACTGGGATTCTGGGTTGTTGGGTTTAACAAGAGTTTGTAGAAATTAGTTTTAGACTACAGCTTGCAGGGAGCTAAGGATCTGGGGCACTGTGACCCAAAAACTAATCTCTCCTGGCTTTAGTTTTAACCCTTCCTCTGTTTTTTAGTGTCCAACTGAATGTATTTTGGGATATTTGACCCTGAAAAGCTTTCCTTCCGTCGGTGGATTTTGGCCTTTCCCAATCCAGCCAGAACCTACTGCAGCTACTTTTTCATGAAAAAGGAAATATCAGTCATAGGCATGTTTTTCCTAATTAAAATAACAGGCAGATTGGTCCTATCTTGTATTGTAATCTGTTGTTAGCACATTTTCCTATATAACTGCCATATGGATATTTATCTTCTTCTGCTCTTTTGTTGAGTCGGAGGCCTTGAAGGGTAGGCTTTATAGACAAAAGAATCAGCAACAGATGTATAAATAAAGTTTCTGAATGAATTTACTGCCTTCCTCTGAAATCTAGGAATTGCTTGAGTTTACACACACCATTCAACCTGTAGTAGGAGTCATCATCTGCTATTGGATCGTAATGAATTACAATACAAACTGATCTGATCTACGCATTCTGCTCTAATGTGAGGATGAGAACTTTCTTATCTACCAGCTTTTGCATTTCTGCAAACTTGCCATCACAGTTCATGATTCAAACCTGCAATCGAAATATATCTGAGGACAAATATATTTTTAAATACACACTTAAATGAAATTTATGTAAGAATTAGAGTGGAAACAGGATGGAGTGATCTTACATGGTACATGCTTAAAGGGGAAGTAGGCCAAACATAGACTGATTTATCAATCCTTAATTTGTAACCAGTGAATATATTGGTACAGCTTCCCACCTGCCACCCATCAGAGAAATCATCCTGGCGGGCGGGGGGCAGGAATGAGGGCAGTGCATTCCCATATAAGAATTCTGCTACACCACATGAAATTTTCTTTCACTCTCCAAACTGGAATAACTTAAAACTTCAGTTGATTGTTTAGAAATACATCTTTGGCATCCAAAGAAAAAGGTTAGACAAAGTTACTAACTAAAAGCTGACAACAGTAAATGTGAGTTCCAGGTCTGAACAGTTTCTCCCTCTCTGCTGTATGAGAATTTTTGGGATTGAAGAAATATTTTATCAGGGGCAGAATTCTTATTTTTTAGGAGGGAATGCCCTTGCTTCCTCCATCTCATTGCTATATCGCTACATCCCTGCTGCCCTTGAAATTATTTACATTATAGAAGAAAGAGGTATAGATTTGAATGACACTAGACACCCTAACAGTAACAAATCCTGTTTGATCTTGGAAGCTAATCAGGGTCAACCTTGGTTAGTACTTGGATGAGAGACTGTCAACAAATACTGGGTGCTATGGATTGTATTTCAGAGGAAGAAACTGGCTGTAAGTATTCCTTTCCTAAGAAAACCCTGTGAAATTCATGGGGTTGCCATAAGTCGACAGATGACTTGAAGACACATACATATAGCACCTTTTTTGAGAAATTACATACCATCAAGGACATTTTTGGAGGAAACTGTTCTCTTGCATCATGGAATATCTTAATTAGCTGCTTTCATCAAAACAGAGATTACAACCTAAGTCGATCTGTAGGCAGGAGATCAAAAGGTTTAGACACCCCTTCCTTCTTTCTTCCCTCCCATCTCTCTGTTCCTGATGCTTGGAAAGAGTAGATTTGAAGCACCTGCTGCAAGTAATGCAAATAAGGTATGCTGATTTAACATAGTTGGTTTACATAATTAGCGCTTGGATTTGCATGACATGTAAATCAGGTTGTCTGCGAGGAGGGAGGAAAGATGAGTCTACCCTTGAAAGATCCTAGTGTATGCAAGAATGCACATTGCATAATGCTTTTCTCTTGTCCCACTGGTGTGGACTTTTGACTGTTGATGCAACAGTGAATTCTCTAGAACTTGTTCAACTGTGACACTTGAATGAAGGGTTAAGGTGGCTGTTTGTGCGTTACCATAAAAGAGGATACTCATTTACATAAAATCTGCACGTGCCATTTGATATGTAGAGCTGCAGATTTGGAAATAATTATTCTAATTTAAGCAGAAAAGTAAAATACATTTTATCATACTAGGGAACTGTGACCAGGCCACCACTGGGCTTGCTTCCTTAGTGTGCAGGCTGGGTGATAACTGCAGATGGGCCATTTCATGGCTCACGCTCTCCCTTCTGATGGTTTGTTGTCCAGTCCAGGCCTGAACTGGACAACCTTTCAAACAGAGAACATCTTCAAATAAACGATTATCCTCTGTAAAGCAGGATTTATGGCCACCATCATGAAGTTTTATATGTAGAAAGAAGAAGGGGCAAACATACCCACCAGGAACTTGTATCTCTGCTCTATCAAGGCTATCAGTTTCTCTATCCTTTGCAATTGCTCTGCATTGCCTGAGTGCAACTTTGGTCTCAGGTCAGTTTTCACAATGCATTGCTCAGTCACTGTATCTACTTGCAAAGAATAGGAGCAGGATGAAGGACACATGTGGTTTGAACTCCCAGCACAATCTGAAGGCAAAGCCATTCATATGGTTCCCAGCTCTAAAGGCAAAGTGAGCTGAGAAGATTACCTAAAGGTCTGGTGCTTGTATGAATGTTTCTGCCAGTTACAGATTGGTAAAAGGGCTGTTTTTGTGGCCTTTTGTACTAATTTCAGACTTGTCAAAGAACAGCATTTTTTCCCTGAAAGTACCTTCTTTAAAAAATTCTGGCAGTCCTAGTAACCACTGTACTAAATTTTATACAATTTTGCTACATGTCCTTTTTGTACATCATATGAGGTTTTTTTTCTTTGGAAGTTTCATAACAGTGCAAATCAACTGGAGATGCAAAAGAATTTTGTTGGACTCAAGAAACTCAGTAAAATTATCCATTTTATATCACTTGATTTTCATTGCAAAATAAGTGCACCTTTCAAGGCTTTTGGTGTGCTTTGGAGAAAGTAATATATACAAAACCATAAGTACATTATAAAAATTGTGAATGAGTAAGATGTTTACAATGGAGGAAAATATGCAAAGATATAGGTATACCCAACTTAACGTGTTTCTGGGCATTACTTCTTTAACAGAAAATTTGGTACTAGAGGCAGAAATACTGTGGGATAAGTTGCTACACTACCAAAAAAAAAAAAAGTAAGGAAGGAAGACAGTCAACATGTTTTAACATGTTCCAGCAATTTTTTTTCATTAAAAATTAACAATAAAGAAATAACTAGGCCAGGTAAGCCTTGCATAGGTAAACAAAAAAATTTTGAATCTTCTACAGATTACTTGAAGACAGGTTCCAAAATGCATTTAGGGATAACTTTTTTGTTCATCATTCCTATCAAATGATTCCTGTTTTTTGTGGCAAAACGTGTAGATTTATGCTTCCTAACATGCCAGGGGACCTGGTAAAATATGCCTATATGCTTTTCCTTTTATGCTGTTCGCACATGGTCAGTGAGGGATTCTGGAGGCAACTGTCTGTCATAGGAACGCATGAGTAGCTACGGTTGGATCATCCAGGGTAGAATCCTATTCTGTCTCAGCTCAAGCTTTGTTTACTGCAGATTTGCTGCTGCAACCCACCACTGAAAGTCTAGGTTTCTCCAGCTTGCCTTCACCATCCTTCCAGTGCCAATACTATTAAAAATCTAGCTAAATAGCAGACAAAGAAAGGCGGGGTGGGGTAGGGACTGAGACCATAAAAAGCCTTTGTAAAAAGTAGCTTCACTGTCAGAGGATTTGTTAATGATAGTATGTCTGTATGTATTTGCTGCTGATTTCTGCTTCAACAAACAAACAACTGTGTACAGTTTAACAGTCTGATTGTTCCCGGTTTCTTTAATAAAGTGCTTTACTAAGAAGTGTCAGGTCAGCCTCTATCAGGTTAGGATTCTGAGCAACATATGACTTTCTCTCTTAAATACTTGTGAGTCTGCGTTTAAATTTTTTGTCTCCTCATCACCACAACAGTCTTTCCGGAAATGCCACTGACTTGTAGTTGGTCACATATTTTTATTATTTGAAATGCACATGATGGCTCTACTCTGCCTTCTACCTGTTTTTTAAGCTTGAATGAACTCTTACTCCAGTAATTGAAGCTGATTTTATATGTAAAATCAGCTAAGATGATAGTTGTGATGGTGGATAGAAATGACTCTGGCTGACAGGTGGGTGTTATTGTTGTTTATATTGTGTTTGCGGGATGGAAAGGTAATATGCAGGAAACAGGAGGGGCACAGACTTTTTAGTGTACTTTTTTAATACTGTTGTTATTGTTGTGTGCCCTCAAGTCATTTCTGGCTTATGGTGGCCCTAAGGTGAACCTATCAGGGGCTTTATACATAACTGTAAAATGCATACTTAATTGGTGTGTCTTTCTGATTATATTTACCAAAAAAAAAAAAAGTAGAAGAATCCAAGAACTTCTGTGTAAAATTAACTGTTGGGGGAGAGAGATAAGACCACCTGGGCCATTTCCACACTACACTCTTATAGTGCGATTATTTCACTTTTAACATCCTATGGAATCTTGGGGTTTGCAGTTTAGGGAGGGGCCAGCTGATCCCTCCCTACACTGCAAACCCCAGGATTCCATAGGATGTTGAAAGTAGAATCATAGCGCTATAACAGCCTCGTGTGGAAATGGCCCTGGTGAATGAGGAAGCAGACAAAGTTATGCATCCAACCAGAAGACTGATGGAAAGGACTAAAGATGATTCATGCATCCTTAGTAGAAGCCCAGTTCAAGCTTGCTAATGCTTCAGAAACAGAGGACAGATCTTGGAACTGTTACTTTGAAAAACAACATCTTACTCATGTTGGTGCTGCTGCTGCTGTTGAGTCTTCAAGTCATTTCTATATTATGGTGACCTTAAGATCATAAGCAAAGTTCTTTTGCCAAGATTAGGTCAGAGGAGGTTTGCCATAGCCTTCCTCTGCGGGTAAGAGTGCAGCCTGCCCAAAGTCACCCAGTGGGTTTCCATGACTAACCAGGAAGTTGAGCCTTGGTCTCCCAAAGGCTTAGTTCAACACTCAGACCACTACACTGCCTTGGTTATCATATTACTTATTAGTCATTACATTTTAGGAACAGTGTGTTACTTGTGACTAATGAGCAATGTGAAAAGTTATGAACATATTATTTATAAATCTTCTAACCCCCATATCACTAAAAATGCCCTATCAGTAGGAATATTTCTGCTAACTATCCCTAATTTCAGTGATGTAGACTCAAGTCAATTGATTCGAACTTGAGTCAGACTCAGGTCGCTTCAGGAACTTGACTTGGACTTGACACTGCAATAAATGATGGACTGACTTGACTTGTGACTTATCTATTTTTAGCGACTGACTTGCTGTCCTTAGTAGTCCCATCTTCCCCTGCAGCCTTTTCCAATCAACAGTAAGGGAATGTTATGTTGACAACTCAATGAGGCTGCACATGCTTTTTATCCCCACCTCTGTGCCTTTCCCTTGTTTCCCAAATTTTTTGAGAAACCATTTATAGGAAAGCAAAAGTGCAGGAAGACTGAAGACTGGGAAAACAGGGTTTTACAGGTTTTTTTCAGTGAGTTTGGACATGGAATGATCTTGGCATAGGGGTGTGTGAGGAGGTCAGGGAAGGTCATGTCTGAGAAGAAGCTACACCTCATTTTCTAATGGCTGGCAGAGGCAGGGTATCTATCCCAGTGGCTTCCTTGTGAGCAAGCAGGATTTGATCCAACTTCTAAACCATGGAAGACTGGGGAACACCTCCAAAAGCAAGCTGCTCCCCATAACTATCCCAGTGGCAGCAATAACTATCCCAGTGGCTTCCTCAAGAGTGAGCTGTACAGTCTTCCCTACATATTCAGGTGTTTTTCTTTCTCAGGGAGTTTGTAGTTGCTGCTTGACTGGTTCTCACCCCCTCCTCCTTTCCATCTCCCGTGTTGCCAACAGCCCATCCTGTCACTCCCTTAAAATTTAAAACCTTAAAGACAGGTTTAAAGTCTGGCTGAATCATTGCTGAGGCAAGGTGGGACAGGGAGTGACAGGATGGGGCTTTGATTTCCTAGTTATTGAAACTTAACCCCCACCTCCTTTTTTTTTCTGTTAAAGTTGGCTCCCAGACTTGGGACTCAACTTGAGACTTGACTTGAATTATCTTTCAAGGACTTGAGACTCAATGTGAGACTTGAAGGTAGGGACTTGAGACTTGATTCAGGAGCTGAAGTAAAAGACTTAAATACATCACTGCCTGATTTTCATTATGACAGTTAAAAGTAATAACATTGAGAGTTGTTAATTAAAAAAAGGGAACGAGTAACAAATGTTAAGCTCTCCATGAGAGCTGGAGAATGTAGAATATACATGCAAATGTAAAGCTGTGAATGGGCCTTACAATCCTTTTCTTTTTCTTATTAGATGACAAGATCATATTATTTGTACAGAATGTGAGACAGAGAGATAATAGTGTTAATAAGTCTCAGCTAAGTGTGAAGGGATGACGTTGATAGAGTTATTTCTCCCAGTTCTAGGCCAGCTGACTCACTGAAATCTAGGGGACAGTTACTTCCAGGTAGAAGTGCTTAGCATCAGAGTGTAAATCTACCTTTTTCTTTTTTATTTGCCAAGTACTATACAGTATTTGCAGAGGCCTGATTACAGTGAGCTCCTTTCCTTCTTCTGAAATGGATCAAAAGCGAAATGAAGCAAAACTGATTGTTTTTATTGACAATAATAGGCCTTGAATCTGCTCCTCCAGAAGGGCCTAGTGGGATTTTGTTTTAGTGCTGTGCTAAGAAATCAGCTTCTCTTTGATGGCATTGAGTTTGTGCCTCAGCCCCTTCAAGAACGCGTTCTCTTATATTCAAATCTCCTTGTGGAGTTGACTGCAGATAGTATGAAAGTGGAACATCTAATAAAACCTGACCCAAATTAAATCTGCAGTCCCAAGTCCAGAGAGAAACATTTAGAAGAAAGTGCCAGTTTAAAAAAATGCTAATTTAAGTATCTTTACCCATCTTAGACGTAGCAATAAGAACACACATTGACCTTAAAGAAGGACACAACCTCCATTGTTCACCTGCACTGAATGTCCTCATTACCTACTGAAACACTTTCCTGACCTTTAGGAAAGACAGATTCCCTAGGCTCCTTTCTTGATGATAAGCTTAGACCGGGCATACACATTCCTCCTTAACAATCTCAGCCCACGCACCCCAGCAGAATGCCAGTGAAAGACTATCAGTCAACATGTAAGACAAGCAGTCAGAGTGAAGTTTGCCACTAAAATCCCCCCCCCCCATTAGTGTTCTAGCTGAGCAAGCACACACAGGGTGGAAGGACTGCCACTTTGTGATTAACAGGGGCAATGATGTCATCAATAAAGTCCCTCAGACTTCCCTGTGACACCAAACTTAACCACAACCTTAATAGGAGGAGTGGAGGGGGCATGGATTTCCCAGAAACAAGGGATGACGTTCAATCAACTGTATATCTATCAATACATGTATGAATCCCATTGATTCAGTGGTTTTAACTTACAATAGGATTTAGGCCAATATGTTATTCTGACCTGTTGCTGTGATCCAGGAAGGAACTTGAGGGTGCTTTGTCTTTATAATCACTTAAAACATTTTGGATCAGCTCATGGCAAAGGTGAAAATGCAATAACAAGTTTTCTCTTTTTTAGGAGGAGGGGTAATTGTTCAATAAAACTACCTGTATTGTAGGACAATGAGCCTGTTATCACTACACCATTAGTTTTCATGGCCTCTAGGCAAGGTTGCAAGAGGAAACAAGCCAAAGGGTTTCTGTACCTTTAATGGCTGCGTAGAAGGGAATTTTAGCATGTGTTGCTTGTTAGCTGGTTGTATGACAAGCAACACCTGCTGAAATTTCCTCTTCTACACAACTATTAAAGGTATAGGAATACCCTGGCTTTTTCTTTCTTTCTGGGAACACTGCCTCTAGAAAGTATGAATGGCAACTCTATTATACAAGTAACACTTTTAGGCATGGAGTAACTTTTTCCAAAACCAGAAATGCCTTATAATTTTGAGTTTTGATGAAATGTTGTCCTAAGCCTAAAACAGGTATGAGGTGGGGCAAAAAAATATGGTAAAATTCCCTCCACATCCCCTAGAGGGCACAGGGCCTTTTAAAGGCAAAAAAGTTGTATGTAGGGAGGGATGTTGGGAGATACAGTTGGAGTTGGAGTGGAGGCAGTCTTCTGAGGCCCAAAGGAACGGCGTAAACTTTTGATTCATCCCTGGTCTACAGCTGGCCTCTGTCAAAGCTCAGCCTCAAAGTATCTCCATTAAAGGCCAGAGGCCATGTGATACTCCTAGCACACTTGTTGAGAATTGCCCTCCAAGCTGCTGGAGTAGCACTATGGGCTATTTTTCCCCGGTCAGATAAAAGAGCATCCTTGCTCTGTGTCTTGTAAAACTGATTTCTTGATCCAGCAACCAGGTTTAATGAGTGCTGCCTCTTTGGGTTGGATACCGGAAGGTCTGAATACTAGCAGGCGCTAGTAGGCATTGCAAGATGAAGAGAAAGGAAAGCTTTCCGTTTGTGGCAGAAGCAGTTTGTGGGAACTGTATCTCTATTTAGTGAACTGCATGTTTCTCAAAGCTAGAATTGCTCCACTCAAGGATGGACCCCAGAACAGAGTAGGGTGAGGGAGACTCAAGGTTATCAAAGATGAGGTTGGGGGGGTGTTGAGTCCCACCTCCTGAAATGATCAGGCAGAACTGAACCACCAAGACTCCTATGTAGCTGAACCACCTCAGAAACTATCCATCAGTAGTGTATTGAATTTTGTTGTTGCTTTGATGGATCTCAAGGTCATTAATCACATTCAATTGGAGGAAGAAGAAGAGGAGGAGGAGGAGGATTGCTTTAATGCAAAATATGTGCTTGTATTTTTCTGTTTTTTTAAAAAAAACACCTGCAAATCGTCAAAAATAGCAACAATCTGCCTACCAATGTTGAGTGCCCACCACCTTAAAAACAGCTTCAGGGTCACCAAATCTAGGAAATATTAATGAATGGTGGTTACGGAAAGCATTCCTGTGTGCTGCTGCTCTCCATATTCAAAAGTGTGTAAGGTCCTGCCACTGTGTTTTGGGGGTAATCTAGAGTCACACACACCCTGGTTCAGGTGCTGCCCACTTACAGTCAGTCTCAGGTTATTGTATTTCTGTTTTTGTGAGTAAGATCTTTCAAGCAAGATGGTGAGTGCATAATATTGTATGTACATTGGCTTAACAAACAGCTTCTTCCTTGAATTACTTAGCTTAGAATTATCTGTTGGGCACCCTAGAGAGATTGAGCCAACCCAGCAATTCACCGGTTGCATGTTTTCCTAGGTCTAGACCTGACAAGGGTTCAGACTGTTAATGACATTTTCAACTTCTCTTTTTTGAAATAGCTCTGCCTTTCTAGCATGAATTATTCAGTTTCTCTGTCTGTAGATCTACTATAGGGTGCTCTCTGTGTATTCTCATGTAGTTTTTTCAGAATGCAGACTGTATATGATACCATTTAATTCTGATGATATTTGTTGTGAACCTTTATAGTAGTGATAGGTGGCAGGAAGGATATCACAATGCCAGTTCAAAGCAGGAAGGGCTGTACCTCTAATTGCAGTACGCTTTCATGCTACACAGTTGTAGCACTGTGACTCTGCTTTAGCCACCATGACAACATCCTGTGGAATCTTGGGATTTTCAGATTTGGGAGAGAACTCCTTTAGGGCCTCTGACCAACTTACAAACCCCAAACTCCATAGGATGGAGCCATGGCAGATAGTGGAATCATAGGCCCTTTTCGCACGGCGTTTTTGAAGTGAAAGGGCCCCTTAAGGGTTGCATAAATGTGAAGAGCGGTCTGCATGATGCACTCACATTTATGCAACACTCAAGGGCCTGATGCGGACCGTGCACGCACCTTTTCATTTTTGGCTCTAAGCCGAAAATGCTGCATGGGCGCGCATTGCTCCGGGGCCTCGTGCGCACTTACCTGCCGTGTGAAGCCTCGGGAGCCCTGCCGGTCGCGCGTCCTCTCCTCAGTGCAGTCTGTGAGGTCCCAGGCTGCACTCCGAATGGAAGAGGCGGGGCGTTCGCGTGACGAGGAAGGAGTTGCGGAGCCGAAGCAGGAGGGATGCAACAGCGTTCCTCCCAAGCCTTCATGCGCGAGCCGAGCAGCCCAGCACCGGTAAAAGTTAAGGTGCGAAAAGGGCCATAGTGCTATAAATGGGTAGCATGAAAGGCCCCTGGGTTCAGAAGATATTTGCCAACTGCTTTGGAAGTGACTGGAAGTTTCTGGAAGGTTACTTCTGTGCCTTTTTTTTTTAAAGAAAAGAAAATGTTTTTGCTTTGTTTTGGCAAGCAAGGTAGGTAGTGAGCCTATTTTAGAGGAGAATTGTGCCAGCTAAAAGCATTCTTTTGTTATCCTGATTTCTGGGGTCCCTTGGGGGACACCTCAATGTGCTCCATGTGATGGGGAATAGAAACTAGGCAGAGCACAAGCAATAGCACTGCAAGAGGCAGGGTAACCTAGTGGGGTCTTTTACCCAGTGTTTATGGGGTGAGGCCAAGCCAAAAACCAAACCAAAATGTTCAATAAATGATTTTATTGAATGCAAGTCTCACACTCCAACACAGTCATGCACACACGCACCCAAGAGCTATTGAGAAGCAAAAGAGAGGAAATTGGACAGAGGGAGTATTTGAAGGGGTGTTGTTGGGGTAATACTGCACCTTGTCCTGAAGTTCTGGGTCCGAGAAGGCAGCAAAGAAGTGGGGCTCAGCACAGAGAGGGCTGAGGGGATCACTCAACGGATGGAGAAATAGTTTGCTGGGATGACTGGGAGTGATCCAAAGAACTGCTCAAAAACTGGGGCTATTTGTAGGGGAAAAAGTACCTGCAGGACTAATCCTTTCCCGGGGAGAACAATGGGTGTTGGAGTGATAACGAAGCTCCACCATGCTAATTTCCTTTGTGTGATGGGATTGCAAAGTGTTGCCAAAGTCTCAGGATCTTTGGCTGTGTTAGTTTGTGGTGTGACTTCATGTAAATGGTCCTCGCCTGATGGAATATTTGCTCAACTTGGGGCAGACATGCTAATCCCCTCAAGTCAGCTTCTCAGGGGCTGAGGACCCTTTGTTTATTGTGGGTTTGCACAGCTTTAGGTTTCTTGGGGCTACGTGATGGGGGATTTTACTGGCCTGACCTGGTTTTCGGTCTCTTGACCGTGCCTGCCTACGTGCCCCTTCAGGGGAACCTCTCTGGCACACAGAATCATATTTTAATATCAAAATTGTAGACCCCGGGATAGGGTTTCTCCAGTGGAGTAACACTTTTTCTATGTATTTTTTTTTCTGCAATAAAAATGGTGGATTGGGTATTAGAGGTCTGGGGGCTGCCTGTGCCCTACTGGCTGTGTATTTCCAACCTTGTTCTTGTGCATCCTACTGTGTGTGTGGGGTGGGGGGGTGGGGGTGGTTTGGTGTGTTTTATGCCTGGCCTAATGAATAGGGGAGGGTGAGAAAGATAGGCCCCAGCAAAATCTGGGAGGGACAGACAGGAGCATATGAGCCTATCTACCAATAGGCAGAATGAGACAGCTTCCTTAGGCATCTAATTACTGATTTCATGATGAAATGGCAATGAATTTTTAGTTATTTAATTTGTTGGTTTTATATTTTTGCTGCAAATTGGGGTGGGGAGAGATTTGTAAGATTGTGTGCTTTAGGTGCCAAAATAACTTGGCAAACCTTAGCCACAATATGTCTGGACTTCAAACAGGGAAATGGATGGACGATATCATTATATCATTTCTTTCCCTCAGGGAGAAAATTTCTGGGACCAGTCCTGGGCCACAGCGAGATCTATACCATAGCCATGCCACAGCCCAACCTGTTGGTTGTTATGGCCTAGTCTTGGAGTGTCACAAATTCCCATTGCCTGTGACAGTTGTGCTTCAGGCTGGGATTATTATGTGCTCTGTTGAAACAAAAGAACTGAAGTATCTGAAGGTCATTATTTCAGCAAGGAGAATTCAATATCATTGGCTATCATGCACACTCTCTTTTAGAACTCTGCAGGCAAAAGCACAGAGCAGCGCTAAATGTGCTGTCTGATAAGATCCCTCTGCAAATAATAATTCTTCCTGGGCTATTCACATCCATAAAACACTACTTTTCTACCCAAGCTGATACTTACAACTCCTTCCTTTCTCACATTTCCATCTGGTGGGACAGGAGCCAACTTTAATCAGCAATTGTGTGCAAATAGATTCATTTGACTGTTGAGCCACCGGAGACTTGATTTTAATTTGTTGTATATATTTCCTGCCTACCTGCATTTAATTGCCTCCCTGACCCTGGAGAAGAAGAGCTTTTGTTAGCTTTGCATAGTAGCATGATCTGAATTTTTGACGAGCATCTTTTTTTTTAAAAAAAAAAAATCCAGAAGGATGATTTTCTTCCTCAGAAGTGTCATAGGTAGCTTGAGAAATGCCTTTTCTCCCCCACTCTCCTCCTCCTCCATTCTGTGCTGTGCTAATGAAATTCCTGAAAACATGATGGGTTGCTGTTGCCATAGAAACCTAGTTCTGGCAGAAAATGTAACCGTTTAAGGCTGCAGATTTATTCATGTGCCCTGTTAGTCAAACTTCGTACAATAAAATCGAATTAATATTTCTGTCTCATCAGGTATTTGCATCTTTGCTTTCCTTTTTCCCAACCTTCCAAAACATCTTTGGGAGGAAAAAAAGAAAAGAAATGTCATGTATAAAAGAAGCGAATTTCTCCATTCCTTCTTCTTGGCAAATAGTGTACTATACCTGCTTAACGAGTCTGCCTTCTCAAACAGTCTATTTTTATTGTTGATATAAAGAGGTACCAAGGCTTTTAGATTTTTGGAACCCCAAGCTTAGTTAGTATTGCTGATATACCAGTTTAGCAGGTTTACTGGACACTGCTTAAAATAGAAGATCTTAAATATTTGCTTCCATAATGTGAATGCAGGGCACAATCCTGTAACCTTTCTGCATGGAGATGTGTACATAGAGAAGCCCCTGTAGCCTCCATTATAATTTCCTCTTGTCCCTTGCTCCTGACATCCTGATACTGTTCCAACATACTTCTGTACAGTTGGGACATTTGTTTCAATGAAGGTCCTTGCCGTACTACGCTGCAATCTCACGTTGTCCTCTCGTGATCCTGGCAATGCCGTTGCTGGGATTGGATTTGGACCTGAACACTCCCCACTGCACTGGTCAGCTGCTGACAGATAGATAGCTTTCTGGACATGCTCCTTCCTTCCTCGGTATAGCTGCCCTGTTCCTGGACTGTATTGCAGAAGGAAGTGCTTGATAGTGCTTCTACCCTTCCCATACTCCCGCAGCCAGTGGGACTGTTGCGTGAAGGGAGGCCGTTAGCAGATTTTTTCCAGTAAAGGTTTATGGTACTATTACAATGGCTGGGGACACAACAGCAGTGAGACTGCAACAATGTCGTGCAATGGTATGCGTCTTGGATCACCAGCAATGAGTGCCCATGCTGGGATGGCGCCATGGTGCAGTAAGGCCCTCAGTCTCTCCATTCTTTGAGGATGTCAGGCCCTGACTCCCAGGAATACTACACACATTTCCATTGATGTTTCTGATTGGAATTGCCATTGCATAGAGTTTCAAATGTTAGTCAAACAAACACACCCACCTTAGTTTTGTTAATCATAAGTAATCTCAAAATTTTATTTGTTACAGTTAACCTTTAAATGGGAAAATTTTTGCTTTGTCATGTTCATCATTACTTTTTGCCTGGCTCCTAGGATTCACAGAGAACATGGTATGAGTTTGGTTTATACCAGTGCCCCTTAATGTACATTTTGTTGGAATAAGGAACTGAAATATGATGTTAAGTTTTACTGTCTTCATGGAAATTTCTTTTCTTTCTCATTGTAGTGTGACTTCAAGTCACTTCCATCTTATGGTGAGCCTATCAGTGCGAGATTCTTGGCAAGATTTGTTCAAAGGAGGTTTCCCTTTGCCTTCCTTTAAGGCTGAGAAACAGTGAGATCCCTAAGGTCACACAGTGGATTTCCATGGCTGAGCGGGGATTTGAACCCTGGTTTACCAGCATTCTCTTTTTCTTTTTTTCTTCCTTTTATGTAAGCATTTATTCAATTTGCAGTGCAGTGAGTTGTACATGTTTTATACAGACATGAATGCAAGTTCCTAGCAGACTGGAACAGTTTGCTATCAAAATAAAATCATCATATATTTATTCTCTCCTTCCCTCCCTCCCTCCTTCTCTCTCTCACACTCACATACACCATCCATAGGTAGCAAAGCAGGTTGGCAAAACAATTTATATTTAAAAGAGAATAACTAGCAACTGAAAGAGGCCATGGTTTCCCTTTAATGCCCCATTTATCTCCAGGACAACTCCCCAATAAACTTCACAGTAAATCTATTCTGCATAAAATATAACTCCATAATTCCCAGAGTCTTCTGGCAAGGAGAGATCTGAATACTGACTTTGCATGAATCAGGGACGGGTGATTTCCCCATTTACCCACCCACCCACTCTATTTTCTTTTAGGTCTGTTCTGAAGTACTGAAGGAAAACAGTAGGAACCCTACTGAGTCTTCTAAGTAGGGACCCCAAATCTCAAGGCCTGGCCCCTCTTCTGTGGTCCTTAAGGAGAAGGGAAGGAATCTCAGGGCATGAGTGTTACTTCGAAACATATATGTGCATTTTCCTATTCTTCATTTGTTCCTTCTTGTGTTTTTTTTAAAAATTGAATAGCAAACCCTGTGCAACTGTGACTGGTGCTGAAGGTAGCATACCACCAGAGCTCCTGTTGTAACATCACCTGGGCCTGTCCCCAACATCACAAGGAATCACTGGCACTGAAATCGCACTGATAGTCCCGACTTGGCAACCCTGCTTCTAGGGAAATCAGTCACAGGTCACTCTGCATGGTAATCCCCTCTTACTTTTCCCTGGGCCTGCCCAAATGAACGAAAGGCAAAAAGTCTGGGGAATTAGAACCTTCGAATTACAGAGGCTTCTCTGAGTGATTCAGGCACAGACTGCTGCTGCTGGACAGTAATCTTTTACACACAGAGACATATATATGCCATTGTTGCCTGCTGGCCAGGCCTGAAGAGCTGCACACCTCTTATGTCCATGATTAATGAGCTCTCTCCTCAGCAACTTCAGATTCTTCCTTGATGGTTTTCTGATGTGTTTCTTAAACTCATAGTCTGTCCCCTGTCTCTCCCTCAACTTCTCTTGGTTCATTTCAAGACCAAAACAAAGGACAAGATGGCGTGAAGTACAAGCCAGGGGCAACACTTGTCTCAAATCACGTGCCATCTTCTTCCACTGTTATTTAGTGAAGCAATACACCTGTAACCATTAATTAGTCTAAAATCATTCATGTTGTCAAAACTCTTGACAATTATAACCCTCATTACGCTGTAATCAAAATATAGTCAACCTTTGCTTCAGTTGAAACAAAGCTTAAATGCAAATAATGTGCTGCTTCAATGCATTATTTTCAAGCTCCACTTCTACATATGCAAACTGTGGACAAAGTTTTCTCACCTCATGCCCAAGCTGATGTAGTAGGAGCATACTCCATGAAATATGCATGCAGTGCAATCTTCTAAGGCCCTTTCTGCACGAGGCGAGTGAATCGCTCTGTGCCGTTACTTACCGGTTCTTCTCTCTTCGGAGTAACGCGGACTTTCCCTTAAGCCCTTCTGCAGGGCTCCTCTGTTTGTTGCAGGGCAAATCGGAGCAGTGCGAGGTCCGTAGATCCGCACTGCTGAGGCTGAAAATGGTGGCTTCCTGTTCTTTGTGGGTCCAGACCAACTGCTGATGCTGACCACGCCCACAGCCCGCTCTCCGCTGATCGCAGGCTCGCATTGGTGCAAGCCTGCATATCTGCACAACTGAGCAGGAATGAAATGGCACACTGCAGAAGATTGAAAGACTGGAGTTTTCTGGTCTTCACTTAGCGCGCTGGAGGACCACTTGGAGGTGTTTTGGATTGGACTAAGGTGCGGAACTAAGGTAAATAGTCTGAACCTAGCCTGATCCAAGGTGCAGATGACCTCCGTGACAGGATGCGTTGACCCGTTTTAACTTCCTCATGCGGAAAGGGCCTAAATCTCTACTCAAAAGGAAGTTCAGTTATGTTTGATAAGGCTCATTCCTAGACAAGTGGAAGGTGGGATTTCCTCTGTAGTCTCCATTTCTCCTCAAAATATATAGTCTGATACTCAGGGGGACCAAACTGAGCCAACCATACATTTGTACTCAAAAAGCAACCCATTTTCTGGTCTATACTGAGCAGTGAAATGAAGGAAATGGTAGTGATTGGGTTTGAGATTTAGTAGGTTCCCTTGCTTTTTCTGTTTTTAAGAGCGCATCCATCTTATGCCTGGACAGAGGTAGAATGCTCCAACTGCATGCATGGCCATTCCTTGAAGACTGAAACAGTTCATTGGATTGTGCTTTTGTCTTGTTCCCTGCTACACAAATATACATGCTTTGAAGATTAAAAACAGTGATGGGTGTAGTAGTCGGTCCTCTCTCTTGCCGAATAAGGCTGCTTGAGAAAGAGCTTCCAGTTTAGCTGCCTCCCAGTGCCGCTCCCTGATCGTTTCTGGCTTTGCCTGTATTTTTTACAAAGCTAGTATGCAGTGTCTTGCCTTTTACTGTCAGTATTGGCTCTGAAGCCTGCTTAGCATGAAAGCTTGACCCACTCAGTTGCAGCCACTGCCAGTTTCCATGGTTACTTTCCAGTAATATATTGCCATGGATCTAGAGACAGAAGGCCCACAGACTTGCCCTTTCAAAACCAATCAGGGGTACCTTTGAATAGACACACAATAGTGGAGGCTAATCCAAGTCTATACTAGTATTCCAGAGCATGGAAAGCACCTTTACTTACAGTAATAACCCCAAGGTTCAAGAATTTAATTACTTACTATGAAAACAGTTTGAAAAGATAAAGATACGGCTGTGTAAATTTGCTGGGAAGAAAGGAGAGAATAAAAGCATATAATTTGTTAAGGGAGGAGAAAGTATGGGACCCACAGCCAGGAAAAAAGATTCCAGTTCAGCTCAGTCATGGGAAGATTTGTCACTCTGTAATATTGGACTGTGCCAAGTATTCTCTAATTTAGAGACCTAACACTGAAAGGTAATGTGCATTGAGATAGCTGAACACATTTCTGAAAAGTACCACTTCCCATGCAAAACAGTCTTCTAACACTGTTTTATGGTACTAGGAACATAGGCGGTTGCCCAATACTGAGTCAGACCATTGGTTCAGCTAGTTCATGACTATCTCCACCAGGGATGAACAAAGTAGAGGCTTCAGGCCACACACAGTGTCCCAAGATCATTTTGTGACCTCGGATCTCTTGAGCATCCCTCTAGACCCACTGCACCTTGATTTTTTTTTTTTTAAAGAAAAAGGTTTCAGAAGTGCCAGTTTGTAGGGAAATCCTCTCTAACCCCAACACGCCAAAACAAAACCAGTGGTGAGGTTTTTGAGGTAATTTTCGCCTTTTCTGAGGCTGACATAATCTGTCATGGTTCCTAGGGTGACAACTGGAGCCAAGACCAACCAAAGTTGCCCACACCAATCTACATGGACTACCGTCGGCTCTCCAAGGTTTCAAAGTAGCCCTGTATGGAGTTGTCGAGGATTAAACCTTGGACCTTTTGTGCGCAAAGCATATCTGCCACCACTGAGCTGCCTCACTTCCCTCACTCTCTTCTGCTGTTGCTTCTGCCTTGTTTTTTTTTTTTTTTTAAATTCTTTTCCATTGCTTTTACTCTTTTGGCTGCATTTGTCTTCTGTCACTCTCATTTAGTCCAGTCGGCTATAGCAACCAAAAGGATTTTGTTTGTGAGCAGCTGTGATGTCATCCTGTCACATGTACAGTGTTGTGTTGTTCTTGTCAAAAAGCACAGCAGATTTAATAGCCATGAATAACTGAGACTAATGAAAAGGCATATATGATGAAGGGAAATGGCACAAAGAAGAACAGAAGTAGAACAATGCAAGTGAATGTTTGGAAGCACAAAAAAACTTCCAAAAACAGGGTGTTCCTTTTTTGACACATACAGACATGTTTTGAACTGAAGGAAGTAGTTTTCACTCTTTGACCCTGATACAATGTGCAAGTATTTTGTGTCAGAAACTAGGTGGAGTTTTTAAGGTAGACAGTCAAAGAATATGGTGGGGGAAGTGGTATAAATTGCAGCATCTTCCACAATTTTGTAAAACAACAAATTATATGAAAAACTGCAGATCTGGACATACTACTACATCATGGCATGTCTGAATGAGAATGTGGAAACTGAGATTAAGGGATCCCATTAGATAATTGAGGGCACTTTTGTGCATGGTTTGTGCTGGAAATGGAATTTTGACTACCATATCTTTTGGGTTGTTAGTTATTTTTTGAGCCTGCCACTGAAGTACGGTAAATTTGCTATTTCTTAAAAATGTTGTAAAACCACTAGCATCAGAAGAATTGATTTTGATGCACAGTAGTAGAGAATTCAGCTTCAAGTCATTAGTAAAAAAGAAATTAAAATGCTTGAGAGAGGGGAAGCTTATTAGGAAGTCAAGCAATCACCAGCAAACATTGTCAATTTTGCTTGATTTGTTCCACTTAAGTGACTGTAATGGGAGAGGATAATTTTAAATGGGTATTTCAGATGACTCTCCATGCAAATACTAATGTTTTCCCCTTCTCTCAGTCTCCTGTTCTCTCCCTTTCCCATGACAAATAAAAAATGAATGGCATTAAAGACATTTGAAACAGTGACCTAACTGATTGTACAAACAAACCATTTGGGTTTTGTTTATAATCTGGCAGCTCTGAGCATTCTTTTTTTCTTTTATTGCTTTGGAATTTCTTTGTTAAAATCTTTTGAGGAAACTAAACTATCTCTGCAGATTACTGCAAAATGATCTCCATAAATGTGCTAGCTACATTTAAGCTATAATTGAGTGCATCACTTCAGCATGCCCATAATTTTAAGCATAAGCTTAAACTGTGCCCCATTCAATGGTGCAGTGAAGCATGTATTTAATGCCTACTGAAATCAGTGTTCAAAATATACAATATGACAGTGAACACAGCAAGACCTGTAAGTCTTTCCCCAGCTCAACCTGGCAGGTAATAGTATGGCCTGAAGGCTTAGCCAGAGTTTATATGGGGGAAGGAGGATAAAAAATCTCCAAATGTGGTAGCCAGGTATAAATCACAAAATGAAAGAAAGAGTTGGTTGCTAGATGGGAAGATAAAATGTATGTAAACAAAGAAAGGAAGAATCACATAAACACAAAAGAATTGTGTAAAATTATCATGTATATGCCTCAATGTTAATTGAGATGCAACAGCGATAACATCTCAAGGATGCTACCAGGATTCTTGGAGAGTGAGGGCCTTCACCTGTGTATCAGATCCTTGTCCTTCCTGGCTTGTTGGAAGAAGCCAGATGGGGAACTGGCTGAGTGTGTAGAGAGAATGATTAATATCTTGCTAAAACAAGGTAGAATTCTATTGTGCCTAAAGAAGGTAGTCACATGCTCTTTGTTGAAAAAGCCCTCCTTGGATCCCACTGTATTTGATAACATATCTGTGAGTTTCTAATATTTCATTTTTGGGAGTGCACAGTGGCCTCCCAGCTCCAGGGATTTTGGGATATAATGGATTATCTAGATCCATTCAATCTGTGTTCAGACCTGGTTATGGGACAGAGACAGCTTTGGTCACCTTGGTGAGTGATCTATATCAGGAACTGGACAGGCGGAGTGTGTCACTGGGGGTTCTGCTGGACTTCTCAGCATTTTTTGCTACTGTCAGCATGGTATCGTTCTAGGCTGCCTTCCTGAGATGACATTTGGTGGTATTATTTTGTGGTGGCTCCATTCCTGCCAGGAAACCCAGAAAGTGCTGGTAGGAGACTTCTGTTTGACTCCTTAGCCACTGATCTGTGGGCTCCCTGATGCTATTTAACATATACACAACAATCTTGGCAGAATTTTTTCCTGAAATTTGAGGTGCATGTGGATGGCACCCAGTTCTTTTACTCCTTTGTACCTCAATCCAAGGAAACTGTCTTGATTTTAAACCAATGACAGTCAACTGTAGCCGACTAGATGAAGGTGAACAGATTGAAACTTAATCTAAACAAATCAAATATCAGTTGTAAATCAGGAGGAAGCTGGCTGATGGTCCCATCCACCTTTGTGTAAGCCAGTGATGTATTTAAGTCTTTTACTTCAAGTTTCAAGTCAAGTCTCAAGTCTCTACCTTCAAGTCTCAAGTCAAGTCTCAAGTCCTTGAAGATAAAGTCAAGTCTCAAGTCAAGTCCTAAGTCTGGAAGCCAACTTTATACCCCAACTAAAATTTCAGAATTAATGGATAGAGTGAAATAAATTCAGTTGTAACAATTTAAGCAGAGTCAGCTGTCCACATTTGCAATTTTGCCATCTGCAGCTTTGGAAGTGGGGAATAGGATCCTATCTTACTCCCCATTACTGAAGATTCAAAAGCTTTAAAAGGAAGGATCCTTCTTTGTCAAGCCCATTGCCTAACACATTTGCTGTTCCCCTCTGAGAAATGCATCCTGCACTCTGGGGGTGAGTCTTTTCTTCTGCTCTTAGGAAAAGTTCTAGAAGGCTCCTTCGATATGCAGTGGGGACAGGCTGCTGAGCAGACCTCAAGCTTGCCTCAAGCCCACTGCTTAACCTGTTTGCTGTTCCCCTCTGAGAAATGCACCCACACTTTGGGCTTGAGAGAGATTGTCATGTGACTAGTAAGCAAAAAGAGATGGAGGTGTTGTTCAAAGTTGTAAGGTTTCTGGATGAATGTGCTATGTTACTGAATCAAGGGCATCAAGTCAGTCATTAAAAATATATATGTCTCGAGTCGAGTCGAGTCAGTGCATCATTTATGGCCAAGTCGAGTCCTAGTCAAGTCACTGAAGTGACATAAGTCCGACTTGAGTTTGAGTCTATCAACTTGAGTCTACATCACTGATATAAGCAATCTCCAGCATGAAGGGGAATTGCAATAGAGATCCTGGTTCTGCCTGTTGCGCTGGAAATTGTTCATACAGTTTCTTCCCAAGCTGATCGCAATGGCTGTTGTCTAGTAAGTAGGAAGGGTGAGGTTGGGCTGCATACTAGGGATGTATTTCTTCACTAAGTTTCTTCTCAAATGGAGCAATGAGTAATTTCAGCAACTTTTTTCTTGGTTTGAGAAAGTCTTCAAAAACCTTAGGGTTTTCAAACGCATATTTGCAATTCAGGAACTATTCTGCAGAAAATTCTCACATGGTTGTTTTACACAGAAAACAGCATTGTCTGTGTGGAAAATAATATTTCAAAGCAGAAATATTAATTCTTGTGTAGACAGTGTTGTTGTATGCACAGTTTTCTGTGCAAATCAACCATATGCAAATCTCACACAGAATAAACCCCCAATTACAGATGTTATGTACAAAAAAGAGTATTTCCTGCTTGGAAAATAATATTTCAGTGCAGCAATATTAATTCTTGCTTGGAAAATGTTGTCTGTGCAAATCAAACATGTGCAAATTTATGCAGAATAAATCCTTTTAGAGCATTTTCTGCACAGGAATCTATGGCTCTTTTTGCACGGCATTTCCGAAGTGAAAGGGCCCCTTGAGCGTCGCATAAATTTGAGGAGCAGTCCACACGACGCACTGACATTTGTGCGATGCTCAAGAGCCTAACGCGGACCGCGCATGCATTTTTTCATTTTTGGCTTAAAGCCAACATTGCTGCGCAGTCGTGCATTGCTCTGGGGCCCTGCGCACATTTACCTGGCATGCGGAGCCTTGGGAGCCGGGCCGGGTGCATTTCCTGTGCAGTGCAGCCTGGGAAAGGTCCCAGGCTGTGTTGCAGAAGGAAGAGGCAGGGCGTTTGCGCCACCAGGAAGCAGCTGCGGAGCCAAAGCAGCTGTGGAGCCGAAGCAGCTGCGGAGCTGAAGCAGCAGGGACGTGAGAGCCTTGCTTTTCAGGCTTCTTGCACTAGCCCCGCACCCCAGCTCCGTGAAAGGGTAAGGTACAAAAAGGCTCTATATTTCTGCTTTGAAATATTTTTTTTCCATGCGGAGAATGCTGTTTCCTATGCAGAAAATGCTGTTTTTCTGCGCACGCGCGCGCGCACACACCCCCGTGTGAATTTTGTACAGAATAAGTCACAAACTGTAAAGATTCTCATCAGTCCAGGATTCTTCTTCTTCTTGGCATTTCTCAGCACTCACAAAACATTTTTTTCAACCATTTTCTGAATATTTTGAAATATTCTTCCAATCCCTACTGCATGCATATCTCCCAGATAAGATTCTGGTAAATAATAATATTAGTACCCTTCAAGGGTACTTTAGAGAGGACTCTCTAAAACAGGATGTACAGACAGTCTTGGCTGAGTCTGCGTCTGAGCAATATGTCCCTCCTATCAAGACCATAGACCAATAAGAAAGAGGTCTAGGAAATTCTTTTGCCTACTTCCAGATGCTTATTAGAACCACACAATAATGATCTGTAACCTTCATGGCATGTCTAATGAGACAGAAAGACAATGATGGGAAAATTTTTTTTGACAAATCCTAGTGAATAAACTGAATGTTGAGTGCAGATTTCAAAAAGTACCATGGAGATCTTTCAAACATAGGCCTTTCATAGGAAGCACATTTTTCCCAGACAATACTGGTAAAACAAAACATTATGCTCTATGAACTCCTCCAGGAAGTGGTGGTGAAAAGGATCTTTTCATGTGCTGAGGGAAGCATATAGGCACGAGCTCCATGTTGGTATCAAGGGTGTTGCTAGAAAGAAAACAAGCATAACTTGGTAATTTTCCTCTAAAACAGAGAGCCCTTAGCTGGTATGTGCTTAGAGAGAATATTTCAGCAGCAGAGAGAAAAATACCTGCTTGCTTTTGCAACTAAAAAGTCCAAGACAGAGAAAGAACAGAGCTTGTAAAATGCACACCACTGGTGAAGTTGAATTTCCCACCCTCACAGGGATTGGAGTGTGTCCCTCTGGCCTAAATGAAATGGCTATTGCTCATGAGAGTAGACCAATTGACTCAACCGCTGAATGGTAAGTTAACAGGTATGTAAATCCCATTGCTTCAGTGGCTCTACCTTTTTTTTTTTGGAACAAGCAATAGGATTTAGACCAAACTATCCTCTGTGAATTTTCATTAGTCCCCTTCCAATTATGAAAATATATCAGAGGTACCACACAAGAGACACTCAGTGTGATTTGCCTATCAATTTGAAGACCGATTTGTTAATTGACTAGAGCAGAAGAAACCCGTCTGATTCAGCATCTGGCTTCTGCTTTGACCATTCTTCTGATCTCATTGCACAATATCAGTGCAGGCCTATTCTACCCATGGATGTCAACAGCAGAATTCTTCAGAAGCTTTCTCTGGGTCTGTGCTGGAACCCTCTGTGTCTCAGGCCCAGTCCAACATAGTACTTGCCTGGCGCTCCATTTCAAATTTGCTGCCAAATTTGGATGTGACCCTAACATACTGTGAAGTGCTATGAGACTCATGAAACCTCAATAAGGCAGTTTTGCAATGCCTAAGTGAATGATATAAATGCAGGATTGAAGTGTCATCAAAATGTTAATAACCTAGACGGCATATTATGGAAGGCAATAACATTTTCATGACTTACTAAAGATGGTGAAGAAGAAGATTGTGCATGTAAGCTCTTTCTGTGAAGTGATGGATCTTCCACCTGAGTATCTAAAAATAAAAATAACTATATTAATAAATTATAATAAATGGAAAGTGTGGTGTGCAAGGTGGGCCTGGAGTTCCAGATTCAAGTCTTGACTCACCTTAGGGTTGTCATTAGTCAGAAAGGACATGAAGATACACAATAACAACAACAACAACAAATATAGGTGTATATGATGAAGTGTGTGCATGTGTATATTAAATTTATATTTCTGATTGAAATCAACATGGTGAAGGACCATCCACAAAAGTTTTACATGAAAAATGTTTACAGGAAGCTCCGGACTTGAGTAAGGGGGAGGACGCCAGGTTTTATCTTCCACCTAATCTGTTTACCCTGTTTGAAATAGGGCTACATACGTAGACATTTTGCAGGTGAATGATGGAATGTAGAAAAATGGGGGAAAAGGCTGCCAGAAGTCCATCTCTGCCTTACACTGAATTCATAAGAAGTCCTGCCAAATGTCTGACAGGGCCTTTAAGAGAAGATAGAGAGTGCACACATCCAGCAGCTTTCTATTGAGATTAAGGAGCACTGACACCAATGGCCATATGAAATAAACTAAACTTTTATTGTAGGAAATCCATTAGGGATAGGGAAGCTCTCTAAGGATGCTAAGCTAAGCTAGAATAGGAAGAGGACTGTGTTAGTTTTACTTTTGGATCAGTGAAAGAGCAAAAAGGAGGCAGGGAGAACAGGTGGAGTGATCCCTTAGAATATCAGCCTAAGAAAAATTGGGATAGGTGGATAAGGCATGAGAAGATTTTAGTTCATTGAAACACTCATTAACCTTATCACTCCTGCTCTCTCTAATACTCATTTAACATGTTAAACAGTGAGCACTGTTTCATTGTCAACAAAGGAGTGGATATTAAAGAGAACAGAACCAGCAATTAAATTGTGGATTGCATGTCTAGGAAGATTTTTGATCTATCTTTACCTTGTGGTTGTGGGTGGGGAAGATTAAAACATTCATTTATAGCATCTGTTCCTAACTTGTAATTTCCTAGCATTCAAGGTTTCTTGCTGAGTTTGGTATATTATTCTCTTTAATTTCTTTCACACATTAATACACTTTTTATTGGACCATACATGGTCACCAAAGCAGATACCATTCCAGTATTATGCAAAACTGCCAGAATTCAGCCTAAGACATAATGTAGCCGTGCATCGAGGGAATGAAGACTTCTTTAGCTTGTAAAGCAAAATAAGCCAAAGAAAGCCTCTGTAGGGGTTTCACTCTATTAATATGGCATTCAATAGCCTGAGAAGCTGCAGTTATTTCAGTTTCATTACTATAGTAGTCATTGATCTGGGAGATTCATGTAGAATGACCTTTCAGTTCATTACCCCTGGAACATCCCACCAGGATTCTAGGATCATTAGAATTCTGTCCATAATCTTCACTGTCCTTCATGCTTATGATAATGATGATCTTAATAATAACTAATAAAAGTAGTTTTCCAAATTATTAAAATTGTGTCTTTAAAAGTGGAATGATTTAGAGAGTAGCAAGACTGAAATATAACAATCATATGCCAAGTGCATGGCTGGTCTCCCAGAGAATGAGGTTATTATAATTCATTTTAATTTGATTCTAAAACACAGTGAAGCAATCTGCAATGTATAATTGCACAGTTTCAGTAAGCTATATACATGTGTGTGTTCTTTTTCTTTGCTAGTTTAGTATGAAGCTTCTTAAACACTTACAGCAAATAATTTTCAAGCATGGAGATAACTTAGGGAGGGGAAGAAAAAATTATAAAACTGTCTACTGTTTATATTATACTGTTCAACAGTCTCAATAGCAGTCAATGCAACTATCTTCAATCTCGTGTCTTATCTAAGTGCTGGACTACAACTCCTATCAGCCTTAACCAGATCTGTTATGCGGACATGATGAAAGTTGTAACCCAACATAGCTGGAGTAGGGATAGCTGATTCTGTCAATTTGTTTCCTTCCACATTTGTTTTTAAAAAGATCTTAAATTCTTTCTGTCCCATTCATAAAGAAATTTATAAATAGGATAGGACCATACTGTACTTGCTTGCCATGTTTGTTGTTAGATGAGGAGTCTGTCAATAAAAAGAAGTGGCAACCCCAGTTCAGCACCGCAAAGATGGGCAGAGGGAATTTAGAGTGAGACTTTTAAGACTGAAGCTTTTTCATTCAACTGGGAAAATTGGTCAATTTCACTTTCCCCTATATTCTTTTCTTTCTTTCTTTCTTTCTTTCTTTCTTTCTTTCTTTCTTTCTTTCTTTCTTTCTTTCTTTCTTTCTTTCTAAGTTCTAAACCACGCCACCTCATCGGGTAGAAAGCTGTTCCTTAGATGCTGTTGTCTCTTCCAGTAACTGCTACAAATGATCCTTCTGGGTGTGCTGAAGCTGAGGAGCGGCTGACACTGGAGATTGTTGGGAAACAGATTTTGGGCTGAGTGTACTGGCATACCAAAGGTCCTCTATCACCATTATTTTAATTCATTTTAAGAAACTGCTTTATAGGTAAAAGCCATACTCTGCAGCTAGGAAGTGGAGCTCCTTGCAGAAGATTTCTAAACAAGATGGCTTCCCCCATGGATCACCACATGGGATAGCTTCATTCCTTTTACAGTATAACTATAAATCTGTGGTTACTATTACAGTTATGGAAGGGTTGTGGCCTCCCTGAATGGTAACAGAAGAGCGTCACATGCTTCAAGTGCTAGCTCTTCTTGCTGTGTCCTTTGCTATGTTGTGGTGATACAAAGTGGACAGGAGGAGAGTGTGGTTTGTACTACAGTCAAAGCTTGCCACATTCAATTTTTAAAAAGTACCTAAGAGTGACTATTTTAGTGTATTTATGAGAAATAGGAAAGTAATCATAGAATCATAGAGTTGGAAGAGACTACAAGGGCCATCGAGTCCAACCCCCTGCTATGCAGGAACACCCATCAAAGCATTCCCAACAGATGGCCATCCAACCTCTGCTAAAAAACCTCCAAACAAGGAGACTCCACCACACTCTGAGGCAGCAGATTCCACTGCTGGACAGCTCTGACCATCAGGAAGTTCTTCCTGAGGTTAAAGTGAAATCTTCTTTCTTGCAGCTTGAATCCCTTTCTCTTTGTCCTAGTGTCTGGAGCGGCAGAGAACAAACCCGCTCCCTCCTCAACATGACATCCTTTCAAATATTTAAACATGGCTATTATGTCCCCTCTTAAGCTTCTCTTCTGCAGACTAAACATCCCCAGCTCCCTAAGCCGTTCTTCACAGGGCATGGTTTCCAAACCCTTCACCATTTTGGTCCCCTTCCCTGCACACGTTCCAGCTTGTCGACATCCTTCTTGAATTGAGGTGCCCAGAACTGGACATGGTATTCCAAATGAGGCCTAACCAATGCAGAATAGAGTGGCACCATTATCTCCCTCGATCTAGACACCATACTCCTATTGATGCAACCAAGAATCACGTTGGCTTTCTTGGCTGCCTCATCACACTGCTGACTCATGTTCGGCTTGTGATCTACCAAGACTCCTAGATCCCTTTCACACATACTGCTATCCAGCCACGTGTCCCCCATCCTATATTTGTGCCTTCCATTTTTTCTACCTAAGTGCAGGACCTTACATTTCTCTCTGTTGAAATTGATTTTGTTAGCTTTGGCCCAGCTCTCCAATCTGTCAAGGTCATTTTGAAATTTGATCCTGTCCTCTGGGGTATTAGTAACCCCTCCCAATTTGATGTCCTCTGCAAATTTGATCAGCATGCCCTCCGCTCCTTCATCCAAGTCATTGATGAAGATGTTGAATAGCACTGGGCCCAGGACAGAACCCTGTGGCACCCCACTAGTCACTTCTCTCCAGGATGAAAAGCAGCCATTGGTGACCACCCTTTGGGTTCAGTCAGTCAACCAATTACAAATGCACCTAACAGTAGCCCTGTCCAGCCCGCATTTTACTAGCTTCTTTTCAAGAATGTCATGTGGAACTTTGTTAAAGGCCTTACTGAGGTCAAGATATGCTACGTCTATAGCATTCCCTTCATCTATCAAGCCTGTAACTCTTTCATAAAAAGAGATAAGATTAGTCTGGCATGACTTATTTCTGAGAAATCCATGCTGGCTTTTAGTGATTACAGCATTGCTTTCTAAGTAATTACAAACTGACTGTTTAATGATCTGCTCTAGAATCTTTCCTGGAACTGCTGTCAGGTTGACTGGGCGATAATTATTACGGTCCTCTTTTTTCCCCTTCTTGAAGATAGGGACGACATTTGCCCTCCTCCAGTCTACTGGGACTTCTCCTGTTCTCCAAGAGTTCTCAAAGATTATTGCAAGTGGTTCAGAAATGATTTCTGCAAGCTCTTTTAATATCCTTGGATGTAATTCTTCTGGTCCTGGGGACTTGAATTCATCTAGTTTAGCCAGATATTCCTGTACTAGTTCTCTACTTATTCTGTGCTGCATTTCTCCTGCTTCCTCACCTGCTCCCCACGCCCCAGGTTGGCTATTTCTATCCTTCTGGGAGAAAACTGAGGCAAAGAAGGTGTTGAGTAGTTCTGCCTTCTCTCTTCCCCCTGTTATTAATTGGTCACCTTCTCCATGCAGTGACCCTATCATTTCCTTGTTTTTCCTTTTGCTGCGGACATATCTAAAAAAGCCCTTTTTATTGTTTTTGATGTCTCTGGCAAGCCTGAGTTCATTCTGCGCTTTAGCTTTTCTAACCTTCTCTCTATATCTCCTGGCTATTTGCTTGAATTCCTCTTTGGTGGTTTTACCATTTTTCCATTTCCTGTACATGTTTCTTTTAACACTTAGCTCAGGTGAGTGTTCTTTAGTCAACCATTCCGGTTTCTTTAGACACCTGCCATTTTTTTCTCCTCATTGGCACAGTTTTCAATTGTGCCTTCAGTATTTCACTTTTAAGAAACTCCCATCTGTCATGATCTCCTTTTTCTTTTAGTATTCTTGACCACGGAATTTCAGCAAGTAACTCCCTAAGTTTAGAGAAATCAGCTTTCTTAAAGTTTAGGATGTGTGTTTGGCTACATTTGGCTTCTTCTTCCCACTGAATGACAAACTCCAAAAGATCATGGTCACTCCCTCCTAAGGATCCCACCACCTCCACCTCATCATCACCATCCCTGTTGGTCATCCCTGTTGGTGAGGATCAGATCTAAAATAGCTGATCCCCTTGTTGCCTCTTCCACCTTCTGGACCATGAAATTGTCTGCAAAGCAAGCGAGGAACCTGTTGGACCTTGCGGTCTTGGCAGAATTTGACTGCCAACAAATATCAGGATAATTGAAATCTCCCATTAACACTGCATCTCTCCTTTTTGAATGTGTGGCTGTCTGCTCCAGGAAGGCCTCATCCAAGTCCTCAGGCTGGCCCGGAGACCTGTAGCAAACCCCCACAAGCACATCCCTATTGTTTCTTACTCCCTTAATTCTTACCGAGATGCTCTTGACTTGGCTTCCTGGATTTAAGTCCTGGATCTCTTCACAAGTGAAAACATCCTTGACATATAAGGCTACTCCTCCTCCTTTCTTGTTTGGTCTGTTTCTGCGAAATAGGTTATACCCCCCTATTCCTACAATCATGAGATTCATCCCACCAGGTTTCAGTGATGCCTATTAAATCATATTTATTTTGTTGTACTAAGAGTTGGAGTTATTCCCTATGCTCTGTGCATTAGTGTAGAGATACTTGAGACCATGTGCCCTTCCTGGAAGTCTTGTACTAAAGTTACTTTCCCTCTCCCTGTTGGTCTCTAGTTCAACTTGGCCTGCCCTATCTATATCATTTAGGCTATTTTTCACAGTACTTACTGAACCCTTGCCCAGAATAATACTGTCCCCCTCCCCAGTCAAATTCAGTTTAAAGATCTCCTGATCCGTTTTGCAAGACTGTTAGCAAAAATGTTCGGGCCGATGGTTGTAAGGTGCAGGCCATCCCTTGCCAGAAGACCATCTTCATGGAAATGGACGCCAAGATCCAAAAATCTGAATCACTCCCGGTGGCACCATCTTCGGAGCCAGTCGTTGATCTCCACTATTCTTCTTTCCCTTCTCCCTTCCACTGGGAGAAGAGATGAAACGACAACCTGCGCACGAAGGTCCTTCAGCTTCCTACCCATAAGCTCGTAATCCTTTGTGATGCAGTGAAAGCTGCGCCTCGCTGTGTCATTGGTTCTGACGTGAACCAAAAGGAGGGGTTTACGGACAGTTGGCTTGAGCAGTCTGGTTAGCCTATCCATTATGTCACTGATTTTGGCCCCAGGGATACAGCACACAGAGAAATAGGAAATTAATGAGTTTATTTAAAATTAACTATAGTGGCAACTAAGCCAGCCAGTCAGGGAACCAATGTGGTATAGTGCGTTAAGTTAAGTGTTGCACTAGGAGTCTGGAAGACCAGGGATGGAAAGCCACAGTGAGATCCTTGGGCATGCCTAAGAGGAAGACAATGACAAACCTCTCCTCTGAACAAATCTTGCAAAGAGAATTGTGTGATGGCATTGCCATAAGTTGGAATCAGCTTGAAGGCACACAACAACAATAAATCACTGCCCCCTGCCCCACGCCACTCCCTGCTCAAGCAATAAAACTAATATTTTTGAAAGTAACTCTTTATTTAGCTTTAAGAGGAAGCTATTTCCGTTATCCTGTTTCTGAGGGTTAGATCCCCTCATCAACAAAGAATGTAGGTCAAGGGACTGGGACCACATGTTCTGTCACAGTGTTCAGGCCTCTGCACTTCTGACCTCCATGTGTTCAGTGCAGAGCTCTGAAGGGAAATTTTAAGTGCATTTGCACACTCTGGAATTCTGCAGAGAGTTTCCAGGACTCTAAGGGGACGAGCGTAATGAACATCATTCAGCTTGAGGCCTCCCTGCTAACTATGTGAAGGTTTGGAGTGGAAGGGGTTGAGGGAAGACTTGTATGCAGTCCTGCAGGCTTTTTCAGGTAGGGTGAGAGTTACCCTGCAACATGAAGGGGAGGACATACTCTGGGAAATCATAGAATGGCTGCATGTGCTTAGGTTCGCAGGCCAATGAAACCTAAAAGCAAACCTGGCTGCTCATGTCTCACAGGGTTTGGCAAAGTTACATTCATTTCAGTTCTGTTTACCTCCTCTGAATTGTTCTTGTTGACTTTGATTTGCCCTCACCAGAACAATGATAATCAGCTCAGAGTGAGATGGACTCAGTTAATTCTGCAGAAATAGTACACTCTGTGCCGTAGGCTGAAAATTCTAAATTCACTTTTTTTTTTGACAGTAGTAGGTACTGCATGGAAATTAAGCTTGTGACCATTCTGCATTTAGGTCCTTAAAAAAAAGAAAACACTAATAAATTAAGAAGGCAATATGGTTCTGCCTGCATAGGACTAGGGCTTGAGGTAGAGGGTAAGGAGAGCTTTATTATTTTTTTTAAATAGATAAAAGCATTTTTTTTTGTTTATTTTTACCTAAGAACATACCTGCTGCTTTTAAGCAATTGACCGCAGTTCCACCTTTCTGTTTTCTGTTTCTCTTCCCTACCTTGAAATAAAATTACAAGTTAAAGCTGTTCCTGAACAACAGAGGAAGAATCAATTTTGGAACAACTCAATTGAATTCATTGGAATTTAAGCACGTTTTGTGTATACGGTAGGGCTGTTGGTCTTTGTAATCTGTTTTATTTAATCGTGAATGTCCTAAAGGAAGGAGCAATGCATGCATCTTTGTTCCAAGAATTAACCATTGACACCTTGATGTTTAAAGTCCTTTGGAAGGGATATTATATAAAAATGGAGATTAAATACAATAAACTGAATTTCTAGAGTTTGCTGTGGAGAGCTTCCTCTTACCACCCCCCTCCCTGTGGCAAAGTACATATGGGATGCCTTTACCAATTGGGCTCATAACAGATAGTTTTATTGCTAAGGTCAGTAGCACCATTCCAGTTGACAACCCCAATTTATAGCAATATGAAACAGGTTTTCTGTCTGCTTAACCATAGAGTTCTTAACAAACATGAAAAAGATTGACCAAAAATGCAGATCCCTTTTCTGTTTTTGTTTTTGCACGGAAAAATCTTTAGAGGATATAAATCTTTCACTGTAGCCGGTAGAGTGGTACAAAGAGTAAGTGAGCTGAGGGAGACATTATTTTCAGTTTTTATAATGGATCATTTCCTGAAGGTCAGTCTGGTAGTGGGTAGAATGCCAGAACTGAAGCACAGAGTCTTTAGGTTTAACTAAAACAGGAAAAATAACCCTGTAGTTGGTTCCTTTAAATAAATTTAAAGGAGAACATTAACCCTAATTACAATGTCTTTTTTGAATGCAGAAATTAAGGCTGTACATAGATGCATTTCTACCAGGAAGCAAGTCTCATTGAACTTATTGGTGCTCTCTTCTGAACAGGAATAGGATACATTCTGTTTTTCTTTCTCTCACATTCACTTTTTCTTTCTCTTTTTAAAATCCCACCTTCCCCTTTGTGAATAAATTTCCTTATTTTGATGAGTTCTTATCGATAACCAAGCCCAAAAAAGTTTTCAGCCATCTGCACTAGCTAATTTTAGTAGATACAGCTGTTCTGAGCATGGAACAACTATGTTGTATCTACCTGCTATGTGGCTAGTAAAGATAAGGAGACTGTCAGGAAAAAAAAGAGATTATTTATAATTATTATATTTATATGTTTATAATTCTTATATTTATATACATCACCTTTTTCTCCCAAACTTGGGAGTCAAGGCAGTTTACAATTTAAAAAAGAATACTACACCTAAAAACATACAAAATGTAAATATTAAAAAGCAGAGAGGTGGCGACCAGTGGCGGAGCTTGGAGTGTGTGGAGGGGGGGCAGGCGTGAGCAGAGCTATGGTGCATCGGGGTGTGGCTTCAGTGTGCGGGGCAACGGCCATGGTGTGTGGGGCATGGCCAGAGTATGTGGGGGCGGGGCTACGAGCCAGGATGCCCCAAAAACATTGCCACCCAGGGCAAAGCGCCCTCACTGCCTCCCCGTTCCTATGTGACTGCTGGCAACTGTCACTGAGTACTTCCAAAATGGTTGAGTAAGAGGGCATTCAAACACTGGTGGTTTTTGGTCTGGTGCATGTTTGCTTCACCTGCCAAACCAAATCACCCTGTTAATTTGGAGTAAAGCAACATCTCCACTGCTTAGCCTTTAAGCTTCTCCTAGATTCAGTGCTTTATTTTAAAGAGTGAAGCAACCAAAGTCCTCCACCAGAATGGGTGATTTTTGGGTCACAGTTTTGTATTTTCCCATACTACCTTTTTTTTTAAAAAAAAAATCACGTTTTTTTCTGTTCATGCAGAAATGTGCCAATGTTGTTATATTCATTCAAAAACCCAGTAGAACAACATTTTCACCAATCTTTTTTCTGAGCAGATATCTGAAATGAAATATGCAGATGTTAGGATAGGGCCCAAAATGGGGGGGGGGGACCCAGCTCAGCCTTCTGGGTTTTAAGGAAAAGACACATGGCTGACTTGGCCTCTTTACCCAGTATATTCCTGGTACATCTGGGGGCAGCTGCTATTCGCATTTGCTAAGCATGCAACTTAATTGCACACACACAATTAACTCTACATCTAGCTTGTCTCAGAGAAGAAGCCCCTCCTAGAAATTGGAAGTTACATTTTTGGACTACAGTGATCATACTGGTTGGGAAATTCTCAGAGTTATGAGTTATAGTCCAGAAATTACTATTCAAAGCTTTAACCTCACCCCTTGCTTCCCACAACATCTTTATTTTTCCCCACTTCCACCCAGTAGTATGGACGTCGCTGCAATATTTTAAGTGTGTTGTGTTGTGAAGGAAATCCTGTTTATACCTCCAGCAATCCATACTTCTGCTAAAATAAGAAAATAAGAGAACCAAATAAAAAAATGTGTGCTTTGTGAAGTTGCTTTGCTTTGCTCTCTGAACAGCTACATAAGTGAAAACTACAAATAACATTTTATCTCTCCTAGAAAAACACATCACTTTAAAGCTGTAAATATATCTTCCATTAGGGGAAAATGTAAAGAAAGAGAATGGCTTAGCGTTGAATGTTTGGAGACATGGTAGAACAAGATGACTGAGGCTTTGCCACTCTGTTCTTCATTAATGTTATCAAAATGGTCACGTCTGTTATGTGACTGCCCAGGTCAGTAACAACACTAAACCATCTGTACTTTGTTAAATTTTTACCACATTGGCATGCAGTACATCAGCACATTTGGGCCATTTGGAAGTAAAGGGATAATGAAAAACAATATCCCCACTCCCTCTCCTGGCAACCTTATTTCTAGGAAATATCTAGACATGAGATTTGCTGGATGACAATAAGATGATAGGACCTTATGAAAGAATGTGTGTGTGTGTGTGTGTGTGTGTGTACATTCACTGTAGCAGCCCACTGGAAACCAGAATCTTGCTAGCCTTTGCTACCTACCTATTCTTTTCTTTCTGCCAATACAGAAGTCTTTTTCCTTATGGGTAGTCATGCCATTTGGTAGAGTCAGACAACTGCTGCAGCTAGGGTTTTGTTTTGTTTTTGTTTTTAAATTATGGGTGCTCTGGAGGAAGCACAGCAATCATCTGTATGTTCCTTCTGTCAGGAGTCAGAGGTGTTGCAAAGTGGTGGTCTGTGAACCAGTGGTAATCTGGGAACCATTAGGTGCTAGCCTGCAATGAGCTTGCAGAAAAAAAGAAATAATTCTAGTCAATGTCTCAAAGATGGTGTTGTTTCCTAGATCACTTGTGAAAAAAACTGCCTGCCCATCACATCAGATAGAGCACTGCCCTAAAGTACATTGTACCTTTCAGGTGAGGGGGATGCTTTTCATCAGTGTTTAAGAAGATTCAAGTGCTAATTCA
Organism: Cyclura pinguis; assembly: GCA_030412105.1. Taxonomy (NCBI): domain Eukaryota; kingdom Metazoa; phylum Chordata; class Lepidosauria; order Squamata; family Iguanidae; genus Cyclura; species Cyclura pinguis. The sequence continues at coordinate 128,427,084 of CM059600.1, read as the reverse complement.
TTCAGCTTTCATAATTGGCATGGAAAGTGGGCACCATTTTGTCTTCTCTTCAAGTGGGAAAACAGTCAACCGTGTTTTCCTCAGACATCACCAGAGTAAAGTATAATTTCCCATTTAGTCATCTGAATAGTAAATACTTACAACACAGACTTACTGAAGCCAACAAATATGATTCAAGTTGGTAGTATCTAGCCTGGGCTAGAACAATGTATATTTGGATGAAACTAGCAGAATAGAAAAGGGGATGAGAAAAGGAGTAGGTACACTGGGGAGCATAGCAATGAATCCTAGTGGTGATGGTGATATACTGACACCACCCATCACTGCTTGCTGACCAAAGAGAAAATGGAAATGGAATGACCTTTGTTCATAGCCTAGCTAGCTTGGAAACTGGAGAGAGAAATTATTCAATAGTTTGAGTAGAAACAACTTGTTCTTTCTTTTGTTTCTTCTCCATCCCTGTTTCTTTTGCGTTGTATCTGTATCTGAAGGCTGCAGACAGGGAAACCCTGTTACTTGAGAAAAAGGATAAAGTACTCAAACAAATAAATAAATACCCCCTTTCCTTAATATTTTTTTCTAGTCACCTCAATGTGTAATCATTTGAACAACCATGCATTAGGATCATGGGATATCATGACCTCAGAACTGAAATGCTCTTGACCCATGGTCTTGGGTGCATGCCTTAATATACTCCACTTTCTCTTGGATCTCACAGCTGGGGGACTGACAGAGATATAGAGATATAGATATATAGATTGATATATCAAATCAAAAGCAACATGTGAAACAAAAAAGAAGAAGAAAATCCCATGGTCCATCCTCAGATGATTGCCATTTAGATGCTATTCTCAGAGGCTCCTCCACTTTTTCCATTGTTCTGTTGTTCCTTTCATCTGGATGCTGCCTTGTACTTGCATCAGATCATTTGTCCATCAAATCTCTGTGACTGAGAGCAGCCCTCTAAGGTTTCTTGCCCCACCCCATATACCAGAATCTTTTAAACAGACATGCCAGGGATTTCATCTAGGAACCTCTGCATTCAAAATGTGTTCTGTCATTTAGATATAGTTCTTCTCCTGTTTCACCCCTAGGAGTGACTTGGCAATTCTATTTTGATCCAGAAAATAAGTTCAATCCATTATATCTAAGAACATTTCTTCTATCAGTCCAGTTCTTGGTGAAAAAGAACTCACTGGATTGGATCCAGATTTAGGCATTGGAGTGGTGGAAACATACCTCTCTGTTTCTCACCTCAACACAGAACTGTCCCTCCCTGGGAATGTTGAGGCACCAACTTTAGGGGATGGAGTGTAAGACTTGATGGGCCCTAGATCATCATCGCCACTGAATCAAAGTTGACTGAGACCATGCAATCCACACTTCTGTCAAATAAGGAAGAAATTGGTCTGTTCTTAGTTAATGCATCTCCCCATCTTGTGTCCTGTGGATTATTGATTCACTGGCAATCGCTGATGCTTTCCACTTCATTCCGTTCTGTGGAGGAGAAAAGATAATGCTGTTTTCCAACCTCTTGTATTTTATTGAGGAGTTGTTCTTCTCCCCAGCAAACCTAAATACCTCCAGGAACAGTCAGTTGCCATTACTCCTTTTAACGCTCCTACTGTCACTGGCCCACCATCAGAGGTGCAGATGACTAAAGGGACAAAAGAAAAGCTCAATTATAGCCCAGTCTCCCTCTCTCTCTCTCTCTTTTCATGCAGAGGTGTAGACAAGAATACAAATGATGATTCTGCAGGATACAAATTTAAACAGATTTATTCATAAAGCCCTCTTCCTCCTGTTCTCCAGCCATGGTGCAAAGTAGGAATGGGTTCTGTAATTATTTCTGTACCTTACTGTTGCAAGAGGTTGAACGTCTAGGCAAACTCAGGGAACCTGCAACACAAAATTTATGAAGACGTCTCAGGATTTTTGGTCAGTTGTTTTCTAGAAAAATTGGAGGTTTGCTAGGCTCTGAAATATGGTGAGTTTGTATAATTAAGCAAGTGGGAAGAAAATTCTCAGTTGGCTTGTAAACAAGCATGCTTGACAGAGAAACAGGCAGTGATGACCTTTGAAGCAGTAGATATAGCAATGATTGTATAATAGCTGCCTAGTTTTAATATGAATTAGGAATTTACGGCTCCTGTGAGAAGGTATTTCTGATGTTTCTCCTCTGCCTTCATTTTCTGTTACTGCCCCATATGTAACAGGCTATGGTATGTCTTCCAGTCCGTTTCCTTGCATTTTCCCCTCCCCTGGGAGGAGGAAGTTCAGAATATCCTTTAAAATTCCAATCTCCTTTGACGAGATATCATTCCAGAAAAAGTAGATGAGATTTACAGGGGCTAACCAAGGCCTGCCAAACCTTGGTGACTGACTGACAGTCTCTTTCTGAAGAACTGGTTCAACACGGTTTGGTTCATGGCTTTACTTGAAAAGCTGACATACCAATTAAAGTAATTAAATAATGAAAGTAGGTATGACAACTGTGTTGTCACATTGGAGAACAGGGGCTGGGGGAGGTTGGATCCCACTGTAATAGGTTCAGATGAGTTTAGGTCAATCTAAACCAATGAAGTTTGAGGCAGGGGGAGTGATACCCATTACTGTTGATGGCAAAGTTTGGCCAGCATTTCTGATATTGGGTGGCCTGACACTTGCTGATAAAATGCTCCTACAAGGGTAAGTGGTGTCCATTCATTGGCCCCTTTGTTAATCACTACCGTTCTAGCACCCCGCTGGCAATATTCAGGCACTGCTTTTCTGTCACATTCATTCTACCTATCATAATGAATTGTCTTTTCCTAATATGGAAAAATGAAGGGGTGCACTGGTAAAGACTGAGGCCCTTTTCACATGTCAGGGGGGAAACGGGCGAAAATGCCCAAAAACGGATCTTACCTCCAGCCGGGTAAGTCCATCGCCGCGTGGAGCAGCGCGAGCTCGCTGCTCCACACTCCTCCGGCGTTGCAGATGGCAGCTTCCAGTTGGTGGAGGCTCTCCACCAACCGGAGAAGCTCGCCAGCCGGAAGCCCGCCCTGGCAGATCTGCAGGCACACACTTGCGCGCGCTTGCAGATCCACTTTGGAGCCGGGCGACAGAGCGGCACGGGGCTGCACGCGCCGTGCTTTTTAAAAACCTCTAAAAAGAGGTTTTTAAAAAACACGCAGCGCGGCTAGTTCCGGCCGCTCCTGAGTGGATTCTGGTGTGAAACTACGAAAAGTAGTCCACGCCAGTCCACTCTACGGTGTAGACGACCTCCGTGAGAGGTCGCTCTACACCGTTCCCCCCCCCCACATGTGAAAAGGGCCTGAGTCAAACCAAAAATGCATCTTGTTTTGCTTGGATTGAAACATGGAAAGCCTGCATGAGCAAAGTCCCAAAATAATTACTCTCTCAATGGCAAATTGCCTACCGTATGACTTTTAGAGGGACATGGAACCATTTTCCATTGTAGATCCATTTCCCACTGGACTTGCCTTGGAGCTCAGTGTGAGTCCTTATTTATCAGGTGTAATCCTGCCCTGCATTTTGACAACTGTTTTGTACAAACGAAAACATAATAACAAAACTGACAAACTGCTGCCAAACAAATCCCAATCTATTGGCAGATGGAGTGTGAGAGCGCAATGCCACCTTTATGGAGGTTTTAATAAGAGAGCAATAACAATAACCTACAGAAACCATTCCTATAAATAACTACTAAAAGAGATGCTTGAAAAAACCATTCCACATGAACAAAAAAGCCATGAATGCAAAATCCGCTCCTTTTCCATGGTACTCCTTCCCCCTTTTGATTGTCTGTGCGTTCAGCAGTTGACAGGAATAGGCTATGCCCTGAATATTAGCTCCTGCAGTTATTATGCGAAGCCTGCACAGGTTTGCTATGCCCTGTAAAAAAAAAAGTTAGCTGAAAGCAGAACTGGTAGCAGAGATTTTCTCTTGCAAGATTTAGTTCTTTCAAATAGAATGAACAAGTCACTCAAGGACTACATTCTCTTTTCAGTTTGGTTCAGTGATATTTTAATCTGCAGTGTTTAAAATGGGTGGGGAGTTTGATTCCCAGGAATTTTTTATACTACAGCCTGCACAAAAAAAACCTGCATTAAAAGTTTTATAAGAATGAAGGTGAAATATCCCAATCATCTTTGTACTTCTCTCTATGCTACTTGTCACTGTTTTGAGCTTTGGTAATAAGGAAACAGCTGCATAATTTTTTGAGAACCCCATGTTTTATTCATCCCACCAAAAACTATTCACTTTATTTCCATTTATATGTGCCTTATGATGCCATCCCCTTACTTTTCTCCCTTTCTGCAGTTTACCAATTCTCACACGGATTCTGGCAAAGTTCCTGAGCTAATAGTTTCAAACTTCTGTTTCCTGAGACAAATGAGGAGCCTCTATGTGGCATTAGGTGCAGAACACAGGAGGATAATTTAGGCTCCAAAAAGACCACTCCTTCACAGATTTCTTTATATCAGGTTGTCTTTGCCCTCTCTGCCATGCTTTTAGGTAGTTGCCTTGCTTTAATGCTTAGATGGGCTTTGCTATGCTCTGAAGGTATAATGGGAATGGCTGGGATGCTGTGGCCCTTTCCGCACAACATTTTCCATGCGAAAGGGTGTCTGGAGCATCGCGCAATTGTGAGGAGTGATCTGCACAATGCACTCATGATCGCATGATGCTCCAGGGGCCGGCAGGCGCCGATCGCGCACCGTTTCATTTTCGGCTAGAAGCCGAAAATGGTGCATGATTGCGCATTGCTCTCAGGCCCCATGCACACTTACCTGGCGTGCGGAGCCTCCAGAGCCACACCGCTCACGCTTCCTGCCCCAGCATAGCCTGGGAAGGTCCCAGGCTGCACTGCAGAAGGAAGAGGTGGGGCTCTCATGTGAGCTGGCAGCTCGTGCGGAGCTGAAGCAGCAGGGATGGAACAGCCTCTCACCAGAGGCTGCTAGCGTGATCCCCACACCCCAGCGCCGGAAGAAGGTAAGGTGCGGAAAGGGCCTGTGTACTGAGAAGGAGGACATGTTATTGTAATGAACTGTGATAAGGATACAGGTGCAGACAGACCGGCCTGACTACAAGGTCAAATTGTTGGCAAGCTGTAGGCAATTTGGAAAGGAGATGGAAGCAGGTGGGAGAGGAGTTGTTAGGATTAGCTATCAAACAGAATGCTAGGATGCTAGTGTGTGTTAATTTGAAATATTGCAGGTTATAAGGTTCTACAAATCCAATATTTCTTTAGTCTTGGCAGTTGCCAAGATGTGCAACTGTTTTCTTCGATGTTCCTGAATAAAGGTTTTGGAACCACTAAGCCTAACTGCTTGAACCAAGCTATCTTGTACATCATACCTTATCACTTGTTGCTTTAAAATCTTTTAACCTTGGGATTAAATCAAATATTTTAATTATGAATTAAAAGAAGCGGTTTAGATTTTGCCATTTAAACATTGCTATCCTCCACTCTCAAGAGAATAATAAAAAAGCAAGTTCCCTAATTTAATTATGGAATTAAGTTATGCTGGAATTCCAGTAAAAATAATCAAATTTGTTTTAAAAAATGCAATTAAGTTGCCCCTTTTCATTTGAAACTTCACAGTATTATTTATTGATAATTTCATTGATTTTAATTAGTGAGTCCCTGTCTGTGAGCAAATCTTTAGGCAAATATTAAATTGTACCTCTGAAAACAATGGAAATATGTAGCAGGAGGATAAAGAGGTGAAATTGTTGTGTTTTATATCAAAGATATTATATGGAAATGACATTTTTGTACAAAAGTAGAGAAAAGGAATCTTTCAGCTTTCATGTTTAACGTTTAATGAATAGCCAAGAAGGAACATTTAATTAAAAAAACAACCTCAGTCATATACAGTGCCAGTCATATAGGATGCACTCCTATGTTGCTGCTGCTGCTGCTGCTGCTGTTGTTGTCGTTGCTGTGTGCCTTCAAATCATTTTGAAATTATGGCAACCCTAAGGCAAACCTATCATGGCGGTTTCTGGGGCTAAGAGTGTGTGATGCGCCCAAGGTCACTCAGTGAGTTTCCATGGCCAGGTGAGGAAACAAACCCTGGTCTCCAGGGTCATAGTCCAATATTCAAACCACTGCACCGCACTGGCTCTCATACAATTCTTAAATATCTTAAGATGAACATATTGACTTACAAGGTGTAAAAATTGACATTTCATTGTGTCTACTGGTGTCACTCAAAGTTGAGTGAGGAGGCAAAATCTGTGCACCCTTAAGTTTTGGACAAATAGAGAAGAAAGTAAGGAGGGAGAAAAGTGACAGGGTTTATTTGACTTGAAGTCTGTTTCCTAATGCAGGGGTGGACAACGCATAGCCCACAGGATGTAAATGGCCCTTATCTTTCCCCTCCATCCACCCATGGGAACAAAAATCATCAGCAAAAATGCAAGAATTACAACTAATGGTTCTGTCTTAAAAAAAAAAAAAGGTGACACCTTGCACCACAATTTTTTTTAAGGCAAAAGTAAAGGGAAAATTGAAAAGAACTTGGAAGGGCAGCTATGAAGGAACTGGACAAGATCCTGAAGTGTAAAGATATATCATTGAATACTAACATTAGGACTGCCACCGTATTTCCAATTTCTATGATGGTGAAGAAAGAAAATCAACTCCTTTGAAATGTATTGCTGGAGAAGAGTTCTACAGATACCCTGGACTGCTAAAAAGACAAATAAATGAATCAAACCTTAACTCTCCCTAGAAGCCAAGATGACTGGATTGAGGATATCATACTTTGGCCATATACCTGACTCACTAGAAAAAAAAATAATGCTTGGTAAGATGGGCGGCAATAGGAAAAGAGGAAGTCCACATTATAGATGGATAGACTCAGTCAAGGAAGACATGTTGCTGAATCTGCAAGACTTGAGCAGGATGGTCAAGGACAGGATGACTTGTAGGTCTTTCTTGTATAGGGTCATGATAAGTTGAAGTCAATTTGGTAGCAGTTAACAATGGCCCTTTCCACACGGGGCAATTAAAACGGCTCAGAGCGACCTCCAACGGAGGTCGTCTGCACCGTGGAATGGACTGGGTCAGACTACTTTTCATAGTTCCGCACCTCAGTCTGCTCCAAAACGACCGGAAGTGGTCACGCTGCTTGCTTTTTAAAAACCTCTTTTAAGAGGTTTTTCAAAAGCACGGAGCACGCGACTTTGTGTCGCTCCGTCGCCGTGCTCCGGTGCAGATTTGCAGGCGTGCACTAGTGTGTGCCTGCAGATCTGCCGGGGGCAGGCTTTAGGCTGGAGAGCTTCTCTGGTTGGTAGAGAGCCTCCACCAACCAGAAGCTGCCATTTTGGACGCCGGAGCAGTGCAGAGCGACGAGCTCGCACTGCTCCTCGTCCCGACGGACCCGACAGACCCACGAAAAAGCCGGTAAGTAGCGTTTTTACGCATTTCCTTCCCCACGTGTGGAAAGGGCCAATGACAGAGGCTTCCAAACACTTGCATCATTCTGCAGAGGAGGGGCACAGTCCACATTGGGTCCCAGTGTAAGTGTGCCTCCTAAACCCCTAGAATCGCCCATCTCCAACCTAGTGGAATGCAGGAAGCTGACTTATAGTGAAGCAGACTACTAGTTCATCTAGTCAGGTATTAACTGACAGTAGTTCTCCAGGATTTCATGTAGGATTCTTTCCCAGCCATACATGGAGATGCCAGGGATTGAAGCTGGGCCCTGCATCCCAAGCAGGCAAGATGTTACTGAGCTTCCTCTGCCTCTGCCTAGTATACGGACATAAACAGCAACTCCCCAGTGCTGAGGGACTCTTTGCTAAATCACTTCTTGAAGGAAGCGACAATTAATTTTAGCAATTTTCTTTTCACTGCAAGAAAGTGTCTGAAAGCTACACAGTTTTTGAGAACTATTCACAGTTTGAGATTTATTCTGTGCCAAAATTCACACATGTTTTTTGTCTGTGTTTGTGTCAGGAGGCTCAGCTCCTGTCATACCAACAGGGAGAATATGCTTTAACATAGGCTGTAGATGAAAAAAGAGTAGAGATCACTAATATTACAGTGTATCCATTGCTAATTACTGTTTTCAACAACGTATCAATCAACAGTTGCTATTTGCATCTTATAGCAGCATATGGGTTCAAAAGCCACCAAAGGCGGTGATCTGGCAATAGTTGATGTCTGGGGCATTTGGTGTAAAAGGAGGGAGAATCAGAAAGGTGCAATGTGAAACTAGCCACAAGGTGTTGTAAGAACATGTAGGGCTAAGATAAGAGGACAGGAACTGTCTGAATTTTCAAGATGAAAGTTATGAAAACATCAGGAATGCCTGACAAACTTTGGTTCTGGTTGAGTGTCACTTTTACGACTTTCACCAATAATTGCTGTGCATGCCTGAATTTGTATGTCAAGGTAAAACCTGTTACCGTTCAACACACATCAGTCTTAGCAACTTTTGAAAGTTGCTGTGTTGCTTACTAATTGCAAATAAACATTTCTGCTGAAGTGCTGAGTTTTTTTTTTTGGTTGCTTTTTTTGGAGAGGCAAGTTGGCCAGCATATGGCAGTGTGCAGAAAACAGCATTTTAAGAATTTTTTTTGGCTGAAAATGCAGGTTTTTTGATTTGTTTTGTTTTTTTTTTGCACAGAAAGTCATGTGTGAATTTTGCATAGAATAAAGCGCAAACTGCTAAAATTCTTGCCAGCCCAGAATTCTTCTCTTGATTTTTTTCTTGACAGTCCCCCCCTCAAAAAAAACAAAAAACAAAAAAAAAACCTTTCTGCAATTTTTCAAATATTTTCAAAGATTCTTTCCATCCCTATCAGAGAATTGGCTGCAAACAGTTCTCCTGCATAAATTGTAAATTATATGCTGGCATATATTGTACCCCAATTTGTACAGCTGTAAAGAACAAGCCAATCTTTGTAGAAGGAAGAGCTGTAACAAACCTGAGAACAAGTAAATACACACTTATTTGTGGCTTACGGGTGCTTTGAGAATAGGCAAATGTGCACACATCTATTCACTCACAAATCAGGAAGTGTAGGGGAAGATGGTTTTCTTTACACCTAACATCTGGTAATGTCACAGTCCAGCAAGCGGCACAGCTGTATCTTCATTCCAGCTGCTGCAAGAGCACGTGGCTCAATCCTTAAAAGAATGGTTGAATTGAGATTGATTCCTCTGCTCTTCCTTCCCTGAATTACCAGGCTCTCCAATTAACATTAACTTCTCTCTGGGCACTGGCTCATTATCTGAAATGTTACACTTCTGTAATATATTCTCTGAAAGGGCTGCTCTTCTTCTGAGGAGATAGAAAGAGTATGTGTTGGGGGTAAGGTGGGGGATGGAAATCTAATAGAACCTAAAGTTCTATTTCCTTATCTATCTGGGCCCTTTAATTTGCAGATTGGTACCTCAAAGAAACCTCTGGAATAAAATTAATTAGCCTCTGGTAATGGGGATTATCGCTGTATCTTTGTAATAGAATTTCATCCATACAAATGAGCTGCAGCCTTCCTTCTGCACAGCTGCAGTTGTGATATCTCTAGCAGCGCTTGAAGGATAAAAGTTATCACTGCTGCTCTGCCCATCACAGGGGCCTAGCTGTCGAATTTATTTCCTTTGACAGCCATGACTCTCAAGTGATCTCCTCGGCTTGAGCACACTCTAGCCTGCTTCATTTTGGAAAACTACGGCAGGGCAGTGTGTGTGTGTGTGTGTGTGTGTTGGATTCCTTCTTTTATTCCCTCTTTTATTTCTCCCCCAAATATCATAGCATGCGCACACACACACACACAACATAAAAACTGCTGGAGAGAGGGACTACAGCAACAGCATAATAAGCAGCTATGTGGTGACATTTCCTGCCATGCTTGTCTTCAGCCACTCACAGCTGAATATGGAAATTGTTCTTCTTTCTGGCCAGCTGTGTACAGATGGCATATTATGGAGCGTTTAGCTTCTATGCATTAGCTATCTGAGTGGAGAGATCAGCCTACTGCAGTACTATTCATGATCTGCAGAGAAGTCTTAGGAGAAAGGCAAAACTCATTGCTGTCATGGATGCATCGCACAACATGCAAAATAAACTCCCCCAACAGAGCCTCTCTAAGATGCTGCAGTTCTGTTGGCTCTGAGCTACTGTTGCCATGCCATGTATCTGCTTGTTTTGCAAGGCTTTTGTGCTACGTGGTGACTCTAAGGCAAGCATGGTGCAAAGCAGCAGGATTCTTCTTTCATTAAAACTGCAGTGCACAAGCTGGACCCCATCAAGGTCTTCTAGGGAGACCCTAATCCCACTACCATTGTCGAGCTCTTTTGTCCCAACTGCTTTGGGTGTTCTCCCTCTGAAACCGTGTTAGGATGTCTGTACTCATGATAGCACACGTGCCATCTAAACATCACCCAGATCCCGATACGTATGCAGGGACACATTTAGAAAACAAATTACTACAGTGTAAACAGAAATATAACATACCACACTGTAGAAAGAAAGACAGTGATCAGGTGACCTGCGTACATTTTTGCTCAGTCTGTGAAACTTGAAGCCCCTGCTCTCTCTTGTTGTGGTTCTTGAGACTTCTTTAAAGTATACAATTAAAGTGCTACATTTCCACTTTAACTACCAGGGCAACATCCTATGGAATGCTGAGATCTAGCGTTTCATGACGGATTTATAATTCTCAGCCAAGGAGCTCCACTGTGTCTTTGGCTAAACTATACACCTTGGGATTCCATAGCATGTTGCCATGGCAATTAAAGTGGAAACGCGGTGATATAACTATGCAGTGTGAAATGGCCCTTCATCTTTAAACCAAACTTGGGCTGGAAGACCTTTCAGACAGAAGAGTATTCTCTTCAGCACCATATGATCAGGGTCACTGGGGAGAGAAAGAGGCTTGGGCCTCCCTTTCCCTCAGCAGCTCTAGAGCAGCTTACATCACTGGGTGGGACTTTGCTGCTGATCACTGCTTTTGTATTGCTAATTCTGTATAGTTAGTCATCACCAGTGATGATCAGGATATATAATGAAATAAGGGAGATTTTCAGAATTTCTTAATCATTGTCAAGGGGTTAAAATCAGCAAATGTCAGTTTGTGTTTGTTTAGGTAACCTTTGTACCACAATAAAAATATTTTCTACTGTCAAAGTATTGAGAATCTTGTATATATATTTATATCTTTAGTAAAAGGCAAAGGATTTATATGATCTGAAGAGAAACCAAATGGGAACATCAAATGGGAACAATGCCAATTAAAGGTCCAGTTTTGGTAAAAAAAAAAAAAAGGGATACAAACAAATATCATCATCATCATCATCATCACTAACACCACCATCATCATCATAATCTTTTGCAGTTCCAGGTTATAACACAACAAAAGGTCAAAAAGGGTGTGCGTGAGTACTTCTGCAAGACAGTATAAAAAATCGTTAAAACAATTGAGATACAGCAATTAAATACAATAAAAATAAACAGAAGAACAGCTGTAACACTGATTAGGAGAGATCTAGAAGATGTTGGGAAAACCAATAGGAGTTATATTTGCTTGGTACTTGAAATATGTAAGATTTAGTAACAGACAAATGCACACCCATCGCTTCATTTTTACTTTCCATCTTCCTGATACTTGGAGGAAAGCCAAAGAGTAGGGATGGGTCAACCGAATCCTTGAATCTTTTGCAGGGATTCGAGATTCGGGAATCCGAATCCCTGTGCCAAAATAGGCAAACAGAATTTTTCAAATCTGCCACTCAAACAGTTTCTTGGAGACCAGAATACCTGAAAACTTGGGAGACCGGGACGCCTGAAAACTCAGGTCCAGGATGGGATCCAGCTCTTCACGTGTTTGCCCACCCAACGTGGGCACGGGTGATTGGCCGGCAGACCGGCATAAAGCCTCACGCGCCCTGGAGGCTGCCATTTCTCCCTCCTGCTGCCTGTGCCCCTAGTGCTGCCTCTCCCTGCTGCTGCCTCCCTCTGCAAGGCAATTTTGGGATAGGGGTTGGGAGGTGAGGGACAGAGGAGCAAAACTGAGATTATGTGGGGGTCTTGGAGCTTGTGGGAATGTCCCGGGGGTTCCAAAGGCTGCAAAAAGGGGTTCAGGGGCTCCTTGCAAGCCATGCCAACCATATTTTCCCCTTCACCAACTTTCTTTGGTCAGTTCTGGGACTAAGATTGCCATGATGCCACTTCCCTTCTTAGTTTCTGTGTCTTGAATACATGAATACTTCAGTTAACCCATTTTGAAGCTCCCTTTTAGAAAGTCTTTTTATGCTTCTCAACCCCTATTCCTCTTTTTCCTCTGTCTAGCTGCAAGTTTATAAGCAGCATTGCCATTGCAAAGGTTGCGAAGGAGAGCTGGAGAAACACAGACTTTTGGTCTTGCGTTGCAGCAGCATGTCTGTGGGAAACAATGAATGCCATAAAACCTGAGCTGAGAAAGAACAGGATTCTACTCTAGCTGATTCTATAGGAGGAGTGTGTGTTGCCTACAACAAATAACGTGAACAGTAGCTGCCTCCAGAATCATTTATTGAGCATGCATTAATCTGTACTATTTTTTAATTTGAGACTGGTGGGTAGGGATTGGGAATTGTTGAGACAGGTCTAGAAATTTGACTTGAGTGTCCCTTGCAGGACTGTGTGTGTGTGTGTGTGTGTGTCTCTGTGTGTGTGTGTTTAAGTGCTTTCTTTGTTGCAGGACTTGAAACTTAGCTCTTGAGACTGCAGGGTACAGAATTAAGATTGGATTAGAGGCTGTTTGTTTGTGTGTTTTAAATGCCTTCCTTGTTGCAGGACTTGAGACTTGACTGGAAGGTACAGTCTTCTTGAGATTTCAAGGACAGCTGAACATTTCTTTGCATCGCTCCCTTGCAAAGCTCTTTCAGACACAATTCTGAGGTTTGTAGTTTTACAAGGTGTCACAGCCTTCTCTGCCAAAGTGTGCTGACACGTCATCAAACTACAAACCCCAGGATGCCAGAAGGAGCTATGCAAAGAAAATCCAGTTTTTACCTGGATTATCTCTGTACTGTAGTATGTGGCCCTGTTTACACAGGCAGGAAAATGTGGGATCAATAATCCACATTTTCCTGCTTGTGTAGAAAGGGCCTTCATGTCATTTTCAGTCTGGGGAGATCCTGAGGCAAAACTATGACAATTGTCCTGGCCAGATTTCTTCAGAGGGAGGTTTGCCTTTGCCTAGGCTTTTGTTAAGGCTGAGAGTGTGTGTCTTGCGCAAGATTATTCTTCTTTCTCTTGCTTTTTAAACCCTTTTTTTAAAAAAAGGATTTGAAAGATTGGAGATTCGTGGATTCCCAGAACCTTCCAGGGATTCGGATCCGGATGCGGATCCGGAAAATTCTGGATTTGTCTCATCCCTACCAAAGAGCATTTGAGGCCTGGAGGTTTCCAGTTTGCATTCTCTGCTTCTTTTCCTTGTCACTTGTTTCATTTAAGATAGGCATCCCCCAATGGTAGGGCTTCAGTATCTTTTAAAATGGCATGACTAATAGTCATATACAAAACAACAAGGAGTGAGGAAGGATGGACTGTTTTGGGCGGATGTCACAATTTCCCAGTCATGCAAAATAGATATGAAAAGGGAAAGTTTAGGATGACTTCCTACTGATGTCACAATGGCTTTCACTTCTGCATTGACAGAACTTTTTTTTTTTGTACCTATCTTGAGGAGACTGTCTACCTATAGAAAGGTCACAGAAGTGGAGCCTTTTAGTTTTTTCTTCTGCCAGAATAGGTGAAAGTGTATCAGGCAGAGGGAAGGGAGCAGGGGGTGGGTGGGGAAAACATGCAGACTTCTGAAACTTCCTTTTAAAGAGCCACAGTTGGCTGAAACCATGATGTTTGGCCATGTTTCTTTTTGTATATGTTCCAAGATGGCTGTGCTGCAGTGCCAGCATTATCCTGTGTGAATGACCCAGATGAGATGCACGCATTAAACAATATCAGATTGACCCTGAAATATGGCAAATGAATGCAAATGTTAAAGGAGATGCTTGACCTTCTTTTCTCCTAGACTCTTTTAACATAACATATCTGCATAAATACGTGCATTATTTTAAACTATTTTCTGTGTGCTGTTGATGGAAATGAGCTTAACCACTTGGAAGATTTCTGTTTGTTTTTTTTCCCCAAAGAGCTTACTTATTCGTGCTACAAAATTTTAATCTGAAAAAACAATTAGAGTGGATCTATATGGAGTATTTTTCACAATTCTTTTCTGCCTATTAATCTTCTAGGTTTCTAAGCACTCACAAGCTGGAGTGCAAATTGTGCTAATTGAGATGAATTGCCATGATGCTTTGACAGTCTGCAGGAAATGCACGTTGTACATTAGAAAACTGAAACCATCCCTCCTTCTGAAATATGTGTGCATATTTCCTTTATATTTTTCTAGAATTTCTCTGTTTTCTCCCTGCAAGGGCCTGTGCATGCTGTGTCAGGAGGATTTTAAGCATTTTTGAAGGAAGTTGTAAGGTTGTTGTTTTTTTAGATCATGCACATCATTACGTGTTGATGAAAATGAAGACTAGGGACCCATTCACAGTTTAGGGAGTGGCCTTTAGAATCCTCAGCCAGGGAGCTCCTCTGGTGCCTCTGGCCAAACTACAAACCCAAGGATTCCACAGGATGCAGCCATGATAGTTAAAGTGGAATTATAATATAGAAGAACCTGAGGTAGCAGGTGGTACGCATTCTGAAGAGTTACAAGTTTGAGGATCGAGAATTCTCACAATTATGGTAGATTTAAAACTGATAATATTAGGTTTATATAGAAAATCCCATGAATCAGGAATGCTGATCCCAATTTGCTGACAACCTAAATAAACTTTGGGGTAAGTTAGTAAAGACAATGGCTTCCAATTCCAGCATTTCAGACTCCAGACCTGAAATCAGGGGTGAAGGTGGCCACTTGTATAACAATTGCAAGGTTTTTTGTGTGAGTGCATTAAAGAGTGTGACAGACAGCATGGGATACCCTTCACTAACTCTGAAACAAATGTTAGGTACAAGGTACAGATGGTTAGGTCTTAGGTCTTAGTCCTAAACTGGCTAACATTATTAATATTAATACATCCACACTACTTTTTATTTTTATTTTTCCCTAAGAAATGTGCATCAAATATATAATCATTTCTTACATCTTACTGCCTGAAAAGAGTGAAGATTAGATACTGTCTAATTTAACTGGCATTGTGTCACAGAGAGAAGATGGGTGTCCAGACTTTAAAGCCCCTGAGACCATAAAGTCAACCTTTTATCTCCACCTGTACCTCTCATCCTGAATTTTGCTTCTCTGTTTGGACACCCAGCAAAGCCAAAGCCATTCTCTGCAACTCAGCAAGCTTCTGTGACCTGGTAACCTTGCCTGTGTGGTTTGAAGTACTAAATTGTGAGGATTTCATTATTAAGTGGGCTTCTTCACTGCAGTGGTGTCATGTCTTGTTGCTGAGCATGCAAGAACTACTGGCTATGTTTGCAACCCTAATCCTATGATGGTATTTTCTCTCTCTTTTCCTTTCTTTTCATTTGTCTGAGCAAGGAAAAGATTTTTATTATTTTTGTTTTAAAAGCTTTATCAAAATAAAAAAGAGAGTGAGGAGAATAGTTTCCAGAGGGGATTGCCATTACTGGGGGGGGGGGGGGGATCACAAACAGAAGTTGTTGCTGTAGAGTATGTATTTCATACAAATCACAGGCTATCAGGTTGGGAGGATAAAACTCAAATTGTGTGTTACCTTGTTCTCTTTGTCACACACAATCACATCCAGTGACTGTAGACCTCCTCCTGCTTCTCTGTCGTCCAGGCTGGGGAAAAAAAAGGTGTCTGTATTATAATCAGGTACAAGTTGATGTATCTTGTTTTCTTTTATTTTCCATTTATGAATAAGAAAAAGAAACAAGTGTCCAGTAACACTCCTTAAGCCATCATCTCCTTTCTTCTCAGCATACTTGATGTCTTTCTGCAGTGCAAGCAGCAATTATTCTTAGCATATGTAAGTGGAGAGTGTTTTAGTTAAGGCTTGAAATGGCCTCAGCGACATCAACAATCTTCCTCTGAATCATTCCCAGTGAAAGGTGAAAATGTTCAGATGAATCAAATCAAACTACCTCCTGCCCTGAGGAGTCTTTGGCTCTCTGTGGGGGTGGGTAGCACATAGCTTCACCACACAGATACCTCTCTGTCTTTCTGTGTAAAACAACGAAGTCTCACGTGACAGCTGGGAGACTAAGAGCTGCAGCCCATTTCCTTAGATGTAAAAGGAACTGGCAAAACCACTGCTGAGTATTCCTTGCCTACGAAAACCCTAGGAAATTTGTGGGGTCACTGTAAGTTGACAGGTGACTTGAAGACACACACACACACACACACACGCACGGAAAATACTCTTAGAGGTTCAGGTGTATGTATGCACAGTCTATGTAGTTGCAGATGGGATGTTGACAGTGAAGTTGGAATGCAAAGTGATGAAAAAAGTACTGTCAGTGATATACTATTAATGCTGATCCATACTGTTGGTGATAACACATGCACCAACACAAGAAAAGACTTAACACATATGAGCCAGCACCCTATATCATGTTGATACTGTGTAATACTCCCCCCAAAGCAATTCCACATCCCTCCTATGTGTCCCTCCTTTATGTCCCCAAAAAGCAGCTGCCGCATCCACTGCCATACTGATGCAGGGGAAGAGAGAGAGAAACATCAGCGCAGCATCCAAGAAGAAAGCCAAACTTTCCCAGCAGAAAATCTCTGTACATCCCAAAGTAGCATGTCAGAAAGAAGGATTCATCCAGGCTGACCCAAGACATTCTGCTGCTTGGAGTAGAATAGCACACAGTGTCCCTCCTCATCAACGTACCAGCATCCAAGGTCCAAACAAGTGGCAGTAAATTTTTAGCTCGCAAAAGTACAAGAATAGTAATTAAAACACAATTTTCTGCCTTTTAATGGCTCACAAAACCAATCAATCGCATGAGGCAGCTACCTCACTATAGCAAATGATACAGGTGGCTCTATATCAACTTTCTCATATTCTGACATAATAGAAGAGCATTCAAACATTTGATTTATTGTGTACACATTGAGATGCATATGTATCCTTTATTCTTTGTAAAAGAAAAGGAAAAAGGTCTTCTCTTCTGCGATAGATGCAAATTTGGTATAAAAATTATAATAAAAAAATTGATTTAGACACTGCCAGTCTGATGTGGTATAAACTGATTGGGTGTAGATAGTTGTTATTGCAGAAATTGTGTTTTGTCTCTCAGATTTTGCCCTGGAAGGTTGAAGTTGAGCATTTCTGCCACACTCCACATCCCATTATGCTCCATGTATTTTTTCCAACTTGTATATGCTGTGGAACCAAAAGCAGATGGCTTTCAGGTAGATGAATTTGTTTTCTAAACCCTTCAGGGCTATGCTATCGTCTCTTTGCCAACCGAAAGCTGAATGACAACTTTTATCTTGCATCTCACATTAAGACTCCCATTACTCTTTTTGTGACACTTTACACAAATGCTGTCTTCTTGTTTGATGAATATCTTTGCATTGCCAGGACTGCTAGCTTTGTATCTTTCCAAGACATTTTGCTAACATTTGACTGCTATTAACCTCACTAGAGAACATTCCCACACATATTCATTGCCCAGTACCATTAATCTTGTACAATCCTTCCCCCTCCCCCAACACGCTTCTGCTTATTTTTGGGAGAATTCCCCTAATCCTGGCACTGCAAGGCCTTCCTTAACTTGACTTGTGCTGTTAAAAACGAGGGGAAATGTAGGCTGCCAGATATGGCATGAAGCATGATGGACTGACCAGTGCCTGCTAAGGAAAAGAGGCACCCTGGTGAAACAGAAGAAGAGGTGCATATCCACAGGCTACCACAGGCAACGTGCTGGAATTGGGAAGACAGAGAGAGTAAACAAGTGCCTGGACTGCAACTTCAACCTAGTGGTGTAAAGAATAACTCTCAATCTTTTTTGTGCTTGGCCGGAAAGGATGCCCTGACATCTCAGGGTACATGAGATTTTTTGGAATTTTTTTTCTACATGAAGGGTTTTTCTTTTTTGTCTGGCACAGAAAACAAGATATTTTGTGTAAAATATACTGGATGAGATTTTCCATTGTAGGGAGTTGATCGTAGCATTCTACCTACATAGTTTTGCTTCTGCTTCTTCTAGAAGACAGCTTCCCAATGTTGGGTTGCTTCTCCTTGGCCAGTGCTCAGCTGGGCTTCAGAAGCCAGGAGGAAATGACACCCTTAAGATTTCCATTGGGTATGCTGGAGATCCAGATGGGGGACATCTGCCTTTTCTCCTGACTGCAGGGAGTTAACAAAAGCTCACAGTGCAGCCTCATTACGCTGCCAGATTTGAAAAGCAAACAAACAGAAACCCGGCTCCAGTATGAGATCAAGATGTGAAAGGGTTATCTGGAGTTGTGTTTTCCATAATTGGCATTAATTATAAATGGAAAAAAATATGTCCAAGCAAAGTAAACAAAGAACCTGGCAAATCCCACCTTTACATGGCAGTCTTTTGCTGAATTTTATCCTTTGTCTTGAAATGGATTTGTTTTTAAGGGTTTTAATTCTATGGATTCTTTGACTACATTTTAACAAAATTTGTAATATGTTTTCACATATGTTTTGTTGATGCATTTAACTCTGGTTTAATTTTTGCAAACCATCTTGAGTCCCAATAGTACTGGGGAAAAAGTGAGATATAAGTGAATAAATAAAAAATGACACAGAGATCCCTTCCATACCCCTTTTTCTCATGAACCGTGTAGTGTTGAAGCTACTTGGGATTTCCATCGTTAGTCTAGAGTGAATCCAGATATCTTTAGGTAGGAAGCAGGACTGATGAAAGAATCTTGGCACTTTAAAAAATGTGTCTTTAAGTTTATTTATGAAGGGATTTCTCTGTCCTGCCTTTTCAGGGCTAAAGGCAGCACATGCCAATAATGAAGCCATAAAACTAGAGCAATCAAACTATTAAAAATATAACAGGATATAAAAACAGAAAGACAGAAAGGAAGTCGAGTTTCAGGCAGTGATAGGAATGTTAAAAGCTGGCTTAAAAACAGTCTTCAGCCACCAACCTATAAAGGCCAAGCAGTGGATTAAAGTCACCAATTTTTGGAAGCCCCTGTTCGTTGAAGAGTATATCTCAGTGTCATAAAGACAAAACAGCTTTCCAAACAAGGTGGAAAGTTCAAGTCCCTGATCTCCCCTGTTGTGGTTCTTCAGGCCCTTTTCCACTACACAATAGTGCTATGTTTCCATCTTAACTCCCACACCAACATTCTGTGGAATGGTGGGATCTGAAGTTTCATGAGGGATTTAGAATTCTCTACCAGAGAGTTCCTCTAGTTCAGCAATTTGATTCTCTGGATTTTTTGGACTTTACCTCCCAGAATTCCAGGCTGTTGGCCAAGCAGATTTTGGCTTCTAGGAGCTGAAGTCCAAAATGGCTGGAGAACCAAAGTTCAGGAACCACTGCTCTAGTGCCTCTGACTAAACTACAAACCTGAAGATTCAATAGAGTGCAGCCATGGCAATTTAAGTGGAACTGTGTAGTGTGAAAACATAAACCAAACTTAGGCTAGGTGGCCTTCCTCTCTAGCACCATATAATCAGGGTTGTGGGGGTGGGTACAGGAGAGAAGTGTGATAACTGAAGCCCCTGTCAGAGCTGCTGATGACGAGCAGCAGTTGTTGGTCACTGTGGCTCTGGCTGGAGATGAGTCCTGCAGCTCAAGGGCTCCCCCTGCTGCCATGGACCAAGCAGGCTCGGACGTCCCTCTGCCTGCTCCTTTAGAGCAACAGGGATCTGATTCTGAAGATGTTCCGGAGCCTGCTTCAATCAGCCCCCAATCAAGGCGAGACTCAAGAGAGCTGAGCAAAGGGAAGCTTCCTTGGCTAAGTTTAAGAAGCAGTGACTGGGCACACTTGTGCCTTGGGCTATAGAACTGACTGCTTGGAAACTTCCCTTTGCTTGTGGCAAACTTCTTACAAGCCTTCCCCTTGCCTGTTCCTTGCTTCCAGCACCTGGCTCCTGGTACTTTGGATCGATCTCTTGGCTCCAGACCCCTGGCTTTTGGAACTCTGACTATGGCTTTCGCTTGTTGCTCTGGCTTAGGTAAATAGACTTCCTTTGAGTAGTTGCTTGCTTGACTCCTCCCGGCAGGACTCTGCTAGTGATCCCACTCCCTTCTCCGGGCTGGCTCGCTGCCTGGGTCTCTGACCTCGACAAGAAGAAGGCTTTGGCCTCTCTTTCCTTCAGCAACTCCAGAGTAACTGCAAAATCCCAAATCCACAAAAAACAAACAAACAAAAAAACCCAAACAAACCCCAAAACAATAACTTTATTGGCAAACCCACCAAAATTGCATAAAAAAGCATCATGCAAGCTTTTGGATTTTTACTGGATTCTTCATCAGGCAAAAATATAAACAAACACACAGGAGAAGAAAAGTGATGGTGCTTGAAATTTTATTACTTATCTTTTATTGCCTTTTGGCTATAGTCCCTATGTGACTGAGAAGCGGACTGGCCTCTGCCTGCATTCAGATCCCTCTAGACAATCTTAACTGACAATAGAAGTAAGATTTGAGAAAAAACGTTGGCGTGTGATGACTCTAACATTGACATTTTTTCTCTCTGCATGATTTTAACATCTTTGCCTGATGAAAAAGCCAGTGAAGCTTTGCATCTTGCATGATGTATTTTAAGCAATTTTGGTTGGCTAATAAAAGTGTTTTTGCTTACTGAATTTTTGTGCCATAATCAAAACTATCTTGTACTTTCACAGTGTCAAGATTCTTGTGTACATCAAATGGGAACAATGCACATTAAATCCTTTTCAGTTCCAGGTTGCAACACAACAAAATCTGGGAAAGTCAAAAGTAACTTTTCAGAGTTCTGATTTTAAAACAACAACAACTGCTTCTTCTGCTTCTGCTTCTATAGAGACAGATCCCTGGTTTGGGTGAGGAAAGACTGGAACACAATTTGTTTCAAATGTAAAATACAATAATGGGAAATACAGTGTTAATTTTTAGATGTCATGCTAGTTTGTTATTGTTGAAATATGTTGATGGTGATGAAGTCAACTAAAAAAAATGAAGCTATAGGAAACCAGTATGAGTCAGCTAATTTATGGTTATCTTTGTCTATAACAGAATGAAGATTATATTTGGAATACCACAGCAGGTCTCACTTTCATATTTCTTAAGATATCAGCCACAATTACAGTTATTAAAAGCAATAATAATCATTTTTATATTATATAGCTAATTTTAAATAAATGTCATTCTGGTCCACGCTAATTCATTTTTTATAAAGCAGTAAAACGCAGACTGTATTTAAATTATTGCATTTTAATTTTTCTTTTGTTCCTTCTCTCTTAATTAACAGACCTGCATTGCCCTTTGCAATAGTGCAATTAACCCTTCTGCAAGTTCCTTGCCACCAAACTTTTTTTTTCAAATGGCTGTAGTGTTCAAATGATTCAGTGTCAAAATCGTATTATACGTGGGGAATAAAACTCTCCAGCTCTGTTTATCACCTTGACCTTAGTGACTGTGGCCTTCAGCTGATTGCAAAACTAAACTTTTAAAGAGTTTGCAAGACATAAGTTGCAAGCTGAAATTAATATTTGCTCTACTTTCAAGTCCGGTACAGAAAGAGGTTTCTATGCAAAGCCCTGAAGTAAGATGCCAAAAGTTGGGATGTTGTTCTATTCCCTTCCCTTCCCTTTCTTCCTTAACTGTGGACAACACTGTCACTTCTAAATGGTTGAACAATACTGAGGCAAATATTTATTAATTGTCACAGAAATGTTCTATTAGAATAGTGGTAGTTATTTCTAACTCCCTTAAGAATAAAACGGCTCAAAATTTTGAAAGAGAATACAAAAAGGTAATGCTCTGGCTAAATTTGTAAATGTCTGTGGATTGAGTATGTTGGTATTTGACAAGATATGTATAAGAGAGAAGATAGATTCAACTGGAAAATTCTTGATATACAGAACTGGCGGGGCGGGGGGATGGAAGAACTATAATAATGATATACATATTTCTGTTTATATATGTTTTTCTGTATTTTGCATATAATAAAAAATTCCTAAAAAAACAAAACAAAACAAAAAACCCAATGGTAGTTATTTTGGGTCATTTTTACTGAATTTCATATGGCAAAGCTTTAAAAAAAATATTACTGTGTTGCCTTTTAATGATTCAAGGTCTTATTGCTACAGGTGCTCTTAGAACACATGTAGGAGCGCATACATTTTCTGTGTGTGTGTGTGTGTGTGTGTGTGTGTGTGTGTGTGAAATCTCTGTCTGTCTTTGACCTTGGCAGTAATGGAACTTAGATTAGACTCGGTAACTCACATCCATACAGAGCTATAAAAAAGGAGGATTTTATTGAACACACTGGAATTAAAATATATACAATGATTGTATTGAGGAACAGCAGATACTAGAGTTATTGTTGATGTGTATCTTCAAGTCACTCCTGAACCTTAGTGACCCTGAAGTGACTCTATCTGTTTACTGGGGTATTCTGGGGCTGAGAGTGTGTGGTGAGCCCAAGATCACCCAGTGGGTTTCCGTGGCTGAGCAGAGTCTCCAGGTTGTAGTCCAATGCTCAAAACAGTACACCATTCTGGCTGTCAATGCTAGGGCTCCATAAATGGCAAGCAGTTAATGATTAACACAGATACAGCACAGTTGCTTCAGAATGAGGAAATAATAACTCAAATAAGCAAACTCCTAAAACTAAAAGGATTGTAAGGTCCCTGCTGTACATTCAAAGGCTGGGAGTGCAACAGAGCTTTGGATTCTAATTATAACAAGTGGCAGGGTTTGGGGCTAAATAATTTGAAATTCAGGGGTGGCAAGGTGGACAAGATGTGTGGCTCTAAGTCACACAAATACATACCAGAGGAAGACAAGGAAGGTGAAGAGAGTCATGTATAGAAAGCGCTCTCAGTAAAAACCAAATATATAGGTGACAGACGGTCTCCTTCTAAAGTCTGATTAGACTTTCCTGAGAAGGAGTGTGGCAGTTTTGTAATTCTGATTGGAACAGGGCAAAGAAGGAGAAAACTTGGCAGAGATTTCAGAGAAGAACAGATTAACTGGATCCCCTGGACTAGAGCCATATCTTTAAGAAAGAGAATAAGCTAAGAATTTTTTCTAACTAAATCTGATATTCTACAGTGGGAAGTCTCAGAGAATGAAAGTGATTTTAGGTAAGCCTAGAGTTTCAGGATTTAGTTCAGCTTAAAGGAAGATAGGCAATG
Source organism: Cyclura pinguis (assembly GCA_030412105.1). Classification (NCBI taxonomy): domain Eukaryota; kingdom Metazoa; phylum Chordata; class Lepidosauria; order Squamata; family Iguanidae; genus Cyclura; species Cyclura pinguis. The sequence continues at coordinate 128,403,740 of CM059600.1, read as the reverse complement.
CCTAGTCAGTGATTTCAGCAGTGTTTCAGTAGGAGGCATCCATGAGGTAGAAAACTTCCCCAGGAGATGGAGACAGCCAGCAAATTTGGCCCCAAAATTCCTGATTTTGACTTTCAGGTTCTTATGTAAAAGGATATTGGAATGAGTAGAATTCTTGCAGCGCTGGCAGTTCCTCTAAGATAAAGAAAGCAGCAACAAAGCTGGGTACCCTTTAGCTTTCCTGAGAGATGTTACAGGTTTTTTTTTAAAAAAGTAGTAATTTCTGAGAGAAGAATTTACCTGTGGGAGCTGTTGCAGAATACTTGACCTCAGATAATCTCCATGTTAATATGTCTATCTGTGATGTATATTGTTTGATTAACTGTATGTATATTAGAGTATAAGGAAAGTAGTTGTTGGAAGAGGGAGATAACAGAATGTTGAAGTGACTGCTGGTTGATGGAATTTTTCGGGAGATACGCATCAGGTTGGTGAATCACATTTTTTTTGAATGACAGTTGGGATTTCAGCTTGAGTCAAATGTTAGCCTAGGGTTTGAGAAAAGGGCATGTAGGAAAGGTTTGGGAGGGGTTTGGATTAGACTAGGGTTGGACTGAAAGAAGAGAATTTGATTTGAATGGTAAGGGTCTGAGTTAGCTTATGGGAAGTGAGAGAGTATGTATATGATGTTTTAAGTATAAATGAATCTGCTGTGATGCTTAACTTCTGTAAATAGTTGTTTTTTTTAAATATACTTTTGTCCTCTGGAAATGCTGTCTGAGAGTTTGGATTCAGACAAAAGGTCTGTGGTAGCAGCATTGAATCTAAAGGGGTGGTATCCATTGCGGTTTGATATAGCATAAATCCTCATAGGTACTTTGAGATGGTCTCCAAAGTTGGTGTCATGGGCAGGGGGATCAGGGAAAGCCCTCACTCTTGGGCCTTTTCCACACTGGGCTATTTAAATGGTGCAGAGCAACCTCCAACGGAGGTCTTCTGCACTGTAGAGTGGACTGGGGCGGACTACTTTTTGTAGTTTCATACCTCAGTCCACTCCGGAGCGACCGGAACTGGTCGCTCGGCGTGTTTTTTAAAAATCTCTTTTTAGAGGTTTTTAAAAACCACGGAGCGCGCAACCCCGTGCCGCTCCGTCTCCCGGCTCCGGAGCAGATTTGCAGGCATGCGCAAGTGCATGCCTGCAGATGTGCGGGGGGCGGGCTTCCAGCTGGCGAGCTTCTCCGGTTGGTGGAGAGCCTCCACCAACCGGAAGCTGCCATTTAGGATGCCGGAGGAGTGCAGAGCGACAAGCTCGCGCTGGTCCTCGTGGCGATGGACTCAGCCGGCCGGAAAACAAAGCCGGCAAGCTCTGTTTTCGGCCGTTCCCCACCCCCCCCACATGCGGAAAGGGCCTTGGTGATTGCAGTGAGGACTGGAAACGTCCGCATAGTTGGAGGGTTAAAGTGCAGAACCCCCACATTTGGCCAGAGTGGTGGGATAATGTGAGAGAAATCTTAACAGTTGGTGGCATTGGTAGGATTATCCAAGTGTAAATCCCACAGTTGGTGGGATAAGAGTTGGAAAACTCCCGTATTTGGTGACCACAGCAGTGGGATAGCGGGTGGAACCCTCATATAAAGGATGGAAACTCCACATTTGGTGGCAGCTGCAGGATTGTCTGAGAGGAAACCCCACACTATCATCCAGATGCATGATGTCCAGCTATATCTAAGTCCCTTGCCTGTGAGGTATTCTGCTTAATGTCTGCTTAATTACTTCCTACTTCCTGGGTGGATTCAACACTGAATAGTTACTGTTATTCAGAAGTTATATTTCTGTTACTCTCTCTAGAAGCTGAGCAAAGGACCAGAGACAGACTTTCTTTCAGACATTGGTTTAACCTTTTCCTGGGCCAGACAAGATTGCAATTTAGATGGAAGTTTCTATTTAACCCTTGCACAAGTACACACAAACGTGCACACAGATTTTGGCAGGGATACTGTGCAAATATATAGCCTGAGATTCCATACGGTACAACATATCATAATATTTCCTCAAGCGGAACTATGCTGCAGCTAGGCATTCAACTCTCCTTCTGCTGGACTTACCACTGAGCCATCGCTGACCCCCATGACCATTCCATGGCTGGTGGAGGAGGGTGTTGAGATCATCTGGAGAAGGTCTTCTTTCTGTCCCACCATTTTCTTGGGTTCATTTGGTGGGAACGAGGGAGAGAGCCTTCTCAGTGGCTGCACCCAGACTTCCAAACTCCCGCCTTGGAGAGACTAGGATGGCCCTGTCTTTGATGTTTGTAAGTTACAACATTTTTATGTTATCAGATTCTCAGAAACTGACGAGGTGGGTTTTTAATGCTGTTTATAAGGTTGTTTGTTGCCTTTTAATGAAGTTTAATGCTTTTAATTTTTAATGTTTCTAACTTCATCAATTGTTTGTTTTCTAAATTTTTATTGATACCTTTATTGATGCTTTTGTATAGTTTTAATTTGTATTATTTTTAAATGTATTGTTACCCACCTTTACTCTTGTTATTGAGAGAAGGGTGGGAAATAAATGGGAAGCATCATCATCGTCATCGTAGTCGTCGTTGTCTGGCTATGTCCCTGTAGATAGACTTTAAATGATTGTGTCAGACACTGAGGTCTACTGGGGTCCTCCAGAGGTCTCAGTGGATGATGTAATCATTTCTGCATCTGACTAGGGGCTCATAGCCTGATCATTCTTCAATTCTGACCCTCCACCAGGCATGGAATGGCCATGAGGGGCAGGGACGCTACAGTGGATCAATGGTAAGACTAGGGAGTGGGTTTGGTCATCGTAGCGTGAGGAACGGAACACCAACCACCACAACAACCAAAAAAAAAAAAAATACAAAGGTATCAGGTGGATTTATGCCTGCATATCACAACAGAGCGATAGTCCCCGGCCCACTTCATGGCCAAGGTAAGTCACTCTGTCAAGCGCAAATTGGCACTCTTTAGCTTTGACTATCAGTCCAACATCACTGATGCATTGGAAACTAATCTCAAGGTGTTTCACGTGGTCTTCCTAGGAGTCTGAGAAGATTGCAATGTCATCTAAATAGGCCACAAAGGTGAGCACATAATGCTTTCCCCTAGCAGTCTTCCTAGGGAAAGGTCTCATGATGTCCACAGCCACTCTCTGGAATGGGACATCGATGATGGGAAGTGGTTGGAGAGGGGCCTTGGCCTGATCCTTGGCTTTCCCTACTCTCCTGCAAACCCCACAGGATTGGACATAGTCAGTAACATCCTTGCCCAGCCACAGTTGGCAACAGTCTCCTTCTATGGGTAATTGAGGGCACAACTAAGTGACTGGTGAAGTAGGAAGCTATATCCAGGATTCAGTCTTACGCATCTCACTGCAGTGTGAGAATCCACGCTATGAAACTGGATGCTTCTTAGCAGTAACAAATTAACTAGTAAATGAGATATTAGCAGAATAGGAACAATTCTGAGTTAATTTGCCCTGAGTTCAGTTCCCTGTGGACCATTTTGATAATCATAGTGTTGGTAATACTGATGATTATAGAAGAAAGTGCAAACTAGGAAAGATTTTATTAAGAAAGGCTTCGTTGTTGAAAGAAGAAAAAGTTGCCCCTGCAATATTTCCTTTCAAAATCAAGTTTGTATCATGGCCGAAATCCAGTAAGCAAATCTTACCCTCTTGACCAGACTGGCTGCTCCAGCTTTCTCACTTCTTCCTAGGTGTTCAATAGCAGTCAGGGGGTTTTGTGTGTGGAGCTCTATTGTCTCAGCTCTGTGTGGTGTGTGTGTGTGTGTGTGTGTGTGTGTGTGTGTGTGTATCTGCAACATCCCAGCTGCTCTTGTACACCTGGGAGAGAAGGGGCAGCCTCCTTAGGGCTGCTGTCCTTGTTCCCTGGGCAGTCAGAATGTGCACAGCTTTGTCCCCATAGCTGACGAATGTCCAACTGTGCATCTTTCTTGTGACTTATTTTAACAAGTGTGTTGACAGTTATTCCCCTCTGAAGTTTGCTCCTAGTACAGTCCCCACATATCCAGTTCAGCTCTGAAATTAAAATTTGGAGGATAACTAATAGAAATATGTGCTCTTGGTGTTTGGCCTCTTTAAGACATGTCTGGATTTTCATGTTACTTTACCATCTGTTTTCTCCCCCTCAGAGACAGCTTTTGTTGAGGGGCTAAAAGTACACTGAAGGGCACAGTGCCAGATGCTGTATTCATAGGCTGGAATCTTCCATGTGGCTCAGACTGGCATAACCAGGATTTACATCCTAATAAGTCCTTTTTTGGCATGTTGCACAAAGAGGTAACCAAAACCTCCTGCGTCTCCCCTGGCTAATCAGTGCCCAGGAGGCAGATCTGCCCCCAACCCCTGCTCCCTGGTTATACTATTGTACAGTCAGGAAAGAAGAAACAGCCATTGTCTCTGAGCTCCAGCATAAGACTGCTGGCAGAGCTTTACGGGCCTCCAGCATCGAATAGGATCTTGGCAATAGTCCCCTGGATAAGCATAACCAAATGAAACTGGAAAAGCCAGTGCTCTTCTGTAGATAATCTTCCATTTCTTTCATGGCCTGCGGCCATTTCTTCCATGTTCTATTCATACACATAGCAGATTTGTATCCATGTGGAGAATGTCTGCATGCAAAGAAGCCACAACCAGCAAGGTTGGACATGCCAGTGATATCGCAGTCATAGAAGTATTTCAATCATGGAAACCATAATGGAGGAAATTTTTGTTTTTTGTCGGGATCAAAACAGGATAGCAAAACACAACCCTGTAACAAAGATGAAAGAAAACTGTAGTTAGGGTGTAGATAAAGGGAATAAGCAACTTGGATGAGGAACGTTTAGCACTGTAAGTATGGTAGAGCTTTAGTTTCCTTGACTTCTCTGGCTATAGCTGGTGGGAATTTTATTATTTATGTATTATTTATTTATTAAAAAAAATTATACTTCACCCTATATCAAGAAATCTCACGGCTGCTTACGAAGAGCATTAAAAGAGGATAAACAGGTTAAAGAACAGTAAGATAATTCAGATAAACTAAAAAGATTAAAATATAACAAGTTAAAAGATTTTGAAACATAAAAGTTTTAAAAACTTTGTATAATATTTGGGTTGAATTAATGAGTCAAAAAGGCTTTGGTGAACAGCCAAGCTTTAGCTTGGTGCCTAAATGACATGAGTGTTGGTGGGAATTGGGCCTCAAGGGAGAGAGCATTTCACAGCTGGAATTGTGATCTAAGAACATCTGGAGGGCCACACATTCTCTACATTTGTCCTAAATCAAGCAAATTCTCTCTATAAAATCTTTTCTAGGTGAATAACTTGCATTCCTTCTTAAAAGTAACTATAATTAAAATGTGAAGCTCTGAATTTCTGGAAAAAAAAATGTCACACACCTGCAGTAAAAACACAAACATTTGCCTTGTTTCTTGATAGTTTTTGGACCAGATCAATTCAGTAAAGGTTCAGATGGTTTCTGATTCATTTTGGGTGTGCATTAATATCTGTACTTACTCATAAGGCCTCTTTCACTGGTACGAGTGACATACTGAACATGGCGTCTGATCTCTAGATCATTTATTTATAGTTGAGCACCTATTGACATTAGTGGTGTGACTTAACTAGTTGCTGTGCTGGATTCTTTCAAGAGTTCCTTTTTTGTTTGTTTGTTTTTTAATTGAGTCACAGATGATGATGTAGCTGATGGATCTGGAATTCTTTCAAAGAACAAGTGTTATAGTGACTGTCACTTCCCAAACTGTATTCCAATGCCTGACTCATACCAGCAATCAAAAGTTGCTGAGTTAGCTAAAGGTAATGCCAAGCAATTCCAAACATGCAACCAGCCTGAAGACATGAACTTTTGAAAATCTGAGCTCTCCATGTGGCTCTTTGTTCTTATATTTCTCATGGAGATCCTAGTCATGAAGTTGAGCAACAGTTCCTCTCGGGCTGTTTTAGGAGGCATGCCACCAAGTTTAGCAGGCAACCCTGAGTTGTTAGAGCTTTCTGGGATCTGTGCAGCAGTGTAATCTTCTCCAAGATGTGGAAAAGTCTCCCTGAGGGGCTGTGTGCTGTCTTCTCAGATTTGCCCCAACAGCTCAGCAGAGCAGCAAGACTCATCTGTCTGCTTTCGCTCACTGTCATCTCACACAATGGGCCTGAGGGTCCACTGCATGAAGCTGAATGCCTGCTTAAGTACCCATGAGATCAGCAGAAACTTACTTCTAAGTTAATGTGATCACATCTGTGGTGCCTATGAACATGCTAGCTTTAAAAGAATATTTGTCAATTGACTAAGATAGAACTTTGAGCTTGAGGACAAGAGGAGAAGGATTTTTACAACATTTGAGTATTAAGAACAAAAGTCCATGCTTAAGATGCTCATCTGTCAAAAGACCAACACATGTTTGAAGGAAGCAATCTGAGTAAACTGAATGGAAGCACTTGCTCCATTCTCCAGGGTTCATGAATTACCTGCTGTATTGCAAAAGGTAATTGAACTGAACACAAGCTGATGTCCATCTCCTTTTAATTTAGCTGGTTTGAAATGGCCTGTTCTTTCTTCATTACAAACCCCATTCTGAATTTGTGAACTATTTAAGTGAGTTTTTCAACAGTCTTTATCAAGTGAAAAACTCCAAAATGCTGGATGACCAGAGAATACAATGAGGTTTAAACAAGCTAATTCTATTGCTAGATAGAAAATATCTATTATGGAATTGGAAGCAGCGAAAAAATGGTCACAGTTTTAAACATGCAGTTATTAATTTTTATTTCAAATTAATGTATTTGTTTGTAACACTGAGTTATTAAAAAAGAATGAAAAACTGCTATCTCCCTGACCATTTTGCTTAAGTAGGCCATGTATGTTGATGTAGTTCTTATTTTCCCTATCATTTATCCAGATAAGCTTATATCCATGTAAAGCAGAGCAACCTCCTGACACATATCAGAGATACAAGGGAGAGGAGAGGAAAATGCAACTTGACCACACCTCTTTCCTGTTTCTTACATGCCTAAGAGAGTTGATAGGACTGTCAAAAGCAGCTGACCATCTGAAGCCATTTTAGATACGGTTGCCAGTATCCCAGACCCTGTGATGTGTGTCACAAGAGATGGGTCATAGTGATGCTGCAAGAGTGATGTTACCAGGGGCAGTGCCTGCTTTTGTTATTAACCCTAATAAATTAAGTATCAAACACAGTTACACCTAGCAAACCATTCAAATTACACACACACACACACACGCACGCACACACACACAGTCTAAGCAGTAAGCAACATATAGACACACACACTTTTCAAGGCGGTACTTTTGCTCTAGGATTCCTCTGCCACACCCTGAGAAGAAGGTCTAGACTCAGGGCTAGGCCTGGAGATCAGGGAACCATAGTTGGAGCCTGCTTGTCAAGGCCTACAAGTGATGTGTTGTGTCTTATCCTGTCATCTTTTGTACTTACAATGGAAGTGGTTGAAATCCTGTTGATGCCCTCAGCTAATGTTAACAGTCTATTATTCATTTCATCCCTGCTTGTGCAGGGAGATGAAGGCAGCAGTAGCAGCAATCAAGGGAGAAGACATCTTTGGTTCTAAGCTACCTGTTTCTGAATGCCTGACTTTTTCAGAGGGCTGTATGTTGGAGGTGAGATTCTCTAGGACAGCTGGTTTAGACAAATGCCTGTCTCATGGCACAGGTAATTATCTATGATTATTTGAGCTACCCTATTCCAGAGTGGTTTAGCCCAGGGACCCTCCCTGGAATCCATGTATTTGTAAATAGAAAGCTCAGAGCTGGCAGCCACTACCTCCCATGGCTGTTCCCGTCAAATCTCTCATCATTCTTTCACTGTTATCATCTTTTTCCTGCATCTGAAGCCTCCCTCATCTTGCTGCCACCACCAGCTCTGTCTCTACTGATGGCATAACCTCTGTAAGTGGAATCAACAAGACTGTGTCTATTCTCTTTTGAGTGATATGTTTGCTTTTAAGAATAGACCCAATGCTGTCTGGAGCTGTGAGAGCCATCAGTCTAAAACTGGCACTCCAAGTTCCAGATGAATGTTGGATTTCTTTTTTTCATGGAGAACATAACCTACATTCCAGTACAGCTTCCAATCCACAGAAGAGCCCAAGAAAAAGTCACATAAACATAAAAATAAACTGCTGTATCACTTCTTTTCTTTTACTAGCATTCAGTAAAACATTGCATTAATTGTACCTTTCTGGTTGTTTCTTCTCCTTCCTTATTCTTCCTTCTAGACCATCCTTTGAAGTGTCTTTATGATCTCAGGTTTCATAGCCTGTCTTAATCTCCCAGACCCACCTGCCTGCTCCATCTCTGTGTTCCACATAATAGTACTTTCCCTGATTCTCAAGGCTCATGCTTTTACCTTCTACCATATTGTCTATTCTACCAATGTGTACAGCTCTGTCAAGTCTGCGAGCCTTTCAAGATCTGGCTCCGCATTTATGGAGTGGTCTTCCTTTGGACCTCTGGGTGGAAGAGGATCTCACCCATTTTCGTAAACAGTTGAAGACTTTACTCTTTGACTCTCCATCTTAAGCCACTGAGTTGTGTTTAAGGTGCTGAGATGGGTAGCAAGTGGTGGGATGTTGGGGATTCCATACCATGTATTGTTGTAGTTTTCTGCCTTTAACGTCTTTGTCCCTGATTGTATATGTCATTGTTGCACCCTTTGGTGTAAAGGGTGTTATAAATAAACGTTGTTGTTGTTATTATTATTCCTTCCCATCCTATGGTCTTCCTTTCTACATCATTCTTGTTCCTCCTGTTGTTGTCTTCCATTTCCTTTCTGTATCAGTTATCAAGTCAAACTCAGAGAGCATTTAACTCCTGTGTAAAATTAAATGCCTGCTAAGTAAGTAAGTAAATGTTTTAGTTTCTTTCCTAGTCCAAAACAACAAAAATGATCAAGAAGGTCCTATATAAGGTCTTACAAGGAAGAGTCACAATGCTTGAAACTACAAAAAACAAAACACACATGTGAGTAGGGGGTTATGACAGACAGTTTTTAAATATTCTGAGGAGAAAATGAACAGAGATAATTTCCACCCTCCCTTTCTGATAATACTGGAACTCTCTGTCATCCACTGAAACTAGATAATAGAAGATTCAGGACAGGAAAAAGGAAGCAATTCACTATCATAAGATGTAAGGATGTCTGTCATCTTGGATGACTTTTTAAAAAACGAATTCATGAAAGACAAGACTATGAATGGCTACAACTTCCAGTATCATGTGTGCCTCTCAGTAATAATTGCCAGGATGCAAAAGTGTATGCGTGTGGGAAGGGGTTGTACCATTTCCCTCATGGTCTGCCTTCAGGCTACCCATAAACATCTAGTTGACCACTGTAGGAAGAGAATGTGGGACTACACTGGCCTTTCATTTAAGACAACTGCCTTTGCCTTATATTCTAAAATAGATTTTTGATGAGTCTATCTGGGATGAACTCTCCAGTAAATTGAAAGCATCATTGTAAATGCCATGTTTTTCAGTGGAATCCTCCCTCTTACCCAGTAAACATAGATGTGTGCCTTTATTTATGATCTTGTTGTATAGACTTGGCATTTGTCAATGTTGGTCTGAAGCAGCTCACAAATCATTTTAAAGTTCTCATCGAGATTCATGGGAAATGCTGTTTTAGACTGACTTTTAAGTTTGTATATGTTGTTTCGGGAATTACATAATTCATTGCTGTTATTTCTAGTGTGGCACTATTTCTGTTTCCTCCTGGATACTTAAGTTTCTTTCACAGGATGGAACAAGTAATGCTAATACTAATACTGTATGAAATATTCAGAAAAATTAATTATTTGCACGATTGGTTGCACAATTGTTTACTTGCTTGAATCATTATATCATCCTCATCAGTGTAGAATTTTAAAATAACACTAGGAAATGATCAAATGTTTTTTAAAGACCAGCCTTACTGTGTCTTTTTCCAAAGTATGAAAGACATAGGAATATTGGTTGCGCCTATGTTGTATGTCTGTGCCATGTATTTGTTTCGAAAGGAAACCTCCAGATGACTTCCCTAAGTGGTTTCATATAATTTTTTTTTAAAAGCATACTGGATAAGATGGAGTCTTGGGCAGAGCCATAGTCCTTCACCGCTACTGTCTGGGACTGATCCTTCAGAGAAGACCAAGCCACAGTATTACTGTGCCTCCCAAACCAATCTAGCTAGGTATCTAAGAAGGATGGTGTAGTTGATAGTACTGAAAGCCATTAAACAGTCCAAGAGAATGCCTAGACCACATGCCTCATCCCATCTGTTCCTTGGTGTAAGTCACTTATCAGAATAACAGTGATTGCTTCTGTCCAAAAAATGGGTTTGAAACTGGATCAGAATAGTTCCAAATAATAATTTTCTTCCAAGAACTTCTGAAATTGACAGGCTACTACCTGTTCCAACACCTTAGTTCAAAAATGAAGACTGGACACCAGGTGGTAGAATCAAGCTTATTCCTAGACTGACCTATCAAAGTGATGCAGCTGCCTCAGGCAACTGATGCTTGGAGTAGTGGAGTCATGTCATCAATCCTCCTGGTTGTTGTTCCTGAGCCACTCCCATCCTTTCAGAAAAGCAGCAATGATACTTGCTGCTTGTTACTAGCCTAGGCAAGTGGGCAGCTGGCTGTCTTGCCTAGTTGCCTTCTCCCAGGTTGGCAGGTCCATTGGGAAAGGTCCCTGATTGACAGACAGACAAACAGCCAGGTCAGGCAGCCACCCAGTATAGAGCACTGCCATTCTAGTACTGCTGCATTGGCTTGAATGTGAGGAGTGAGCAGATACCAGGTGAAGTGGTGGTTAGCAAGGAACCATGAGGAACTGATAGGGACATCTCTGTGTGTGTTATGTAGCCTGCCCTGCATCCCCTAATCTAAACCATGGCCTACAGCAAGCACAGTGGTGCTGAGGTGCTGGCTCATCACCTATGTTGAACTAAGACTGAGCTACTAGCCCAGTCCCACTCTGTACACTGAATGGGCCACAGTCAGGCAGCAAAATATCTTGGGCAAGCCCTAGATGAATAACAAATTAGTAACTACAGATCCTATAGCTCTGACCTTTGCCCAGGTTGCTTTGTCTGGTCTTTTGTCTCTCCCCTACCCCAGCCTGCAACTTATATTTTCTAAAGACTAGGCTAGGAAAAGTTCTGAAGGGCTCAATACCTTGTTTAAAAAAAAAAGATATTTTAGTGATCCAACAGAAGTGTTACTCGGTTTTGGTTTTATATTTTATTCAAGGACCGTACAGTTGAATTGCTTTCCTTTCCTTTTTCCTCCCCGCTCCTCCTTGAATTCCTACTGTAAATCTTTAATTTTGCTAAAAATTAACCAAAGGCTGTGTCTCCCGCTTTAGCTTACGAGTCGCTTAGCGTACCTGAGCCTATGGCTTCACAATTCAGATGCAGAGCCAAGCTACCTGCTGGCTGATGCAGAGTGTGAAAAAACTTATCGGGTGTGCAGGAAGAAGGGGGGCAGCGCAACCCTTTAATGATGCTTTCTCCATATGCCAGGAAAGTAAATCTTCGGCGAGCGATAAAGGAAGGCAGCTGGAGACTTGTTTATCATCTCTAAGGACTGCAGGGAGATAAGCTGAAACCTCACTTCAAAACCTTCAGCAGGCGTCCTTTCTTCTCAGTGGTCTTTGGGTTAAAGGGAAACATGAGATAGCAGGGATGTGTTTGTGTGATGCTTTTGGTACTAGTCCTTTCAGAAACAGATTTCTCCCTGCCTCCCTCTCTCCCCACCTGAACTCTTTTGACTGCTTTAGCTCTTACAGTGTCATTTTCCAAACTATTTCTTCATATCTCTGCCACCCTTCCCTCTCTTGCTACTTGGATATGTGTCTTCAGTTATAAATGAGAAGAGCAGACAATGCTTATCCATGCATCTTGGCCAACTTTAATTTGGATTGTTAATTAACACTTGCCAAATGTATTATAACATGAAATGAGAAAGCAACTTAGTATCCACCCCTGAAAAAAAAGGGGGCCCCTTCCCCATGTTGGATTGTTAGATGTTGGTTTGAATTTCATTGACTGTATATAGAAAATATGCAATGCATAAACAGACCTGTAGGAAAGAAGTACTATGTATGTTTATTCTGGGGGAAACTCCCTCCATTCTTGTTATCTACAGGAATTTGGATGTGGCAGACACCTTATATTTTAAACAAGACCCTTGTTCTATTGTCCTTTTTCTTAATTGTTAAAACAGGAAAGAGAGAATAGGAAAGTCTCTTAGGTGGTCCTGTGTCCTTCTAATAGAGGACGATCTCTATAAAGTATGACACATGGCCACCCTAAGTGAAAGAGCATGAGAAATATCAGAAGCCTAGTTATATTAGGGAACAGAACTTGCATTTTAGTATAGTGTCCTAAAAGTTCCAGAAGAACTGTTTCTTAGGAAAGCATTTTTGAAAAACATTCTTTGGCCCGATTCACATGTGTCATTTGGATGGTATGACTTTTCTTCCTTCTCCACGGCTGGATCTTTTGCTTGATCCCCACACCTAGATCATGGTACTTTTGCGTTTCACAGAATCATTGAGTTGTAAGAGTCTGTAAGGGCCATCTAGTCCATTCCCTTGCCATGCAGGAATATATAATTAAAGCACTCCTAAGAGATGCCTTCCAATTTCCATTAAAATACCTTGAAAGAAGGAGAAACCATCATCTTTCAAGGTAGTATCTTCCACTATTAAACAGGTTGTCCCATCAAGCAGTTCTTCCTAATGTTTAGGTGGGATCATGACTGTGTAAACTGGCTTGTCATCCTTTGTTTGGCTAAAGATGTGCAGTATAAATGTTCCAATCAATGAAGCAAGCAAACAAAATATTGAAGTCTTAAAATTAGGCTTTTAACTTTTTAAAAAATATCTACCTGTTCAGTTCATAGTGAACAGAAACTTCTGATGATAAATTGCTTATAGAAGAAGACTTTATGCCTCAGTAGAATAAAACAACACAGAAGTAGTCTTTGCCAGTATATAAATTAGACAACAGAACTTTGGTAAGCAACTTATTCCCGGCTGAAAATCATTTATAACCTATCCTATACATTTATGGGCTTCAGTTGAAATAGACTGTCCGTCACACTCTGGATACTAGTTGAACAGAACACCCATGCGAATTTTTATTTTCTTTCTTTCAGTTTTGCCATCAGTAGTCAATGTGTCATGCTGTTTTCTGATGTAACATGAAGCACCAGCTAAACAGGAAAGAAGATATGAAGATGAACTAGAAAACATATCCTAGGTATCCTTCTAATTGGAAACACCTTCTTTTCCCTTAAGTAGGTGTCTCCAAAAGATAACAATGGATCTTGCTGTATTGTCATTCTCCCTTTGAAACCTGCACATCATATTTACTCAGCAGACAAGTCAAAACAGGATTTCTCCCAAACATTGAAAGAGTTCTATGGAGCCAGAATATCATGCTGTGCCTTCAGCTTCCAGCCATTCATCCTTTCTCTTAGTAATACAGATTCTGCAATCAGAGCCAGGTGGTAAGATTTCACTAATGATGAGCAAAGCAGACTAGAACTCTACCAGCCTTTGCTCTTCTGTTGCCACACTTCCAGTAGCATTAGCATTGTGAAAATCAATTCCCTCTTGATGCATGTTTGGGAAACAGGTGAGACACAAATGTCATTTTCATAAAGTTTTATGATCAGAGAAACACCTCTGAAAATGGGATTCCTACTGAGATAGGAGAAGCTATGCACGCTGCAAAGGACCAAAACTTTCATGGTAGGCTTTAGCTTGTTTTCATTTTATATATGCCGTAAAACGTGGCAGATTTATAACTAATCTGCTGCTCTGTTTACTGGGCTTATGTTTCCCCCAACCACCCTGCACAGCATTTGCTTGCCTGTAGAACTATTTGTCTTGCTGCTCAGTTAGGTGAAGATGCCATAATGCTTAATATTGTGAGAACTATAGTAAGGCATTTTGAACTACCATTATTGTAAAACAGGCTTATTCAATGCATGCTGAGATATGTGCAACCAAGGGTCTTGCCCTTCACAACAGGGCATACTAGTTTGACTGAAAATGGTAAATTTGTGGAAATAGAATTGTAAGCAGAAACTTAATTAAGATACAACCAACAGAAAAAAAGAGATTCCCTTTATTGCCCTGACAGGTAGAGGGCTTCTCAGATTGCTTTGGTACTGAGTCTGTTTCCTTGCAGTGATGGTGTATCTGCACTATACAGGCTTCATACCACTTTAATGTCATAACTCCATTCTACAGAAACCTGGTATTTCTAGTTGAGGTATTTAGAATTCTCTGCTCGAGATCACTAATCTGTCTCCCTGAATTTCACCTGGAAACACAAATATTTGGAAAAATGGATTATACCAACCTCACATCCTCTGCTTGTTATTTTCCAATGAAGAAAGAACTTCCATTATTTGTTGTTGTTCTATGCCTTCAAGTCATTTTTGACTTATTGCAATGCAAAGGTAAATCTATCACTGGGTTTTCTGGGGCTGAGAGTGTGTGACGTGCCCAGTGTCACCTGGTGGATTTCCATGGCTGAGCAGAGAATTGAACCTTGGTTTCTAGGGTTGTAGTCCGATGCTCAAACCACTGCTGGGCCTGTATACGTAAAGCCTTTTCGCATGGCTGGGAATCCTAAAAAAAGAAAAATAATGTTGCCATTGTGAAGAAGGCCTCCAGCCTGACGAATGCTCTCCTCTCCAAACTATCACCCTCTATGTGAACAAAGGAGGAAATGAGGCTAACACACTTCCCTCCTTCCACATCTTCTTAATCATAATTATAGAATGCCTGAAGAGGCCTTCCAAGCATGCCTCTACACTGCATAGTTATTGTAATATGGTGTCACTTTAATTGCCATGGTACTATCCATTGTATGGAACCTGGGATTTTCAGCTTGATGAGGTACTTGGGATTTTCTGCTCGAGAGCTCTAGTGATGTTGTGTTTGGTGAGGTCTATCAACACTCTGTAGCAGAGAATTCCAAATTGTGCAGCAAGTCCTGTAAAAAGTGTCACAGTAGATTATTCCAAGTGTTGTTTGCTACCATCAGTTTTCCCTCCTAGAAATATTCTGTGGGTCAATCCAGTTGAAGTGCCCACTGTCTCAAATTATACCAATCCCTATCAGCCTGATTATTTTTTATAGCTAGTAATTAAGCAAATATTAGGAGATTTCAGGTAGCCTCCCTAATCAGCCCTGAGTTGTTCTAGACCATTAAATATCATCACTTCTTTGAAGGAAGGCAGCAGGTGTGAACAGAGAGATTTGCCTTTTGCATCACCCCATGCATTTATTTGTTTGCTTAATTCATCGCTTGCTTTTCACCCCACACGGGACTCAAAGCGGTTCACAATTGCCCTCATTAAATTCAAGTTTGTAGAATCAGAGTTGCACATATGGTGCCATTGTGCATACAGACATGAATTGGGCATTCAGTTGGACAGCTTTGCCATTTAATGGAAGGAATTCATAACACAATCAATGTACAACTCAGCTCAACCTGTGGAGATTTATGGTAAGCAACCCTGAATATAACCTACCGAGAAGATGTATTTTCAATCTGAATTGAAAAAGAGAGAGAGGGGAGAGAGACAGAGAGAACAAATAAATATGACTATAGAAAAGAAAATGGACATCACTCCTGCACTTCTGAACACTACCATTTGAAAGAGAGATCCAATAGCAGACTTTTAAATAAGAACTAGATGATACAAAGTAATTACAAGAAAATTGGCAGCACTACCGAAGCATTACCCCAAGCAAAGACAGGCTCTTTCACAGTCATTTTCTGTAAACAGCATCTGCTTGAAAATTAAATTCTATTCTTTTATATGCATAAAAATCTGCACCTGTGAGGAAATCCGGGTATAATACCAGAGCGGCTGCAGTCAGCAGCAAGCACAGTATCCATGGCAATGGGATCAGCCTTGAAGAGCAGTTTGGGAAGCAGTGCCCAGGTTTTGGCTGACCTGTCCTATGTGACTTACGCAGAAGAAAGAAAAAGACAGCTGGAAGGGAGGGAGGAGAGAGAATGCTTTTAAAGATGTGCTTATACATTTCAATACACCATTTGTTCTAAAGGGGGTGGGATGCCTGACAATCACAACGATGATGATATCTGAACCCGAAACCACTGATAGTTTGGGCAGGAATCATGCAGCCCCCCAACCGTTGTCATACCTCAGTTCCCAGCACTCCTCACTATTGGCTATGCCCTTGATGACTTGGGAAGGGATAGGAATCATGCGCCCCTTCAGATGTTCTTGGACATAAGTTCCCAGTACTCCTTATCATTGGCTTGGCTCTGTGGTAGCTAGGGCTGTTGAATGTTGTAAACATTTGGAGGGCTGCACAGTTGCAGGCCCTAATATCTGTGCTAGAATATTTTCCGTTATTACATATTTAGCTCTCATTGCCAGATTCTGGGGCAATGACCTTGGCCATTTCTGCACTACACTGTTCTAGTGCTATTATTCCGTCTTCAACATCTTATGGAATCCTGGGGTTTGCAGTTTACTAAGGCCAAAGAACTCTCTGGCTGAGGATTCTAAAGGCCCCTCTCTAAACTGCAAACTTCAGGATTCCACAGCATGTTGAAAGTGAAATAATAGCACTAGAACAGTACAGTGCGGAAATGGCCCTTGACTCTCATAGCTTGGTCCCTTCTCTTCAGCTCTCACAGTCAGAACACTGGCTTGAAATACAGTTGTATCTTTATTTTCTTCCTTACTTAGATCTTGTAATTTTTATAGTATACTCTGTGCAATTGAGGTTGATTCTTACCTACCCTCCGAATATCTCAGTTTGGCAGGGATGGTCCCAATTAATGCTCGCTACTTTTTCAACGGTTTTATAAATGTCCCAGTTTCTCTCTCCTCCTTCCCCCTTTGTCCTTGGGTTGAGTTCAAATGGCAAAAATAGTTTTTACTTTTATTAACTTCCCAGTTGGACTACTGTAATGCACTTTATGTGATGCTACCCTTGAAAAGTATTTGGAAACTGCAGCTAGTGCAAAATGCAATAGCCAGAGTGGTGTCAGTTGTGTATTTTAGGGACCATATTACACTGATCTTGCAAGAATTGCACTGGCTTCCAAATTGCTTCCAACCTCAATTAAAGGTGCTATGTTGATGTACAAAGCACTAAACAACTTGGGACCAGCATATCTAAAAGACCACCTGCTCTCATATGAACCTGCCAGAAATTGGAGATCTTCAGAGGAGGCCCTATTGCATGTCCCAACACCTTGTGGGGCTAGGTTTGGGGGTACACATAACAGGACTTTCTTTGTAGCAGTGCCTCAACTGTGGTACACCCTACTCAGGGAAGTTAGGCTGGCCTCATCTCTTTTAAGCTGCTAATAGGCAGCCAAAACAATAGTCTTCTGCATAGCATTCAGTGTTTGAAATGGCTGTTTTAACTGTTTTGAAACTAGATTCTAGGGCTGTTTTTAGACTGCTGTTAGGAGTTTTTAAAGAGTATTTTAATATGTCTTAAAAATGTTTTTATCTTTGTATTGTTTTAATTAGTTTTTATTTGTACATCACCTCAGGAGTCCTTCTGGCCAGGAGGTGATGCAGAAATGAAAGAAAGAAAGAAAGAAAGAAAGAAAGAAAGAAAGAAAGAAAGAATTGATCGATCAAACTTATCAGGTGGGGAAGAGGAGATGGCAGGGGCAGAATCTTGCTCTAGCCAGGCAAATTCAAACTGCTGTGGCTTCTCCTAGCTTGTTTGGGTCTTTCTCATTAATAAGTTTTGCCATCTTGACCACATGCTGATGTTGCTCAGGCACACGTTTTCTCAGTTTTAATCTGTGAAATTTTGTGGTGTATGCCCTTAAGGTATCATGCTTAATGACATCACCATGGGTCATCTCCTATAACATCACCAGGACTCCCCTCTAGAAAGATTCAATCCTGGGTCTCAGATTTTGGCACTGAAATTTCAGGGCCTGGCCACCTATTTTACTCCTCCTTGGCCCTTTCCCTCTGGACAGCACTATATGGCTCACATAGTAATCCCTGCTTAATTCTTTCAGATCAACTATGTGTGGTTAGCTAGGTAAAATGCTGACACCTGGCCAGAATTAAAGACACAGCAATGCTATATAAGGATTACAGGTGAACAGGTTGCATCTTCTGGTTGTGTTTGTAGGCCTTACTTGTAGTCTGCATTGCACTGTGAGGGTATGATGGCCCTTACATCTTCTGGAGGATTGTCAAATTGCCTGTGAAATGCTGAGAGACAGCAGGACAGTCCTGCTGCTTGATATTATCCTGACCATGGTGTGATATTGCATCAGAACAATGGATGGTGTGTAAGTCAAAAACGTTCTCGTTGAAGTTACTGGAAAGCCTCTCACCAGCACTGCTCAGTCTTCACATCTGCAGGCATGACTAAACAAAAGATTCTGACTAAGAGCCTCATCCCACCATGTCTTAATACCATGTTGTTCCATTGGAATCCCACTATAGCCATTCTTGTGATGGTATCAGATTATTAATGCTCTTTATTGCATCCTTTTGACATCTGTGGATAAATAGCATCATTCACACTGTTCTTCTCTCTTCATTACAGCATGACTGCCGAGTCCTTTTTTCTGTCCCACACCTCATGATTGGTCTGGAGGTTATTGGGCAGAGATCTTTTTGAGAGTAGCTGAGGGAGCAACAACCTGGGAACACCTGCACCATGACCACTACTGGATCAGCTACAGAAGGAATTGCTATGAGGAAGCCACATTCCCACAGCTAACTGGATTGTTGTGGGAAAGGGAGTCATTAACAGATTATTTATAGCATGAAAAAAGGGCACATTTCAAATGGATTGCAATGCAATCGCTGCTGGTGAGCAACAACGTCATGTGATAGGACTGATCCTGAATCAGGAATAATGTATTGCGTTGGTGGTATGACACCTTGGTGTGATAAGGCCTAAGGGCCAAAGTATGTGTGGTGCTAAGGGTGACCACCTGTGATCACTTCCATTTTTGTTAAAAAAAGGTAACACATAATCTGGGAGAAAAAATATGTGTAAAATCTGTGCTAATTTATGTGTATAGATACATATATGTACATGTGGAAGTAAATACTTCCACTTAAATACTTCCACTTCCACTTAGAAACAGTTTGTCGAACCATGTGGGAAATCCCATGCTAGCAATTGATAGGCAGTTTCCAGGTCCTTGCTTTCTCTTCTTATGGATCTTCATGTTTAAACCATTGGACTTGGACAGTGCTTCCCTTCAAATGGAGGACACCTTCAAACAGAGAAGTGTTCTCTCTAAAGCATGACAAATGGCCACTCTCTTTCCGTCTCACCTGTGCCTACATCCAAGCGTTCCTTCCCATCCGAGAAACAGACCAGTAAGAGGATTGCTTGACTTCACATCTGGCCAATGCAAGGTATTTTGGCTATAACTGTTTCTAATAATCTCTCCTAAGCAGCATTTCTAACCACAGAGACTGTAAACATCTATGTTTTGTACCCTGCTGGCATAACTTTTATGCTGTCATCTTTTGAGAAGTCATGTTAGTTTTGAGCAGCCTTCAGCAAAGCTGAAACCTTCCTATAATAAATTAGTCCTGTCTTCATCCTATGATTGGAATGATCTCTTATCTTCATGAGTCATTGTAATAGATTCCTTGGTTCTCTGCAACAGCCACCATCTGTGCAGTGTCCTCCAGAAACTGATATGGGCACGGACATGGACACACACGGCCAATACATAAAGCTAGTACATAAGGAATTTTCTTGTGCAGAACCGGATTTTTCTTTCTTTTTTTCATTAAGCTGTGTATTAACAGCAGCTTAATATGCAGATATTAGTAAGTCTCACTGTTTATCTCTATGCCATGAAAACATGCCTAGGATGCATATGGATAAACAACATCAAAGTGTGATCAGGATAGCAAAAGTCATTAGTGAGAAAGGACACACAAACTAGGAGGGGATGCAGCAGTTTGCTTTTGCCTGAATCTACTGTGAAGACCACGATTCTGCCCCCTCCATTCCTTTCCTTCCTGCTGAATTAATGGAGTGCAAGCTACTATTGAACTTTGAATGAGTTTGCAGCAGTTAAAGTAAGCTGAAGACAAAGGGAGGAAATGGGGAGACAATTTAGGACATTTTAAAAACAGCTGGCAAAATAGATAGCAGAGGATTAATCAGGATCGTCCCTGAGAAACGAGGAGTCTCTTTGGAGGTTTTTAAGCAGAGGCTGGATGGCCATCTGTCGGGAGTGCTTTGATGTGGGTTCCTGCATGGCAGGGGGTTGGTCTGGATGGCCCCTGAGGTTTCTTCCAGCTCTATGATTGTATGGGACAGTTGGAGGGTATAGGAAAAGCTTCATCTGCAAAGAAGATCTAGTTGTCACTAAAAGTAGAAGAGATGGCTGGTCTTTCTCCTCTTGCATTCCAGCTCACTCCAGACAGTTAGGTTAGTGAAGACTCCTTAGCCTGCTCAAGTCTCTTCTCTGATCCTTCATACTCACCTCTCCTCAAAGAAGAAAGGAAACTTGTCTGAAAATGACTGATTGCACATCTCAGAAACATTTGAAAATGAACCTTGCAGAGCTCCAGGGCTGCTGTGAATCAAGCATGAAAATTGGAAAGATCTCACAATTTAAACATTACCTCTTGAGTGCAGGTCAGCCTCCCCCGTCACCACATGAAATGTGAGTAATTTAGAGACTTTTTTTTTTGCTGTTGATGCAGAGACTCAGAATTCAAGGACTCCCCAGGAAATCAATTAGGGATTTGTGATCTGCACCCACCCACCCACACATACACACAAAGACACAGGTAGCTAAAGGAAGGATCATTAAAAAATTTTCAGTCATATATTTTTCTACCTTGGTTATTAGATTCAGACTCTACATTTTATTAGCTCCAGGCAAGAGACCGCAGTAGGTTCCTGTTTTTTCCCTGCACACCCAACACACACTAGACATGACACAGTGTTGGCCCTGGTCTCCATTATTGAAAGCACACAGACTGTGAAGGTGAGTTCCGAGGTGAGTCAAGTTCCCCTGAACTTGTCAGTTTTTATGCCTGGCTACTGACCACAAGTCACTTAACCAGTTTGTAAGAGAACCAGCGGAAAAAAGAAAGGACTTGGCAACTGGCTGTTTTATCTGCACAGCCTTGAGCCTGAAGGGCTAGCAAGCAAAGACCTCCAGATCCGTTCCTTCTTCAGTTCCCTTCACTCTACATATTGCAGTAACAAGGATATACCACAAATGCCACTTAAAAATATGACAAAAATTTAAATGATGATTTGGGATTCAGCAAAGCCTTATTGTACATGGACTCCTGGCAGACATTTGACTTTGTTATCTTCCAGTGTCAATCCTGATTTTGGACCACAGTTCTATTTTTTACCACTGCTTTCTAATTCATCCTATAAATCTCAGAATTTATTAGACCATTCTTGCTATTTTTTTCTGCCACTTTTTTCTTGACATAGCTGACCATAATCCTTTCCATCAGTAAATATTTAAAATGAGATAAAGTTGAATCCCATACCAATATGGTATCAATTTGCTAATGTGCATGGTTTTAAATTGTCTTAAAATTTTCAACTGATTTTAAACTGTCTTGTATTAATTTGTCAAGTTGTTTAATGTGCTTTTAGTGGCCAGTATTCTGAATCAGCTACTTAGTTAAGTAGGTAGGTCTTCCAAAAAGTCAGGGGTTTGACTCTTTGGAAGACCTACTTGTGGTCGTTGGAAGATGCTGGACTTTAATTGGGTGTTTGTGTGACAAAGATGATGAAAGTGCCAAGTCATAATTCAATTCTTGTGTTGGAGAATGTGAGAGATTGTAGTGTACCTTACAAGCAGAGTTATTAGTATTTGCAAGCAGAATTTGCAAGCAGAAGGTCAGCAGCAACCAGTTCCACATCACCCCCACCCCCTATCCACAAGGTCTAGCAGAAGAACAAAGCAGGCTTAGTAGAATTATCCAATTTGAGACTGTTTTCAAGTTGCTTTCTCTTGCTTACCTGAGTTCAGTAATGTTAAGATCTCTAATTGAATGGCCAGGATGTTGATTATATGTCCATGTTGTCTGCTTCTTCACTCATTCATCTGAAGAAGTAGATGCTGGCCTGCAGAAGTTAAGGCCTCACAAATTCACCATGTATAGATTTTGAAGTTAGTGGTTAAACTAAATCTACAAAATCCTGCGGTGGAGACTTGAATGTGGGGTCAGAAGACTTCTTTGACAAGGAAATTAACTAAGGGTGTGGGACAGTCTTCTGAAGGAAAAATTAGATTGCAGTTCCAGAATGCTTAGAGAGAGACTGTAGCAGCTTTGTTGTAAGTTGTATTACAATAATAACAATAATTATAATAATTGTAAGAACAATTGTGTGTATGTGTGTGTGTATTGATATATATGTTGATTAAAATGAAAGGTTGTATTTCAGCTGTTTGAAGGGCTTTTGTAACAGTTCAGTATATTTTATAATTTGAAGCTATAGATTAGAAATAAACACTACTGCGTTCAGTAGTGCTTAATCTCAAATAACTAGCACAGGGTTGGTGTCATGCACCATAAACTGAATTAAACTATTTTAGTAATAGTTTGCTTATTTTGAATGTCGGTGTTCTTAAGCTGAACTTATAAAGGAGAAGAGCAAGATTGACCCTTTTCGCACTTTACCTTTTTGTGGCCTTGGGGTGTGGGGATTGCGCGAACAGCCTCTTGTGAGAGGCTCTCATGTCCTCTCTGCTTCCCTCCACAGCCGCTGCCTGCTAGTGCCTGCTAGTGAGCAGGCAGCGTGCGGGTTCTACCTCTTCCTTCCGCTGGGGCAGGAAGCGTGAGTGCCATGGCCCAGGAGGCTCCACACGAGTGGTAAGTGCGCACGGGGCCCTGGAGTGATGGGCAATCGCACACCATTTTTGGCTAGAAGCCGAAAATGAAATAGTGTGCGATTGGTGCCTGCCAGCCCTGGCAGTATCGCTCAATTGTGAGGACATCATGTGGACGGCTCCTCGCAATTGCATGATGCTCCAGAGGCCCTTTCGCAAGTGAAAAGGGCCTGTCTGTCTGTCTGTCTGTCTGTCTGTCTGTCTGTCTATCTATCTATCTATCTATCTATCTATCTATCTATCTGTGGGGTATGGCTGTGGAAGTGGTCCTGATGCATTTCACAGTTGTCAGATATAATTCCAAAATCTGCATGTACTCACCTAAAGTATACTTATGTAAGTGTCTGAACCCAAAGAAGGTTGCCACTGCTTTGAACTTCGTGCATTGTTCAGAAACTGAGTTAGTATACAGGAACTATTTTGCATTCTTCACTGGCTCAGAGACTACAACTATGCCTTTACCAAACAAAGACACCCATGATGCCGCAGTTTAATCAGTTTTCATATCCCTAAGTTACGCTTCTGAAACAAAACACCTGCAAATGAAGAACCAATGTGCCCCATAGCTTTTTGTGTCTCTTGATGTCAAATTTGTATCTTTTTATTTTCTAGCCTAGTGCATCCCTGTGAATGTATGCACATCTGCAGATCTTAAAATGAACATCCCGAAAGAGGATTTCAGAGACAGAGGACAGCTGGAGACCACTGACATACCACCATAACCACTAATCTGCATCTATCATTTCTTAGGTTACTATGGCCCTCCCTGCTGGTGGTACATGTTCCTTGGTAGAAAATGGCATGGATCTGTTCTGGTCAAAATTTGAACACAACTCTGAGCTTTCTTCCAAGCCACCTTTATCCTAGGTGCAAACCTGGGCATTTATATAAGAGGAGTATTATACTCAGTCACGTAGGGATGGGGGGGTGATGGGGACAATTCGCCCTGGGCAGCAATGTTTCTGGGGTGTCCCAGCCCATAGTCACACCCTGGCGTGCCCTGGCCACGCCCCGTGTGCCCTGGCCATGCCCTGGCCACGCCCCGTGTGCCCTGGCCATGCCCTGGCCACGCCCGTGTGCCCTGGCCATGCCCTGGCCACGCCCCGTGTGCCCTGGCCATGCCCCCACACACCATGGCCATGCCCCCGTGCCGTAGCCTTACCCTCTCCTCCCCTCCCACACACACTCCAAGCTCCACCACTGATTATACTGTACTAGTGGTCTACAGGATTCTGGTCTAGATAAGTATACACTGAATCCTACCCTCTAGAGAAATTTTTTTAAAAAATCTGCTTGTCTCTAAAATGCTTTTACATATGGCAAGTTGAGGAGGGATACTCTCTTTCGCCACAGAAGACCTACCCAGTAGATAGAAATTCCTGGGATGGATTTCAGTTTAACATTAGGAAGAACTTCCTAATAATGAGAACTTTTTGACAAACTAATGTAGGAGATGGTGGATTCTCCTTTGCTGGAGATATTTACACAAAAGCTCAACAGCCATCTGTCACGAATGCTGCAATCGCTTCCTTTATTCAAGATCCTGCATTGAGCTGTGGGTTGGACTGGATGACCTCTGACATTCAAACTCATATAGTCCTAAGTTTGTCCTGAACTGCATTTGCCCTTTATATATTATTTATTCATTACTTGGATATTCCACTTTGCAATTGCATTCTTGGGATTTGATATAAATTACTTATTGTTCTTATGTTAAAACTGTGCGCACACACACACACACACACACTAACAATAGAAGTGCATGTAGTAGAATTTAGAGAGGCCGTAAGTGCTACTTCATGGATGACAATCCTCTGTTCAAAGAGCTGCCAAGGCACTTTTTGTTTAAAGAGCTGTATAACCTAGGTCTGTTTCCAATCTAAAGACCAAACACAGGGAGCGGAAGTCATTTGTGGTAGTACTAAGTGAGCAGGTGCACAAGTCAGCTGATGGTAACCTTCCCTGCTACATTGAGGTGTACGATATTTCTGTTTAAATGATAGTCACTATTTCAAAATTTGCTTTATATACATACACACACACACACACACACACACACACACACAAGAGTGTTCTCTTCTTATGATTCAGCTTTTTTTCTTTTTCTGGCCATGCGTTAGTGGCCAGCCTTGATAGGATTGCAGTCCAAGAATTATGGGGTGCAGCCTTGAGAAACATTATGCAAAATACATCCTTGTTTCAAATTAATGTTAACCATTTAAATCGTATGATTTCCACATGGGGCTTAGAACAATTTGGATCCCAGCCCAGTGGCTTTACCTTCTCAGAAGGGCAGTTTTCAGCTAGATGTCCAGAAGATGTGGGTATCATAAATGAAACTGGAAAAGGCTTGAAAAATGTGGTTTTTTTGTCTGAATGAAAATATAGAATTGGTCCCCTTCCCTGTCTTTTTTTTTTTTTAATGGCTGGATAAAAATCTAGGAGGCATGTGTTCAATTTGAGGAAGCCATTAGAGCGGCTGTTCGCAGCCTGTGGTCTTCCAGACATTTGGGACTTCACGACATTAGCCATGCTGGGTGTGGCTGCTGGGAATTGAGGTCCAAAACATGTGGAGAGCCAAAGATGGAGAACCACTGCCAATTGACATTGTATGTAATGAGACAGAATGATTAACAAACAGAATTTTCCAAATATAGTAACAAAACAATTTGGCTTCCACCGCCTCTGCTTGCTCAAATTGGAGAAGGAAGAAGCCAAGAGTTTTGCTACCATGTTTATAAAGTTCTGCTTGTTAATCACTCCGTTAACAAATATATACTACAGTCAACCCTCCACATTTGCGGGTTTGACATTCACGGATTTGATTATTTGTGAGTTTCTCCAACCCCTGCCCCCCCATCTCAGGTGCTTCTTTTTAGGGGGAACCTTCCCTCTTGGTGGCTCCAATCAGGCTGTGCAGCTCTTTAAAAACTCACCTCCAGTCCTCCTCCTCCTCCTCCTCCTCCTCCTCCTCCTCCTCCTCCTCTACCAGCCCCTGCCTGGCCAGCCAAGGACAGTTCAAAGCTTGATTTCTCAGCACCACAAGCCTTCTCCCAAAGCCCTCCATACACTCAAGGACAGAGATGGGCAAGACAGAGGAAGTACAGGACCACCATGCCAACCATCTCCTCTCCCTGACCTGGTTTAGACTCTGGGTGCCCACTTTCCCTACCTGTACCTCAGCCCCCTTCCCACAGACACACAAATTTTGTTATTTGCGAATTTTTCACTTTTGCAAGTGTCCTGTGTCCCTAACCCTAGTGAATGTGGAGGGCCAACTGTATAACTGATAACTGATAACCTTCTTGGATCCTGCACAAACTTATCAGAAGTGCTATCTGTATGCCTTTCAATCATTCTCATGCATGTTTGTGTGTGTGTGTATACACACATGCACACATTCACACATAGATACACATGGGCTCTTCTAGCTTTCTGATTTTCTGTTCTTTGCTTCTGAAAGAAAGGTGGTAAATACATCTTGGAAGAATTTCAAGAATCCACCGCTCTGTGTTTTGTTTTCACTTTAAGCTTATGATGGTAACACTTCATTTTCCCTTCTTGTTCCCCCTATACTTCCTACACCCCAGCAGATCTTAATCTCTTTCACTTCAGCTGCTTCTCTCAGGCTGCTAGCTACCTTTTTGTTTTGTGGGTGGCTTAGCTTTCACGCATTGTGACGTTCATTTTATTTTTGTGTGTGCGAGCATCCGAGTGTCATTAATTCCATCCCATCTGATTACCATTTGGCTGATTTTATGTGGCAAGCAGTCCATATCGCCAGCCTGCCTGCCTTCAATTTGCAGTATGATCACCTCTGGCTGTGGAACAGAATTTGGAAATGCTCACGTTGCAGTGGCACAATGCATGCACACAAGCATAAAGAAGGATTGGCTACATCCTTTGGTGACTCCTTCAAGCATCACAGAACATTCTGTATTCATAGAAAAGGAGCAGAGTAGAAAAACAAGAGAAATTTATTGCAAGTGTATATTCTAAGGGGAAAAAAAATCATTTAAACAAACCAACAAACAAATCCCTTGGCCTGAGTCTTCCTTTCCTTAATACAAGATTGGAGCCATCCAGTTTTGTGGAAAATGATTATGTCAGCAGGATCAAGTAATGCACACATTTTATTATTTTGTTGCACATTTTCAACCTAATTATCTACACCCCAATTCTGATTTTTAAACGGAGAAAGTGGTGGGAAGGCCACATCGGGATGAATCAAATTTGAAAGAAAGCTTTGTTATCTTTTGGAAATGAATTTTTTTTTCCAAACTAAAGTTTGCATAAGTCTTTAAAAAGGAAAAGGAAAAAGATAACATCAGACCATCTGAAGTGCACTTGAACCACTGGTACAATCCAACACTAGCGATGCTGAATGCAGGAACTGAACACTGGACCTGCTTTACGCTAAATCTGACCATAGGTCCATCTAATCATTGTCTTGCCATCTGTGACTGGAAGCAGATCTCTATAGGTCTGGCAGGTTCTGGGGGGGGGGGGATGTAGGGGCTTCCAGAAATTTGTGGACTGCAACCCCTTCATCTCTAGCATGCATAAGTAATGTTGAGGGATGCTGGGAACTGGAGTCCAGTAAAAGATCTTTTCCAGCCATACTACCGAAGATCCTCTCACAGAAGATGCCACTGAGGCCTTCTACATGCTATTGCATCTGCTACATCTTGGGATGATATTTTAGTTACTGCATTTTCATTCCATGTTTCCTTCCAGGAGGTCATGGTGGCCTACTTGGTTATCCCTTCTTGTCCTCACAATACTCTGAGGAAGGGTAGGCTGAGCAAGAGCGAGTGTTCTAAGGTCACACAGTGAGGTTTTGAGCTGGGTAGAGACTTGGATCTCCTCAGTCACTCTCACTGCTATACTACGTAGTCTGTCTTTCTGTGTACTTCTAATACAAGATTGCCTTTGCATCCGGTACCATTTCATCATGTACAGTATAGTGCTGCAGTGTTTAGCTTCAAGGTGAAGAAAACATGAGTGATGATTCCCTGGATCTGAATCTGAAAGACTGTACTCCCCAATGAATTATAGTTTTGGCAGGGAACACTGTCATGTCAAAATCTGTATGTTTCTAATTTTTTTTTAAAGTGTGCTGAAGCTGTTCCTGTGAACACCTGTGAACTGTTAAGTTCTATAGGGCTGACAAGACAAGTCAGGCTCAAAATAGAATTAGACACTCAAATAAATTGCTTTACCACCTGCACCATTGCTCTGACTGGGATAAAAATAAGAGGTCTATCAATTCTCATACTTCAGGTGTAAGCTTCTGTTCATCTGAGGTTAGTGTTTGATGGTTCTTTGTTTTGATGTAACTCAGTGTAACTAGCCCAGTGTATTTCTGGATTATTTCATTTGCCTGAGGAGCATTTCAGTATGAGCTAGTATCAGACGCAGATGATTATTCTTAATGGCGCCTTTGGTCTGTGTGCGTGTGCCTGTGTGGGAAATTGCTATGAGACATGTTAATCCCCTGTTTGTTATTCTCAAATCATTTAAAGTATTTTAGTGACTCAGATTCTAATTAATGAAGGCTGCCTTAGGAAAGTAATGACTGAGGCCACGCAAACAGCACAGCTGAAATATAAGGAAATGAATGTGGAAATGATACCAGCAGAATCTTAATGAAATATTACAAAGAAGTAACATGAAGTGCATGTCCCAGCAGATCTTTACTTTGCATGGTTTCAACAGGAAATGATGCTGTACTGTAACCTCAGCAGTTTGGGTCCTTCCTGATACTTTTAGACTACAAGCCCCATCAGGACCAGATAGCAGTCCAAATGGCTGTGGATTATGGTAGCAGCAGGCAAAAAAGGATGGACCTAGACATCATTTCAAAGGCTATGGATGATGGGAGTTATAGGCAAAACCAGGAGGGACCCAGTTTGGGAGAGGCTGGGTAACAACTTGAATGGCTTGTACAGTGGTAGGGGATGCATGGCTGTCCAGATGTTGACTATGACTTCCTTCACTATAGCCAGTATAGGTAAAGGATAATGGGAGCTAGAATTCAGCACCATCCATAGGACCATACATTCCCCACTCTTGAGCCTGTACTCTTTTGCTATTGCCACTTCTCTTGTGCTCAGAGGAGATAGGCAATATCTCTCTCTAGTCAAGGAAACAGAAAGCATCTTTCTGCCTTCAGTCAGCTCTGAGAAGGCTGACAATACAGGTGGGAGATTCTATACGCTATCCACACCTACCTAAAAGTAAGTCGCATTGAATACAGTAGGATTTAGTTCTGAATAAAGTTTTATAGAATGGACCGTGCTGTTAAGGATGAATGGGCTGTGTAGTAGCTATCCATTGGCCATATCACAGATTGAAAGAGTGGCTTTTTTTGGGGGACCTGCTGGTAAATTGGTAAGTAATTTTTTTAGGGGAAGGTGCTTTTATGGTCCCCAAAAGTAACTTGTCTAGGTTTTCTGCCAGAAATGAGACATTAATTCTCTGTCACTGAAATGTGATCTAAAAGGAAGATAAGTGCTTTTGAATTTTCAGTATCATTTCAGTCACCACATTAATTCCATAAACAAGGATAGTTTGGAAATGTTATCCATAGTCAAGAGTTGATAATCCCAAATATTTGTGTTAAATATCTATAGGAAGTATAGAAGGAATATAAGAATAATTAATGAAAGAAAATAATATTTTATGTGTAATAAACTTTAATAATTAGAAAATATACACAAGGGAAACTTTTCTCTATGTTCTAAATTGTAATTTTATGTATCTCACCTAGATTAATAAGTCAAATTGATTTTGAATGTAATATGATATTATAACCCTTTTTTCATTGTGTAGTTTTCTCTCTTTATTAAGGTAAAGAATTTTGTACTATTTTCTGTTATAAGGTAAAGGTTTGATCTTGTATTATAACAAAAGTAATAATAAAAAAGAAAAAAAGAAACTGAAAAAAAGAATTGATAATCTCAAATGAGAAAGAACAACTGCATGCAGCCCTTCCCAATGAGTAGCCAGCTTGTTGGGGGCAATTAGCCACAAAAACATTGTAAACTGCTTAGGGAGTGCTTTGCACTGATAAGCAGTACAGAAATGTAACTGTTATTGCTATTGCTATTCCCAACACATGGGTAGACTTAGAATGCATGAAGTGCAAATTTACATAATATACAAGTATACATACGCTTGCCCTTCTCTCCTGGATTGAAAGCAGTAAATTCATGTTCTTTCTTAGACCCCAACACATATTAGTTCCAAGTTGTTTGGCTTTCTGTGCAAAGCTGTGTTGGTTACAGCTAGATTATCAATGACTGAACTGATCCAATTTAAGAGGAGCCCAGCGCTGATGGGAAAAGATACAGTTTGCTTCCTTTTCTTCTGTGGTTGCTTCCTGAATTTCCCAGTGTTTCTATTATCATCAGATTTTCGGTCTGTTTACTTGAATAATTGAGTGAAAATGCATGGGATCATCCTATTAGTCTCTCACTTAAGTTATAAGTGCACAAATTTACACAAGAAAGTTTTTGCATTGTTTTCTACTGTGCTTTGTATTTTATATAGTGCGCATGTATTCGTTAATTTAATTTCCATGCCGTCTAGAATAACTCACTCATGTTCTCAAGGGGGCTCCTATTTTTGGAACTCCTTCAGGGCCTCAACTGCCTTAATATGGTGTGGCTTATGACTTTCCTGCTCTCCTTTCCTTTTGTCCCCACACTATTCGGGTTCCCTCAGTAGGTGGTTGGCTGCTACACCGTCTAGGCACAGTTGCTTTGTGGAGTCTGAGAAAAAATGGCAGAGTGTGACTGCAGCTGCTAGGCAACCAAATACTTCAAACCTGCCCCTCTCCCAACAGTATCATTTCAAAGCTTGCACTTATGCCTTATGCAAAAGCAGATCCGCACCATGTGAGGAACACAGTTATCAGATTACTAGACTCTTGTCTACCTCTGGAGGTTTAGAAGGGGGAAGAATTAGTAGCATCGACTATGAACAGTGAGACAAAGCAGGCCAGCCAGATGATGAAAAGGCTGTGCCCTTCTTCAGCTCTCTTCTCCTCCTCTCCATTCTGTACCTCATTTCTCCAAACAGTCACGTTTATGCTAACTGGCCCATGACAGTGATGCAGCAGAGCTAAGCTGGGGCCTTCAGACAGCGGAGCGAACAAAACCTTTATGTTTCACTAGCATTTAAAAAAAAAAGTGGTGGGGAATAATGTCATCATGAAATATGCAAAGTGCATTCATGTTGAGCCAGCTCACATGTGGATGCTGTTCTTCCAGAGCAACCCACGCTGACATGCCTGCTCTCCTTCTGCAGTGGGAGTGAAAAGACTGCTGCTCAGCTATGAGCAATTAGCTCCATTTCCTTCTCCCACCCTCACCCCTGTACAGTAAGCAAAGCAAGTCTTCCGACTGCCTTGTAATAGCCCAGGGACCTGCAGCATGTTCTCGCTTTCTCATTTCACTAATAGCATTTGTCCTTCTTCACTGCCTTCCCCTCACTCACACACACTGTTGCATTTAGCATTCTAAACCAAAGCAAGCATTGCCACTGAGCCATGAATTCCCTCCCTTCTTTTTCCTCTCTGAGTACCCTTCCCAGATTCTTCATATTTCTCTGCTGTGATTAACTGGCCGTCCTTGTACTTATAAATGGCATGATAGGATTTAGATCATTTCTCATTTATATATGAGTAGCAGAGATGGATGGAGTCTCAAGCCCAGGCAATATTGCTTTGCTTCAACTGTTTCTGTTAGAAAGGCCCAGTAGGAAGTAATCTTAGGTTGCGTTAAAAAAAATTCAAAGGAAGGCTTGAAAAATATTAGAATTGGTTATATTTCCATTAAAGCAGCAATGCCCTGCTTTTTAAGATATTGAATACACACATGCGCACACACACACACACAAACATTCTTTCAAAATGTGAATATATTTTTGTGTTTATATTCTTTAAAGAATTGCATGCAGGCACACACAATTTAGAGAAAGTTGAGTATTTGCATGCATGTACATGCATGAAATGCTCAACTTCCTTTAAAAAGTATACAGAAGTTCAATGAATTGCCAGACCAGTTTTTTGGCTCTTTTTTCATAGGTCTTCGGATGGACTCCTTCTGCAGGCTCATTTGAGGACGCCAGATTAGCAGGGCTTGCTCATGTGACCTTGATCTAATTCAAGAACAGATTAGTGACTGTGCCCTTCCTCCAGCTCTATCAGGGATGAGTGAGAATTTCATCTCTCTTTGTGTTTTTTTAATTGGACTTTACCAAACTTCAGAAAATGTAATGCAAGAAGCAAATCTAACATATTTGCCCATCCCTGAGTACTATCTACTGCTAGAAAAGAGCAAGGAACGGAATGATGTTGGGTTTTTGGGATCACCAAAGAACTAAGAGTAATTATGGATGAATTCAGACAGAAATGTATACTTTTCTTGGTTGTGAATGTTCCGTTTCTGTTTGTTCTTGTTTATTTTAATCTGTTGCAGCTAAAAGAAATAAAAACAATGAACAATTAAATTCATATTACTTCTCAGGAAAATTCCCCTTGTTTCTGCAATATTGGTTTTATTTCTCTTAATGGGAGTGGTTAGTGGTTTGACTAATCTTGAGGGCTGACCCAGTGGTTATGCCACTATCAACACTGTCCACACTTTCTCCCTAAATTGTCCTGAACACCAAGATGTATGATGCCTTAATATGCTGATGCAATTCTTTTTTAGAATCATCATCATCATTACCGTCATCTTTTTGCTCTTTCATCTTTAGATATTTCTTTTTCAATGATTCCTAGCGTGTTATACAGTATAAACCACTACAAGTCTACTCAGAAGTAAGCCTCATTATCTTCAATGGAATTTATTTCTGGGTAAATACATAGTTCTACTTGGAACTAAGCTTCATTGTCTAAGAAAGAGACTAACTGAGAGGGGTCTTGTGTGTGCACATGCTAATTTTAGCACCAAATAGAGAGACCCTAATACCCTCTTGAGAAACAAAGAAAAAGCTGAGGAGACAAAGCTAGCAGGAGGAGGTGTTACTGGGAGGACCAGGGAAGTGCTGCTGCTGCTTCTACATGACAGTCCCTATGGTCTGTGAGCACACATGTCATCCAGCAAATATGGCTGACAAATGTGGCCAGGGGAAAGAGGAGATGCAGGCTTTGCTAATGAGGCAGATCACCAATATGGGTGGGGAAGAGAAAACAGCAAGACACCCCAAAGGAACTGCAGTCAGAACTAATTTAAATCATCATTTTAAAAGTATAAATGAAAAGTACCAGTTATGGTAGAACCAGTTGCCAGGAACTTCAGGTGTATGATTTTGTCATCTGAATCAAAAATTTAAATCCAGGAACAGTAGTGTACTTTCAGGCACAGATACCATTCACATTCCCCTTTATCTTCTTGCTGTCCAGCTGTCAACTGCTTACAAAAAAATTCCAGGCCTCTGGTTTCCCTTTAAGTCAAGCAGGCCCTCAAACAGAAGATCATCTTCTGGAAGTCCCATAAACAGAGGAATGACTTCTACAAAGTCAGATACTGGCCACTCTACGCCAGTCCCTATGATGGCAACATCTGGAGCCTCATGGCTGTCATGATAGCGTTTAAATTGTTTTGTGTTCTATTTATTTAATGTCAGTCTTCAAAGTAAAATTCTTTCAAGTTTTTCAAGTGGAAGAGCAAGCCTCACTGTAAGGATAAATCAGCTTGATTTCTACAAAGACATCTCATACCTTTTCAGCTCTTCACATTTATTTGACAGTGTTAACAACATGTTTAGGGATGATCTGTTCAGAAGAAGCTATCATTACTTCAGTTTCCAAGTGTTGTTTTTTTTTTGATAACCTAGGTTGCAAACCTAATGAACAGAGAACTTCAGAAAACTGAATTAAAAAGAAGGTAATGTATGGTACCCACTTCTCCAAATTTTGGCTTAGTCTAACTCTACTCCAAGAGTTGAAAAGATCAGATACAGAAGACCTGTGACTGTCTGCCTCCTTTTCTAAGGTCAGGGCCATGATTCAAGCTGTTTTACATACTGCTTCCTGGCAAGAGAGGGGAGTACATTGCAGAAAAAGAGGCTCTGGGACAAAAAGAGCTCCAGACAACTCAGGTAAGTAATTCTGATACTTATCTAAATACTAATAGAGAAAGAAAAGACATCACATCAGTAGCTATCTGTGCCATTTTAACTGTTTTTTCTTGGAAGGGAGCTTCAAACAGTGATGGAGTTGAGAGTGTGATGCTTGTGTGATGCTTGGGAAAATGTCTTCAATTGACTGTGGTTGTTGCAGCTGTCATGATGAGCTCTTGCATTTGCAGAGTTATCACTATACCACACTACTGTCTACAACTACTCTCCTTTTATAGGAGGCATAGCCATTGCACATTTTAAAGGCCATTATCCACAGTGTCTTAATATGGTGACAAGCCAAAGCAAGTAAATACCAAAAAGCAAAGTTCCTTCAACAATACTGATTAGCTAGTCTGCAATCAGATATAGTTTTGCTTTTACTTTGCCTCTAAATTGCACTTGGGAACTTTTCATGTAATCAAACTTCATGATTCCTTCATGAACTTCTGTGAATGAATAATATAGCATAACAACAGTAACAAATATTTATTTCTCGCCTGCCTCTCCCTATGGATTGAGGTGGGGAAAAACAGCAGATTAAAATACAACATACAACATCAGTTAAAAATAAATTAACCAGTTAAACATACAACATCAGTTTAAAAGAGCATAGAAGACCAATACATATTAAAAAATAATTTAGAATTCATAATTTTAAAATAATCTAGATAGGCCTGCTGGAAGACACCAGTCTCTAGTGCTGTTTTAGACTCAAACAGTGTATTAAGCTGTTGAATCTCTTCCAGTACACCATTCTACAGTTGAGGGGCAGCTGAAGAAAAAGTCCTCTGGGTGACAGTTGCCAACCTAGTCCTGGCTGACTGAAGTAAATGTCCCCCAGAGCACCTGAGTGTGTGGGTTGGATTGTAGGGGAAGAGGAAATCGTTAGAAGTAACCTGGGTAACCTGGACCCAAACCAGGTAGGGCTTTAAAGATAAAAACCAACACTTCATACTTTGCTTGGAAACTGATTGGCAACCAGAGGAGTAATTTCAAGATCGGTGTACTATGATCACTTTGAGATGTACCAGTAACCAAGGTGGCTCTCATGTTTTGAACTAATTGAAGTTTCTGGTGCAGAGGTAGCCCAACGTATAGTTGTAAGGCCCCGCTTTGGGGATGCCCAATATCAATATGGTTTGGATGGGCACCATACTCAATTGGTACCATATTGGATTGGCAACACATGTTCAATTGGCTCTAATATCAAATTCAAGCTTGAGAGGTGATCGAGAGGTCAAACCAAGGGAAGAGATCTGACTGTAAACATGAGAAAGAAAGAGACTGGTCAGTCTAAGACACCCTCCAGGTATGACTGGGCCATTTGTCAGGCAAATAGATGCTGTTCCTGTGGATAATAAGAAATAGAAGCTGGAATTTTCCAGGGAACACAATTGTGAGAAGCCCCCCAGGACACTGACTGACAGATACCCATCCCCTGTGTACCTGGACTCCTTCCTCTTGCCTTGTAGCACCCACAATAGACAGCTATTACAACACACATTATGTCTTTGCCATCTAAACATTGCGAACATTAGTGGGTTGGTAGTCCATTGCCTGTGCTGCAACTCTCATTGTTCCACATCTGGAACTGCACATATCTTCCACTGCCACAGCCTATTTTTTGGGTGCAAATACCCCTGATTCCAGGATGCCCAGTGCAGTTTCTCAAAGGTCTACCTGTCATTCTGTCTGGCTGGCTCCTGAACGAGAACTGTCCTTAGGTCCTACCTAAGCCAAGCCACATTTCAGCTTCTTCATACTCTTCTGGACTGGTAATTATAAACCCCAAAACCCCTCAGCCTCTCTATCCATAATTTTTCCTGCCTTTATCCTTCAGCTAGCTCTTGTGTGAATGTTTGGCTGTTTGTATCTTGTGTGCCATGTATGAGTAAACTCCCTCTCAATAAAACACATTTTTAGCTTACTTTTGAATCTCTGGCTGGTTGTTTTCCTGTGTGAGCCTGTAAACATTGGTCGAAAAGGTCTTGTTAAGTTATCCCCACTCTCGCAAGCCCCCTCTTTGAGCTAATTCATTTGCCACTTTTGCAAGGAGGTAGTTGCCATTGCGGGGTGGCCCTTGTGGCACCTACATTTTGGGGTAACATAGTATATTGCAGAAATCTAGCCTTCAGATTACCACTGTGCACTACCGTCTTTAGATCCTCCAACTCTAGGAAGGGGTGCAGCTGGTGTTACAGCTGAAGTTGATAATTGGGACTCCTGGCCATTGTATCTGTCTGAGTTGCCATTTTGAGTGATAGATGCAGAAGTGCTTGCAGGCTGCAAACACAGTCTTTCCGGGGAGTGTAACCCCATCCTCACCTCCAAATCTAGGTGAGGAGCTTTGATAATAAGCACTCCCCTCTGGTCTGGATTCAGCATCAGTTTACTTATCCAGCCCATTACCTCACACAGGCATTCATTCAGAGACACACTATCCTTAGCTGAGGCTGTTTCTGAAGGCATGGAGAAATATATTTGGGTGTCATCAGCATACTGATAGCACCCGACCCTCTGGCCTCTGGATGATCTCTCCCAACGGTTTCATGTAGATGTTGAACAGCATTGCATATGCCTTTTTGTTTCTTTTTTGAGGAGCAGCTGTTCCCAAGCAGCAGCATCTGGAATCCACCTGAAAAATAGCATCGGACATCTTAATAAGTCCACCACCCCTGCAAGGATAGATAGTAGCTGTGATACTAACTCTGACCAGGAAAAAAAAATGTCCATGACAATGCTGAAGTATTAACTACCTCCATCCATAGTTCTTAGAACTGAAAACAGTATCAAGGATGCGACCCGCTGAATGTATGGGTTCTGTGATCAATTGGGATAGACCCATGTCTGTCATTGATGCTATGAACTCCAAAGCTTTACTTCACAGACTACTCTCAAATGGAATGCTGAAGTCACCCAAGACCAAATAGTGACTCCAACACCTACTCCAAGGCCAGGCTGTCTGATAGGCAGCAGCGTGGCTGGTATACTAACAGAAACCCCAGTCTATCTCTTGTCTTCAGACTCAGGTATTCACATTCAGTGGGATTCTGCTTCCTCACAGGTAGTCTGGTTAGGCTAGACCACAGCTACTCTATACCCAATGCTCAGTTTCCCTCACCTGCTCACCAACAAAATACCTGCTGAGAGAGCCTGCATCCATGTTGGGTCACTATCATCTCTATCATGAACCACTGATTATAATATCAGTTACTCCCCTGTGGTCCTTGTTGATTGTTGTATGAAGAGCTTTCATATTTTGTTTTTATCTAGCTATTTTTTGTTGTTGGAGACAGTGCAGGATTATAGGCACTTGAAACACATGCAGGACTTTTGCCTTGAGACTGTGCATTTTGGGGACAATATTCTAAGTTGGTAAAATCAAATGATAAGGCAAAATATCATTTTTAGTATTCTTAGGCCCTTTTCACATGTGGGGGGCGGGAACGGGCGAAAACACGCTAAAACGGAGCTTACCCGCAGCCGGGTAAGTCCGTTGCCACACGGAGCAGCATGAGCTCACTGCTCCACACTCCTCCGGCGTCCCAGATGGCTGCTTCCAGTTGGTGGAGGCTCTCCACCAACTGGAGAAGCTCGCCAGCCGGAAGCCCGCCCCCGGCAGATCTGCAGGCACGCACTTGCGCACGCCTGCAAATCCACTTTGGAGCCGGGCGATGGAGCGGCACGGGGCTGTGCACTCTGTGCTTTTTAAAAACCTCTAAAAAGAGGTTTTTAAAAAACAAGCAGCACGGCTAGTTTCCGCCGCTCCTGAGTGGATTCTGGTGTGGAACTACGAAAAGTAGTCCGTGCCAGTCCACTCTACGGTGTAGAAGACCTCAGTGAGAGGTCGCTCTACACTGTTTCAGAAGCCCGGTATGGAAATGGCCTTAGTTTATTAATACTGTGAATTATTGAAGGGGGAAAGTGCAGAACAGTCACAGATTTGGTTCCAGTTGTCATTGGAACTACCAGAGCCAAAAAAGCAAGATCTTGGAAAAATCCAGAAAGACTGTCTGATACTGGCTGGACAGGCTTTGGTGCATTGACAATAAAAGCACAAGCAGCAAAGGGAGAAATAGCAAAAGACAATTTTGCAGACAGATGTGATCTGTTTATATCCCAAGTTTCAGACTTAACTATGGGTCAAGGCCCATCATTAACACACAGGATTTTTTGGCATGATGCATTGAAAAAAAATCAAAGGGAAGTTTAATATTAGGGCCCTTTTTGCACCTCACTTGTTCCCAGAGGTGTCCTGTGGGAATCCCGGCAGCAGCTCTGCTGGGAGGGAAGCGCAACAGGAGTGCTTCTCTCTGCCCTGGCTGCCTCCAGGATCCAGGAAGCACGATGGCCCTGCTGCTTCCTTCCACAGGACAGCCGGGTACTGTCCCAGGCAGAGCTGGGGCAGGAAGTGCAGCCATTGTGCTTCTGGACCCTCTGCGGACCAGGTAAGGGTGAGATGATGGTGCGATCTTGGCCACTGATGGGGAAAACCCATCAATGATTTACTCTGTGATTACGCCACCTGGGAACAGGAGAAGCACAGGACCATGACATCATATAGAACTGTTGTTGCGGTCCCATCCTTCTGTTCCTATGGTGGGTTGGGAGGGTTCAGTGGAAAGGGCCTAGGTGTATCATAAAGTAGGTTATTTGAAGGAGATAATTGTTATTGTGTCCCTTCAAGTCATTTCCAACTTATGATGACCTTAAGGAGAATTTATCACTGGGTTTTCATGGCAAGATTTGTTCAGAGAGGGTCTGCCCCTGCCTTTCTCTTAAGTGTGACTTGCCTAAGGTCACCCAGTGGGTTTCTAAGGCTGAGCAGGGATCCAAACCCTGGTTTCCAGAGATGTAGTCAAACTCTTAAACCAATACACCAAACTGGCTTTCAAATGAGACAGTAGTTCACTGACAATGAAAATACTTTTTTTAAAAAAACTTTTATTTACCTACTGCCACTATTATGATATTCATAAAAAAATTAATACAAATATCCTCACTGTCACAATTTTTATTATTTTCTATTATAGATAGAAAAGAAATGTATATTAATCTTTTTTAAAAAATAACAAAATTATCCAATATTTGTGATCTTTGAGGATATTAACAAAAGAGCACAGGTACCTTTCACTTCCCCATTGTCAGCAGAAAACAGTGAGTAGCAGATCCTTTCTTTCTTTTCCATTCTTGAATTATATGAAAATAAATAGCCCAGCTCAAGATACATGCCTTTAAAAATGTGCACAGATGTGCTGTAGTTTATGTCAAAAATGCAACACGTACACCACAATATGTATGCATTTCTATGTGAGGGGCAAAACCCCCCAACAACAACCAAAGTCTGACAATCTACAAACAAGGAGCAGAAGGAAAGGGCAGTCTGAGTTTGGAGGAATGCAACAAAACTGGGAGATTTTCACATCCCTGATCTCTTTAAAGCTAACTAGCTTTTAATAAAACATAAAATACCCCCCAGCTCACAGTTAATATGCTTCTTCTATCTTTTTGTGAGCTGAATTTTAAGGGTGCCTGTATATTTCACCCATGTGGTATAGTGGTTTGAGCATTAGACTATGACCCTGGAAACCAGGATTCAAATCCCCATGTGGCCGTGGAAACCCGCTTAGTGACCTTGGGTGCATCACATGCTGTCATCCCCCAGAAAATCCCCAGATGGGTTTGACCTAAGGTTGCCATAAGTTGGAAACAAGCTGAAGGCACATAGTTTTATAGGCTTCTTTGGACACACTTGAGCATCCTAAGCTTGCTTGGTTTTGCTGGGTCAAGCTATGATTTGTGTGTGTGTGTGTGTGTGTGAAAGAGAGAGAGAGAGATAGAATGGATGGATTTGTCTGTAAACTGCACATCTAAAGTATTTTGTGAACTTTGCAAACAGCACAGTGTTTTGTTACCCTGTGAACTGGGAGTCCCTGGAGGGACACCAAAATGTGCCCCACTGAAGTTGGGGAAAATTAGCTCAGAGCACTGCTTAGCGTTACGAGAGGCAGGGTAACGTAGCGAGATCTTGAACCCTATGTCTATGGGGTCGGGTCGAGTCAAGGAGAACACAGAAGTTGAAATAATAAATGATGTTTATTAAATACAAGCAAAACAGTGTATGCGACACACTCATACAAGATAACTAAAGAAAATAAAGGTTGGAGTGGTATAGAGGGATTTTTAGAGGGATTGCTGGTTTGGGTGATACTTCACCTGTCCTGAAGCCCGGAAAAATAGAGAGCGAGGCTGGGGTGCGGTGTAACTCAGCACGTGGGGCTGAGGGGAGGCCCGCCAAGCAAAGCGGCAGCAAGGCGGGATGAAACTCGGGAGAGTTCCGAGGAAGGTCTCGGAATCAAGGGTTTTTGTAAGGAGAATTGTGACTGCAGGCTATGCCGTACTTGGGGGAAAACAATAGATTTGGAGTTGGAGACAAAGCCTCCGAAAGGTCAGAATCTGAATGATTGAGTTATCGTAACGGTTCTCAATAGAGTAGCCAGTATGCAAATGCAGAGTACTTGGGTATTGCATAGTTTACCCATCAAGCTGCCATCGCGGGGCAGAGGCTCTTTTGTAAGTGGCATGCATACTTAATTAGAGTACTTGCCTGGAGGTCTCCTAAAGCAGTGAGTCAGCTATTTCTGGCCTGCCTGTATTGTAGTTTGCATATTACGGTTATTAACGGCCGAGCTTGTTTACGTGCTTGTCCGGTGGCCTCGCAAGCACGTGGAAAGGAATAGAGAAGTGCAGCCGAATTGCGATATCAAGGGATATCTTTAATATCTCCAAAGCTCGGACTAGCCAGGGTGGTAACAGTTTCCTGCTCCAAACTATGAATCTTGACAGTGTCCTTTGTCCTTTCAAATAAATTATATGCAGTAAAATGAGGGTTGACCTCTTCTCCTTCAAAGGATATGAAACACAAAAAGTATCTCAGTGGCATAAAGGTCAGTCTTAAACTGATTGAGGTCCAATGGAAATTCAGAATTAAGAGTGACACCAACTACATTATTGAGTTTTATCTCCAGTGTAATCAGTGAAATGACTTCCTGGCTCTCAGAGAAAGTCCTGTATTAGGAATAAGACAGCTGTTGGAAATGCAAAGATATATGTAGAGAAAAGAGCCAATTTTAGACTTAAGTTACAGACTTCAATGTAAGCATCTGTAAAATAGATTACGACTTTCTAATATAAGCCATTTGCTGTACACGATACCTTTCACTGAAGGCTGTGGAGCCAACAAAGTGACTTTTTCCAACAGAATGCGGACCTGGAAGATCTAGGTTTGGATCCCAGTTCAGCAGCAGACTGCACAATTAAAATTTTTGCACATCAAAATGCATACACACACACACACACTAAATTCTCTGACTGGAGTGGCCATGCATCTAACTCTACAGAAAATGTTGTTCTATTTGGGGACATCCTTTATTTGAATGAATGCCCGGGCCAAGTCCAGCTTCCAGATGAGTAATCTGTTGTGTCCCAGTCAGACCAGACAGTCAATTAGCAAAGTGGCAGAGCAGAGCTTACCCATGAAGACAAGGGCAAGGGTAGTCCAAACAAAGTTCAAGTTCGAAAGCAAACAAATCCACAAGGCAAATCTGAGATGTAGTCAAAGGTCCAAGGGGCTGAGTCAGGAGTCAGGAGTCAAGAGAACACACCACAATATAGTCAAGAGTCAAGAGAACACACCACAGGGCTTCAACTACTGGGAAGATCAGTTGTCGACGATGAGAGGGATGGACCAGCTGTCTGCCCATTATCCACTAATGATGTCACCACAGGTGTTCCCTCATTAAGACTCATTTGTTATTTAAATGAGCTGAGCGGTGGAGCCCCTCTTTCTGGTGCCATCTCTTTCACACAGTAAAAATCTGTGTTGCCTCATCTTCTGATATTTGTTCCCCCTGCTCAGGCCTCTGCTGTTGGTTGTTATCTTCCACTGGGCAAGCTTCTGGGGAAACTTCTGCCTCAGATTCAGAATCCTCCTCCTCACTGTCAGGGTCACCAAGGCAAGGCATGAGACAATCAATCAATCAATCAATTGGAATAGAGGGGGTGCTCATCAAATGTGCAGGTGATGCCAGATTGGGAGAGGTAGCTAATGCTTCAGAAATCAGAATCAGGATTCAAGAGGACCTCAGCACATTGAAGATGTGCATCAAAACATACAAAATGAATTTCAGTAGTCAGCAGTCCAGTTTCAAAATGAATGACAGAGCTTTGAAAAAAGTGACTTTACAGACTACAGCTTCCAGAACCTCCAAGCCAGCATGGCCAGTGGCCTGCTATCTGGGGGATTCTGGGAGTTCTGAGGCTCTCCCATTAGAAAGGAAGTGGAAGGGCCTGGAGTTGCCCATCAACCATTATCTGCTAGACAGAGGCCATTTCTGCCCTATACCGTTATAGCGCTCTTATTCCACTTTTAACATCCTGTGGAGTCCTGAGGTTTGCAATTTACTGAGGCCAAGAGCTCTCTGGCTGAGAATTTGAAATGCTCATCCCTAAACTGCAAACCCCAGGATTCCATAGGAGGTTGAAAGTGGAATAATAGTGCTTTAACAGTGTAGGGCAGAAATGGACAGAGACTGGACATGCAGACACACTGGTCACTTGGTCAATCTTCCTTGATATAGCGAGATCTGTTGCATTTCAGTAATAAACCTTTTGTACCTTCAGCTATAAATATACAATACCATGTAAAGAATTTATGTAGACCTGTGTCTTCTTTTTTCCTCTTTTTTGAAGTGGAGTGGAGCAGAATGTGTAAGGGAGCTGCATCACTCATCAGGTAGCATGCCTGTTGGAGGCCATATGTGTCCTACCACTCCTGCATTCCAGTTGAACAGAGGACAAGCATCTCCTGTCCAGTGTGTTTTGAACTAAATCATGTGGACTTTGAAGCTTGCTGATTCCACCCCACAGGCAGCAACAGCCATCTACAGAGAGATTTAGGGAGGGAGAATGCACTGACACTCAAATGGAGTCCCTGGAAGAACATTCCCATTGAGGCTTGAAAGGCAGCCAGCATGTCAAAGAAGACCTTTAAAAAAAATAAATGACCAACTGTGAACAAAAGGAGGAAAAACAATAATAATAACACCAAGTGAATGAATCCTGTTGGAGAGGGGAAATAAACAGTGGGCAGCTCTTGTTTCAGCTGTTTTAATAATGCATGAACACTGCTAACAAATCTGCCATTTTCACACTGCTAATTGCAGAAATATTTGCTGCTTCCCTGGAGCATTTCTTTCACTCTCCTGACACATCATTTTCCCCTGCTCCAAATCTTTTCCATGTGAAGATGAGAAATGACAATCTCTCCAAGAGCAAAACAGAGAAGAAACAGTGGAAAGAAAGAGAAAGGAAACCAGAAGTCAAACTGTTCAAGCATAGTCACCCACTTAAGCGGATACTGCAGTCAAGCCAGGTGTCATCCATCCTAAACACACCAAATTAATTTCAACATGGATAAATGTAAAGTTCGCCATTTTTCCTTGCTGAACTTTATTTAGACAATTTATTCACTGATCCGTGGACATCCCATCATCACCAGTCCTGGGACAGGAGTGGTTTTCCACCACTCTCTTTCACATGCATCCCTCAGCAGCAGCGAATTAGCAGCATTAACATCACTGCTACTTCTGCATTAGGGCACCCATAGTGATGCCTTCTCCCCAATCTTTCCCCACCCCATGGTGCCTGATTGGTTGCCTTTTTCTGGGGC
Organism: Cyclura pinguis; assembly: GCA_030412105.1. Taxonomy (NCBI): domain Eukaryota; kingdom Metazoa; phylum Chordata; class Lepidosauria; order Squamata; family Iguanidae; genus Cyclura; species Cyclura pinguis. The sequence goes on along the minus strand of CM059600.1, from coordinate 128,359,952 downwards.
CTTTTTACCTATTGAGTGGCATTGGATGCATCCATCTGTCCATGTGTCAGGGCTCCCAGATTGATGATGGGAGCTGGTGCGATCGAGGAATGCACACGCAATGCAATGGTCACATGAATGGGGTCAATAACAGACTTTTTCTGTTATTGACATAGGGCACAATACAGGTGGGTTAGGGGCAGTTGGCGGTGGGATAATGATGGGTTGCCCACAATGTCATGTGAAAGCACAGCTCCTGGAACTGCAATCACCCGTCGCTGTGGCAGATTGACACAGCCATGTGGAGATAGCCTTAGTGTGCTCTTGGTGCAGTTCTTCAATCTGTTGAGGTCATCTTGAATCTTGTTTCTGTCTTCTGAGGTATTAGCCAATTGATAGACATTAGGAAAACAAACTACCAAACCTGGTGACAGGACAGAATCCTGCAGCACCCCACTTGGGTCATTTCTTAGTAGGATGAGGAAGAACCATTGATAAGCACTCTTCAGGTGTGGTCCTTCAACCAGCTACAAATCCACCTAACAATAGCATTGGCCAGTCCGCATTTAACTAGTTTATCTGTAAGAATATCACAATGGATTCCTCAGAAACCTTACTGAACTAAAGATACACAGCATCCACAGCATCCTCCTGAGTTATGGCCCATTCAAGGTTTTAGGAGTGTGTACATGGGACTTCACAGGTACACATCCATTGTACTAGTTGACATATCTGCTATTGGAAACATCATTTGGAAAACATGATTGCCACAGTCACTGTGAAATGGCTCTGAGGTTCAAAGTATAGAGAACATAACAAAATTACACAGTACTTCTCTACCGACTCTGATGTTTCATCATACTGGCATCCTTTTGAACTTGCTTATTCTACCTCTATACTGTGAATAAACTAGGGATTCTGAAATGTCACTTTGAAGATTTGGATAAGGTATTGCTCTCTGGCATATTTAGTTTATAGTCTCTCAGTAGGTAAGCTGATGTTTTTAGTGAGCTGCTTTTGAGCAGTCTTCCCACAGTGTCCTATAAACTCATGCCTAGTTAAACAGGCCATTTCTGGAAGACACATCTCAGGAAAGCGGTAAGTGAAAGTGCCCTTGGCAAAGGTATTTTGATCTGTTCACCAAATCCAGAAAGGATGATATTCCACTAATAGCACATGCCTTAAATCTTAACAAATCTAAACTTTAACTTTCAACAAATACTCCTGTTTTCTACTCTCATTTTGAAAGTGATATTTCAAAATCTGCATGTGATTTCCATACAATTACCATAACACTTGCAATTTGATTGCTTTAGCTTTGCTATCTCTTCCTTGCAGTGCCAGCTCCAGGGGTTTTACTTGGATGGTGGGGGCAGAGAGAGAGATTGTTTGGGCAAGATGTCCTCAGCAGTGTTCATTTTCTGTTTTGGTCCATTGGTTTTGCCCGGCTGTTGTTGCCCTTCTTTCCTGCTTACCTATTCCCGGGGCCTGCTCTGCATAAGGAGACAGGGCAAAACAGGTGGATCCTGATGCCCCTCTTTCCTTTTCTTTGCTCCTGAACTTGCCCACTTGCTTGGAGTGGAGAGGTAAGTACTCAGTGATGCAAAGAGGATGAAGATCAGGACTAAGGAGATTACGAGTTGGATGGTAGGCCATATGCTGGAGGAGGGGCCTCACAAGGGCAAGCACCTAGTATTATCAACCCTGGACGCTATCCCTGCTCATTGTTTTGGTCTGCACTAAATATGAGTTTTCACAGGCTGTCAACTGTAAACATCACTACCCATGAACTGACATGCAAGTGGTACTTAATATTTAATAATTTTATTAAATATTAAACACTACTTCATGTCAATGGAATAGACTGGCCAACCATAAAGAGAGTATGTGTCACTAAAAGAAAAGGACAATAGATAACATGAATTTGTACATGTCAATTTATTTATACAGATGCAAATTCAGAAATAATTACAGCAGATTCAATTGAGCTATAATATAGCTCATTGTGATGGGGATGCCTGTATCTTTAAACAGAGGGTCGGCTTTGAACAGAGGACTTTCTCCTGTAAACGTGATCATATAATTATCCCACCATTCCATATTCTCAGAACTAAAAACTTTTCCATCTCAGCAAATATACATTATCAGTTACTATGTAGCACATCAAACGGTCATGTACTAAAACGGAAATACAATACCAGCTACAAATGTCAACTATTTGTAGAACATGTGGCAACAAATGAACAACCAGCGGATAAAGTGGGCAATATGCAACAACAACAAATACAGAGGGGAATTTTTTTTCCCAAGCATGAATTCAATTCAGCTGTAACATGCTGGTTTCCTAAGAGGTCATCTTTTCTCTCTGTGAGAGGCATGGCACAAACAGAAAGCTTTGTCTGATTGTTTCCGCTCTTATTGGGATGCCTCTGTTTCTTTGTATGTTACATAACACGGTAACATTATGAGGTGCCTGATATAAGTATTATAATTAAATCAGACAGCTCACAAATGAAAAATGTCTTTACCCGAGGAGCTTAACCAGAAGAAAAGAGACTCACTAGTATATGGTTGGTGACGAGCGGCTGGGTGAAGGAGAGGACAAGGCAATAGAGAAGATTAGCTACTAAGAGAAAGGCTTTGCATATTAAAATGTGATTTGCATATATTATCCCACATCAAATGGGCATCTAGAAGCTTTCTCAGAGGATTGCTGCACAAATATGATTTTTCTTCGTCCAAGTCTATCCACTTAGTCTCCGTAAGCCCTGGTGAAAGTAAAGAAAATTGGAAAGCTAAACTATCATTTGATAGTCCATTAAAAAGCAATTTTAGTTCTTTAGGACGGGAAAAATGGAAAGTTGGAAGGTGTCTGATTATCTTCATTCATCATCTGGTCGTCTGCTGACTTAAGTGGAGAACATGAGTTCCACCCCAGCAGAACCCTCCATTGGGCTGTGCAGTGACTGTTCCCCTCAACAACTGTATGCTCCTCTTAAAATGTCCAAGACCACCCAGAATAGAGCAACATAGACAGGTTCTGTGTAAGAGCTATAACTCAAGTAGTATTTTTTCATTTCTTATAATTAACATTCCACTATATGGATAAGGATGTGTTGAACCTTCCCTGCTTGCAGCAAAGTGTCACCACATCTTCCGGACATTTAGGCAGCTGTCCTACACACATTCACCTGGGAATGAACTCCACTGAGCACAGTAGGGCCTACTTCTCAGTAAATGTATGTAGGACTGTGTGGCTCCTTGTAAAAGTTAGGAAGCTAATCACAGGACTTGTCTTTCTGTATGGTTATTTCACATTTTTAATGGATCCTTTTGTGGAGAACTAGTTTAGTATAGCAATTTGAGTTTTGAAGTAGGACTCTGGGGCCACTTCTGCACTAGGCTGTTATAGCGCTATGATTCCACTTTCAACCTCCTATGGAATCCTGGAGTTTGCAGTTTCGGGAAAAACTTAAAAAAAAAAAGTTTTACTGACTTGCAGTTGTACAGAGTGCTCACTATTGTTCTGTGTGTACCTAGTTAAAATGTGAATGGACTTGTCATGGCCCATTTTGCTCCCACTGTAAAGCACTCATTATTTTTCCCTCTTTTGCCTTTTTCTCTCTTCGTTGTTGGAGAAGACACCCATTTTCCTTTGTAAAATAGCAGTCCCATTATTACCGTTGAAAAAATTATTAATAGATTTTGGATTGTGAAGTAGTCAAAAGGATACAATTGTTTCTAAAAACTGCAAATGGTGAGAGAAACGTCCTTAGAAGTGAAGTCATACAGCACAGTCCTATACATGTTTGTATGTATCCCTTCCTCTAACACCTGAACCAATGACAGAGGTCTTTTGAAGAGGTGCTCCTGCCTCCTGATGGCTGTACAGGGGTCTGAGATCCCCACTGAAGCTGCTAGGAGTAGGGCCTTGAGTGCATTGGCTCCCATCTTATGCAATGTCCTTCAAAGTGTGCTAAGGCACACATCTATACTTCTTTACTTTTGCCCTTCACTGAAAACAAGCATAGCCTGTCTTTAAAGATTAAATTACAGCCACTTTTAATAATGTGTGTTTTTTAAAAAATACTTTTGCATATGTTTGTTTTAACCTGCCATTCTGAAATCTCCAATAGTCAATGTTTTGTCAATATAGTAAATAATAAATTGACAAATAAAAATATTTCCTCAGAAGGTGTTTGATGAGGCTTGCGTCTTCTTAGTTTAGGAAGCTTAGGACCACAGCTTTCAGGCAAAATCTGATACATGCCTGTTCAGAAGCCAAGTTCACAGTCATTTAGGAGGGCTTATTACCAGGTGAGTGTGTATGAGATTGCAGCTTTAGCCAGACAGTTGTCCCCCAGCCACATTTAAATTTTTTTGCTAACAGGCTGGTCCAGAAAAAAACAAAACAAAACAAAACAAAAACCTGTAGCTGGAATCCTATGGGTTATTCCCAACCACAGTAGACCCATTGAGCAATTATTGAATGCTGAGTAAACATACAGGTAAATCCAGTGAATCCAATGGTTCTGCTTCTTTGGAATGGGGATGACAATGGTGATGATGATGATCCACCTTTTTTACCATCTAGACTCAAGACAGCTTATACAGATTATATAAAAGTTACAAATATATTTGAAATATTAATAATATCAATAATTAATAAATATTAATAATATGTGTTAATTATTAATGCATATATTTAATAAATATAATATATTAATATATTAAATATTACGTATATTTAATATTTAAAATATATTTAATAACAGCAGTATTAAAAGCAATTAAAAGCATAACCATTGAAAAGAAGACAACAAGTAAATAGTACAGGACATTCTGAAAGGCCTTTTTGTCCCTGAACAATCAAAGATGCACTAAAACAAAGAGATCTGCACCTGCCTACAGAGGGATAACAGGGAAGGTTCAAGTCTAACCTCTTTAGCAAGGGGATTTCAGAGCCTGGGAGCAACCACTGAGGAGACCGTCTCCTCTATTCCCACCAGATGTACCATTAGGGTGGTAGGACAGGGAGAATGACTCCCCAGAACATCTCAAAGCACATGCAAGGTTCGTGTTCCAAAATACAATCCTTCAATAAATTGGGCCATTTCTGCACTACACTGTTATACTGCTATTATTATTCCACTTTCAACATCCTGTGGGATTCTGGGGTTTGTAATTTACTGAGGCCAAAGAGCTCTCTGGCTGAGGATTCTAAATGCGCCTCCCTAAACTGCAAATCCCAGGATTCCATTGGGTTTTGAAAGTAGAATAATAGCACTATGACAGTGAAGTGGAGGAAGGCCCCTGGACTTGAGCCATAGATGGCTTAATAGATCACAACCAGCACTTTCAATTGTGTCTGGAAACAGACTGGCAGTCAATGGAACCATTACAATGAAGGAGTTGTGTGTTTCTTGTACTCAGAGCTGGTTACCAATCTGGCTGCAGGTCTTTGGTCTGACAGGATTTAGGCCTATGCCACCTGTACTCTGTACCCACAGTTACATAAAAACATGTAATTTTGCAAAGCTGTGAATCCTATACTGTAACATTTACAAGCCCACCAGAACTTTGAGATTATCCAGAGAGGCCCTCCTCTCCATCGTACCATACTCTAAGGCCCTTTCTGCAACTTACTTGTGTCCAGTGTGGTCGCACGGGGATCATGCGAGCAGCCTCTTCTGTGAGACTCTTATGTCCCCTCTGCTCCAGCTCTGCAGGAGCTGCCTGCCTGCCAGCAGGCAGCATGAGGGCTCCGCCTCTTCCTTCTGCAGTACAGCCGGGTATTTTCCCAGGCTGTACTGGGGGAGGAAGCATGAGGGTCGTGGCTCTGGAGGCTCTGCACATATGGTAAGTGCATGTGGGGCCCCAGAGCAATGCGCAATCGCGCACCATTTTCAGCTAAAAGCTGAAAATGATATAGTGCACGATCAGCGCCTGCTGGCCCTGGCAGGATCGCGCGATTGTGAGGACGTCGTCTGAAACGCTCCTTGCAATCGCGTGATACTCCGGAGGCCCTTTTGCATGACAAATGCCATGCGAAAAGGGCCTAAGATGTGTTTGGAGAGAACAAGGGAAAGGGCCTTCTCAGTGGCTGCTCTCAGACTTTGGAACTCCCTCCCTAGAGTGGCCAGGATGGCTCCTTCCTTGTTCTCCTTTTGACAGCAGGTTAAGACATTTTTGTGCCATCAGCCTTTTATAAATTGGCTGGATGTGGGTTTGTGATGCTGTGCAGCTTTGTTTTAAAGTGGTAGAGTTTTAATGTATTTTAATGTATCTAATATTTTTAATATTAGTATTTTAATATGTAATTGTGTTAACATTGTAAATGGTTTAATTATTTTTTAAATTTTATATTTATACTTTCATAGATGTTTTAATGTATTTTGTTTTAGTCTTGTTAGCCACCTTGAGTCCCACTGTTGGGAGAAAGGCAGGGTGATGATGATGGTGAAGAGAAGAAGAAGAACAGGCAACAGTGGTCATAATTCAAAGTCATCAACTCCCCAACATGATTTTCAAGGAAAGCAAATTCCTTCCTGTGGAACCACATATAAATAGAGGCATTTAATTCTCTGAATTCAGTGTTGTTAACACTGATGCATCAGAGAAGAACAGTCTCTCATGGTGCTAGAAGATGTGAAGCTTATTTATGTGACTGTAACAAATTCTGGAGAGTAATAGTTTTCTCAGCTGTTTTGACAATTAAGGTAAAAATAAATAACCATATAAGTACAGCATGCGCTGGAGATTAGAGAGGGCTGTTTAACATGAACAAAAATCCCATGCGTTTCACAGATTGCCCTGAAAGTCCAATTTTCATGCTCCTGAGAACAGCCTGAGAGTAACAAACATGAAATCAAAATGGAAATATTTATCAGTGCTGGACATACAGCAACACTTCAGATGTTTCTGCTTTCATTGGAAGTAGCTCAGAATCAATCATGTTGCTTTTCTGAGATGCTCATTTTTATTTTTACTTTTTACTTTGGCCCAAGATGCTTTTTCATCCAGAGATTAAACAACCATGGACAAAAGAGCACAATACTTACTAGATATACGAGAAAATAAAAACCCATGAAAATGCCTAATATCTCCAATTTGATGGAAACTGTTCCCCCTAAAGTTTCCATTTGTCCTTGAAGAGCCAGTGGCAAGGGCAGAAGGACTGACACTTGACACTGGCAAATAATATAGCACACCTATATTGAAATATAAAAGGCCACAACTTTGTTAGTTACAGCTTTAGTGGCCCTGCATGGGCTCAGACCAAACATCTGACAGAATAGGTGTCCAGGCATACCATTTTCTGTAAAGAGAACATAATTTTTCACACCGAAAACAGTATTACTGCAAAGAAATGTTATTTTCTCTGCAGAAATTGCTGATTTCTACACCAAAAATGTTGCTTTTTGCACAAAAGTACAGCATGTGAATTTTGCATGGAATAAATTCTGAACGGCAAATAATCTTTGAAAAATGCAGCTTTCAAAGACTTTCTTACAATGGGAATAAAATTACTCATGTTACTCATTGCTTTCTATGAGAATACAATTAACAAAAAGCTACATACCTAACCCTTTCCTCAACTCACCCATTTTTGGCGCTGGGGTGCGGTGCTTGCGTGAGCAGCCTCCGGAGAGAGGGTCTCACTTCCCTGCTTCTTCGGCTCTGCATGAGGTTCCTGCTCGCGCGAGAGCCCTGCTTCTTCCTTTCACAGTGCAGCCTGGGACCTTCCCAGGCTGCACTGAGACAGGAAGCTCGACTGGCCCGGCTCCCAAGGCACCGCATGCAAGGTAAGTGTGTGCGGGGCCCCAGAGTGATACGCGACCAAGCACCATTTTCGGCTTCAAGCTGAAAATGAAAAAATGTGTGCGCGGTCCGTATCAGGCCCTGGAGCGTCACACAAATGTGAGTGCGTCATGTGGGCTGCTCCTCACATTTGCGCGATGCTTAAGGGGTCCTTTCGCATTGGAAATGCCATGCGAAAAGGGTCCTAGACTGGAGGGCCTTATGATACCACACTGGAAGAACTTGAAAACATGCACATTTTATAAGTTTACAGTTGAGTCTAATAAAAGCATTGACCACCTATGGATTCAGGACTTTTTTTGGCATTGAGCCAACGGCCAGAAAATGAAGGATTGTGTGAGTCCAGAATGGTATCAGTTCACTAAACAAAACTTTCATTCAGTAGCTGTCCCCAGGTTAAGACACATCATTCAAACCACCCTGTGGAGGCAAGAAGCAAAGTGCAGAGGGCAAGCAAGAAGTGTCATACCTAGTCGCCTTCAAAGGGAGAGCACCAGCTATCTTAAGCAGACTAATAATCCAGCTAGTTCCAGTGTGCTGTTTCCATCTTTCGTTATGTTAGAGGAGAAATGAATATCAAAACTGCAAAGACAAATGATATGAAACAAACTGCAAAATTGCAAATAAATGTGTTATGGATCTGAAATGGCAGGATCTCTAAAATGCTTTGGAAAGCATGGATATCATCCCCAGCTTTTGCTTGCAGTATGAGTTTCTAAATGCAGTGGTATGTTTTGAGAACAGAAGCCTTGGTCTCCAGATTCTATGTTTGAATAATTGCATCTAAAACTCAACTTAGTGAATCTTTAATACCTCTTCTGTTAAAGAAGATTACTAAAGTAGATTAAAGTAGAGTCAAGTTGACTTAATATATTAACAGTGTTTTGTTCATCTCTTTAAGAATGTAATAGCATTAGAGCAGAAAGCATAGCTTTGCAAGCATCTGGGAACTGCAGAACACAGGAAGTTGATTCTCTTTAAAAACACTCCCTGATGGGATGGGGTGGGGTGGCTTACCTTGGCTTGACTATTTTTCTGCATGCAGGAGAGTTACCAAAGCAGCTTTCTTCCTGTACCATTTCTGCAAGGGAATTTTGAATTCACAATTAACAATAAAGAGAGGAAACACAATTGTAGCAGGTAAGCCCTACTATAGAAACAGTTGTAGTACACCAAGCTGAATTCACCCCTCACCTTTCATCACATTTGGTCATTAACGAACTTTCCTGTCAAAAACTCTCCCTGCCTCATTCAACACATAGTGCATATAAATAGGAATTATGCAGATATTGCTAGGAAAATCTTAAAATTATATTACCTTAAGGCACTTAAAACCTTGATTAGTACTAAACAAAACAGTGTTGCAAAACTTTTTAAAAGTTGCAAAAATGAAAAAAAAAATAGCAAAAATAGTCCAAAAAATTGCAAAATAGTGAGCAATTTCATATTCTGTAGAATTCTTCACCAGACTGAACAGTAGAAAAAATAGGGGCAGGAGGAGAGGAGGAAGAGAAGTAGTAGGGCATGATGCTGAAGCCTCTAAGTCTGCAATGTGTACTTGTTTCAAGATATAATGCAAGATATATAAAAGAAACTGAACTGCTGATTCAGGCCATTTCCATCCTACACTGTGATAGTACTATTATTCCATTTTCAACATCCCGTGGAATTCTGGTGTTTGTAGTTTACTGAGATAAAAAGGGATTTAGGAGTCCTGGTAGATCACAAGGTGAACATGAGTCAGCAGTGTGATGCAGCAGCCAAGAAAGCCAATGTGATTCTTGGTTGCATCAATAAGGGTAAGGTGTCTAGATCAAGGGAAGTAATGGTAGCACTCTATTCTGCTTTGGTTAGACCTCATTTGGAACACTGTGCAGTTCTGGGCACCTCAGTTCCAAAAGGATATCATCAAGCTGGATCATGTCGAGAGGAGGGTGACCAAAATGGTGAAGGGTCTGGAAGCCATGCCCTATGAGAAGCGGCCTCCAAAGAAGGAGACTCCACCACACTCCGAGGCAGCATATTCCACTGCCGGACAGCCCTGACTGTCAGGAAGTTCTTCCTGAGGTTCAGGTGGAATCTCCTTTCCTGCAGCTTGAATCCATTGCTCCTTGTCCTGGTCTCTGGAACGGCAGAAAACAAGCCCTCTCCCTCCTCTACATGGCATCCCTTCAAATATTTAAATATGGCTATCATGTCCCCTCTTAACCTTCTCTTCTGCAGACTGAACATACCCAGCTCTCTAAGTCTATCCTCATAGGGCATGGCTTCCAGGCCCTTCACCATTTTGGTCGCCCTCCTCTGGACCTGCTCCAGCTTGACCATGTCCTTCTTGAATTGGGGTGCCCAGAACTGGACACAGTATTCAAGATGAGGTCTAACCAAAGCAGAGTAGAGTGGTACCAGTACCTCCCTCGATCTAGACACCATACTCCTATTGATGCAGCCGAGAATTGCATTGGCTTTCTTGGCTGCCGCATCACACTGCTGACTCATGTTCAGCTTGTGGTCTATTAAGACTCCTAGATCCCTTTCACACGTACTGCCATCCAGCCATGTGTCCCCCATCCTATATTTCTGCATTCCATTTTTTCTACCTAAGTGTAGGACCTTACACTTCTCTCTGTTGAATTTCATTTTGTTAACCTTGGCCCAGCTCTCCAATCTATCCAGGTCATTTTGAATTTTGATCCTGTTCTCTGGCGTATTAGCAACCCCTCCCAATTTGGTGTCATCTGCAAATTTGATGAGCATGCCCTCTATTCCTTCATCCAAGTCATTGATGAAAATATTGAAGAGCACTGGGCCCAGGACAGAACCCTGTGGCACCCCGCTAGTCACTTCTCTCCAGGATGAAAAGCAGCCATTGGTGACCACCCTTTGGGAACGGTCAGTCAACCAGTTACAGATCCACCTGACAGTAGCCCTGTCCAGCCCGCATTTTACTAGCTTCTTTGCAAGAATGTCATGGGGAACTTTGTCAAAGGCCTTACTGAAATTGAGATATGCTACATCCACAGCATTCCCTTCATCTATCAAGCTAGTAACTCTATCATAAAAAGAGATAAGATTAGTCTGGCATGACTTATTTTTGAGAAATCCATGTTGACTTCTCGTGATTACCGCGTTGCTTTCTAAGTGATCAGAAACTGACTGCTTAATGATCTGCTCCAGGATCTTTCCTGGTACCGATGTCAGGCTGACTGGGAGATAATTATTTGGGTCCTCTTTTTTTCCCTTCTTGAAGATGGGGACAACATTTGCCCTCTTCCAGTCTGCTGGAACTTCTCCTGTCCTCCAAGATTTCTCAAAGATTATAGCAAGCGGTTCCGAAATGACCACTGCCAGTTCTTTTAATATCCTAGGATGCAATTCATCTGGCCCTGGAGACTTGAATTCATCCAGTGTGGCCAGGTATTCCTGTACCACCTCTCTACCTATTATGTGCCTCATTTCCCCTGCTTCCTCACCTGCTCCCCAACCGCCAGGTTGAGTGCTTGTATCCTTCTGGGAAAAAACTGAGGCAAAGAAGGTGTTAAGTAGTTCTGCCTTTTCTCTCCCCCCCCCTAGTAATTCACCATCTTCTCTGCGCAGTGACCCTATCGTTTCCTTCTTTTTCCTTTTGCTGCGGACATATTTAAAAAAGCCCTTTTTATTGTTTTTAATGTCTCTGGCCAGCCTAAGTTCATTCTGTGCTTTAGCCTTTCTGACCTTCTCCCTACATCTCCTGGCTACTTGCTTAAATTCTTCTTTGGTGGTTTCCCCCCTCTTCCATTTCCTGTACATGTTACTCTTAACGCTTAGCTCAGCTGAGAGTTCTTTAGTCAACCATTCTGGTTTCTTCAGATGCCTTCCATTTTTCCTCCTTATTGGCACAGTTTTAGACTGTGCCTTCAGTATCTCCCTTTTAAGGAACTCCCATGCCTCCTGAACTCCTTTCTCTTTCACTATTCTTGACCATGGAATTTCAGCCAGCAGCTCCTTAAGTTTACAGAAGTCCGCTTTTTTAAAATCTAAGACGAGTGTCTGGCTACACTTATTTTCTCCTTCCCACTGAATGCCAAATTCCAATAGGGCATGGTCACTCCCCCCTAAAGATCCAACCACTTCTACCTCATTAACAAGGTCATCCCTATTGGTCAGGATCAGATCTAGAATATTTGATCCCCTTGTGGCCTCTTCCACCTTCTGGACCATGAAATTGTCTGCAAGACAAGCAAGAAACTTGCTGGACCTTGCTGTCTTGGCAGAGTTTGACTGCCAGCATATACCCGGATAACATGCTGACATTCCACAACCGTGTGGAACTTATATCTGCCTTTCAACATGTTTGTTGTTGTTGTAGTAGTAGTAGTAGTAGTAGTAGTACACCTTCAACTCATTTCCGGCTTATGGAAACCCTAAGAAAACTTATCACAGGGTTTTCTGGGCCTGAGAGTATAGGTCACCCAGTAGGTCTCCATGGCCAAACAGGGAATCAAACTCTGATCTCCAGGGTCATAGTTGAACGCTCAAACCACTACCCCATTCTGGCTCTCCCGCATACATTAATTCCACATTATATATCTGCATACAATACTTGGTTGACCAATTTCTTCTACTTGACGTGCTTGTACTTTACAGGGCACAGCATTGTTTCTACCCAAGAGGCAGTAGCTGTCTAATGAAACAGAGGACAGCTCTGCTGAGGGTCCTTTTCGCACCTTACCTTTTACCAGTGCTGGGCTGGGGTCCTCGTGCGAGAAGGCTGGGGAGGAACGTTGTTGCATCCCTCCTGCTTCGGCTCTGCAGCTCCTTCCTGGTCATGCGAACACCCCGTGCCTTCCTTCCGCAGTGCAGCCTGGTAGTTAGAGGCTGCGCTGGGGCAGGAAGCGCAACCAGCGCGGCTCAGGAAGCTTCGCATGGCAGGTGAGTGCATGTGAAGCCCTGGAGCGATGCGTGAGCATGCAGCATTTTCGGCTTAGAGCCGAAAATGGAAAAATCCATGCGCACTCCGTGTCAGGCCCTTGAGCGTCGTGTAAATGTGAGTGCGTCAAGCTCCTCACATTTACGCGATGCTCAAGGGGCCCTTTCGCTTCAAAAACACCGTGTGAAAAGGGCCGAGGATGAGAACAATCCCTTACAGACTGTGATGGATATTTTATTTTATTTTTATTGCTATGGTCAGAAGCAGATATTGTCCATAGTACCATAAGTGGCTGGCTGCTGTGTCTGGTTCCACCCTGTTCCTCCATAATTTCTAGTGACAGTCACTATGATATGCATGCACATATCTTCTTTATATACGTGACCAAGGGCCAAGGCAAGAGACTGATATTTTATGGCCATCAGCCAGGATTCCCTCATGCAACTTCAAAACTCATGGCTAGCATGAGTTAGCAGCCATTTCAATTAACACACATCTCTACATCTGCCCTTTCTTCCTCACTGCATTTGCATACCCTTAGGGGAACTCAGTTTCAATCCAGACACAAAGGAAAAGACTTCAGTCAGCTGTGTCTTCTTTAGCAGACTCTACAGTTATCACATAAGGGATAATCCACAGAGCAAAGGAAAACAGCAGGGCGCAATTTCCTAGGCTTTTCAGGCCCATTGCCTCTTGCTCTGTTACTGTTCTTCATAAGTAGCTGAACGTGACCTCCTTTGTTGTAGAAAAAATATCTTTCCGCACATAAAAGCAGCCAGTCTCTTAGAATGTGCTAATTATTCCCTTTTTTTCCTCCTTACTCTGACCCTCCAAAACTTTGTTAGAGTAATAGTCGGGATTTAGTAGAACTGACAGGATTGAAGACAATGGAAGAATATGCTGGACCATACCGAAGTCCAATGTTCTAATCGAGGATTCTGCTTCCATAGTGGTCACAAGCAGCACATGACTGTAACTGCACCCACTGTCTTATGCTCCCCAGCAACTGATGTACAGAGACACTGTGCCTCTGACACAAGAGGTGATGTATAGCGTCTGGTAAGTAGCCATTGATGGCCCTAACCACTCCAAATTTATCTGGTCTCCTTTTAAAGCCATCAAAATCAGCAACCATCATGCTACAAAGGCAATCTGTAGAAAAATACAAAATAGATAAGAAAATGGAAGGATTTGAAACTGAAGAAAAGGAATTCGATAAATTATTTAAACCTGAAGTAGAACACAGGATGGAGGAAATCTATGACATCTTGCTTAACCTGGAAATGGAGCAAGAATTGGTTAAAGATAGCACGATAAAATGGGCAGAGAATACTGGCCATTTAATTTCGTTGGAACAATGGGAGAGATCCTAGACTCAGACATGGACTTTGATAAAACCAGCTAGCTTGAGAGAGAATTACTATAAAATAATCCACAGATGTTATTTGTCTCCATCCCAGCTTTCCAATATGATGAGTAGTAGAAAGGATTCCTGTTGGGATTTAGGCCATTAAAATGATTCTGAGAATTTATCTTAAAAATAGCAGTACTTGAAGCAGAGGTTGCCAACTTGTGGCTTTCCAGATGTTGAACTGCAGCTCCTGTCATTCCCAGCAAGTGCAGCCACTGATGAGGCATGATGGGAGCTGTAGTCCAGTAAGATCCAATGGGGTTCTGATTGACCACCCCTGAGTTATAGGGGGCATTATCTCTTTAATATAAACCTGTTGTTGTTGCTGCTATTATTACCATTTATTTATACAGTGTCATCTGTGTGCATAGTGCTTTACAAGTAAAGCAACCAGAAATAGTGGGTCCTGCCAAAAATGTGCAATCTAAAATGTGCGCGTGCTCACACACACACACACACACACAATACCATTCAATTGTTAAACAAATTATCCTGGTAAAATTCAAAAATCCAAAATAATATAAAACAAATTGATAAGTATGGGTACTCAAATAATACAAAATTATAAAACAACCTTAAACTAAACTCTAAGAGCTTTCGAAAATAAGCAGGTTTTTAAATGAAACTTAAAAATAATGAGGGAAGGAGCAGTCTGCGAATGTTCAGGGAGGCAATTTCGAGAGCATTGCTTTCTTTAGGACTGAGCATCAAACTCTGTCTCTGTTCCTGGCTACTGAGGAGACAAGCCACCTTTTCACAAAATCTCCAGTCTCAGCAAAATAAAATAGCCACATATTTAGTCATTTGTTCCTGGAGGATAAACAGAGGCAAGCCCTGACATTTTCGAATTCAGCTGCCCAGATTCATGGCATGATTCCAGATTTTTAACAATATCAAGTCCAAAATAAATGTATGCTACTATATCACATTAACTAAAACTAAACATAGTTTCTCTATTTGACTATTTATTTCTAGTTGGTATCAGTCTTTTGTGTTTAAGAGCATATCCAGACTGATTAAAAAGACCAGAAAGTCCCAGATTTTATTCCTCTTCTTTCTGATGTTATTTTGGAGAGCCATCCATGTTTTGCCTATCTCAGAATATTTTCTATCAGTTCCTGGTAAACAAAGAGATTTTATACCAGCTTTCCAAGCCACTTTATTTTAACCCAGTATAAAATTAGAACAAACAGGAACAAAATTTGGGAGTTTTCAATTTACTTCAAATCCAAAAAGTCTTGAGGGGCTGTACACGTAGTCCAGGCAACAGCTGGAAGACCTTCCTGAGACAGAAATGAGGAAAGCGAAGTGAGGACTTTGACAATGCAGTGGGACGAATGAGATGATGGTGGGACAACTGACAAAGTGTAGGGAAGATTAAGCTTGTAGGTGGTGGCTCTGGAGAAACAATGGTCTTTGAAAGGGAAGCAAATGCAGGCAGGGAACGTGTTTGATTGACAGAGAGGGGGAGGCTGTTCCAGGCACAGGGACCAGCTTGATAGAAAGTACTAAGTAGGGACTGAGAGTGGGAGTGGGAACAAAAGCAGTTTCCTAATAAAGTTCAGCATGCATTCACATTTATTGTGTAATTCCTAATGAAACACCAGTAAGGAAAGGATCAGAAGTAAATTGTACAGTTAAACCTAGGATCTTCTGCAACATGAGTGGGCAACTGTATGGGGGCTGGGGGCGAATCTTTTCCCAAGCCTCCCCCATGAGAAACCCACACACAGCATGGGCAAATAGCTCCATTTCCCTCTACAGTCTCTCTCTCTCTCTTTTTAAAAAGTATTTTTGTTCAAAGTTTCCAACTACATTAAAAAATATACATAAAAAAGAAAGAAAAGAGAGAAGAAAAACAAAATGAAAAAAGGACAAAGAATCAAGGAAAAAAGACAGTTAAAGATAAAGAAGAAAATTTACAATGACTTCTAACTTTCTTTACAGTGGTTATAAGTCTTAATACTTCAAATCTTTACTTCTCCAGCTAATAGATATTTCACACACTTCTTCCATTAATTCAAACCTACTAATTATCAAAATGAACAGCTATCATATTATTCTCTTTTCTTCTGCAAAGAGGCAATCAAGGGTTCCAGTCTTTCAAAAATGTCACCAATGATTTTTCTGTGATCAAAGTAGATAATTTGTCCATTTCAGCCAAATCGTCCAATTTTAACAGCCAGTCCTCTTTCGTTGGCATAAATTCAGTCTTCCATTTTTGTGCATATATTAGTTTTGCTGCAGTGGTCGTATATCGTAGTAGTTTTCCATAACTTGTTTCCATTTGCTCATCCATCAGTCCCAATAAAAACAGTTCAGGTTTAAATTGAATATTAGCTTTCAAAATCTTCTGTGTTAAAATGAGAGGTTTGTAATGAAATTAATGGCTATCAGGTCATAACTCCATTAACAACATGAGACGTATACAGCTATATACATGTGTAAGCTAACTCTTTATCAACGGCATGGTATTCAAAATAGTCTCCAAAAGTGGCAATATCTTTGTATCGCCTTTGAATGCACTCATCACATCCATTTTGGAAAAACTCTTTCAGGCACTCTCTGGTTCAATGTCTGATAGCATCTTCCACTTTACCTACATCACTGAAGTGCCATCCCCAAAGGCTTTCCTTCATCTGACCAAACAGGTGAAAGTCTGAGGGTGCCCAATTGGGGCTATAAGGCAGATGAAGCACCACTGACCAAGAACCTGTGATGTTGCCAAAGGGGTGTGGGGTTGTGCATCATCATAGAGCAACTGGATTGTATTCAGCTGTTTCTATGGTCTTTTTTTATGGATAGCTTCTCAAAGTTTCTGGAGTGATGAAATGTAGAAGTTGCTGTTCACTGTTGTTGCATGCTCAAGGAAATCAAGAAAAATAACCCCTTTGTCATCCCAGAAGATATTCACCATAATCTTCTGTGCTGAGTTCTGGCTTTTGAATTGCTTTGGTCTAGGGGAGGTGGAGCTCCACTACTCCATGAACTGATTCTTGGTCTCTGGGTCATACAGATATGCCCTGGTCTCATCACCAGTGCAAACATTCCTGGAAAAAGTGTCCTCATGGGCTTCAAATACTGCCAACAGTTCCGAACACATGCACACGCACACACACACACACACACACACACAAAGTCTCTTCTCTTTCAAATCAGCTGTTTATTGATGAGGACCTACTTGACACACACTTTCCTGTATCCAAGGTTGTGGATAATTTGCTCAACAGTACTGTGGCCACAGCCAAGTTCCTCGACAATCTCTCAGAGAGTCAAAGCTGGTCTGTGCAAAGCATGTCATCCACCCTGTTTCAGTTTTTATTGGTGACTGCTGTCAATGGTCTTCCACTAAGTGATTTGTCTTCAACATTGGTCTTGCTTTCTTTAAACTTTTATACCCATCTTCACATATTACTTTAACCAATTACTGCCTCACCATACACATTTCTGAGCCTTCTGTGAATGGCAGCAACAGTACATTCCTCTTTGGTGAAGAGCTCAATGACTGCTCTTTGTTTCTACTTCATACCCATCGTTCTGTAACAACTAGAAATCAGTCATGCAGTGAGAATTACTCTATATCATGGTATAATAACATAACATTTGGATTAATACTTTAAGAGAAAATGGCCCACAGACATTACTTTCAGTATGACCTTCATGTACTTGAGTCCAAAACATTTTTAGCTTTTTTACATGTCCACCACACATGATAAAATGTCCCTATATTTTGTTTACATTTCCAACATATATTTTATACATCTTTATACTTTCTAACCAGTCTTTCTGGGGTCATATACCATTGATACATAATTTTATAAAAATTCTCCTTAAGGTCCTAACACAAAGTAAATTTCAACCTTTTTGACCACATCTTTTCCCATTGTTCCATCTGTTTTGAGCCCATTTTATCACACAATCTTTAACTTGTTCCTCTTCCATATCAAATTTTAACAAAAAATTATATATTTTTATACATTATACAATCAAATGTTCATTATCACTACATAATTGTAACTCAAATTCAGATTTGTTTTATTCAAAATCATAAATCTTTTTATCCATCTTAAATCTTTTGACTATTTGTTGGTAAGAAAACCATAGAAAACTATAGCCTTCTGACAATAGTCTGTCACTCAACTTTATATTCCTCTTGATCCAGCTCCAAAAGATCTTGATAAGTTATTCATCTTTCTTTAGCACTTGTTTCCTTTCTGTAAAAAAAGTTTATTGTGTTAAGACCCATAACGGCATCTTAGGATACACCCCCAGTTTATATCTATTCCATATTCTTAACAAGGCAAGTCTCACGAAATTATTATTAAAAGCAATATTCACTTTATGTTGATCATACAATAAATATCCATGTCCCCCAAATCTCAAGTCATGCCCTTCTGATTTCAATAATCTCTTATTCTCAGCTGAAAGAGTACTGCAACAATTTTTGTATTACTTGGGTATTGAATTGTACAAATGTTATTTTGTTATGGCACATTTTGTATATAAAAACCCCTAAGATTTTCAAAAGACAGATCAAACCATTGCTGTTTGCTGGAGCACCTAGTCTTCCAGAAATCCAAACTAGCTTTGTTCCTCTGTTATTTCCCAGTGAATAGAACTGATGTCTGGAATATGTCATTCTACCTGCAGCTGGTACCCTTCTACCTTCTACCCTGATTTCCTTTAAGACCTTGTAATGGCTCCCTCTCCCTTAATGAATTACCCTGCTGCTATAATTGCATGTACAGACCCACTAACATGTGCGTATATCTTCCTTCAAACCACCTGTCGACTTACGGCAACCCCATGAATTTCATAGGGTTTTCTTAGGCAAGGAATACTCAAGAGATGGTTTTGTCAATTCTTTCCTCTGAACTCACATACTTCTGTAAAAATGCCAGGCACCAGCTAAGTGAATAAGAACAATATAAGGTAGACACACAACACACTATCTTCCCACAATGAAAAGGGGGAAACAACACTGAGGTACCTTGCAGGGCTGGCAAAATCCACAGACTCTTGGCCAGAACCTTCTGCGATATGGATAAAATAATAATGGATTTTATACCAAAACTATGAACTTATTATAAGAACTTATATCCTCCAGGGCTTACATTTTCCGGTTCTAGGATGCTCAAATCCTGTAAAAATGTGCAGAAGAAGTATTGCAGGATTAGAAGAAGCTGCCTTCATCTGAACTGCTGCTAGGCCAGGGAGGGTCTCTTCCAGACCACAGCGGCCAGACTGGTATAGATTGTGGTCACTCTGAAACTCTTGCTCACTAGCTGGATGTAAATACTTCAGTGTATAATATAAAAGATATATAAATTTAGGATTGGGGGAGAGCACTCCCTTTGCCCTTCCCAGTAGACTCTCATGGTATCAACAAGTGCATACCTCTGCAAGGTATCAGTTGCTCATGTCCTGCCATCAGGCTTCCTGTAGGCAATTGCTTTTCCACTAGAAAAAAATGGCCTAGCTAATTCAACACAGAACACAGCATATTGGACTAAACAGGCCTTTTCCCTGATCCAGATTGGCTCTTTGGTTTCATTTTACAAGATGTACTCCATGTTTCAAATGATGGCTGTTCTTTGCCCTCATCAATTGGCTTACAAAATGCATGCATTTGCATATCAAAATATTAATCGCCTCATTTACTGAGAATGTCAGATACTTATTACATCTCAGTTCAAACACATGTCTAATTGTCTACTGTCCCTAGTAAGCAATTTAAAGAAATGCTAGCGGAGAAAGAATGGACTAATGAAGTCCTTTTCATCCAACACTTACATATAATTTACTTTTAAATCAGCTCCCCTGGGAGGCAACACAAGCTGCAACTACACAGCAAATATTTTTAATAGATTTGGCAAGGACTCAGAATAGATGTACTTTGCCCAAATCTCCAGCAGGCCATCTTTCAAAGCACTGACAGGGTGGGGGTGAGGGTAGTGGGTGGAATTCTAAATGTAGCCAAACTAACTGGAGTGACTGTGATCGAAAGGAAGCGATAGTTTCACGTCATTAAGGTATCTGCTTATTGCTTTACCTTTAAATAATCTTAATAAACAATAAAGAAGATGAAGGGAAAGGCACAGGGACTTTTTATTTTTAAAACAGAACTAGGGAGTTGATGCCTTAATAAAATGTTCAGTACACTACCTTGCAGCAATGCACAGAATGGTTGGAAGCAAATGCAGGACAACCAAGTACAATTCACATATATCCACAGTGGGAAGGAAATGTGGGACAGGACAGGCTTATAGTCTTCATAAATAATACCCCGTAACAAAGTTTCTAAGTAGTAGACGGGGTATACAAGTACAGAATACAAATAATACTCAAGATTAATTAAGAACATAAAGCGGGTGTTAAAGAAAATATACAATCAGATATAATTAGAAAAATCAACTATGTATCAGAGGTATAAGTAGAATAAATAGTTATTGAGATAATGGTAAGAGGAACAATACTAGTAAATACAGAGGAAACTAAAGGAATTTACAAGGAGAGGAGTATATGTAATACGACGTGAATCTTAATCTAACGGTTAACAAGTGTAAGAGTTCATATCAGTGGAAGTTAATAATTCTGTTTTTTTTTATTTTTTTTCGTATTTTAAGTAACAGGAAAACTAATGTCACCAGAAATTTTGGACTGTATCATTAATATTGATTCATACTGTGAATATCTATATTTAATAGTTTAATATTTAATAGTAATATACAGTTGCAGATCACAAGTGTATAAAGGTTAAAAACGAAAAATGTAAACTATGTTCAATGATTACATATTTTATGTAAATAACAGTCTACTAACATTTGTTTCACTTAATAAAAAATAATGTTTAAAAAAAAATAAATAATCAGATGAAATGCCATATGAAAACAAATGTCATATGTATATCTATCTAAACATTATGCATGTTTAAACATTCAAACTATTGGTTTTGAAAAGCCATTTGATATATGGTGCTCATACAAAAATCTGAGACTGATGATGAGCAACCTTCCCCACTCACTTCTACTTGAGGACTGTTTATGCAAACTAGGGACAGGCAAGTTGAGCAGGCCTGTTTCTGCATACCTTCCACTGTCCCAGTTTGGCAGGGAAAGTTCAGATTAAGGCCATTTCCACATGAGAGGGGAGGAGTGATTTACCGCGTGTCAAGAGCAGTGTTTTTATACTCTGATTTAGAAACTGTGCTGTCTGCACGCACACACGCACACATCCAATATACACTGTACTATCCTGGAGAACAGTAATTGCTGCACCCGCAACAGCAAGTCCTTGGCTACCCCCATTCCCCTCTCTCACCCTGCCCTGCCATCGCTGATTCGTCTGTTTTTTGTTTTTTAAAAACCCACATTTTAAACTTTAAACACATTTCTGCATTGCTACGTTTGTGCATAGGTATGTACGTTTGTTGATATGTGGAAAAAATATGTCTTAACGGTCCATTACCAGATCCGCTCTCTTCCTGCTGACCATTTAACGCGTGAAGACAATGACGGCAGCCTGTCCTTTGATGGAAAGAGATAGAGACGGAAGTGATGGAAGGGACAGCGGGAGAATGCCCATAGCCGGCCACTTCTGTGCTGTGAATCAATGTAACGCTTCTGTATGTTGGCAAAAAATGAAGCAGAACCAGTTTGGGAGATTTACATTGGAGTTTTTCTGGTTTTTACATACAGCAGTTTCTCGCCATAGTAAACCGTGCTAGGAGCTGAAATGTGCAGAACCATGAGGAAAACTACGATGCTAAAACACTACAATGTGCAGATGGGAGGGTAAGAATTCGAGGCAACTACAAAGTATCAGCCTCATACAGAAATGGCCTACATCTCTATCATCTCATTTTTTTCAGCTACTTTTAAATGTTCCAGTTTTTCCTCCTCTCCCTGCTCTTCCCATTTATCCTTCAATTACTTCCTGTCCTGGTTTTCATCTATGAAATTTTGGAGGGTATGGTTTCTGTGGACTTCTTCCTTTTCTCACGTCTAGGTTCATTCGTTGCCAGAGCTGGGTCAAGCATTTTTAATGGGAAAATGAACATCACATACATTTGGATGCATTTCTCAGTTAATGCAGAAATGTACAGATTTCCAATTGCAAATTGGTTTGGTTCCACGCCCTGCTTGAAAAAGTCTGGGGCTGGATAATTTTTATCATCATAATTTTTATTAGATAAACTTGTCTTTTTTTAAAAAAAAAAAAATCCTACATATTAGAACTGTGCACAGCCAACACAGTCTGGCTCAGGACCTGACTTGGACAGTGCTCCAGTGCGTTCCAGATTAATCAGGATCTGATCTGATTTGGGGTTTCCCCCATTCATTACTGTTGGGAAACCTACACACTTACCATTTCTGTCTGGCATCACACAGCTTAAAGGTACTGCAGACCTAGGCCATTTCCACACTAGACTGTTATAGGGCTATTATTCCACTTTCAAAATCCTATGGATTCTGGGGTTTGCAGTTTAGGGAGTGGCCTCAAAGAATGAATGCTTGATAGGGGCTATGAGATCCACAGAGATCAAGAACATAGCCCAAAGTCCAGGGGAAAAAAAGATACTTTATACCACTATTATATTTTCCTCAAATTTAAGCAAACATTCTCTCAAAGCTCCATGCATTCTAGGTTCATTCTGGGTGGCTACCCTTCTGGTTGAAAAGGATGCCCATTGAGAGAGTACTTGTTTGAATGTGACATGTTAACTGATAACTTACAGTCTTTGGCCATTTCCACAGTGCACTGATATAGTGCTATTATTCCACTTTCAACATCCTGTGGAATTCTGGGGTTTGTAGTTTACTGAGGCCAAAGAGCTCTCTGGCTGAGAATTCTAAATGCCCCTCCCTAAATTCCATAGGATGCTAAAGGTGGAATAATAGCACTATAACGGTCTAGTGGAAATGGCCCTAAAAGGAGGACTATCTCTGCCAAAAGGCAGATGAGTAGCTTCAGAATTTTCCATGTCATGAAGCTTCAAAGTAGCAGTTTTATGATGTTAAAGTTTTGCTGTTTTAATGGAAAAATGTTCAATATCAATTTCAACTAGTTCATGAAAATTTTCCACCAAACAAGTCCATTTACCTTTACAGAGTGGTGCATTAGGCCAAAAAGTTAATTAATGACTAATTTTTGGAAGGAATAACTACGGCCAAGTAAGAGGAAATGCAGTCTGAATAGAATGGTAGTGCTTCCTAGTCCAAAACAGGTGGTGGTTTAATCAAAATCGTTGAATATTAAATTCAGTGAAAAATAAATTTTACCTCATTACAAGTTTAAGCCTAAGGAAACAAGCTCTTTCCCTCTCAAAAGTACATGCACACAGATAATTACAGAGCAGTTATATTTAAGCATGAACTCTCCTGAACTTGTGCACATCAATTCACATACACAAGAAGCCCCAGAACTGAAGAATGAGGGAAATGCCTCACCTTCTGAAACTTATTACAAATGCAGACATGTGTACAGCTCTCAGGTCTTCTCAATTTCCAGTCCCCGTCTGAACTGAGTAATGGGGGAAAGTGGGAAGGAGGATGTCCCTTCAGTGATATCATACATGAAACCCTGCCCACAAATACCATGACTGGGAGGACTGGAAGCTATTTCTTCCTGGACAGAAAGCGTTAAAAACACCCTGTCTTCCTCTCCTTCTCTTTCTTCTTCTTCCCCCCACCCCCTTAATAGCTATAGAAATGTCAGCTTTTCCAGTCTTATACTTACTGGCTCAAGAAGACTGAAAGATGACAACAGATTTTCAGAATGGAAAGCATCACAGACCATCAGAATAGAACAAATATGTGCACTTATCAGCAAGCCATCCCACTAAAGGAATATGTTTGAGTGAGAGGAGAAATCTCATTCGCAAGGAAGGGGAGTACAAGCCTTGAACATAATTATAGCAAATATGTGCACTGAAGTATGTTAAGCAGTACCCTTGATTAATTCCAGCACTGTGGAAATTTTTGATACGAAGAATTAATTGTTGGCAAGAGAATACTGAGGTGCACTCAATTTGCATTGGCATTCTTTTTATATAGTGCATTTACACATGATTTACATAGGTTATAAGAAGGATAGCTAAACCTCAAATCAATCACCAAATAAAATGTCACCTTTTATGATACTGGATTTTATTTTCCATGACCTCAGATGTGCTCAGGGAAATGAACAAAGAAGGAAGACCACTGAGACACATTTGAAACCACTGATGCCTTTGTCTTGGTGCAAAAGCAGTAGAATTCAAACACAATCACTTATGCCTCGTAATGTGTCTATGGCCGTGTGCAGTCAGGAAGAAATCAGCTAAGTCAGTTGACGTGAGCATCAGTATCCTTAAGGTCCAATGTCATTTGAACTTCGGCCTTGCAACGCCTTAGTTTCCCTGGATGTAAAATAATGAGGAAAACATATAAGGTGTAGGAGAGCTTAATATTAAAATATTTGCGTCTTGAAGACACTAAAGAGAATGTAAAGAAATCCTCATATTCAGATTATAATTGTATTATGGATCAGTGGACAAACACCAGAATCTGTACTTCTGATAAATCTGGAGCATTTCCTCCTTTTTGGGGCAAGATCTATTGCTTCCTTATCTCTCTCAGTGTGTATGTGTCTTCAGTTTGCCTTTCTATTAATGGCAACCTCACACATTTCATAGAGTTTTCTTTGACAAGGAATACTCAGAGGTCGCTTTGCTAGTTCCTCTGAAATATAGCCTATACCACTTGGTATTTATTGGCAATCTCCCATCTGACCCTGCTTACCTTCCAAGATCTGGTGCCTTTCAGCTATTTATACATTAATATTGTAAGGGTTGACTTTATGTCTTCCAAAATACTTCCTCCTTCTTTTTTCTTGCTTTTTCATGGGGCCATTTTTTGCTTTCTCTTAGACAGGTAGTTTACTCTAATAAAAGCTTCTCTTTACTGCTCATTCTAGATACCAGCTGTCATGTAAGCTTACAAAGTTTTCAGATGTCAGAATGATTCTGAATGACACCTCTTATGTTTTAAGCAACATTCTTAATTTTGGGTTTATTATTTTGAAATGTCCAGAGCTTTGACTTCTTACTGTGAGTTTTCATCCTTGATTGATTTCAAGGGACTCAAGAAAAGCATTAAGTTATCAGTGACAAATCTCCAAAAGTAAAAATATAACAACTGGTCTGGACTTCCCTTTAAAAAAAAGAAGAAGATTCTTCAATTTAATGTGGCATGTGCAGTTTTTATGGCACAGAGATAGTTGAGCCTTGGGAAATCTCAGTCACAAGTACACTCTCTTTTCTCACATACTATGCAATTTGTGTGTAGAATATGCAGGATCTCTGATCACAAGGCAGATCCAGATCCTTCAGCACAACCTCAGCCTTCCACATCTTTAGGAGTACGGTAAGAATTACAGCTTCTTGGAAAATCTTAAATCAATTAAAATCTTAAAGCATGTGCTACTGTCATGCTTCATCCTGAGGAATCCTCCTCAGAAGACAAAGAGAGTTAAGTCCTGCTGGTTCGGCCCCAACTAGGAAAAATCAGGAGTGCTGGGGACTCCAGCTGTCCTCTGGGGTTACTGGGAGCTAAGACATAACCCAGGTCCTTAACTGGGATCTGTGTTCCATTGCGAATCAAGGGAGAGCATTCTGATTTTGAGCCTCCAGAGAAAGACACCAGCACAAGCAATAGCTTGAGAGAAACCAGCTGCTGAGGAATGCTAGACAAAAGAAAGAATGATTTAGCAGAAACAGCTCTAATTTTCTATCAGCTGCACTTTTCCAGGCAGGTAAAGCACACACGACGGAGACATGGGATTACTGGATTCAATGCCTGATTTAACTGGGTCCATTCACACTGCACAATTGCAGCACTATGATTCCACTTTAGTTGCCATGGTTCCATTCTATGGAGTCCTGGGACTGGCAATTTAGGGGGCAGGATCATTAGAATTCTCCACCAGGGAGGTCCTTTTGCACTTCTGACCAAAACTCAGAATTCCACAGGGTGCAACCATGGCAGTTGTGGGATCAAAGTGCAATAATTGTGAAGTATGAAAGGGCTACAGGTCATATTCCCTGTTCCAGCTCCCTTGCATTCCACATGCTTGAGCTGTCTCAGCTTCTTCACCTTGGCATGCTCTTCTGATTTTTCTCTAGCTGCTTTCCTACCAGAAACAGACAGGACTGCCAATCTCATCTCAGCCAACTGATGAAAATATGGAGGTGATTTGTTTGCTGTTTCTTCCCCCTCCCCTATGCTGTTTTCTGCATTATTTTTCAATTCTAATACTCCAAAGCAGCCATTCGACCTTAAATGAATCTATAGAAGGAAGGAGCAATCAACCAAATTGATTTTCCCTTCCTCAGAGAGAGTGTTCTATGTGTGGACCTCTGCTCATGGAAGGTCTGAATACAACCCTTGTTGTTGTTGTTGCTGTTGTTGTACGCCCTCAAGTCATTTCTGAGTTATAGGAATAGGGGTTATCATGGGATTTTCTTAGCAAGGCTTGTTCACAGGGGATTTGCCTTTGCCTTCTTCTAAGGCTGAGAGAGTGTGACTTGCCCAAGGTCACCCAGTGGGTTTCCATGACCAAGCGGGGATTCAAACCATGGTGCCTAGAGTCCTAGTCCAGCACTCAGACCCCTACATTGTACTGGCCTCTGATCCAACTCCATGGATGTTTATTTCGAAGTAAATCCCATGTGTCCAGTAGACCAGTGCTTCTCAGGCTACCTGATGGGAGAAACCAGCCGTCCGCCCCACCATGTGCCAGGGATGTGTGTTTTAAATTACAACTCACTAAAATGCCTTATTCAAGTGGTCTACTTTTCCATTAGACCAGCCTGGAGTTGGAGAGAGAGGGTCACAGTGATTCTATTGCAAAGGAAATGCAAGGGTTTTTTTTTTAAATCTGCTTCTTTGAAGCAGGATGTGCCACTAGGAGTCATCCTTTATGTGGTGTGGTTATTACCAAAACAAAATTAAAAAAAATCTTTTTTACCCTTTCTCCTATTGATTGTTCCTTAGGTGAAACTTTACATAAGTGAATTGTTTTCTTAGCATATTTCTTAGCATATTAGGAAGACATAACAACACAGGAGAGCAAGTGTACTCACAGCTTATTTTGCTCCTGTGCAAAAAGACACACAGGAAAAGATCGCACAATATAAATCTACATAAGAATTAATTTGAAGGTGTCTTAATCTAGAGTAAAGATAGGAAATAATTTCTGTACTAGACATTTCTCCCCAATTCCACCTCCTATAACACACTCCAGTTTCCTGCTAGCGTAAAAGAAAGACCCTTGCAGTTAAGAGTCCTTAGAGGGTACTGAATTCTTTATCAAACCCGCATAAGCTGGGCCAACTGTGAATTATTTGCCCAGCTGTTATCTTGGCTTTCCACAATGCATGAAATGGAAGCCACGGAGAGTCTCATGTCTTATCTGAGGTTTACATGGCCTAGTTTTTGGGCCAATTACTGCCCCCTCCCCTTTTGTCCACATGAAGATACACAAAAGACAATGTACATTTTAAGGAAAGAAAGGGGATGGTAGCAGTATTTGTTTGACTTATTTCTTTTCCACCCTTACCACCTTTTTACTTAAGAATAAACTGTAATTATGAGTGAACTGGCTGGATGTTTCCTATCTAAAAGCTTCCAGTGGCGTCTAATTAATCCCATTGTTGATGCTAATGTGGTTCTTTTTCAAAACTCCTAAATTGATGTTCCAAGCAAATTTCCCTTTGATCTTTGCCTCAGTGAAAATTATTGAAGTCTTTATCTTTTAAAAAAAGAAATAAATAACAAACAAGAATAAATGATTACAACGTACTGTCTTTACCAGAGTGAAAACCGAGAAATAAAGGTTGTGCTGAAAATGTTTGTTATTGCAGTGCAGGATAAATATTTCCAGTTTTCAGCAAATTTCCTGTTGTCTCTGTTTCTTAATTCAGCATAATTGATTAGCTCTGTCATTGCAGTTTTTTTGTTGTTTCTCCCCCCCGCCCCAGACAGTTACCAGTTGCGGGTGCTTTGCTATCTTTCCCCTTAAATACTACATAGCAAGTATGAAGTTTGCTGCAAATTCCATATAACATGGTTTTGTTCTTCATTCAGTTTAAAAGCAAAAGTATAACATTACCAACCTGCTATCTCTTGCATGCTTAGGAACTCTCAAGCTTTTTTTTTTTTCATTTATGGTTCTTCTTGTATCACCCTATCTGTGCTGCTATCTTTCTGCATTTCTAGTATTTCATATTAGTGTTGCTGTTGTTGTTGTGTGCCTTCAAGTTGTTTTCAACCTATGATGACCTTAAGGCAACCGTAAGTTTTTCTTGACAAGATTTGTTCAGAGGAGGTTTGCCTTTGCCTTCTTCTAAGACTAATGTGGCTTGCCCAAGGTCACCCATTGGATTTCCATGGCCAAGTGGGGATTTGTTCTCCAGAGTCATGGTCTAATGCCCAAACCACTATGCTATGCTGGCTCTCCATATCAATATAGACCAAGGTTTCTCAGCCCGGGTTCCCTGGAACCCTAGTGTTCCACAAGAGGTTGCTAGGAGTTCCGTGAGAGATTGTGGTATGGATATAATGGCTGGCATTTGAGTGGAGATTTACCTCCGTGTAAATGGCTTTACGTGTGTGGGAAAGGGAACTGAACAGTTGCACAAAGCCTGTGCTCACCAAGGTGCTGCCATAACATTGCCATATAACAGTTTTCATTGCACAGCTGTACCTACAGAGAGGACAGATGCACATCATGCCCAGGGCCATATCAGTGCCCTTTGTGCATCAGGGCTCTCTAGCTGCTGCCCAATTACATCTTTCCAATTCACTGATAGGTTTTATTTGGTCTCTAATACTTGGTTGTGGATGCATCAAAATTATGCACTGTTGACTATGATGAAGAATCTTGGCCAACAATTTTTATGCAGGGGTTTCCTGAGAGCTGGAAATTATTTCAATGGTTCCTCCAGGGCAAAAAGGTTGAGAAATGCTGGTAAAAGCATTAAGAGTGGGGTGAGGAATAATGTTCTAGTGTCACTTGTTCTTATGCAAATTTTCTTCTACAATTGTGCATATGTGTGTATGTGCCTTCAAGTTGCTTGTTAACTTATGGTGACCACATGAATTTCATAGGATTTTCTTCAGTGAAGAATACCCAGAGGTGGCTTGCCAGTTTCTTCCTTTGATATATAGCCAAATAGGATTTTTTTTTTCAAATGTGACTGCTCTTTCAACATTTTTTGAGCCACATAGATACTTTTGGAGGGAAGAGAGTTGTGTCCCATTTCTCTTCTTGATTTTTGCTAGTTGATTTAGGATAGTTCAAGTTTTGATCAAGCATGCTAGAGAAGGCTTGGGATTCCAACATAAAGCAGCAGGTGACAAAACTGATGTGTGTCAGGAGATGCACTGACTTTTGCATTGCAAGGAAAAGAGTTTTTCCTGCTGTGATTCACAACCCATTCTTTGGGGAGTTTAAACCAGGGCACTTAGCAGCAATATACCAACAGTGTTCTCCTATTCCTCAAATTCAATCAACCCAGACTTGTCAAACATCAAAGAAGTGTACACTACAAATAATTGGTTTCTGACCTACAAAAACCCCTAATGGTTTAGAGACCAAACATACCAAATAGGATGGAGGATATAGCTATCACTGGCAACTAGCTATTATGTCTATACCAGAAGTACTGTGCTTGCGATCGACTGCTGGGGAGCAATGGCAGGAGACTGCCACGGCCCTTATATCCTGCTTGTGAATTTTTCATGGGTATTTGGATGGCCACTGAGTAAAACAAATGCTCGAATGACCCAGGAAGGCTCCCCTTATGTTCTTCATAGGACTGCTTTTTCCATGCTTCTGTCTTCTACTTTCCCAAACTCCCTCATAACAACACCTTCTGTGTTACAAGTGAGGGGAAAATAACTTTGGTCATAATGATCATATTTGATTGATATAGGTATTTATAAGCAGGGGCAAGTCAATTTCTGCTCTGAGGATGCATGGCAGGCACTACTGGCCTTGAAGTCACAGGAAATTGCCCAAAAATTACAACCAAAAATCACAAAAAGTCTACTTCTGCTTATGATTTTAGAGGTTTGGGAGAGATTTGAGGAGGTGCTTCATTCTGCATTGCTACCTTGTAGGCCTTCAGGAGCAGTCATTAACCATTTAGGGCTATTTTTCACATTAAATTATTTTGTACCACAGGAGGTTTAGGGGGAGAGGTCTGGGATGAGCCAGTAGATTGTGCAAAAGCAACTTTGGGGGCTGACCTACAAGCTATACTTTGCTAAACTCTGCAAGGAAGCCCGGGTTGATATCATTCCAGCATACTTCAGTGTAAAGGATTAATATGATGTTTGTGGAGCAGGGATTAATACCTCTGCAATTTTTTTTAAAAGTAGAGATTGGAAAATGCACTGTTGGTCTACCAATGTAAATTATGGTAGCTGTAGCACCTGTTAAGCTTACTGTCTATTTGAAAAGTAATGCTAGAAGCAATAAGCCAATATAACAAATTGTCTGAAACCAATTAAAATTGGCCACCTCATTGGGGGGACTTGAGGAATCACAACTTCAGGAGCTGGGATTCATGCTATATCATGGGTTTTTCTTTTGTTTTTACACTTATTTAGTTGTATTGTATTGTATTTATTTTACTAAGGGTGATAGTTGAAAATTCATAGCAAGGTTCAAATGCCTACATTTGCTTATATTCAAGAATAAAGAACAAACAAGGAACATATTTTGCAGGCATATGTTATGGTCACTTTTAAATACCTGTAAGCAGTCATGTGCAGTTGCCTCTTTTCAGCAGACCCTGAAAACATTATGTTTTTAGAATATAGTTCCAGAATCCCCCAGCTAACACCACCACTCCAGTCCAAAAAAGTAACTTTTCCAAGCTCTGCTGTAGAGTCAAAACTCATCCAGATTGGCCCAAAGCCTTAGAATTCCATAGCGGGGTAGCGTACCTTGTAATTGGTGTTTCCGCCCTAAACATACTGGAACTTCATCCTTTGTTTTTGTGCAGTGTGAAAAGTGGCACGGGCAGGGTTTCCTTCCCCAAATATGTATTCAAGGAATGAAGGTTGGAGGAGAATCTCCATGGAAAAAGGCATGCCCTCATTCTTCACATCATCAAAGTAACAGGCAGACATTGGAGGAAGCACCAATGCAATGGAACCTCACATAGAAAATAACTCCTGCTTGTTTTGAAATTTTCTAGGAATCATACAAAAAAATTCCACCTCCTGCCCTGAGCTTCAGAAGCATGGCTGGTCCTGAGGATCTACCCACAATGGACCAAGACAATGTCCAATCCATACAGAAAAAGCTCTCACTCAGTCCCAAGGCCTTTGGCCACTCAGGATGAGCGCACAGATGAATATGAAACAAAGTGAGCTGGAATCAGGCTTCCGCTCAGAGCAGTTCCACTGGTACTGGAAAAGGAGAAATCATTTTTTTTCCTTTCAAGATTCTCTTTTTTCCCATAGAGACCCTGAACATCTTCTACCCAACCATTACAGGTACAATTCTCCAGTTTACAATCTAGTAACCCAGTTCTGGAAGGTTATTCTCTG
Organism: Cyclura pinguis; assembly: GCA_030412105.1. NCBI lineage: Eukaryota > Metazoa > Chordata > Lepidosauria > Squamata > Iguanidae > Cyclura > Cyclura pinguis. The sequence goes on along the minus strand of CM059600.1, from coordinate 128,328,232 downwards.
TGAAGCTGCATAGTGCTGCAGCTTGCCACAGGCAGCATCAACCAGCAATTCCTGACACTTGACTGAGAAGCAGTAGTTCCGTAGCTCACCTCATGGGGCGGCAGTAGCAAGTGTTTCCTGACACAGGTCAATTTGCATGGCACATTGGAATGATGGCAAGGCACTTGTTCACACCAGTGGCCCCTGCAGTGGTGCAGAGGCCTTGACAACAAGTGTCCAAGATTCCCAGGTCTTGTTGCTGGGCCCACAAAGCAGACATGTTGGATCCCTGTACAGTCAGCCCTCCACATTTGTGGGGCTGACATTCACGGATTTGATTATTTGCGAGTTTCTCCAACCCCTGCCCTCCCACCTCAGGTGCTTCTTTTTTAGGGGAGCCTTGTCTCTTGATGGCTCCAATCAGCCTGCATAGTCCTTTAAAAACCCACCTCTGGTCCTCCTCTTCCTCTACCAGTCTCTGCCTGGCCAGCTAAGGATGGTTCTCTGCCCAAATTCTCAGCACTATAAACCCATGTCCCACACATACCCAGTGAAGGAGATGGGCAAGAGAGAGGAACTACAGGACCACCATGCCAACCATCTCCTTTCCCTGACCTGGTTTAGACCCTGGGTGCCCCTTTCCCTAACTGTACCTCAGCCCCCTTCCCACAGACCCACAAATTTTGTTATTTGCGAATTTTTCACTTTTGTGAGGGTCCTGTGTCCCTAACCCGAGTGAATGTGGAGGGCCAAGGGTATATGAAACTAGTCTATACTTACAATGGCCATTTCCACCCCTTACCTCATTGCTGGGATGATCCGTGTACCTCCTGGCATTGTCAGTCCTGGGACAGGAGCGGTTTTCCAGCACTCTCTTCTGCATATGTCCCTCAGCAGTGGAAAGGTAGTGGCATTAACACCTCAGCTCTTTCCACATTATGGCATCTCCCTGCCCTTTCTACACCCCACAGCATCTGATCGGTCACCTTTTTTCTTGGGGCTTTTTTCCTATTGTGTGGCATCAGGTGCATCTGTGTATCCATATGTCAGGGCTCCCAGATTGACAATGGGAACTGGTGCGATTGAGGAACCACGCACCACCAGGTAATGGGACATTTGCTTGAACAGGGGTCAATAACAGACTTTTTCCGTTACTGACATAAGAGGTGATACAGGTGGGTTAGGGGCAGTTGGTGGTGGGATAGTGATGGGTTGCCCACGACGTTGTGTGATAGCATGGCTCCTGCAATCACGATCACCTGTCGCTGTGGCAGATTGACATGTCCATGCGGAAATGGTCTATATTCTGTGAGAAAGAAAGAATAGGTTATACTCTTCCAATTAGGATTCAAAACTAACACGTACTTATCCACTGAAATACCCACAGTTACACCTTTCCTTTGAGACAAATTCTCAAGGATTAGGTGTGACAATTTACATCCTTGAGCCACCCAGCTGATATTGAGCACCCAGGGAAGTGAGAGGAAGTGGGAACACTTTCTCCGGGGCAGTGATGTAAGTACACTGGAGAAGACTTATAAGCCACTCTGCAAAGTACGTATACCAGTAAAGACTTGTACATCACTGGCAAAGACAATATGTCACTTCCCCAGTGGGCTTATTGTATCTCTGTTAATAACAGCAGAACGGTCACTGGCTCTGTTTGCAATCTCTGCCTTCTCTTACTCCTTTGAGAAAGGTCAGGTCAATACCTATCATTCATCCTTCTTTCCAGAAATACCAGATATGCAAGTTGTCAAAGAGCTCTTACAGAGATGAACTGGCAGAATGGTGTGGAACCAGGAAAGTTGCAGAGATTATTATGCAGAGATTATTATGAATTATTTTATCAACAATGCAGTAGATGACAAATGAAATGCACAGAGAGGGGGAGGGAGGGGGGAGGAGGAGGAGGAGAGAGAGAAAATTTCAAAGTTAACAGCATGAACACACATTATTTGCACTATAAAGGCAGTAGCTTCTTATGATTGGTACTGTATATGCTTCCTGGCTGTATAAGCTATTCCAGGATCTGTGAGACTTAACCCTCAGCAGACTAAGACCCTTTTGCATCATCATTCAACTTGTACAAAAGCAAACAAACAAAGCAAAGGATGGGGATTTTTCTAATAGGAGTGTTGTATTTCATCATATTTTAAAGCTAGGGCAGGCAGGAGATGGGGGACATTTTTCACTCCTGCCCTGGTGAAAATATGCATCGTACTGGCACACCTGATGTGACCAGAAGTGATGTCATATCACTTCTGGTTCATTTTTTGGGCAATTTTCACCCAGTTTAGGATTTTCCCTCATTTAAAGCTCTATGTGAAGGGCTATGGAGATAGTGCTGGCAAAACGATTGCATTTTGGAGAGGGTTTATGCCATTTTGTGGGGCAAAAAAATGTGAGAAAAAATAATCTGGGAGATATGGGGGCTTGTAGGGTTTTGGGGGACTGCAAATTGGGGCTCTGTGGGCCACATTTGGTGCATGGGCCACACCTTCCCACTGCTGATTTAAAGGCACTCTCTGTTGTCCAAATGCAGACTGTAGAAACTGTAAAAAAAAAAAAAGAAGAAGAAGAAGTGAGGGTTAAGGAACCTCAAACTGTTTATTCGTTTATAATATTTATATCTTGCGTTTCTGTCTTGTCTCTGAGGTCCCTAAGAAGGCCAAAAATATTTATCAGTGACATGAACATCTTCTAAAAAGAGAGATAAAACAAAATAACAACAATAAAAAACAAACAGAATAGACCAAAGAGAGTACAAGAACATTTCATGAGGTGCTTACACCAAATGTATGTAGAACATCCATTCCCATATGATCCTACCCACCCCCTTTAACTATTTATGGGAGCCGTTGCTCTATGTCTTACCACAAGTGGAGGCTTGCTTGATGGGCCCCCAGAAAAAGACCCTTTGTGCTGTGGCACCCAGCTTATGAAACTCCCAGCCTCGGGAGATCTTGCTGCCCTATTTCTTGGTGGCACTCAATATAGCGGTTGTTATATAATCAGCTACAGTTATAACTCCAAGGCCAGCAGAAAATTTATTTAATGTTAATGCTGCAGTTTTTAAGAAATAACTAATCACTTCTTTTTTTACAAAAGTAACCAAAATGTTTACTTCCAGTTGCTTTTTTAAAAAATCGAATTCTACAAACTGCTGGCCTGCGATACAAAACACATACTATCCCTATTGACTTCAGTAGTCACAACAGAACAAAAGGCAACAGAGGCATAGCATAAACCAGCATTTGAAACCTCCCTAGTCATTTTGTGTAGACCTTGTGGCTGGAAAAGTAAGTGATAGAAAGTGCTGTTACAGTGCAAAAGAAATGAACTTATTTCAGTATTCTACAGTTAGAATACTTTCATTATTGGGAAAAGGAATAAATTATTAGTAAAGCAAAACCCTGTGAAATTCATGGGGTCGCCCCAGATTGACAGGCGACTTGAAAGCATACACACACACATACCTTATTTGTACTTTTACATCTTGATCTAGGGCATATCTGATAAGGAGATGAGAAAGGGCCTGCTGAGCAATGCACCAATGTTTTGGAACTCTCTTCCAAGAGTGACCCACCTTGTCCCCTCTTTGTCATTGTTCTATCAGCAAGTGAGGACCTTGTTGTATATTTGCAGTGGCTAGCAAATCTGATTAAGGAGTAAAGACACCTATAGCTAAAGAAATAAACTGAGGCTTAATTGTAAGAACTCCATTAGATATATGAAATCTCTCTAGGGCCCTTTCTGTACCTTGCTGTTTTCCATCATCATCCTGTTGTGATCCTGCACTGCTACTGCCAGGATGGGAATGTGACTTGAATACTCTCCTCTGCACCTGGCTGGTTGCCTGTGGAAGGTTAGCATGAGGGACATGCTCCTTCCTTCCGTCGTGCAGCCGGCCACTATACCATGCTGCACTGGGGAAGGAAGCACCTAGATTGTGCTTCCATCCTTCCTGCATGGCCGTTGGCGATGGGAGCATCATGCGATCAGGGACTTTTACCAGATTTTTTCTAGTAATGAAATATCCTGTGATTGCAATGGCTGGGGACACATGGGCAGGGATGGAAACGATGTCATGCAAAAGCATGACTTGCAGACCAACAGCAACATGTCCTCATCCTGAGACAGCCCCATTGTGTTGAAATGGCTTAAGGGTGCTAAGCTAACATTGAACTAACCTTGGTTGTCCACCTTAGGGTCACCATAAGTCACAAATGACCTGAAGGCAGGCAACAAGAAATGCTGCTTGTCAGTAGGGTGATTTTATTCAGGGATGGGATTCAAGCAATCCTAAACTCATGAAATTAACCCTTCTACTAACTCAAACCCTCATGCCATTGGAAACTCCATGTAGTAAGAAAATATGGAACAGACTGAATGCAAGTTTTTTAACAAATCAAGAAAGAAAATGTGGTCTCTGAGCTAAGAGCTTTTGTTGAGCTCTTTAGGAGTTTGGGGATAAACTGAGGTGATATGTTATATCATTTACAAATGGATAAAGTGGTTAAAGATTTTGAAAAGGGTATTTCTGTAGATAAATTCACCATCATTAATGAGGAAGAATGTGCTGAAAGGCTTTTTCACAGTATTTCTAATGTGGGTGATATGATGTCCAGCCTCCAAAGGTGAATGTCACTAGTTTAAATTGTCACTAACTGATATCATACAGGGTTCCAGAGAGGCTGGATTAAAGGCAAGAATGGTTTATGTGACCGTTTGGAGTTAGATAGTATTAACTCTACCAAAAGGGTTCTTTGAACAGCCAAGTTTATTGAAACAAAGTTGGCAGAAGAACTTTGTTCTGATTGTTACTAGCAAATATTTAGGAAAAATATTCTCTAGTCTGCTTTAGCTGTGACTTGATGTTATTTCCTCTTTGTGTTGTAACACAGCATATATGAAGAAGGATAATAATAATAAAACTATTTGATCAGCTAATAGTCTGTTTCCAGAAGCCGGAGGAGAGCATACATATAATTTGTGGTCTTTGGGATTCCCCATGTGAGAGCAACAATAAATCATTGTCATTGTTGTTGTGTGCCTTTAAGTCATTTCTGACTTATGGTGACCGTAAAGTGAACCTACTTTGGGGTTTTCTGGATCTGACAGTGTGTGATACACCCAAGGTCACCCAGTAGGTTTCCATGGCCTAGTGAGGAATCAAATCCTGGACTCCAGGGTCATAGTCCAACTCTCAAACCATTACACAACCGTGGCTTTCAAATCATTGTCACTCTCACTCTCCCCTAAAATCCTAAGCTAGGAGAATGCAAACTAGTGCCTTCTAAGTGTCTGGGACTATAATGTTCACAATCTGTTAACATTTTAAAAATAGATTTCTTTATGGACTATCCAGATGGACTATGGACTATTGAGAAGCACTAGATAGATTGTTTCTCTCTCTCTCTCTTTTTATCACTCACCCAGCCCTTCTGTGCTTTTTATATCTATGTGGTTAGCTTCACCATGGGGAAAGACACTGGTTTCGTGCAGATATTTTACACAAAATGCAGAAAACATGACCATGAAAGCAGTTGTTTCTTTCTAGCACTGGAGGTGAGAAATGTCATGGAAGTTAACAAATTCTTGATGGCCTGTGTCAAGAAGAATGAGAAAATTAACAGAATTTCTTCACATACCTGACTTAAAGTTATCGTTTATTTCTGTGGAAATTAAATACAACCCACACCCCTCTCTTCATGATCTGTGAGCTCCCCCCCCCCATATATATGTAGTCTCTCTCCTCCTCTCTTGTCTTCTGTCATGTGACAGGGTTGAGCCCACAGAGTTCCACCCAAAAGTGTTGCTTTTGTCAGTATTTTTGGAAGAGATTAAACATTTGAGATGGATCTTAAGTCTCCAGTAACCTGGATAGAGCTCCAGTTGTCCGTGGAAGCTGACTCTGTTTGGATAAAAAAGTTGCAGAAAGATGTTGAACTGCTATTGTTTTTTATGGTGTAGGAACCTATATCTTATTCTTTCCTTGTTATGTATGCCAAATGTAACAAACTTTCTGTTAAAGAAGACAGGAACATATCTACTCTATTAACTGATCAATACCTGTATAGTAGATTCTCTATATATGTGACCTTCAGATCTGTGAATTCCAGTGATTGCAAAGTCTTGCCTGTTATACCTAAAATGGTGGCAATGTGAGTTTGGATGCACTGAAGTGTCTGTGTGCAGCTCATCACCATTTAATAAGATGAAACGCAGGCATTATGTTTTTCACCATTCATCCTGGAATTGAACCCCCACAGATACAAAGGATCCACTGTATATCCAGTGTTCTAATTTTCAGCAGCTTCAGCTCAGTAATACTGGCTTTCTTTCCAAGAATATGTGAATAATTATTATAAAGAGGAGGAAAGATATTTTGTTATAGTTCTACAAAAAATTTTCGTCTTACAGGGCTTTTGTATTGAAAGTCTGATTCTTTTATGAGTATGTAGTGCTAGCTAAAATGTATGTCTCTTGTTTTCTTATATATGTAGATTGCTAGGAGTGATTTATTCCGGAATGTATTAGCTACTGATACATATCTGTTAAAGTTCTTTCCTATTTTGGTGCCTTTGGGTATAACCATTAGGCCATTTGTCCATCTGGTTCAGCACTGAGGGGCCGCAACTCTCCAGGACGAACTATGCTTAGCTTCAAAATCAGGCAAGATTAGATGTGTTCAGCCTATGGTGTTCCAGGAAGGATTCTTTCCTAATCGTAACTAAAAAGTAATTTGTTACTGTGTTACCTTATGCATTTTTAATTTATTCAAATTATTGGGTTTATACCCTGCTTTTCTGCTGGGATGGGATCCAAAGGATGTATTCTACCACTGAGCTACAGCCCTCTGTCATGAGAGACTGGAGTTCAACAAAAAAAGAAATACATTCCAGGGATGGTTGATCCAATCTATTTCCAGCCTGCAACACTTTCATACATTTTCCCCATTCTGAGCTCTGCACTAAGAAGAACAAAAAGAGCAAGAATAATAATGAAAAACCTTGTAAATGTAAAAAACAAACAAACAAACCCACACATGTAAATGCACATTATTGTGTTTTTTTCTTTGTCAATCATTTAAATGTATTCTCCCTTGAAATATGCATTTTAAAACATTTTTGTTTTTTAAACAGAGAACAGTTTGGGAAATACAAAATTCAATAGGTAACAAAGTTCTGATCTGCAGATTAGTTCGGATAGTGCATATCAGAAGAGTTACCTCTTCTGAGTTACACCCCTTAAGCTTTGTTAGAGCTTACCCAAAATATTTTTTCATGTGGTAGAACTTTGACATCTCTAATAACTCGTACTTTTTCAAATGTTCTGTTTCTTCTACCTCATATTGATTTTTTTCAATTTATTTGAACTAGACGATCATTTCTCAATCTCAAAAGATTTGGTAATATGCTAGCTGTGTCAATTGATGCATCTGATTCTACCTGGAAACTATCTTTTCCCTTTATTGGCAAAACAAATTTTTATCTCCACTGTTCTGCTTTATCAGAATTGTGTGAAGCAGCAATGCTAGGCACAGTTAATTGAGCAGAAATGGCTTACTAGAAAACGAGCAAGTTGGACAGATCATTGGAACAATGAAATCTACAGTAGTACCTTGTATAAACAGCAGTGGCATTTGGCTGAAGGGAAAAGGAACCCCACAGCAGACACTACATGCATGTCTGTGTTTAAATAAATCTCTTGGAATGCATGCAGTGTCAATCCAGTAGGTACAGACTATGGACGTTCCATTAAAAAAGAGAAATCCATCCAGAAATGTGTATTTTCTCTGAAGCTTTACGTTCCATTGCTAGCTTTGAAACATCCAGGGCACACAATAGTGCACTATAACTAAGGTTGAGAATGAAACAAACAGAAAGCAAACACAAGCCATGGTGACTTTCCATCACACTCCTGTTGAGTAGCTTAAAAAAGAGAGAGAGAGAACAGAAATATGGTTGGCTTGCTTCTTTGAAATGCCGCAACGGTTTGAATTAGGTCTTGAAAGAAAATTGCTTTCATGGCCTCCATTGGGGACAAATATGTAAGTGAGACAGATGTTCTCATTTGAGAATTTTGGTTCAGGTTTAAATTGGGGGAGAGAAGGGTTGATTGAAAAGGGCTGTGAAATCACTCTCCTTTCTTTGCTATCTTCACTAAAGCTGTTGCCAGTTTCTGAGCAGTCACAGCTTCTTTCTGAGAAGCCAGGAGCTGCCAGTGCTGCCACTAATAAGCCCTTGATTGTTCCTGTATTTCTTTTCCCTGAAAAACTGGAGAATGTATCCTGTTTTCTGATCTGCAAAGGGAGAGGTGAAATCGGGATGTATCCATGGAGGTACATGCAAAAAAACCAGTTGTTTAATTCTAAACAACATGCGTATCAGCACAAATTTCACTGAGAGTAGTGCTAGTTTTAACACAAAAGAACTGTGGACATTTGCCACACCATATCTTGGTCAATTTAAATATTGGCTGAACTGTTCATGTGTGGTATCTCATTTTACGTTCTGGGCTGGAGAAGATAATCTCACCAAAACAGAGCTCAATTCATTATACATCTGGCCTGGACTAATTAATATTTCACATTTTTCCAGCTTCAGTGACAACAGCATTAAAAAACTGTTCTTGTGTCACAAGGTGTGTGTGATATTTTGACCAGCCAAAGATCACGAATACTTGCAATGACCCTGGAAGACAAGTCTTCTTGGCTTGCCTAATTAGTGGGTCCCAATAGACTAATAATTCTTCCTCACTAAACTACTTTGAATTATGCACATCTCATGTTGTTTACTGAAGTCATGCTTAGCCTTCCATAATCTCTTTTGCTGCTGAGTTGGATATGTGTTTGCTAAGAAGTGCCAAAATGTGAACATTTTGTCAGAGTGAATGTTGTCAAACCTGAGGCAGAGAAAGATTAGATGCTACCATTCTCATTTACATGAGTAGTACATTTACAAGTTACTGAAGGAGCTTACATAGCATTTGATCATGGTGTAGCATTTCAGACATGGCTTTCACAGTGCCAATGCCTTATAGGAGATTGAGGCTCATTTCAGTTATCTCAGAAAACCACGGTGTGCAGAAAATAACTTAGGATGATTTCAGTTACTAAATAGATAGGCAGGCGTAGCTGGATGCAGGAGCTGGAATGGGTAGAAGGGGAATTTCAGTTCGGGAATGAATTCCCAAATTCCCTCACCATTGCCTGTGCTGGCTAGGGCTGATGCTCACTGTAATCCAGTTGCACCTGGAGGGGTAAATATTCCCCAATCCTGATTTCAAGCAGCTTGTCTGCCACCATCTGCCATTTGCATAATGAGTTATGATTTCTGTGGTGGAACGCTTCCACCCTTCTGCATGGCTGGGAAAGGCCGCAGTGCGGTGCAATGGTAGGTATAAAATGGATTTTTTCCATTTTAGAAGTACCACACTCATGTGACATGAGGGAAAAGATGGCAGCGGGACCGCGATGACGTCATGCAGAAGCACGCCTTGCAGAACACTGCCATCATGTCCCAACTGCAGGGCAGCCATGCTGTGTGGAAAGGGCCACAGTCAGCTAAGGAAACAAGCTAAGCCTTTATTGTAGGAATTCCATTAATGATAAGAAATCTTTGTATGGGCATTAAACTAACAACCAAAGTAACAAACTAAGCTAGTTTGACTTTTAGTAAAAATAGCATATATACCTGGCATTGCCCGGGATTTTATTTTCCTCTTAACAACTAACCAAGCTGTCTTGTCCAGTACCTTTAACTTTTACCCATATTCCTCAATGCGTTGCCTGGGATTTTATTTTCTTATAGGAAATACTTGTTAGAAATGCCTTAGGAATTCCCTTCCCTTCCCTTAGGAATTAGATGCCGTTGAAATACACAGATTTGATATCCTGTGTCTCTAGTTCTCCAAACTGTCCTGCCTACTAACTTTTCCCCATATTGCCCAATCCAATCTGTATTCAGAGTTATTAACATACACAGGTTGGGTTCCTGAGGGAAATACACTGGACTCCTCCTTCTTGCTTCTAGCTCTTGTCTCCATAGCAACTGGCCTGAGGCCCAAGAGCTCTCCAGCTGAGAATTTTAAAGGTCCCTCCCCAAACTTCCAACTTCAAGATTCCGTAGAATCTTCACCGGAAGCCAATCCTATGAGGTCTTCTCACCTGACCCAGACAAACTCACAAACTTTGACTTTTATATATTAGATGAGAGAATAAGGAGGTCAGAAGAGAAAAGGTGAAAATATCAGTTTATATTTCTGAGATGTTAGGACATGTGAATAAGAGACGAGACTTTGGGCCTGAAAATTATTTAATCCTATCACTGCTGTTCTCTGTAAGGGCTCTTCTAGACTGGTCTAATATGTGGATTCTCATTGTACAGTTCCTTGGGTTTTGTGGGTTTTTGCTAGTTGTTATCTCTGCACCCACTCATTCCATTCTTTGGGAGAGGCGTTGTTTGCAGCAATTTCTTGGATCTGCACTAGGCCTTTTCCAAAGTCTTTTTTTAAAAAACAAACAAACAAACAAACTGGGGTATCAACTGCTGAGGTGATCTATGGATTGAAGGGCAAATTTTCTGCCCTGAAATTTCTATTTTTTTTTTAACTGTCATAGAGTTGTAAGGCAAAAGTCCCATCTCACACACTATAACTCCAGAGAGAGAGAGACTGAGAGAGATTGAGAGAGAGAGAGAGAATATATTGTTCATATCTGATTTGGAATTAAAAAGAAAACCACCTGAGAATGAACATAACATGTTGTGGATGGGGCCAGAAAAGTCCAGAACTTAATCTGGGACAACAGAAGCATCACTCAGATATCAAGGGATTCCCCCCACCTTGAACTACAGTGACAAGTAGCACAACCTCCCGAAACGTTTGCCCCGTCAGGAAGAACCAAACTTTAATTCTTTAAGTGCTGATCATTGTTGCATTTCTAACATTGTTGCATTTTTGATAAACTAGACAGGCTGTCAGCAGCTGGATGTGCTGCTTGTGTCTTTACTCTGTCTACGTGTATCAAGTGATGGTTAGCAGAGACCTAAATTTAATCTCAGAAGGGGAACATGGAAAACGAGAGCTGAACACTCCACCTTCTCTGCCTTATGTCCATTGGCAACTGGATGCCTAGTGTACTCAGCCACGCTTTGGTAGTGGAAGTAAGCCAGGTTGGAAGAAAAGTACCTGGGGCCATGGACTTTATGGAGGTAGGAACTGGGTACGTGTGACCTATTGCCCTTACCTGCACAGTCTTTTGGAGGTTAACCTTATACTCTGCTGCTCTGTCATGCATTATCATGGCAAAAGATAGCACAAACTATGATTGGCAAACACATTTCAGCTGATACTTTCTGATTTCCATTTGAGACCTTGCTGCAAAGCATGAGTTGTTAGTTTGAAATGGCATCTCATGAAATCATAATTAAGTTCCCTTAACTTTTGGCTTGGAGTGGTATCTGAACTGAGCCCCTGGACAGCAATCAGGCCAAGATTTTCATCTGCACCATCCTAGAGTTCTCTCAAAACTCTAAAATATACAACAGTACCCTAACCTAAATACTCTAATGACACCAGATCCTGTCTGGTCATGGAAGCTAAGCAGGATTGGCCCTGGTTGGTACTTGGATGGTAGACTGCCAATGAATACCAGATGCTGTAGGCTTTATTTCAGAGGCTAGAACTGGCAAAGCCACCTCCAAGTATTCCTTGCCTAAGAAAAGCCTATGAAAAATTCATGGGGTTGCCATAAGTCAAACAGGTGACATCACCGACTCCTGCAGGTTACTTTGGAGCAGCTAGCACAGACAGTTTTGTGTTCAGAAGCAGAGCTTGGAAAGCTGTCTTTGACTGGACTACAACACCTTGCAAGGGGGTTAAAAACAGAGCTGGTAAGAGTACGGTTTCTCTATTTAACACAGAGCTTGAAAAATTTAATTTCCAGAAAGAAATCTTTTCTCTTTTGTTATAACTTCATGTTTATTATTTGAATGACATCCTCTGAGTAAATGTGGTGGACACTTATTGTATCATGCTTAATGGCATCACCAGGACCCACTCCAAGTTTGTGCAATTGCTATGAACAAATGCAGATGGGCATTGGCAGCAGTTGCACAGACAGATACATGTGTGGGCATGCATGCACATACAAATGAGTGTGCGTGCATTGCTACCAGTGCCCAAGTACATTCGGTTGTACAACACAGTCATTCAGTGCAAGGATTATATAGCCTAACTAGTGCATAACTCTACATGCAGAAGATTCATGCTATGCAGCCCTGAAATGGGATCTTGGCTATGGTACATTGTCTCTGTAGGGGAAGTGGACTGTAGACCCCACCTCTTAAAAATCTAGCTGGAACTTATGAGAGGCTTCATAAGAAAACATCTTTAGTCTGTAGTAATTCTTCTGAAATAAATAACACTCTTAGCTCTTACCAAAACATGAATTAATTTAAAACCAATGTTCTGTATTAAATGCTACATTTCTTAGGCAATTTTTTTTTTTAACAGATGAGCTAACGCTTCACATGCATCACCCTTTTGTTCACATCACAGGGGTTATGGAAGCCTTGTAGAAGGGTAGATGTTACCGATTTGCTCAGTGAATATTTACTGGAGTATTAGCATAACCTTATGTTAATCTATGTTTTATTCTGACTTAATTAACCTGCAGCTTTCACATAATCACTAATATGGCTTAGCATCATCATTTAGTCAGAAAGACCTCTTTAGAAGGCTGGAATAATTACAGCCTTTAACCCATCTTTGATCATCCTGTTTGTGTGAACAGAAGTGAAGTGAACCAGACAACACAGAAGCTGCTTCTGCTCATGGGGCATGCAGCGCTCCTACCTATGTATGGGCCTCTTTAGAGACTGAACCAATAATAAGACTTTTCCAGAGCTAATATATGCATGCATACATGCTCATATATACATAAGTGAAAATTCACAGGAGATTGTGGAGAAGGGGATAAACTCATCCAGCAGTTAGGAAAGAGGATGACCCATCAGAATTATAGCTGGAAAATCAGAGTATTGAGGCTGGAAAGAAGAGGGATGAGTGAGATTGGAGAATGGCTGTTGGGGGAAGGAAGGTTCTGCTTTTTCGTAGCGGTTTACCACTTATGGGGAAGCCTCAACTTTATATTAATTACTTTATATTAGTCATATAAACGACTTTATATTAGTCATATAAAAAAGTGATGTCTCTAATAAAGGAGACATCTGGTGGTTGGTCTTCTGGAGGCAGAGATTTCTTGAGTAGTAGGTGCCACAATGAAGGACAGACCATCTAGGCACGGCCAAATCCATCTCTCTCTGTGGTCTCAGTTACACATATGTTCACTCAGCATAAGATACTTTTGTCCTGTTTCTGCCCCAGTCATATAACTATTGGAAAATTTGGAGAAGTATGGAAAGGGTAAGTTAACTGCATTCTGATAGCTATAAATGCAGTGCAAATCAGGTTGGTTAGCTTAAAAATGTGGACCAAATAAAATCCTTGAGCACTTCCCTCTTAATTGTTTTAACAGCCAATGAGTTTGAGACCATTCAGCCAACTTCACTGCCAGAAAATAAACAAATCATTTGGGCTGTCAGGAAGAAGACATGACGCATAGGATTTGCTTCCTAATACTTTGATTCTGTCCTCACTGTATAAGTGAAGCAAATACAAGATACTATAGGGGGGAAACAGGACCTGGGTTTTCCAATCCCCCTACCTCTAGAACAGGAGTGTGCAAAATGTGGCCTACAGGCCACATACTGGCTCCAGGCCCCCCTTCTGTGGCCCCTGAAGCTCCTCTACTATTTTCCCAAAACTCTTCCTTTTTTTAAATGGGTATAATTTTCAGGGAATTTTTGTTCTAAAATAATGCAGTATCTCCTGAAATGCATGAAAATATGCAGAAATATCTCCCACAAGCATCCCGGAACCCCTGTAGTGCCCCCAAATACCTCCATTTTTTTTTGTAACTCTCAAGATAGCAACACAAATAGTTACACCCTCCTTTTCTGTAGCAATTTTGAGAAAGCCAGCCGAGGAAATGCTTCTTTTTTCCTCTGCAGTACTTCTCAAAATGATGGCAAAAAGTGAAAACATGTCTCTTTCTGTCCTCATTCTGAGACTGCTTGCAGAAGAAAATGGAGATATTTGGGCTTGGTATAGAGGCAGTGGGCCATGGGTGATCTGGGAGAATATTGGCCTTGATGCAGTCACCCACTTCTTCTCCAAGAAGAACAAAGAAGGATAATTTATACTATAGCTAGTGGCTGCCTTTGCTGTGCATGAGCTTTTCTGGAGCAGGAAGTGCTCCCATGCAATGAAGCTTCTGTAAAGCACATATTGTCTGCCCTGTAGCTTCCTCTACTGGGATAGCTGTGGGCTAGAATTAAAAGCAATATTTAAAAATATGTTTAAAAAATGGTTAAAAATGTGTTACTTGATTGTGATTAGGAGAATCCAGGACAAAATTTGCACATGGTTCTATTCTTTTCTTGCACAGTAAACAGCATTTGTCTGTGCAGGAAATAGCATTTTCTGCACAGAAAATAATATTTCTATTTCCTGCTGAGAATATCATACAATAATATAATCATGGATACTGTTTTCTGTGCAAAAATATCCCAGGTAAGATCCTTCATGGGACAGGTAGCTACATTCTGTCTCCCATTCTAGCCCCCTAAAACGCAGCTTAAAAGCCAGGCAGCTGTAGTGAACAAAGAAGTTCTATGCTATTGGAAAGTGGATGCTGAAGGATGATGCATCCAACATTCACCAGTGAGCTATCGTGTGATCTCGTCTAATCTCATCATTGAATCACTGCTTGTTGGCAGGAGGGGGCTGCATGTGTCATCTTTCAGTGCCCTGCTCACCAAAATGGTAGAATTCTTTTGCTTGGTATGGCTGTCTAGGTTATAAGGTGGGTTTTTGTGGCATTTGTGCTCATGGCAAGTGTGCATGATCATCAACGTGAATACGAAACAGTTATGAAGTCAAGTATCTATGAAGTCTTAACCACCTAACAGTATGATAGTTCTCATGCTCAGGAACAGCATTTACTGCACAGAAAATATTATTCCTGCTCTATAATGCCACATGTGAATTTTGTATAGCATAAAGCCCTAACTATGAATAGTCTTTGAAAAATTGTGCACTTTTTGAAAACTTGATTGCAACTGGAAGAAAATTTCTAAAATTAATTGTTGCTTCCCTTAAGAACAAAATTAGTGAAAAATTACATTTGTATCCTGGGGTGGGAAAAGCTGAAACTGAGATTCATGATGTGAGATGTCATGGTCACACTTCTGGTGTCAGGGGCACAACCCCTGACATCATCCCATCACAGATAGCTTGGTGTGTGTGTATGTGTGTGTGTAAAACACATTCCAACCCTGATTACTGTTGCTCATCCCTGTGTTAGAGGCCAGTAGGGAAGGATGGGAACTTCTTCTTTCACTCCTATCCATCCAAGCCATATCTTAGCAGCTCAGATTGGAGATGAATCCTAGCCTCAGCATGCAGGATTATGTTCTGGTAATGGGAGCCATTAGCTTCTGTTCAACCAAGATAAATCTACTCTTCAGCCTGGAGGTTGCATCTGACATGGCCTGAATTAACAGCTACTTAATTAAAAAGGCACATGGACTACTTTCCCTGTAGGTTCATCAGGATTTGAAAGAGGAAGGGTCATTTGAAACCCTCCCCAGTTATTTGTCCGCAATTAACTAACGATAAAACCCATCCCCAGTTCACTTTATTTCTTTTTTTGTTTTTCAAAATGTAAAACATTTGGCTGACCAAAATATTTCTGTGGCATTAAATGAAAGAAGTTTGTCAAATTGAATGACTTTTGTGCTATGTAAAATACCTCTGTAATCAGTCAGAAAAAAACAAAACAAAACAAAAAACCAAACACTCATACACAATGCATTTACGTAGTTCTCAACTGCCCCAGTTCCCTTCTGTGGTCAGTTCTTTGTAGTTGTGGAAATTTCCAGTGTTTATTAATATCCTATATTACAGTATCTCAGAATAAAGTCTCTCCTAATTAAGAATATTCAACTGCTCTTTCCATTATTCATTGGAGGGAGATGGAAAAATGGAGACAAATGGTTAGCTCTTTATAGTCCCCTGCAGAATACAGAAATATTAAAATTTCACTGTTGCAGTTCTGACATCTATGGATACAGATGTAAAAATTCCACTCAGCTTTTGCTGAGAGTCAGAGGTCAAAAATAGGTATGGTTATACTGTGGGTCATCTTACCAAACACACTTCTCTTTCCTCATAGGCATATATGCACACATTACATAGTATACACTGTAAGATATCAGTTAGCATGTCACATTCAAAGAGTAGTAGCTCAGATTATATTTTTATGGCAAGTACTCTCTCAATGGACATCCTTTTCAACCAGAAGGGTACCATGCAGAGTGAACCTAGAATGCATGGAGCTCTAGGAGAATGTTTGCTTAAATTTGATGAAAATGTAACAGTAGTATAAAGTGTTTGTCTATTTTCTGGGCTTTGGACTATGCACTGAATCTCTGTGGATCTCGTAGCCACTATCACGTATTCATTCTGTAAGGGAGCATGATGAATGCACCTAAGACATGGTAGCATCCTCCATATATTCTGTTCACAGCTTGCACCTAAATAGTTACTACCAACAAGTTACTTCTCATTTAGATTCTTTCTCAAAAATAAATGCATAACTATTACATTATGACTATAATTTAATAAAGGATAGCTTTAGCCTTTGTGTAGCATAACGGTAACATTCTAGTTATTTCTGTAGCAAGAAGAGTGTGAGTAACTATAGAAATAATTATAGTTAGTTATTTCTAAGGGCCCTTTCATGTTACACAATCAACTCATTTGAGATGTGGTCCTAGAGGAGAGTTCTGGGGGTACCCAAAATTCCCAAAAAGACAAATAAATAGGTCCTAGAGTAAAATCAGGTCTGAGCTCTCCCTGGCAGCCAAGATAACTCAATTGAGATTGTTGTACTTTGGACATATCATGAAAGGACAATAATGCTTGCCAAGATGGAAGGCAGTAGGAAAAGAGGAAGACTGTATTGCAGATAGATAGATCCAGCCAAGGAAGCCGCAGGTTTGAATTTGCAAGACCTGAGTAGGAATTCTGATGACAGGGTAACTTTCTGGTCTCTCATGCATCAGGTCACCATAAGTTGATAACAAAACCACTTCCCCAGCTTCTGTACAGGACAGAGGATGCCATCTTGTTCTTCATGACAGACAACAAAATATCTTGGACCGGTCTTGCCTCCTGAAAGACTGAAAGAGGATTATGTTATTTTGTTTCACCCAGTATATTCCTATGCCATCCTTTCCTTTGATGGAAACCTTCAGTTATTTCATCCTTGCATGGGAGGATGAATCATTTCCATAGTTTTCTCCACACTGGGAGATAAAGCATATTTCTTTGGAATTTTCACCCAGTATTCACATATCCTGAAGTGTTTAGTGAAAGTATTCTGTGCAAAAATTGGTGCAAAAATTATGGTTTCATACAAAAAGAATTTTTTTTATTCAAAAGACATTTTTTCATGCAAAACACCATTTTCAGAAATGTATGGGTTTTGTGTAAAAATTGTGGTTTTTGAACATTTTTGCACAAAAATGCATTTCTGTAAAAGTTGCTTTTCACGTAAAAAAAGTGGTTTTTGCACAAAACTCCGCTTTTGTGTAAGAAATTTCATGTGGAATTCTACTAAGATGATTTATTGAAACACTTTGGGATGTGTGAATATGCAGAATTCTTGCCTCTGTCTAATTCTTTCTGACTGGGTTTCCAAGTGTTAGGCAACCCATTTTGACCAAGAGACAAATAAGGAGGAAATATTCTATCTATTCCTGTTCTCCCCCCCCCCCCACTGTTCTTTTCAAAGGAGTCATTTTCAAAGGTACAAGAAGTCAGCAATCTTCATTCCTCTAAAGAGTACTGACCTTACAAAAGCTGCTTTGAACTTACAAAGTGAGGGGATCAAAACAATAATCTCATTTAGACTATACATGGAGAACTTGCACATTCTGGGCGTCTTTTCAGATGATTCATTGATAAAACATTGCTTGCTTTCACTTTAGATGCCCCTAGCACTCCTGAGAGGTGTTGCTTTTCCTCAGTTAAATGGAAGCAGAATTAAAATGGAGACTCCATGCAAAGACTTCATAAACCAGAAACATTTATATAACAAACTTCTATTGTGTATTGCAGCTATGCTTATCCTGCCACCCTTCCAATAGCCCCAGCCAGTATGTCCTATAGCTTTGCTGGTCAAGGGTGATGATGTCTGGCAGATTTGGAGGGCAAAAAGAACTGAAATGCAGCAATATCCAAAGCGGCTATGTGATACTAAATTACAAGGGTCTTTTTCTTTTTCCTGTGTTCGCTCATGAGTAAATCCTGTTCATCCAGGGATCCCAGTGTAAAAATCTTCTTGTAGCTTCAGCCTGTTTATAGCTTCCTGTGGTACATGGATGAAGAAAGGGGAGGTTTGGCTATTAATTGCCACCTGAGTAGCCTCTCCTAATTCTCCCAATATCAGTTTCTCTTCATGCAGATTGGTGAGTGTGGCATTAGTTAATTTTTTCCTTTCCTCTTAATCAGTGTTTCCTTTCTTTGTATTTCTTTCCACATTTAGGTGGTGAAATAAAACTGTTTTGCTATAAAAAGAAGAAAAGGAGGGGGAAAAAAACTGAGAGAAATAAATCTAAGAACCACCCAGTAAGTCTCTGCCCTGAAACAGAAACTGACATTTGGGCCATGGAGAGGCTATTTAATGGGTAATTAAGAGACTATTAATCACCAATCACCTACTTCTTCTGATATATCAGGAAGCAATACAATGGGGTGAACCTGCAAACAGGTTGTGCTTATTAAAGGCAAAGGAGCTCTAAAGTAAACGTCAGTAATGCTTTGCTTGTTTATACCAGATATGCTGAGGCTGCAATTGTGTTATTATTATTATTATTTTTACAAGGACTCACAATAAACCAGCTCTCAAAACACACATGGGAAATAGGGGGAAAAAAACCGTGAATGTGGTAGACTGCTGTTAAGGTTGCCTGGACAGTCTGTAAAAACTGTATGAATGAACTATTGCAATTTCAGAAAGAAAGATTATCATGGAAACCCTCAAAGCAATCCTGCCTAGATTTTCTTTTCATTGATAGCTCCTGCTGGCCTATGCTATATCAGCCATTGCAGGGAAGCGTCAGTGTATTACGGAAGCTTTGATGATGAGGTTGCCACTGAGTACTGCAACCACCAAGTAAAAAATACTGTTGACAGAATGAACTTTTAACAGACAGAGAGTCACGAGAGCACACACACACTCACAGAGGACGTTTCAGCCAGGGGAATCAGATAGTTGCCTCCAATATTAAGTTGACAAAGGCAGCAGAACAACCCCAAGGTGAAACTTGTTCATCTCCAGATTAGAGAAAGACAGAACAAACAGGATACTTTCCTTGTTTCTCGTCTTTCATATATTGTAGGCTGTGCAGCTCAATTTATCCATGTTTATTCAGAAATCCTACCAATTATAGTGGGATCTGTTTCTGAGTAACAGAATAAAATTTCAGATACAGGGGGAGAATAGAGGAAAAGGCTGCATACATTTTACTTCTGATCTCTACCATTTTATAGCTCCTATCCACAGCCATAATGCATCTTGATAGGCAAAACTCAGAGGCAATTACTTTGAGTACCAACATCCATTCAGTTTATTAAATAAAAAAAGTCAATGTAAGGTTAACACTCTGGCATAGACAGAGCGGTCATGAGAGTAAAGTATCAAATATGTTGATGGTTCTCGCCTCAGTAATTGGCTTCTCTTTTATTTATTCCAATGCTTTCAGCACGTAATTGTAAACTATCTACTTTCAAGTGTTTTAAGTTCTCTGGAGGTTTGTGACAGCTGTATACTACTTATCCTTTGTAAATGAGCTGTAACAACAGTGGTGGTATCGAACATTGCTATGTTCAACTCCTGTACAATTTAATACATTGCAAAGATGCTTTTGGAGTAAACCGAGTGTGCTTAATGGAGATTTTGTTTTCTGAAATCTGTCTTCTGTTCCATTTTTATTTGGGTTTTCTATCTTTCCCTTCCCTTACAAACTGCACAATAGGTATTTGTCCCCCATTGGATACGTTTAGTAGAGATGTAGCAGCCAATAGGAAAGCAGGCATCTGTTTGGTTTCTGGTAGAAACAGAATCGTGGCCTAGGTAGACTGTAAGGCTCTTACTGCAGTATGGCCCAAGAGCACATCGTCCTCATGGGATCCCAGCATTGTCACTGGTGGGATAGGATTGGGTCCTGAACACTCCCCACTGTGCCCAGTCGGCTGCCACAGATGAGTAGTGTCGGGCACCCTGTTCTTCCTTCTTCAGTACAGCATCAATGGCAGGTCCCTTTCCCCACCTCTTCCCCCTTCCTCATGACCCATGGTTGTTCAGTTCCTGCACTATTGAATAAATCTTTATTGCTCAGCTAAAAGCCATTGCAACTCACCACAGTCAGACAAAATACATCTAAATAACAGAATAAGACATTACAAATGGTAGAAGACTCATATAAAAGCTAACATACAAGAAAAACATATAAGGAATAAACGATCAATGTATTGATTTTGAAAAATCGGAGCAATATAAAACATAAAATATGTCTCTAAGATGATATAATGTAGTCCAATGTAAAATTCAATATAAAATTATATCATATTATATAAAATATACAATTTAAAATTACCCTTATGTAATTTAAGACCAGGATCAATTGTTTTTACCACCTCTGTATTATTTGTCCGGATAGTTTTGATATCTAGATCTTATCTTACTTGCAGCTAACGCAAAATTTGCAACTATAACAGTGACATAGGGGTCGTTATCAGCTAATAGTCCACAAATCTGCTCAAGAGGTGGTCTATTGGAAAGGGGAGAGGAGTGGAGGAAGCAATTAAGGAACTTTTGCCTGGGAGATGTATATAGAGGGCAATATAAAAGGTAATGTTGGATGTCCTCTACATCCCCGTTCTCACAGATACAGAGTCTTTGGTGGACAGGGATATTATCATATCTTCCCTTCAAATAGGCAGATGACATACACTGAAAGTGTAAAGCTGTGAATGCTTTTCTAAGTGGAGGTGAAGGTAAGGTTTAAAAGATATTGCTCCATTCCAAAATATGTTTTATATAATAGGTACCATAAGGAATATGCTGTTCGGGAGAGCAGATGTAGGTCACCCCATTTAGAAGTGAGGTAGATTTTTTCTTTAACCAGTTGTTTAATTTTTTTGGAAGAATACGTGGGTAAGGCTTCTAAATTGATCTCAAAATAGAGGAGTATAGGCCTTACAGAATTTGTCCACGAATTTTGGAAGGGGGACTGTAATTGCTCTAGAAAGCATTTTCTGGGAAGCCTATTGTCATTCATACTGGCCAGCTTCAGCCAATATAAAGCTAAAGTCACCTGTACTCCAGCTTGTAAAGAGGCTAACTCAGTTTCCGCTCTTAAGATAGAAGCAGGGGTACCTTTTGGGGCGGTCAACAAAGATTTCAAAAAAGCATTCTGAACTGTTTCTAAAGGAAAAGAGTTATCATATCCCCAGATCTCCGCACCATACAATAATTGGGGAACAATTTTCTTTTGGAAGACCTCAACAGTGGGAGCAACCAAATTCCCCCCGTAAAATTTATGAAATCTCAGTAGAGAATTAATAGACTGAGAGGCTTTCAGCTTAACTGCCTGGAAATGTGTTTTCCATGACAGTTTTGAGTTAAAACCCAAACCCAGATATTTAAAATAAGTTTGGTGTTCTATGGAGTTTCCATTAAGTCTCCAACTATGTGGTTTTTTCTTCTTCCCAAAAACCACCACTTTGGTTTTAGTATGATTTACTATTAATCGCTCTTTTAAACAAAAAGCACTCAACTTCTTTAGTAGTCTCCGCATCCCAATCAGAGTGGTAGCGATCAAAACTATGTCATCAGCATATAGGAGAATCGAGAGTTTAACATCTTGAATGAAAACTGGAAAACATTCTGGGCCACTCATCTCTCTGACAATATCGTTTATATAAAAATTAAATAAAAAGGGTGCCAGAAGGCATCCCTGACGAACTCCTCTGTCTGTAGGGATATTATCAGACAAAAGTCCATTAACTCCAAGTCTAACCCTAAGGGAGGTATTAGTATGTAACAACTGGATTAGAAAAAGCAGTCTTCTGTCGATATTAGTGTCAGCTAACTTTTGCCAAAGGCGATTTATATCAATAAGATCAAAAGCAGAGCTGAGGTCCACAAAAGCAGTGAAAAGTTCTTTTCTACCTTTTTGGGAATATTTTTGAATTGCATGGTGAAGGGTGAAGCACTGATCGATCGTAGATTTGCCCTTCATAAAGCCTGCTTGTTCTTCTTTAATAATATTGTTATCAATGGCCCACGACTCCAACCTACCCCAGAAGTACTTAGTATATAATTTGGACACTATGCTTAATAAACTAATAGGTCTAAAATTTTTTGGGTCATCCTTAGAACCTTTCTTGTGAATGGAAACAACTATGCTCACTTTCCAGCCGTGGGGAATTTTCCCATGTTGGTTAATATAGGTAAAAAGTGAGGCAAGGATTGGAGACCACCAACCAGGATTTGATTTAAATAGTTCTCCAGGAAGCATATCTTCTCCAGGTGCTTTTTTAGTAGGGAGGGAGTTAATCAAAAAGTTAATTTCATTGGGAGATACTGGATCCCATTCAGGACAACAAGAAAGTACAGGGATGACCGGGCTGGGCTTCAGAGTGGACGTAAAGAAAGTTCCTGCACTATTAAATGCACACCTGCAGCTGACAGGATCCTGGTGGGAAAGGGGGCCATGGCGAGATTTTTTTTCTGGTAATGAACAATGGCATTCACAGCAGTTGATGGGGACATGACAGCAGCGGGATCACACCAATATCATGCGATGGCACATATTCTGGACTGGGAGCAGTGCGTTGCTCTGCCGGGATGACAACATTGTGCTGTAAGGTTCCTTGTCTGATCTAACAAAGTTCATATGCTTTTAAATAACACACAGTAGGTGAGTTGATAATTGCTAGATAGGACTTAGCTTACTGTTGTTAATCTCCTACATCACATTTTTAAAAACAGCACTAGGGCAGCCAACAGCTTTAAAAACATGTCTAACAATATCAAGAGTTACTGTTAGAAGCCATCTTTTTTCTTTAGAAATTGTAGAGCTGTTCTGTAATTCACTTCATTTTTTCCCAAATTATTGTGAACTGTAACCTGTATTAGTTACTAGCCTTGATTATACTTATTAATTGTTATTATGCAGCATTTTAAGATGTGAAAGATGCTTGCAAGAATATACTTATTTCAGAGCATGAGAAAAGAGAGATACATTTCCTAAATCTTCCTCAGTGAAACCATCATCCATTTGCTACAAACAGAATATCGATCTAGATCAAGACATTCCCAGCCAGCCATTTATTGTTCAGCAGCCTCCAGTATTTTCCCATATGTTAGCTTTTCCTTTTACCATTTTCTTTCAATTTTTTTTTTTTAAAGATAGCTAGACACACGTTCCTGCTAAACTCAGCTTTCACTTGAAGCATCTTTCACTGTAGCTTTATTAAGAAAAAACTGTCCAGGCAATCAGAGAAGAGTGGTTCTCATTAGACCTGATTATTAAGAATTTGGCAAGAATGATCAAACATACTCTCAATCATTTGATTAAGGCTCTTTTTTTTCTCTTCAATTACCAAAATAGCTATAATGTGAAAATTGCCAAGAGTGTAGGTGGAAAAAAAATTATTGCCACATCATAGTAGGTCAGGTGTACCTAGGCATTGATAAATTCAGACACCACAAAAAAAAAAAAAAAAAAAAAAAAAAAAAAAAAAAAAAAAAAAAACCTGCCAGTCAAACATTTTTTTAACATACACTCAATTGCATCTTGATCCACTATGGGATATTCAAGGAGAGATATTCATTGTTCCATACTCACCAACATTCTTTATTCAAATATATTACTCCTTCAGTTGTGATTGGCTTATATATAAATGCTCACTATTGTTCAGTGACATCCCCAGTGGCAGCTGTTGGCTTCCATGTCAGTGAAAAGAGTATCCATTGTTGGTTTTAGTCTGAATATTAAAGGAGCTATTCAAGGTGCTGAACTTATTCAGGGATAACATTCAGTACCTTGAATAGCTTTTTACAAATTTGGATTAAAAATAGAGCCCACTAGGCACTATAGGACTTCCCTGTTCCCCTTCTCATTCATCCTTCCTTGTGAGGTGTCAGTGGGTTCTGCTGTTTTCAAAAAGAGAATGAAAATTTTGATAGTGTCATTGCTCTGTGAGTGTATGTGCCTTCAAGTTGCTGGCTTACAGTGATCCCATGAATTTCATGGGGTTGTCTTAGGCAAGGAAAACTCAGATGTGGTTTTGCCAGTTCCTTCCTCTGAAATAGAGGCCATTTGTGCATGACCATGCTCTTCCATGTCGTTGTGCTGCAATTCAGGTCTGGAAGGGAGTGTGTCAGCAACAGTCCCGTCCACCCCTGCTTACTCCCTGTGGAAGGAAGCATGACGGCTCCACCTCTTCCTTCCTTCTGCAGTGCAGCCGGGCATTTGCCATTGCTGCGCTGGGGCAAAAAGCATTGCAATTATACTTCCATGGCTTCTGCACAATTATAAGTACAGGAGTGCTGCAGGACTGGAAGTGCGAAATGGATTTTTTCTGTTTTGCAAATGCCACGCTAATGCAATGCTTCGTGACAGGATGGCTGCAAGATGGTGACGACATCATGCGGAAGTCCAACCTGCTGACTGCTGCCATCCTGTGGCAGAAGCGGAACAGTGATATCATGTGGAAAGAGCCACAGCCTACAGCACTTGGTCTTCCTGGCAGTCTCCCTTTTGAGTACTAGCCGATGCTGACCTTGCTTAGCTTCCACAATCAGTCAGGAACTGGTGCCTTTACACCCATAAACACTGTGGATCATGCAATGTGTTAAATATAATTTAGCTGAAGCGGCATGCATGATAGCCTCGATGGCAGAAGAAACTAGCAGAAGCCAGAATCACAGTGGTGATGGTCTTAGCCTTAGTTGCCCACAACTGCTGTGCCTTTAACAACAACTCTGCGTGCCGACTTTAGGAGGTGGCGTTGCATTTACACAGACTTCACAGTTGCAGTAGTTTGAAACCATTTTAATGGCCATGGCTCCATCCTATGGAACCAGAAACCTCTTAAAATTCTCTGCAAAGAGATATCTACTGCATTCTCCTGCACTCTATAGAACTAGAGAGCTCTAGCAGAAAATTTTTAAGATCTTCTCATCAAACTGTAGATCACAAGGATGGAATCACCACAGTGGGATCAGAGTGATATAATTGTGTATTGTGAAACAACTGTCCTGTTCCAAGATCTAAAATGTTTTACCTGCTCATTTCAGAACAACAGGCTATTAGAGGCACAGGATATCAGGTTGTTATTTATTATGTAAGTAAACATTTGCCACAGACCTCTGTTAAATGAGTATCAGAAACGGCATCAATTAGAGTTTTTGTGTTTTTCTTTTCATTAATTTTTTAAAACAAAAATAGTAAAATTTAAGTTTTTTTTTTTTAAAAGAACTCTGCCTGACTGTAAAGAAAATTAAAGTTGACTGACTAGGTCCAGGAGTACCCTGGACCTGGAGGAGGTGAAGCAGAGCACAACTGCTCCTCCTATCTTTTTCCTCAGGCTGAACATATTCTCTTTTGTCCTCTCCACACTGTTAGTCAGTGCTGCAACCTTCTGGGCTTGCTTCTTGAAGGAGCAGTGCACAACTTTCTCCATCATTCACTTATTCTTAAAAAATGCTTGAAGAGTCTGTTTGTATAGATATATCACATAATACAGTCTTTTTTTATTTATTATTTAGATACAATTTTAGTTAAAATCAACAGACATTCCACTTCTTAGGGCACTCAAGAGCACTGGATAAACTAAAAGTATGAAAGACATGTCCTCCTTTTCCTCATGGTGACACTCTACTTTTCTGTGTACTGGAGATGCCCTTCCCCTTCATGTCTCATCAGACCTGTCAGGGATAGTTGTTGGAACCTCTTACTGTCTCTCCTGTCTTCTTGTTATTTCTCTTTAAATCAATTCTGAGTTATGTGAGAACCCTATCATAGGCATTTCTTGGCAAGATTTCTTTAAAGAAGATTTGCCATTGCCTTCCTGTCAGCAGAGAAAGTGTGACTTGCCCAGAGTCATTTGGTGGGTTTCCAAGGCTAGGCAGAGATTCAAACCCCAGCGTCCTAGAGTTCTCATCCAGCACTCAAACCACTACACCATACTAGGTCTTCCTTTCCTGCTGAGGAGATCCTGATGATTAGATTGGATGACCCTCTTAAGCTGAGAATAACAAACTGCTGAAGTACATAGATGCTGCAGCATGCAGTTCAGTAACTCAACACACAGGATAGCTGCTGTATGCAGTCCCAAAGTCTGAGCCCTGGCAGCTGCTGACTAGTCCACAAAACCTACCTTCAAGCTCTGTGGCCCTGTATAGCAGTGGATGGGTTTTGTGTGGGGACCTCTTTCATGTTTGTGTAGATCTGTCCTCTCCTTCTCTGTATACTGTATACTCTGTTTAGTTCATTTGTACTAGGGGCTGTATGCACCCATCCATTTTTTTCTCCTTGCCCACCTTCATGCCCCTCCATCCCCCTATCAGCATAACAATGAAAACTGCCATGTCTGGAAGCCACTAGAAGGACTCTTTTAAAGGTGCATGGTCACCATGTGCCTTTTTTTTTTGCTGGACACCAGATGTTTCAAAACTGATCCCTACATACCCCAAACTTGCCTACTTTCGCTCCACACAATGTGCACCCAGGAATACTCCTAAAGATAGAAGTAGCATCAGATCAATATGATCATATATACTGCCTGTTGTTTTGAGGATAAAAGTGTTTCTTCCTTTGGGCTTTGGATCTAATTTGTGTTTCAGTAAAAATGAGTCAAAGTGGATAGTTCAGTGGGGATTGAAGTAGAAATCCTTTGAAAACATTGGAACAAAAACCAGTAGCAGCATACTCTTCTTTCATCACCACCACAATCCAGCTTGCTTTGTTTTTTTGATATTTTACTCTTTGTTCTGAGAATGCCTAGGTCATCATTTGAAAGAAAAGGTGCTACTGTACAAGATTAAACTTCATCATGGCAATAGCTGTAAAATGTGTCTGTTTATTTGTTCATGAGGCACATAAGAAGGAGGTTTGCCTTGTCTTTCACTGTCTGAAACAGGTACACAGCTTTCAATCTGGACTCTTGCTGTTTGTATTATCTCAAAATATTGACTGAATCTCAGACCCACAAGGCACGTGTGGTTTCTCCTGAGATGTGAAGTCCAAGTTACAAGTTTAAATTAATGCTTTGAAAATGGCTCTTGGAATACAGCAGTAGGAAAATAAGGAATGCCAGCTCATCCACAAGGGTATGTAATCAGGTTAATTAGGTAAATATTCTCTCTTGTTCAGACACAAGCAGAACAAGCTTAAATTCTCCAGACTGCATTTTCCTTTTTTTAAAAAACTGAGTGTAATTGAGGGACGGTAGTTGAGGTACAGTAGTTAACCCATGCTTCCAAAACCTTAGTCTCCAGATTTTGGACTAAATATCCCATACTCTTTCATCATTGGCTGTGGGACCTGTAACCTGACAAAATGTGAGAGCCAAAGTGTTGTGGACCAATTAGCATGGAAATGCCTTCATGCAAATTTGTGCTCAGCAACAAAACTCCCTGTGCATTTTCTTGGGCCAGTCACTGCTCTGAACCTATGCACTGGGTTGCTGTAAGAGTAATAATATATGTTCTACTATGAGCTCTGGGAAGGGAGGGTGGAATTAAAAACAAAACAAAGCAAAAAAAAATCCTGGATGTCGCCAGGCATTCTGTCTCTCATTATGATGAGGGTTGCAGTTTGGTAATTTTAGACTCTGGAGTCATGGCCCTATGCCCTCCAATATTTTGCAGATAAAATCTGAGACAGTGTGGCCAAGCGACACCAGAGTATGGTCAAAAGTTATTAATAAGGAGGAAGACTCGAGCTAGAAAAAGTGTGCAATTTGCTTTTGCTTGAGCCTACTGGGAAGGGCAAGATTCCACCCCATTCCTTTCCCTCCACAGAGCTGAGTGTAAACTACATTTGCATTTTCAACCCAGTTTGCGGCAATTAAAGTAAGTTGAGGGCAAAGGAGGAAAATGGGAAGAGGAAAGAGAAACTGAGACATTTATTAAGCAGTTGAAAAAGTGGGATAACAGAGAATTAATCGGGACTGTACCTATCAAATCATGACCATTGTAGGGCATGGTAGCCTTATACTCATTTAGATGGCATAATCTATTATTTCAAAATGTGACAAGTGGGCCTTGCTTCATTTTCGGGGACCTTCTCATTTTGATAAGAGAGTCACTGCCCCAAAGTCTTGTCATAACATGCAGGGCCTGTCATATTAGAACAGTAAGAATTTATGTGGGGATTGTTTGTCTTAAGTCACAAGTGTAGAGTGAGAAGGTACAATATAGCGTTCAGAAACCTACCAGACACTGATTTGAAAAGCCAGTGATGTTTTCTGCTCCCACCAGTGTTCTAGGGAGGAAATACCTATATGAAAGTTTTTAGATTGCTGTCTACAGAATCCCTTAATGCTACACCTCCCCCAAGGCATTCTTTGTTTTTTTTAAACTGAGATGGTACACAATCACAGTTCTGAAAACACAGCAATAAAGGACGTGAAGAAAAATGCTATCCAAAATAGGTTTTCTACTTTTTATGGCCAAAGTCAATAAATTGGCCAGCACTGGCCTATATTCACTCAACTTTAGCTCCCCATCTGAAATGCAATTATAAGAGTAATGACCTATGTTACCCAATTGTAAAGATGAATGAGATAAGAATTGAAAAGGAATTTGTAGACTCTAAGTACTATCCAAATGAATGATATAAGGCACAGAAAGAGATCCTTATGGTGTTCAAAATCATGAGAAGCCCTGGAGTAATTAATAGCATAACATCAGTGAGAAAATGATGTAATGATGTTCAGACATTTTAAGTAGAGAAATCCATTTGTAAAAGACGAGGTAGATCAGTGGTTGTGATCACCAAAATTAGTTACAATCTTAAAGATATATGATCATATCTCTACTCATATATCAGCTGGACATTTTACTCACACAATGAAACTCTGTTTAGATTAGTGACAACATTTCTATGCTTAAATTTCCAACTTCTTGCATGTACTTTGATTGGAACATGTCTAGAAGCTTTCTCCATGCAGGTTGTCATAAGATGATTGACTATCAAAAGCTCCCAACTTATGAAAATCTAGTGTGTCAAGGGAAAGCCTTTTAGCTCAGGTGTCTTGAGCAGCAAGTTCTCTATTTGCAAGTAATTTTGCTTTTTTAATGTGCAGGAGCATTTTTTATTTATAGGCAAAATCAATAAAAGGCATGAGAGACCCATCTAAGCTATAGAAAACATGGCACTTCTACACATGAACTCTTGGGAATAGTCCACAATGTGCAAACATCCACCTGCTTATGTTATGATACTACATATTTTTCATCATTATGTTTCTGCAAAATTGAACTCCTTTAGCTTTTGTGAGGGTGTGCTAGTGCTGTGAAGTGGGAAAATATATCTGTTAAAGTGAATGTTTTGCAAGCCTACATCTCTGTGTGATGGTCTCTATAGTTCAAAGGAAAACGAAACAAGCCCCTAAATGAATCTGTAAAGTTACTTTTTGTAGCTCCAGTGGCACAGGGCATACACTAAGGGTAATGTGAACTGAACAGCTCATGTGCATATTAACCTTGGTTCATGGAGGATGTGTCTTTAATCTGTCAGGGAAGAGGGAAATACACACATCTTCCCATAAAGAAACATATATTCCAACAGGCTTTGAGGAATGTATGTATCTCAAGAACATTTAGTACATTCTCTAGTCAATATGTTCAGTCTCCAACAGCTTTGGGGAATGTGCATATCTCTATCAAGATTTCTGTAGAGATATACACAGTTTGTTGGATACCCCTATTGAGTAGTAAATGGGTAAGATTCTGTCTGCAGAAGGGAGGTTATGTGTGTGTGTATTCTGCAAGCAACATGATGAACGTGCAGAGTGATAAGTTGTTATGCACATAAGCTGTTCTTCCCACATTACCCTAATGTAAAACTTTGGCCATTTCCACACTAGACTGTTATAGCGCTATTATTCCACTTGCAACATCCTATGGAATCTGGAGAGGCCGGCCAGTCTGCCCAGTCTAGTGCAGAAATGGCCTTTGTTGTCTATATTCTGATTCTTAAGAGATTGGGCTGGTTGAACTGAAGTTCATAATAGCCACATATATGAGGATGAAGCCACAAATATTGCCCTGTTCTCAATTTACTTTTCTAGATGAATAGTCCAGACACAGAAAGCAGGCATATATTGGCCTGAATTCTATTGTGAGTCCCAACTAGAGTAGACCTATAAAATCAATACAATCTATGCATGTGTAGATGTGGATTTACTCTAGTTAGGACAATACAGTTCAGGCCATTTTGTGGTTGTGTAAAATAATTAGTCATATAAAAATCTCTCTATGTGCATATACTATCAAATATACTAGCAGCTCTAATCTAGGACCAACTCATACATTATTATTGCTAAGATGTAGAGCTCAGGTATTTGTATACTTGTTAACTATAAAGGAGGATTAATAAAATGAGGATATTGTGCTAGTTGCAAACATATGAATCAAACAACACTCATTAGAGACAAGCCCAAAATGATTCTCTGTTGGGGGTACTTTAAGTGTTGCCAGGTCATAATATATGAGAAAGCCTTAGATTCTGACCATAGTTCACCAGGGGAAAAATCTAGGGCCTTTTGATTCAGTTCATCTTTGAAAGTAAGGCAGACAACTGAATTAAGCAAAGCAATTATTTCAATCATGGCCATTTAAAAACATTTTACGACAGGAAAAAAGGGTGAACTAGAAAAAGGGTGTGTGGAGGGGGGGAGGGAGCAGACTATCTTTTAATTTCTCTGTCTTCAGAAGAACAAAGGGGCTTCTAAGTTTCTTTGTACTAGTTAGGCTTTCTCTGAAAATCTGGTTTGTTTATCAAGGGATAAACTAGGATATAAAAGTAGAGAAATGCACAAAGTATTATTTTTGGAGTGAAAAATTATAATATGCACCACTTTAACTAGCAAGGTTAGAAGCATATAGAGACATCTCTACAATCAGGGACTCATCACATAAACATATGTAATAGTGCTAGGGAAGATTCACTCCCCTCCATCTTCCCCTTCCCCTCCTGATTCACAGTCTACCAGGTATTAGTCAACTATAACTCACTCATTCCTAGATATGTGGCTAGAATGTGGCTCACTGATGGTCCAAAATTCCAGCTGGTAACAAAAGGTTAGTGCTTAGTCCCTTTAAAATGTATGACAGCTTCCTGTGATACACCGAGCTGAACACAGCCCCCTGGCCATTGGTTATGTCCTTCTTCGGTCTTGATAAACCTGCTACATTTTCACGCACACATCAAGACAGTAGTGGGACTAGGACATTCACTGACTCCCCACCCCCTTGTGGGTCATCATACATAGCTAATGGGGCTACATTAGATTTCGTGGGTTACAGCCCTGCCTGAAGAAAAGCCAGCTGGAATAGGCAGAATTGGAATGGAGCAGCATCCTGCCAGAGAAGCACTTTTAAGCCCCACTGTTCTTAGTGGCCGAGTGATTAGTACATGAGTAAATGTTGCCCAATGAAATCAATGCAGCTTCGACTTGTTTATCTATGGTTGGATCATGCCCATGGTGCTCATGCTGTGCAGATACACATCAGTGGCAGATTGCACAGGCCTAAAAGGATATTTCAATCCAGACACAACTACTACATCATTTGATAAGTCGTCAGTTAAGCACTCACATTTAAAACAGTGTCCTCTTGCTTTGGTTTTGTGGAAGTAGCTCTTTAGATGCCAACTGCAATACAATTATTAATTAATTATAGTTATTTATTTTATTTCCCATCTTTCTCCCAATATAGAACAGAAGGCTATTTGACATTACTGGATGAGAAATGAGGGAAGAAAGAAGAAACCCAGGGCAGGTTTTCTTTCTCTTTCAATCATGTACTTCCACTGTCTGGCTCTGGTTTAGGTTTTAAAATGACAGGTTGGTGTGACCATATTGCCAGGTAGGACTCCTCCCCTCCTCCTCCTCCTGCTGTTGAGGTAGAATATTTAAAACAGTGTGTCTAAAACTGTTTCAGATCTAGAGTAAACCTATGCATTTTGATCTAAGCAAATATTGACTCTTGCCTGTGCATCGCTCATACTTGCTAATCAGCACCCTTCCAGTGACAGTTTGGGTTTATCCTAATTATTCAGAAGCCGTCTAGTGTGGAGAGAGAACAGCCCTCGGGTTCTCTTTGTTCAATCATTTGCAGCATTCTTCCTCTTTGATGAATTGCAAAGGCAGCAAAATAGATTTCAACCATCCAGCTTGCCTTCCGGGAGCTCTGTTCAGGAGAATTAGATGGTTTTTAGTCCAAAATGATTAGGAGGTTTATGCATCTTCACCTTACATACCATTTCAGTGACCTTGTTAAGTTCAAATCCTATCAGACTCCTAAGATGCAAATTCTATTTTGGCACAGGGCTATTCCATCAGCGGATGTGATCTTTGAAATCTGTTTTTTGCGTGACACCAAGTACACAAGCTGTGCATGTCAAAAGGCTAACAGCAGATTTCCACTCTGCACAAATATTTTTTTACATATAACTTGAAGGCTTTTTAGAGACATGCGAGCAAGAACACACAGTAATGATTCATATGCCTAAATGGTTGCCCATTTAAAGTAGCCATAAGTTGAAAAAGCATTAAATCCTACAGGGCACATAGTGTTTCATACATAAAGGGGCAGTTTTAGTATAGGGCTTGATCAAGATGGATTCCTTTTTTAAAAAAAAAATCTGTAAAATAAGATTATTCTCACTCTGGAATATGCTTTAAAATCTACTGAGGGAACTATAGCTGTACCATTGACAACACCAGCACATGAAAGTCAGTAGCTCAGGGTAATTCAGCATAGCAAGGAATACAGAAATAATAAAGTTAGCATATGCAAAAAGTATTGTCCCTATAGGGATCATAGCAGCAACTGTAAAGATATGCAACAAAGCACAACAATGTGCTCAAAGCAAAATCCTCAGCAGTTGTGCCTCAAAAGGCACAAATGAACCAATGATTGGATGAAAACATTTAGTTTACCTCCTTAATCTGAAGGTGAGAAATATGCACCCAAAAAATTGTGGTTTGGAAAGCCTGGCATATTTGGCATGGTAAAAGGAAAGAAGAAAACATTCCTTGCACCCTTGCTCCTCCACCACAGAAAGGAGAATACTGCCCTGGAAACAGCTTTGTCATATGGGGAGAGGAAGGTAACCATTTGCATTGCAGTACACAACACAGACTGGGGGCTGGGTTATTACCAGAAGGCCAGTATGAAGGCCATGATATATTCTGTCAGATGAAAATATCTAGGTCTCCTTGCAATTATATCTAGCAGTCTTTTTGATATTCTCCACAGCACCCGTCAACTCAGGGTTAGCATCTTGCTCTCTTAGATATATATATTTTTGTCTGTGTGCATTTTTGCCTGGCCTAGAGCTTAGGGAAATGCTCCTGTTTTTTTCAAAGGATACAGTGGAAGATTTTTGGTATATGTATGTATGTATGTATGTATGTATGTATGTATTTTCAGATGACCTGGCTGCCTTTTACTCTCCAAGTGTGCTTTCTCCTTATGAATTCAATACAAAATTTGACTTGCCTGATTTGGACAACGCTGCAGTACATTGTCAGCTCTCATCCTATCACTGTGGGACAAAGAAAGGACACATAGGTTGCTTGGCACTTTGGCTACAGGGTGAAAACAAATTTTCTGTTCCCTGCATTGCCATTGAGATTGATTCTACCCTCTAGAGTTCATTCTAGGAAATAATTCCTCCTAAGTTCTCTATTTCTGCTTTATATATTTTCATAGCACCCAAATCTTCAGCTACTTGTCCATCTGTCTGATCTGGCTGCTTGATTTCACCAGCCATTTCAGACGGCAGAAGGCTCATCCAGAATGGTTATTTGTGTTGTGGGGTGTTGCACTGTTTACAGTCAGCCCTCCACATTTGCAGATCTGTCTTTCATGGATTTGATTATTTGCAAATTTCTTCAACTCTTCCCCCCTCCATCTCAGGCACTTCTTTTCTGGGGAAATCTTCCCTCTCAGTGGTTCTGATAAGGCCACACGGCCCTTTAAAAATTCACCTCTGGTCCTCCTCCATCTCCGCCAGCAATTGCTTGGCCACCAAAGGACAGCTCGTAGCCCAATTTCTCAGCACCCAAAACCCTTTCCCAATGCTGTCCCACACCCAGGGAAGGAGATGAGAGAGAGCGAGAGCAAGCGAGCAAGCATGGGGACAGTATGTCAGCCACCCCATCCCTCTTTTTTCCTGACCCTGGGTGCCCATTCTCCCCATGATGCCTCAGCCCCCTTCCCACAGACAGACAAACATTTTGATATTTGTGATTTTTCCACTTCTGTGAGGGTCCTGTGCCACTAACCCTACCGAATGTGGAGGGTCAACTGTAATGTCATTTCTTGACACTTGTTGCTTTTTGTTACTTCTTTCCAAAATGTTCCTGAGTGTTTTTTAAAACTTCAGTAAAAAGTAGCACATTGGTTTATTTCTGTAGATTGTGATGTTAGATGTGGGTGTATCCAACACCTCACCTCCCTATTTTGCCTCCAGATGTTCTTCCAGATGTGTTGCACTCATGTAGTCTCCTTTCTTCCAAATGCCTCCTCACAATATTAAAACTATTTCTAAAATCTCCCCAGAACTTTAACTGTATTGCTATAAATCATGGTGATGTCATTGTGTTTTTATTTGGTGCACCAGTTAAAAACAGTTGAGAGAGTTTACTATTCAGAGGCAAGGACCTGCAATGTTTTATTACTTAGCCCTAGAGAAGAAGTAGAGATGGATGAGGGACCTGTAGAAAGAGTATCTAAAGAATATCACCACCATCATCATCATCACCCCCACCATCATTGTCATCATATTCATCTTATGCTTTTCCTAAGTGTTCGGTGCACTTTGCATACCTAATAATATCTACAAGATTTCTGTATGTTGCTGTTGTATTGTTATTCTCATTCTTCTATATAGGAACTGGCCCATTGCCCTTTATAGTAGTTTTCTGTTGTTCTTCCATTTACATTTTTACTACACTCCTCTCTTATCTCACTGCTGAGACTGGATTCTTATTTTATTTATTTACTGGTTCTTGTGAAATATTTACGTTCAAAGATATTTGTCAGGGACATGCAAACAAAACTATTGTTCTAAGATGATTGTTAGAACAAGTATTTTTTTAAAAATATTTTTTATTAAAACTGCAAAACAGAAAAACAGATATCATACAGAACAAAACAGTATGGAAAGAAAAGGAAAAACAACAACAAAGCAGTACACTACTAAACATCCAAACATCAACAGAACACAAACATAAGAAAATAATAATAATAATAAAAAATCTCTCTAATAAAAAATGAATACCATCAAACAGTCTATCATAGATATCACACTCCTCAGATCATGGTTGTTGTTAACTTCTGAAGGTTTTACTGCCTCAGATTTATCATTCTTTTTCTTATTATATTTACTCACATAGTTTAGAATCAACAATATCGAGATATAGATATATTTTTAAATAGGTATGAAAAGTAAAAGAAAAAAGTAAACAAGAAAAAGTAGTTCTACTAAAAGTGTCCTAAATTCAATTTCCAAAAAACAAGTAAATTTTTAAGAGGTGACAAAACCTCTGCCTAAGCTGTACAGATAGGGAGCTCTAAAGAGTGGGGTATGTGACAGTAAAAGCCCTATTTTGAGCTGCCCAGGACTAGATCTCCTATATCTTAGACACCACCAGAATATTATCTGTTGATGAGCACAGGATACACCCTGGCACTTTGTTTTATCATTTGTCATTGAATGCCTGTTCCATATGTATTTTTGGACTGGTCTTCTCTGCTTATCACCCTTAGCTTGTTGGAACCAGACTAAAGAGAACTTTCTTTTCTGCCTCTTAATTCCCTTTTATCTTTCTTCTAGTTTCATAAGCCTATTAAGATACCCTTTGAAAATCCTAAATGCCTTAACTTTGCATAAACAACTTCTTCACTGTTTTCTCAGTATGCACAGCAGTGTTTCGATTAAGGATAGACAATCCACCTTCAACTCAGTCTGGAATGGAATTGGCTAATGCAAATGATTATCCAACAAGTGCAACATCATTTGCACTGACTCCATTCTAAAGTTTGGTCTCATTGGTATTCTTGACAGAGCTGGCCATGTCATGACATGCCTGAAGAGAAGCTCATAGTTTGCACAGAGGCTGGTTTTCTAGGATTTTTTTGTTTGCATGAAAAGCCTTCATATGAACAGCAACATCTCCTCAGTTATATTGCTTTCTATGTCAGGAGAGTGAGGACGATATGGGAGGGACTATCTGTTGCGCTGCTCCCATGTTCAAGAAAACATTGTGACTAACATTTGCCATGGTTACAGTCAAGTAGAAACTGATGGTTTTCAGAGTGGAATCCACTTGGCTAGCATCTCCATATATTATCTCCATATATTAATATATATTAATTGAGCAGTTCAAGATGCTGAACCCTATCCCAAAGATAGATTTAGCACCTTGGATAGCTCCTCCAATGCTAGAAAAAGACCTAGAGTGAATTCACTGCACCACTGACATGGAGGTCTCTCTGTTGATGCAGCTGGGGAAATAGGGCCAACCTGACTAGTAGGCTTAACACAGTGGTCACCTCAGGCAGCAGAAGCTAGCATGTAGTATGACTGTATGTTAGTTATATAATTTGTTATTATTATTGTTGCTATCTTTTGCTTGTAGTCCCAGGCACATGGAAAGATGAATATGGGTTTTTCTGTCACATGTGCAGATACAACTTATTTGGCTTTGGTTACTACCTGTCTTGATTTGGGTTGGTGAGGAACACTATTTGCTGTTTTGCCACAAGCACCAAAATTTCTCAGGCTTCCCTTGTAGAGACAGCTCATACAGAAAACACGTTTGTTATGCAGTTGTGTTTCTTGTTGGTTCAGCTTCTGGCAGTTTCAAATCTGACGCAAGTCCTAAGCCTATGGAGATGAACTATGAATGTCTTGCTACATGCTCCTCCTGCCCATGAATTACTGCTATATTCCACTGAACAAGGATTGCTCCATTTTCCCAACTGCCCTCTCAATATATTTGAAAAAGGAATGCTTATGCAGTGTATCCACGCAGACACTAAATATCACAGGAAAGCTAACAACTCTTTTTTTCAAGCCCAAGTGAAGTGAGATGGAAAATCTTTTTCAAATATTTTGCTTTCAGCCAAGCATGTGCCCTGTGGGTCCAAGTCTACAAACATAGCTCTGAACTCTGATGTGGAATCTTAAAAAGCTTCTTATAAAGCTCCACAGCTCTCTGGGATCTTCTTTAGAAAACCATTTAGGCATTACCTCTGTAGGCTCAGAGTCTGAACCAAACTGTAGGAGGATGTTTCATTCATTCTGTCCTCCATACCAAGTTGACAACAGACCTCCTGATCCTGTATATGTTGCAGCACATTCCATTAAATAGAATGGTTCTGATATTACCTGACCTATGCCCCCATCCTGCAGGATGTGCTTTTTCATATGGCTGGAAATATATGAAAAAAGCATGCTGACCGAAAGAGGTCGCACTGGCCTGAGACATGGTCAAGCCATAAGTTTAAAGGGGTTTAGGAGGAAAACCCTGGCATAAAAGAGATTCAAACTAATCTCTTCATCGATCTCAGATCTTTGCATTTCTGAGTGGGCCCAGGTAAGACAACCAGAGACCATCCTTTTTGATCCCACCCTACAGAAAGCTTTCCTATGCTTCCTACTGGTCCAGACTTCAAGAGGTTATCATGATTTCCATGAATTCTGTCACTCTGGTATAAAAGTAATCACTTATTCTGGAACCCTTTGTTAGTCCCATTAGAAGGTTTTAAGACTTTTTCACAATACCCCTTCAGGATAGGAAAAGAAAGTATATAAACCCTAACTTTGGGCCCAGCAACTTGTAGCACTTTGGATGCATCATTTCAGATGTAACATTTTGGGTGTAATATGTGGCTCTCAGACTGCTTTTTGTCTGTGCTACTTTCAGATGCTATCTGAGCCTCTCTGCTTCATCCTTCCTCTTCAGGATTGGTAACTATCACCGTCTTCCCCTAATTTCTCTCTACTCAACCTTTCATACCTTACTTTCTGACAGCCTTGTATGGTTCTTAGAGTGTATGATTTCCTCTGTCTTTGTTGATTCCAAATAAAATATTCTGTTCAACTTTTCACTTGAATTCCTCACTACAGTTAGTACTGGTATACACAGGTAAAAAGATCCTGCTGTTATTTTACTCTCACAGCTCTTCTTTGTGCTATAATTTCCTCAAATTCTAATGAGACATTGGCATTGTGGGTGGACCCCAACCTCCACCACCTTTTAAGATAACACTGGCTCCCAGATAAATGCATAGTATTGCAGCCTTATTTAAGCTTGGACTGCTGTGGAAGATAAATTAGTGAAGGCTCATGCTTTATGTGTGAGATCCAGAAGATATGGGCCACAATCCAACAGAGAGCTAAGCCTGCCTGCTGAGTTTGATGAGCGTTAAGTATACTTCATTCCTGTACAGATAGAAGAGAATATAATTACATTCAGTGGGCCTTACACCCATATAGGTCTTTCTGTGATCACAACCTGAGTTTGTAGCTAGCATTCTAATTCTAATTCCTTTTTCCCTTTTTGACTTTATGACCTAAATCCAATCATTAACATGAACTAGATTAGACTCCTCCAACTGGTGGACTGTACATGAGTTTTGTCTTGTCAGGGTCCCACAGGTTCAATGGGCCTGCTCTTCTCTAATATACAGTTAAAGGAATAAGAGCATTAAAACACACTTGAGTTAAAAGGCCATTTTAAAACACATTAAAAACAGCATAGTATCAAACCATTAAAAGCCCCTGTCTCAGCAGGTATGAAGTTTCCAAAAGTCCACCTGTATGAAAAAAATCTTTGCCTGATGGCAGAGGGATAACAGAGAGGTCCCCTCCTCCAACTTTGTGAAATAATTTTCTTGTGCTTTCATTCGGTTTGTTTTCTAGTGCATGTGCAATGATCTCAGAGAAGCCCCATGTATACCACATGGGTGGGGCAAGTGTTGGGGTGCAGGTGGGGGCGGAGTAGAGGAATTGCCTGGGGCCCTGCAGGCAGGAAGGTTAGAGAAAGAAGCAGCGCTATGCTTTAATTTTGTTTTTGTTACCTTTATTTCATTTCCTCAAATTGCAGTTTATAAAATAAGTCACAATATTAAGGCTTGTGCTACAAAATTAAGACCAAAATGTGATTAATCATTAATTTTGTATTCAAAATAAGCTTTGAAAGAAGACCATGCTGCATACCAAGATATGCTAATTACTTTGGGAAGCAAGATGAATATCTCCAAACATAGTTGTTCGGCTGAATTCTTAAATACTCATACTTTTAAAACCCTGCAATGAAATACAATGCATATGCTGATCCTGGCAGAGTGATAACCCTTTCTAGGTACTCTAAATTACTGTGCACTAGAACCAGAGCTCAGAAAAGTTATTTTTCTGGACTACAAGTCCCAGAATCTCCCAGCAAGTGGCTATGTTGGCTGCAGAGTTCTGGGAGCTGTAGTCCCTAAAAGTAACTTTTTTAAAACAGAAGAATTCTATCTCCCCCCCCCCCCCCCGGAACTCATTCAAACGATGTTAAAGGGCAGATGGAGGTCTTTGTTACAGAGAGAAGTTCTATTGGAAGAAGATGTGTCTGCCCTGGACTTTGCCATTACACTCACAGTGTTCAGAGAGTAGGTTTTCCTCCATCTTTCATAATCTGGTTAAGTTAAATGATGGGAGATTTGGGGTAGACAACAGGATATACTTCTTTACATTGCT
This sequence comes from Cyclura pinguis, assembly GCA_030412105.1. Classification (NCBI taxonomy): domain Eukaryota; kingdom Metazoa; phylum Chordata; class Lepidosauria; order Squamata; family Iguanidae; genus Cyclura; species Cyclura pinguis. The sequence goes on along the minus strand of CM059600.1, from coordinate 128,288,057 downwards.
CATAACTGAACTACAGACTATGCAACCACCTGATATAGTCATGCCCAAGTTAGATGGCTTCAAAGTGGTTTAGGTGAATTACTGGAGGATGGGCTATTAAAGGCTACTAGGTGACTGTATGCTGCCTCCAAGAAGCATGCTTCTTCATAAACACTAGTTCCTGGAGTACAACAAGAGAGCCTATTGCTCTCAAGTCCTACTTTGGAGATCTTCATTGGTATCCTATTGGCTGCTATAGGAAACAGGATGCTGGACTACAGATTTGACATTTGGCATGATCCAGAGGGATTATTTTTATGTCTCAAGGTTAAACAAGGAATCATATTCATGAAAAAAAATGCTTTGCTAGTGGAGTTACGGTATCCTGTTTATAGTCCTCATGTGAGTACAGTTCTCTTTCCACAAGTGGGAGTCAAATGGATGGGTGGCAGTTGTAGGGGTATTTTCACAGTAAAATAAAGTATTGAAACTGTTTTCACTTTGTAGGTATGGCAATAAAAATCCATGGTTTCGCTCAGGGAGGAAATCTTGGAACTACAGTTTCCAGAATCCGTCAGCCAGAACATCCAATAGCAACTGGGAGAGAGAACCAAAGTCTTAAAAAGTAACTTTTACACATTCTGAGCTAGATGGAATCAAGAACATGTTGTAAGGACAACCTGGAAAGGAATTGTTCCAAGTGATCAAAGCTGACAATGCTGAAATTATTGTACAGTGCATTCTTTTGCATTTTCAGTCATGTTCCTGGTAGTATACCAATGCTGTTTCCTATTGGGATAGTTCAACCATGTATTGCTAATTATCTTTAAATCATATTTATTTGACTTCAGTGAATCTACATGAGGTCCCAAATTGCTAGATTAATTTTCTTATATCCTAACTTTCACCTTTGTGGTTTGTTCTTATTCAGCTAGGAGTTAGAGATGACAGAAGGTGGTTATTCAATAACTGCTATAGGAGGAGGTGGAAATTAATGTATCTCTTAAAAACTCCAACTAACACTTTACTCTGTTAAAAATACTACATCTAGTTGTGACAGGACTTATCCACCAGTGGGGTACAGAGGAGGAATTTCAAGCTCTGTGTGCTCTAGGAGCAGTGAACACTGCACAGCCATTAATCTTTCAGAAATCAGAGGCTTTGAACTAAAGTGAATATTCAGAGCACTTGCTGAGCAATCCCACCTCATGAAGAGCATGTATGTCAGAAACTCGAACCATGCAAACCTAGCAGGCAAAAAGAGATGGAGTGTTGGTGTTATCATACCCTTTTCTCCGTTCTGTTCCCTACTTCTACTCCCAGGGCCATTTTTTAACCATTTACTTTTCAGTTTCCTTTCAAATTCCTCCACCAGCTCCAGTGTTGGCATAGATCAAGAGTTTTATTGGGAAGGGGGGAGTGTCTGATAACCACATGATCCTTCAACTCTTTTCCTAACATATCTCTAACAACTGCCTCTCTATCTCTCTCCCATCTCCATAGGTACATTGGGGGGCGGGCGGGCAGGGGTTACCATAGTGCCTAGTTTCTTTGTTTTTTGTTTTTTGGGGGGGTTATAAAAATGCAAAGGACCTTTTTCAGTATCCTTCCATATCATTTTATGTTATTTCCCTGGGAATGGGGAAGAGAATTTTCACTTAATTTTTTCTCCCTGCCTCACTTTGTTGCCCTTCATGCCATCTTCCCTTGACTTTTTCACTTGGTCATGGGCTGCAGCAGTGTTTGTGAGTGAAATGAAATTGTTCCCAAGAAGAAGAAAAGGAGAGAGGGAGGAGCAGGAAGAGGAAACCCATGACACTGCTGACTTTGTGGCACAGAAGCAGGGTGAGTGGGGGAGGAAGGAAAGCAATGTCCTGTACTGAGGGAGTGGGAAAAGAGTGTTTTTAATGGATGGTGATGAACAAGATGAGAGAAGACTAGGGAAAAGAGGGAAAAGATGAGAAGTGAAAAGGGCATGTGGGAAAAAGAAAAAAGTGGAAACACAGATGGACAGGTGGGTGGACACGCAGGCAAATGAAAGAGAATCTAAGAAGGAGGGACACATGAAGTTGATGGAAACATGGAAGGCAGAGGAAACGACAAAAGATACTGGTGAAGGATGACAATGGCCCTTTCTGCATGAGGCCAGGAATCGCTCCATGCCGTTACTTACCACTTCTTCTGGGCTCGAAACAACGTGGACTTTCCCTTAAGCCCTTCTGCAGGGCTCCTCTGTTTGTTCCAGGGGGATTCGGAGCAGTGCGAGGTCTTTAGATCCACACCGGTGAGGCTGACAAAATGGCGGCTTCCTGTTGTTTGTGGGTCCGGACCAACCGCTGAAGCTGACCACGCCCACAGCCCGCCCTCCGCTGATCGCAGGCTCACATTGGTGCAAATCTGTGCATCTGCACAACTAAGCAGGAACAAATTGGCGCGCTCTGGAAAATTTTAAAACTGCTTTTTTCCGGTCTTCACATAGCGCACTGGAGGACCACTTGGGGGCATATTGAATTGAACTTAGGTGCGGAACTAAGGTAAATAGTCCGAACCTAGTCTGATCCAAGGTGCAGACTACCTCTGTGACAGGATGCATTGGCCCGTCTTAATTTCCTCATGCGGAAAGGGCCAATGTGGAGGACACACATGGACAATAGAAGAATTAGTGGAGATGATGGAAGAATGAGAAAGAAGTGAGAGAGTAAGAGAAAAGGAAATCATCGGAACTCAAAGAGGAAGAGGAGAAAGGGATGAATGGACAGTCAGCCCTCCACATCTGTGGGTTAAGCACTCACAGATTTGATTATTTGCAGGAAGGGGGAAGGAGGAAGGGGATGGGACAGGAGGAGGATGCATGCACACATTCACTCTCTCACCCACTTGTGCGGATGGAAAAGGAGTAAGGGAATGAGATGGAAGAAGGGAAGACATACGTTTTCACTTACTCATGCAAGCAGGAACGGGGAGGAGGTAGGATGGGAAGAGGGCATGCGCATGTGTTCTTTCACTTGCTTGGGTAGGAGGGGAGAGGGCACACATCACTCACTTACTCACTCACATGAGTAGGGCGAAGAAAGAGATGGTAGGAAGAGTGTGCGTGTCCCCTCACTCGTGTGGGTGGGAAGGGGGAAAGGGCTGGGGATGGGACTTCCTCTCTCCTCCCATTCCACCTCTCATCCCCTTCTGCCCTCCCTCCTCCCACCCATGTAAGTGAGTGAGCCTGGGAAGGAATGCATGCGTGGCCAGGTCCAGCCAGTACAGGTACATTTTTGTGTGTGTTAATTATGGGGGTTTTACAATTCATGTTTTCCCCACTCTCTCAGAGGTTCTGTACCCCTCACCTCCATGAAAGTGGAGAGCAAGTGTAATATAATTAACTTGCAAAATTTTAGTAGGATTATTTTACTGTTGGAGTGTTCCTTAAAAATACTTTGAGAATTGTTCTTAAATATTATTGAAGGAGCGGGAATAGGCCTGTTTGGCTCTTGTAGAAAAAAAATACAATTTTTGTTTCCTGCACCTTTCCTGTTTCTGTATATTTATATTTAACCTCACCCAGTCTCCTTCATTTGGTGGATAGGTGAGAAATGGAATATTGAAAAAGACATAGAACTATTTTCTGAGCTGAAACCAGGTTTTTTGGGGGGGCGGGGGGAGTATTTAAATAATGGATTGGATTTTTCTCCTTCCTTCTTGTAGGCTTTTTATTATTGCAACATGATATAAATTTAAGTCTTTTTTAAAATTAAATTCTCATAAATGCCCACTTTTCAACATATTTATAATTAATCTAAAGCTTAAAAACATTTTAGGGATGAATAGAATGTGAATAACTTTCTCACTAACTTTCCTATCCTGATCAATGTCCCCTGAGTGACCTTCTGGGGACCATAGGACCTGTCGTAGAAACATGGCACTTGTATAGCTTATAAAGCACCACTCTCAGAGAAATCTTATAATCATAGAATCATAGAGTTGGAAGAGACCACAGGGGCCATCGAGTCCAACCCCCTGCTATGCAGGAACACCTATCAAAGCATTCCCAACAGATGGCCATCCAGCCTCTGCTTAAAAACCTCCAAAGAAGGAGACTCCACCACACTCCAAGGCAGCATATCCCACTGCTGGAGATCTCTGACCATCAGGAAGTTCTTCCTGAGGTTCAGATGGAATCTCCATTCTTGCAGCTTGAATCCATTGCCCCTTGACCTAGTCTCTGGAGCAGTGGAAAACAAGTCTGCTCCCTCCTCGATATGACATCCCTTCAAATATTTGAACATGGCTGTCATGTCCCCTCTTAACCTTCTCTTCTGCAGACTAAACATACCCAGCTCCCTAAGCCGTTCTTCATAGGGCATGGCTTCCAGACCCTTCACCATTTTGGTCACCCTCCTCTGGACATGCTCCAGCTTGTTGATATCCTTCTTGAATCAAGGTGCCCAGAACTGGACACAGTATTCCAAATGAGGTCTAACCAACGCAGAATAGAGTGGTTCCATTACCTCCCTTGATCTAGATACCATACTTCAATTGATGCAACCAAGAATCGCATTGGCTTTCTTGGCTGCCTCGTCACACTGCTGATTCATGTTCAGCTTGTGATCTACCAAGACTCCTAGATCCCTTTCACATGTACTGTTGTCCAGCCAGGTGTCCTCCATCCTATATTTGTGCATTCCATTTTTAATGCCTAAGTGTAGGACCTTACATTTCTCTCTGTTGAAATTCATTTTGTTAGCTTTGGCCCAGCTCTCCAATCTGTCAAGGTCATTTTGAATTTTGATCCTGTCCTCTGGCGTATTAGCAACCCCTCCCAATTTGGTATCATCTGCAAATTTGATCAGCGTGCCCTCGACTCCTTCATCTAAGTCATTGATGAAGGTGTTGAATAGCACTGGGCCCTTCTCCATAAACAGACCTACCTACCTGTTCAGGTAACAATCAAGGATCTTGGCCTCAGTTTTTGCAAGACAAAAGAGAAAGTCATTTACATTGAGGAGCAGGACATTTTCAAAAGAGCTCTGGAACTCTGGAATAACTGCACTCAGAAGGTCTGCGGTGCTTATCTCCTTCCAGGCCTTCAAATGATTTTGTAAAACTCACTTATATAAGAAAGGTTTGTGTCATTAGAGACTGCTCACTATTGATTTATATCTTAGTCTGCTATGAGAGATGGAGAGTGCCCTTTGCCTCAGGCTGCAAAATGCCTTGGGCCACCTCATGGCTGCACCATGAGCAGAACATAACTGGAATGCTCTGGATAGCATTCCTCCTTCGTTTAGAATCATTTCACCATTTTCTCTTATAAAGCTTTCTTTTCCCCTAGCCGGGATGGGGAGGGGGCGGAATCTCTGAACACAGCAGTTGATAAATGGCATGAATAATTCATTCTGTCTAATTTCACACCATTTCAGCTTCTTTGCTGTCTTGTAATTAACACGTGTAGATTATTTAGGGAAGAGAGAAAATTGCTTTTAAACGCAGGTAGAAGGGTCCCATTCAATAGCCCCTTGGAATAATGCATAATGATACCTTCTGGGAGAGAATCGGCTGTGAGGATTAAGCTTCCTGTGGTCAACGTTCCCCGAAGAAGAAAAGCTTCTTTGTGTGCTGAGAGAAAAACAGGTAATGGCAACACTGAAAGAGAACACGAAAGGTCTTCGCTTTACACTGGGCCTTTTTTAAAACAAAACAAAACAAAACAAAACAGTTTTTCTACTTCAGCAGCCAGTCATAATTGCAGAGACTAAATCTGTTTCAATCAATGCTTCTCATCTCTACCCCCTCCACTCTAATAATTCTCTGCAGTTTGAAAAGCCAAAGATTTAATTTAACATGAAGACTGGATGTTTACTCCAGTCCATTAACAGCAGGAGGAATCACTTTGGGATGAGAGTACGGACAAGGCTTATTTGAGAAACATTCCATATAGGAGATAACTCTACTTCACATTTGCACTATGATCACTTAGAATCTTTCTACTGTATAGTCAATTACCCTTTATTTTGCATTGGTGATCCCTGTCCCCTCTCCTTTGATGTACAATAGAAAACTAGATGGTACATTTATTTTCCCTTTCCACTTCTATCCCCCCCGCCCCAACTTCTGCAGCCTGACCAGCTCTTTTAAATTCTGATTCTACCCACCAAGGTGCTGTTTGCAATTAGAATCAGCATTTTTAACAGAAATACCCTGTAGTCCTTAAGCCATTAGCAAAAATGCAGAATAGAATATACTCCCAGAGCATCATCCCTACATATTTGTTATCGTTTTTCTCTTTCTTCCCCCGCCTTTCTATTTCACACATGCATATCTCATTCAGTATGAATCCATTTATAACTATTCTCTAGAGCAAACTAAACAAAGATTTCTACCTAACGCAATCATGTTGTGGATTCCTTAGTTAACTCTTTTACGGCCATTTCCCCTTTCCTCATGTGCCTTGCCTGTATCCTTGGGCCTTTCTGCACTATACTGTTCTAGTGCTATTATTCCACTTTCAACATCCTATGGAATCCTGGGGTTTGCAGTTTAGGGAGGGGCATTTAAAATTCTCAGCCAGAGAGCTCTTTGGCCTCAGTAAACTACAAACCCCAGAATTCCATGGGATGCTGGAAGTGGAATAATAGCACTATAACAGTGTAGTGCAGAAATGCTCCTATTTGGCATTGTTCCCCATTTTGGGGATGGTGTGGCTGCGTAAGGACAGCATGACTGGGGAAAATGTTATAATCCTAAAAGCAATGGGTTGCATCCAGAAAAATGCTGGTGGAACACTGCAGGGTTCCTACCAGCAGCCTTCAAGAAGCTTCTCCCAAGGGTCACTGAAAACCACATGGAAAATGATATGGGGGCTCCTTCTATGAGGAAACCTATTGTTCATGGTTTTGCCACTTTCCTTTCTCGTCATTCTCAGCCCCAACATCATAGCCCACTCCATTCAGCAAATTCCCTGGACCTTCCAAGCAAGGTTTTTGAGTTTGAGGATGCAGCCAGCAAGGCCACCTGGAGACATTTCACTGCTAGAGGCAAAGGACCTGGTGGTGGTGGCAGCCTCTTCCCTCCATTTCACATACAATAGCTGACAAGAGTGGGCTGAATCGTACCTGTTGAACTGTTACCACAGCGTACACCCTCATTCTGCGGGATGTGCTATTTTCATAACTGGACACATTTTAGGCTGGAACACATGTTTGAAAGTGCACTGGCTGTAAGCATACGCCGGGTCAGGATAACCTCGGACATGATCAGGTCATAAGTTCAGAGAGGATTAGGTGGGAAAGCTCAATGCTGATGTTCTTGGGATAATCCTTCCAACAACTGCAAGTTACAAGCACTTCCCAAAACAATAGAAGGTGAAACTGCCCAGGTGAAGCAGTCAGAGACACCTACTGTGAGCATATCCTACAGAGACCTTCCCTATTCAAACAACCTGACCAAAACATTAAGAGATTGTCATGATTCCCATCAGTGTTTTGTCACCTAGAGTTAAGACAATCAGCCCATTTGGGACTCCTTTGTCCACCCCATGAGAAAGCCGTTTCAGCTTCGTCAACGTACTCTCCTCTTTTAGTATTAATTCCCAATAGTTCATCCCCCACCGCCCGCATGAACACAAGTGGCGGGAGGAGACAACTTTGCTGCCCTCCCATGAGGAGGAGGCCACCCAAGCACTGTGCGACATGGGTCGCACAGTGGGATGGGAAAGGGGTGGGGTCTACAGACCCCCCTTTTAAGGCCGCGCCGCCCCTTTCTCAACCTCTTCGTTGACGGCGAGGCTGATGGTCGGGGTTGCCACTGCTGGCCTTGTAAACCAGCCACGGGCGGCCTGTGAGGCCTTGGCTAAAGCAGCGGGGTGGTCGTTGTCGCGGCGGCAGCTGCGGCGGCGGCGACACGATCACTTCATCTGGGGGGGGGAGGCTTTTGTTTCTGCCCCCTACGTGGCGGCCCTTGCCGCGCCCCCGTTCTGCTCACTCGAGCCGGGCCGGCAGCCTCAGCTGCTTCGGCCGCGGCAAGTTTTCCCCTCGCCCACTCCCTCTCTGTCCACTGGCGAGGTTGTCGGTGGCGGTTATTTGTGCAGACCCTATAGGCCAGCCACGTGGCGGCCTTAGAGGCCTTGGTTAAGGCAGCGGGGGGGTCGCTGTCGCGGCCACGGCGGCGATAGGGTCGCTGTGCCAGTGGGGGGGAGGCTTTTGTTTCCGCCCCCGGCGCGACGGCCCTCGCCGTGTCCCCGTTCCACTCGCCTGAGCTCGTCCCGTTCCGCTCACCTGAGCGGCAGGCTTTCCCCCTCACCCCCTCTCTCCCCCCCAATTTTGGGGGAAAGAAGAAGAGAAGGAGAAAGGGAAAAAAGAAAAAAGAAAAAAAAGGGGGGGAGGCTTTGGCAGCGGCAGGGTTGTCGTGGGCCCACTAGGACCTGTGGAAGGCTGCTGGTGTGGCGGCGGCAGCAACAGAAGTCCAAGTAGCACATTCTGGGGTTCTTGGGCATTTGGGGAACTATCTGAGGAAAGCAGCTGTTGTGGCTTTCCCTGCCCCCCCCCAACTTTTAGTTATATATATTATATTATTATATTGGGGGGAAGGTGTTCTTTGCAGGTTGCAACATCTAGGCTGTGGGAGAGTGTACAGTGGGCCTTGGTGGGCTGAGAGAGTGTGATCATTTATTAGGTTGGCCAGTGGTGCTCATGGTTCCCAAATGAGCTTCATCAGCATCCAAGGGCAAGCAGCCCGCCAAGAAGGCCACGCCAACCAAAGGGACCGTACCGGCCAAAGTGGCCCTGCCAGCCAAAAGGTCCACACCAGCCAGGGCCTTAGCTGCCCCAATGTCAGTGTCCTCATCGTTGGATGAGGGCGGGGGAGCAGATGTGGCAGCCGCCCTTTTTGCTAAGCTTCAGGCCATTGAGAGTGGCCAGCAGCCTGTGGGGCAGAACAGAGGAAGGGAGGGGCAGACAGTCTCCATGCCAGTGAGTGTTATCAACCAGATTTTGGTTCGGCTAGACGCCATTGAGAAGGACAGAGTGGGTGAGAATCGGACAGAATCGCCTCCAGGGAGGGGGGAACAAGCATCCTCATCACAACATGTCAGTTGGGAGGCCGGGCCCTCGGGAGAGTCGGAAGCAGCAGGAGCAGCACTGGGTGAGTCTATTGGCCATGAGGAAGGTAATTCATCTGTAGCATGGCCCTGGAGTTTCATTACACCACCGAGGAATATGGTATGGGCTCCGCCAGCAGGTTTACCAGAGTTATCGTTTTCTTCTTTACCTTCTTCCTCTGGGGAGCAAATGTCACCCTCTCAGCTGCCATCAAGGGTGACGCCGCATTCCCACGATGTTTCGCGGGAGTCAAGCAAGGATGCAGGCCTTGATGTGAATGCAGGTGGGCAGTCAGAAGTATTGGACGAGCACCTGACCTCAACCACTATTGAAAAGATACTGAAGGGAGAATACGTGGACCTATTCTCCCTTTTGTATCGTGACCTTGATAAGAAAGAGAAGGAGGATTTGGACGCAGGTGAGAGTGAAAAATTGAAAAAACGCAGGATTGACAGGAACTGGACTAATTGGCTTATAGGTTATCTCATTTACATGGATGTCATAGTTAAGGCCCAGCCCTCCAGGGCTCACTCCCTGGTGGTATATTTGAACACGATTTTCAGGGCTCATGCAGATTTCGCTGGGTCTGGTTGGCTGCAATACGATGAGAAGTTTAGGATGAGGGCAGCGAAGCAGCCAAGCCTGCGATGGGATAGTATACACCCTGAATTGTGGATGCAGACTTTGACCCCGGCTCGCCCCATTTTCAGTGAGAGGTCCCACTCCGGTCATCTGGTGCAGTTCAATAAGTCCGGAGGGCCTCCCCGCACTCTGGGCTTGCAGGAGCAACAGCAAACACAGCTCTGTTGGGAATTTGGGATGCAGGGGTTTTGTGCCCATCGCCCTTGCACATACAAGCACCTATGTGGGATCTGCTGGGGCTCTCACTCCATTCGCAACTGCAACAAGGGGAGAGGGGGAGGGACAAGCCTCAAGGATGGAGGGGGCAAGCGTGGGCCAGGAAATCAGCCACCACTTCACAAAGGGGCCCAGTCCAATTAATGTGGTAAGGCTGCTGGCTTGGCTCCGCTTTTACCCGGACCGAACCGCAGCTCTATATCTGGGGGAGGGATTTACTCAGGGGTTCAGGATTCCAAGTAGGGGATCTCGGCAGTTTTTTATGACCAATAACCTGAAATCAGTAATAGGCAAAGAGCATGTAGTGAGGGAAAAAATTAGGAAGGAGGTTGCCGAAGGCAGGGTATTAGGTCCATTTGACCACCCTCCCACTCCCAATGTTAGAATTTCCCCATTAGGAGTTGCCCCTAAGAAAGCCCCAGGTGAATTCAGGTTAATCCAGCATTTGTCTTACCCCAAGGGCGAATCCGTTAATGATGCCATTCCGGCTGAGTTATGTTCGGTTAAGTATACTTCGTTCGATGCAGCTGTACGGGTGGTGCGCAGGCATGGTGTTGGGGCTGAGCTGGCCAAATCTGATATCAAGTCAGCCTTTCGCCTGTTGCCCATTCATCCATCGGACTTTGAACTTTTGGGATTCGCTTTTGAGGGAAAATTCTATTTGGATCGCTCCCTCCCCATGAGATGTTCTGTGTCTTGCTCTGCTTTCGAGACGTTCAGCACCTTTTTGGAATGGGCCATCAAAAGTAAATCAGACCTTAAAGGCATTATACATTATTTGGATGATTTCTTATTCATAGGACGCTGCGGTTCTGGGCAGTGCGCGTTCCTCGTGGCAGAATTCACATCTCTTATAGGGGAGTTAGGCGTGCCCTTGGCACATGAGAAAACCGAGGGCCCCACACAGCAGCTTACATTTCTGGGCATTGAATTGGATACAGTCAACCAGGCTTGTAAACTGCCGTCAGCTAAGGTTCAGGATCTCAGGTCAAGGGTGGCTTCCTTCATGAGTAGGCGCAAGGCTACACTTAAGGAATTTCAGGAGATCGTGGGGCACCTGAATTTTGCCTGCCGGGTCATGGCACCCGGCAGGGCTTTCCTTCAGCGCTTGTGCGACGCCATGAAGGGCATCACCAAACCACATCACAGAATTAGGATTACCAGAGGGATTAAACTGGACTTAGGAGTGAGGCAGGAGTTTCTGGCTGATTTCAATGGTGTCTCTTTCTGGCAGGATGAAATCAAGGTTAGGGATGCACTGAAAATATCATCGGATGCAGCAGGATCCATCGGTTTTGGTGTCTTTTTCAGGGGCAGGTGGTATGCACAGAGATGGCCCGAGAGTTGGGCGGAGGCGGGCATCACAGCTGACCTTACATTTTTGGAATTTTTTCCAATAGTAGTGGCAGTTCACATATGGGAACGTGAATTAGCAAACGCTTCAGTCCACTTTTGGTGTGACAACTTGGCCACAGTCAGAGTGATTAACTCTCTCTCTTCCAGGTCGCAGCGTGTCATGCGCTTGGTGCAGGCTTTCACGCTTCAATGTCTCCGTTTTAACATAGTCTTTACAGCTGTACATGTTCCTGGCTTGGATAATTCCTTGGCTGATTCTCTCTCCCGTATGCAGATGAAACGTTTCAGAGAGCTGGCACCAGATGCTGCCGTCCTCCCAGAACCGATGCCCATTGATCTGTGGAAGCTTGGCGGGATGAGGTAGCACAAATCATCGGTATGTCAATTGCGCCCAGCACCAGAAAGAGTTACAGTAAAGCCACTAAAGAATTCACTAGCTTTCGGAAATCTAAAGGGTTACAAGACACATGGCCACTCCCTGTGGACCATATTTTGCAGTTCTGCTTGTCACTTAAGGAAGCAGGCCTCTCCCCTCAATACATTAGATCCCGCATGTCCGCCTTGGCCTTTTGGTCCAAGGCACAAGGCTTCCCTGATCCCACCAGCGATTTCAGGATACGCAAATTTATCGAAGGGTGGGTCAGGCAAAAAGGGATGGCCCGAGATGACAGGCAACCACTTTCTCCTGGCATTCTGAAGGGTTTGGGCGGCACATGGGAAGTCTTGTGCTCTTCTGCATACGAGGCTCTCTTGTTTCACTCGGCGGCTCTCACTGCATTTTTTGGTGCATTAAGGGTAAGGGAGACAGGTCTGGCAAGGCCCTAGAGTTTAAGGACCTGATCTGGGGCAAGCGGCATGTATGCCTTCACATAAGGGGATTGAAAACTGACCAGGCCAGGCGGGGAACTGTGGTTACTTTGCAAGAATGTTCTGATGCCGCTTTATGCCCGGTCAGGGCGCTGAGGGCTTATATAGCCAGCCGGGGGACACATTCAGGGCCTCTGTTTTGTCATGCTGACACAACTCCGCTCACCAGGTATCAATTCTGGGCCATCACGAAAAAGGCTTTGACCTTTCTGGACCTACAAGGCACTAAATTTGGTACGCATTCATTTTGCATAGGCGCAGCTTCCACTGCAGCTTTGATGGGCATGAATGCTGACGATATCCAGAGGACTGGGAGATGGAAGTCCAGGGCGTACCGGAGCTATGTCAGGCCGATTCACCTGTTATAACATTTCTGGTTCGTTTCAGATCGTCCTGTTCTGGCTGGGAGGAAGCGAGTGCTGATCTGTAGTCACAGTTTCATCTTTTGGGCAGAGTGGCAGGCTCGTGATGGCCATTTTGGCCCGCATTTAGGATTGGGTGACCGAGCCTCGCTTCAATGGCTGGGCAAGAGAGGCCTTCGCTGGCATGGCTTGTTGCCTACACTCTTTGAGGAGTGCCGTGGGCCTCCGTCTGATGTGTTGGTCATTCACCTGGGTGGTAATGACCTTGGACTTTTAAAAGGAAAGGCCTTGATCATACAGGCCATTCATGATATGCGGTTTATTCTCAATACTTGGCCGGGCACCTGCATTGCTTGGTCAGCAAGTTCGCAAGTTCAAGGTCAAGTTCATTTCAGATTTATGTTAATTAGGCATACATTAATAAATTGCCCTAGTTTAACCCAAGCCCTGTGTGTGGTCTCTTCATTTCGTGGGTTGGGCAGCAAAATACTATGTTTAACTTTTACTGGAAGTCCTCTCTACAGTTAGTACTGGTATACACAGGTGAAAAGATCCTGCTGTAACCCTCTTGTGATAGGCCTCCTTTGAGCTACAATTTCCCCAAATTCCAAGGAGATGCTGGCATTGTGGGTAGACCCCCAACACTCCCACCTTTTAGAGTAACAAAATCTTGATATTGGGGCAGTGGCTCTTAGTGCACCTGAGGGCAACAGGATAATTCAGGAGTGCAGGAAGGGTCATGTGGCACACACAGCTCTGTCCTTCATAGAGGGGGATATCTAATATCTAGGGAAACGCCACTGCTAAACCCTCAGCATCTGCTTCCCAAGGCTGTTTCTTCATTCAGTATAATGGTAAGGATGGGTCTGGATTTTGGGAGGAAGATGGGCAAGAAAGTAACTTTCTACTTACTTCTGCTAAGATTTTTTTGGACCACGTCAAAGAACAACATTAAACCGTGTTCTTTAGGCACAGCAGCTTTTCAATCTTTTCTGTGTGCCACTCTGAAATTTGAAGTTTATTGCTGTACTTTTCATAATTTTAGCTAACCCAACCAGTACAGGAATCCTTTTATTTGAAAATTTTTTAAAAAAGATACACAACAGAGCAGACAGATACTTATGACACTTCTCTTTTTCTCCCACATTGGTCTCTTTTTTACTAGCTGGGATGACCAATTACAGCCATTTTTGCTTAGACTGCACAGGGCCAAATCCCCAGATCTCAAGAACACTGTTCAGACATTCATGCCTAATGCCTGATGAGACTGGTAGGAGCATCTGGCAGCCACACACCCCTACTAGACAACACAAACTTAACTGAAGTTTGTCAAGGGGGGTGGGGTGCTTCTATGGGCACATGGGGACTAGAGCTTTGGCCAAGCAGGGCTTCCATCCTTATATCTACATGGGTAGAAGCAGCCTCTTTTATAATGATACTCTTCACTTCTAGCCTATACTCATGGTGGTACTATTTCCCACTAGTCCTTTCACACATTTAGCATCTAGTCATACCAAAGACATGAAGAGGGCCATGGTCTTCACAGGATCAGCAAGCATGATTGAGCCCCTAAGGACAGGATCTGCTTGGCTGTGCACTATAGAAGTAACTGCTGAGTGTGAGAAGCTGAGTGTGTGAACCAATTGTGAGTCATGGCTAGCTGGAGATGTGGTTCAAGGGGATTTTCACAGTTCTTTTCATATCAGATGTAGCACATCTTCATGATGCCAATTAAAATGTGCAGATGAAGTATGGCCACTTAGCCAAGGATAAGCATGAGATATGGCTTGCAGTTATGGGCTGTTTCATTCATACTGTGAAGCATAAGAAAGACACTTGATAGCCATAAGGACACTTTCCATGACAAAATATTTCTTTCAAGGTATCACACAAACCACCATCACAGCAACAGCAACAATAAAACCCCCTGATCTGTCTAACCCAAATGTATTGAGCTTTGGCTTGCATGGCAACATCAGCAGTGCAAATTACAAAGCCACCTGCTTGTAAGCAGCATAATTATATCTAAATTGCATTCTGTAATTAAAAAGGTATGATAGATGACTCGGATCTTGTCTTCAAATCGAAAGATAACAGAGGGCTTGGGTCTGATTTGTTGCCAAAAGGAATTCTGCTTATCAGACTGAGATCAAATGTAATTTTGCAGCTGTTCTTTTTATCCCCAAAACCACTTACGTAAACTGAAAAGGAAATAGGAAGCTATTTATATAGTATAACCCCTATTATTTCCATAGTGGTAAGTCAGAAGAAGGTTTGCAAGGTTCTCATCATAAAGCTACTATTGCACTGATTATTTTTCCTTTCTCCTATAAGGCACTAAAAAGTATAATAATAATAATAATAATAATAATAATAATAATAATAATAATATAAAAAACCCAGCTAATCTTGGCTAGCAAGTGTAAGCCATCTTGAGTTGTAAGCCACTTTGAATCCCAGATTGAGAAAAAGTCAGGGTATAATTGTCATACATATATAGAGTTGAATATTAGTGAGTAATAGTCTATGTATGTCTACTCAGAAGTAAGTAATTCTGTGTTCAGTGGGGTTTACTTTCTATTTTGCAAAGAAAAAGAACAAGAAACAGAGTGGTGAGTGAAGGAAGGAAGAAAGGAAAGAAGCAAGGTAAATTGACAAGAGGCAATAGTTTGGGCATCACAGTGGATTTATTGTTACATTGGTAGCTATAGTGGTTTAAGTGCTGGACTATGACAATAGGAGACTGTTGGAAAATTCCAGCATTCTCGCTCCCTCCTCTTCCTGTTAGAGCAACTGGGGTTTATACAGGACAGAATTTCCTGCCTGTGAAACCCTTCTGTTTTTTTCACCTAAAGAGTCTCCATTTGCTCTTCCTATTCATCAAAGTGCATGGTCATAAATACCATTTGTGTATCTGTGTAACTAGACCTTGTGACCCAGTCATATTTAGATTCCCTCCTTCTTAGTCTCTGCACATCTTCACCTTCATTGCCACTCCTACTCTTCTTCTTCTCTTCTCCTTTAGCTATGCTTCGCTTCTCCATCAACAGGACGGTGAGTTAAGAATGAAGCTACTACCCTTACCTAATCTTTTTACTAGCTAGTTCGGAGGGAGGCTCTCCATGCATATGTAAATATAAAAGCCATTAGTAAACTTTTGCTAAGGCCCTTTCCGCATGTGGGGGGGGGGGAACGCCCAAAAACAGAGCTTACTGGCTTTGTTTTCCGGCCGGCCAAGTCCGTTGCCACGAGGAGCAACGCGAGTTCGCTGCTCCGCAGTCCTCTGGCATCCCAAAAGGCGGCTTCTGGTTGG
This sequence comes from Cyclura pinguis, assembly GCA_030412105.1. NCBI lineage: Eukaryota > Metazoa > Chordata > Lepidosauria > Squamata > Iguanidae > Cyclura > Cyclura pinguis. The sequence goes on along the minus strand of CM059600.1, from coordinate 128,272,236 downwards.
TGGAGGCTCTCCACCAACTGGAGAAGCTCGCCAGCCGGAAGCCCTCCCCTGGCAGATCTGCAGGCACGCACTTGCGCGCACCTGCAAATCTGCTCCGGAGCCGGGCGACGGAGTGGCACGGGGTTGCGCGCTCCGTGATTTTTAAAAACCTCTAAAAAGAAGTTTTTAAAAAACACGCAGCGCGACCAGTTCTGGTTGCTCCGGAGTGGACTGAGGTATGGAACTACAGAAAGTAGTCTACCCCAGTCCACTCTACGGTGCACAAGACCTCCGTTGGAGGTCGCTCTGCACCGTTTTACTAGCCCGGTGCGGAAATGGCCTAAGTTTGTAAACTGAAACTGCTTGCCTTGTTTATTTTTGAGTCAGTTTCACTTGAGGGAAACAATGTGAGATTGAGGTGTCCTTTATCTGCTACTCTGCTAAAAGAAGGCTGATTCTTAACAGTTTTAAATTCATATTTTTCCTCAAAAGGGAAATCCTGGGAAATTCTAATTCCCAACAGAGACCCAAGGGTTAGATCCCTGCTTGGCCATGGACACCTACTGGGTGACCTTGAAAAGTCACACTCTCTTAGCCTCAGAGGTCAAAGCCCTCTGAACAAATTCTGCCAAGAAAACCCTGTGATAGGTTCATCTTAGGGTCACCGTAAGTCAGAAATGATTTGAAGGCACACAACAGTTGGTTTCAGTTTGATGAAAAGTTTGGCTGTCATGCTGGCTTCTATCACTAGAAACTAAGCAAGGCATTACTTGATAGCATGAGTGTTAGAGATGGCACGAGGACTCTATTTCTAATCAGTGTTAATTTCCTCATTTACCTGTAACATCCTATACTTGCATTAAGCTAAATTGTACATGGATGGAAGGGCAGAATCTGCTTTTCTTCTTTCTTTTTTCTTTTTAAACACTTTATGTATTTAGTCTTTAACAAATATAGTATCGATTTTTGTCACAATGGCCCAAATTTTGTTAGTCTTGACCAGAACAGACCCATTAAATCAATTAAATTTACCTATGTGTTGACTCACCACTCAGTAATTAACTGAATAGGCCTTACTCTAGTTGGGACTAAACAACAGGATGCCATGCAGAATACTGAAGGAAGAGAGGGTTAAAATATTTTGATTATGGACTTCTGGTTGCATGGCGCACACGAGTGGTTGCACAGAGTGAAGCTCTGCGACTCCGTGCTACCACCAGCTGGAATCCAGCCGCTTTTTTCAACACCCAAAGCAGCTAGACACCCCTCCGGTAAAGGGGGTGCGAAAGAGGCCCGAAGGGGGTCCCGCAACTGGCGATGAGTTCTTTCGGGGAAGAAAGAACGGGAGGCATCGGGGGGCCGAAGGGCCACGACGGACCCAGCTAGATCGCCGTGTAAGCGGCACAAGCGCCGCCGCCGACTTTTAAAGTAAGAAGACACAGTCAGAAACATTAAGCAACCTGGTCTAGTTTTTATTTCTCTATTGGAACCGCAACAATTTTGGACTTGCAACGGTGAACAGGAGCGGAAGTGCGTAGTGACCCAGCTGATTGTGAATACGCAATGGTCGATAGTTGTTAAGGAAGACTCTAACAGTTTGAAGACAGATTGTATTTCGGTGAACTGTAATAGATTTCCCCAGCTGCTTTTTGAGAAGACGTAACATTTAAGGATACGGATTTTGTTAAGTTAAGTTAGAGGGAGCTGTGTTGAATAAGCTGAAAATTGAATATAATCGGATAGTATTGGAGAGTTTGAAGTGGAGAGACTGATATTGAGATTACATCTCTGTTTTTTGCTTTTCTGGTTTTTCTTTTGCTACACAAACAATGGATTATTGAATAATGGAACTTGGAGTCTGGAATTGTAAATAGAGGAATTTGGGACCTTTATTTGTGTTTTCTTTGGGAACAATGGGGCTACGTAACTTTGGAATTACAGTGGTTTTTTTTCTCTTCTTCCTGAGCTTTGCGAAGAGACGGAACTTTATGTCGTTATTTTCTTGGATAGTGAAGTTTGAAACTGTACCTGGATTGTGGACTGAGCATTTAAAGTGATTTGTAAGACTTGGACAGAAGACCTAGAGATTCCTAGAGAGAACACATTAATCAAATCTGTGAATCATTAAATATATAAAAGGGAAACCAGCAAATGTGGAGGGCTGACTGTATATACAAATCTGTTAGACAAAAGAATTGTTGTTGTTTCTTTTCTCATAATCAGCAGCAGATAATTAGGATATCTCATTATCTGCACTATTTATCAGTCATCATTACTGTGACTTTTCCAATTAATTGGCAAATACCATCAGAATGGAAAGATTCCAGCCATCAAGCAAAGGAAAGAAAATAGAATCCTTTCTGTTCAGGTGGCCTCATTGTCATTACCCTCCCGCTCTTTTGAAGTGCGAAGGGGCTACTTGCTTCAGATCAAAGTTGTTTTTATCCTTCACACAGAAATGTAAGTATAAAAATGGAGCCTTTACTGATACAGAATATACTTGACACTATTGGAAGATGTTTTCATATGATCCTGTAGTGTGAGGCAAAAGGAAACACATTCTTTTTCTGCAAGGGTCATGAGGAAATGAACTCTTTTTTTTTTTTTATGGGGAGAGAGAGAGATTGAGAGAGAGAGGAAGAGGGGGAGAGAGAGAGAGAGAGACAGAGAGAGAGAACCAGCAGTGGAGCCTTCGGTTGCCTGCTGTCACAGCTTTGTTACTTTGAGGAGAAGAAAAGTAGTTCATAGTTGCATATTTACTTGACAACACAGTTATCTCAGTGTCTGGCGAAGTGTCCAGTGCTCCATCTGGTCAAGAGTTCCTATAATTATTTTCAGTTTTTGTGGCCTGAGATGTGCACAAGATGCTTGAATTAGTCTATCCCACGACATGCAATCTGACCATCAGTCACTTTGGCAATTAAAATCTAGCAAAAGCAGGTGGATGAGGGGAGTCCAGGGGATGATAAATCCCTCACTATGTCGGGGGGAGTCGCTTGGTGCCCTGAAGGAGGGAATGGTATGGCCTCTCCTAAAGAGGACCCAAAGTCATGAATGACTACTGCCCCATTGTTAATAACCCCCTTTGGGGCAAGGTGCTTGAACACATGGGGGTCGGATAACTTTAGACATTCTTGAAAGCAACAGATTTCTGAACCTATTTTAGGCTGGCTTCAGGTTATGGCACAGCATTGAAACAGTCTTTGTCATTCTCACTGATGACCCACTCCCACTGAAAGCCAGGAAATACAGCCCTGTTGATCTTCCTGGATCTCTCTGGAGCATAGTGGACCAGCTTGATTGGATGGAAGGAGAAGGCAGTGGCTCTGCTGCTAACTATGTGGGCTAGTTCCAGACAGTAGCATTGAAGGATTCCTGTTCAGCTTAATGGACATTAAATTGTGGGGTGTCATGGGACTCCATCTTGTCCCTAATGTTGTTCAACATCTATATGAAGCTGCTGAGTGACTTCATAAGAAGCTTACGGACAATAAGCCTGCTTATGACACCCAGCTCTACTTCTCCTTTTTTATCAGAGTTGGCAGAATCTGTGCAGGTGCCAGTCGCGTAGCGAGGGGAGGGTGATGGAGGTGGTTTGCTCCTGGCGGCAATATTTTGGGGGCGTCTCGGCTTGTAGCCATACCCCCGCATGCTGTGGCCACACCCCCACGTACTGCAGCCATGCCCCTGTGAACCATGACCATACCTCCACAAACCATGGCCACGCCCCCTCTTGCACCCCTTCCACACACTCCAAGCTCCGCCGCTGGCAGATGCTGCCCTGAGTGGAGTTGGACTGCCCTTGAAGGAGCAAATGCATTACTTGGGAGTACTCCTAGACTCATCATTGTCACTGGAGGCCTGAGTAAACCCTGCATCTCAGAGTTCTTGATGCCACCTCTGACTTGAAAGCCAGCTATAGCTTCTCCTCAACAGTGATAACTTAGCTACAGTAGTCCACACACTGATAACTTTCCAAATAGAATAATGTAGTGTATTCTGTGTGGGACTGCACTTAAAGAAGATTCATACACTACAGGTAATCAAGATCCAGCAGGAAGATTGCTGGCCATATAGATATATGCTTCTTAAGCTATTCAATGTGCTGCACTGGCAAGGCTCCCTCCCACCCTGCCCCCAAATGTGACAGGGATCAGCACCATATTTGCACCTGTTGGCTTAGGCTGCTTCTTTCTTTCCTGGAAACTCTCCATGGATGAGCAGCCAATGGCTCAGGGACCAGCACCATTCCAGGAACCATGAAGTTGAGTGTCACTGATATAGACAAAGCACAACACCAGTCTTAAAGGAACTGCACTGGCTGCTAATTCATTTCTGGTCTGAATGCAAGGTGCTAGTGATGTCATTTAAAGCCCTAAACATCTTGGGACCTTGATACTTGAAGGAGTACCTGGGATCTGCAAGAAGGACTCTCCTCTGTGCCTTATCAGTGGAGTAACATGAGAGAAGTTCTTTTCAGTCGTGTTGCTCTGATAGTGGAATATCCTCCCCTTGGAGGCCCAACTGGCAGCAGTGTTGGTTTCTTTGTGGTATCAAGCCAAAACGTGGCTTTTTATTCAAATCGTTGGGGAAGATTTACTTCAAAGCCTACATGTACCTGGTTTTAAATTGATGTAGATTTTAAAGTTGTCTTGTTTAATATGTTTGTATTTTTTTAAAATTATTAATGGTTCAAGTTGCAAAGTGTCTTAAATTGTTTGTGTTCTACACTTCCCTGAAATCCCATGATAAAAGGTAGAATATAAATATTTTAATAAATTAAATAAAAAGAAATTATGCCCCACCGGGCGACTCTATGAAGTTGTGTGAAATTTTCCCTGGGTTCTTCATTATGTCCTTCTGAAATTGGTACGGCTGCATCCCAATTAAAACAATAAAGAGTCCCCTGACTCCCCAAAACTGACAATTCAAATGTAGCAGAAGTTCTTGTAAACCAGAGTCCACTTTGTTAGATGGATTCCAGACTAAGAAAGCTAAGCCCATAATAAAAGTGTTTGGCTAAGCCCCAGGTGAATGTGAGAGGAGAGGAAAGCCTTATCAGAGTAGTTCTGCTGAATTTGCCTGCATTTGGCATTGCATGTGCAGAGATTGCTGTCATGAAAATATGACCTTCACTTGTGCAGTGAGGCATCAGGTCCCTATAAATGTCAAAACACTTTTGCAAGGGGCCATTGCATGAGCAGGTTGCCAGAAGAAGATCCTGGCAATAGTCTTTTAAGTCTATAACATGCTATCACAACCCTTTGTGAAATCCAGAGAAAGTAGTTTTAATTTATTAATCGCATGAGTTTTAGCTGTGTCCCAGAAGCATCTTTCACAAGAGGGAGGGCTTTGGTGTGTAGGAAATAGGAGGGAAATGCTTTCTTTAAGATAATGCTTTCCACCTGCAGTTTTCATAAGGGCTAGTATTAAAAATATTATACATTTACCCCTGCTGCCCGATTAATCTAGAACATGCATTTAATTTGTTAAGAAGTTTGCATTCAATCGATCTGATTATTTCACTAAGCTCTGAATCTCTAGAAATGAAATCACCCTAAAACGATGGACAGTATTATGCCAACCCTATCCATGATACTAGAACTAGCATAGTATAGTGGTTTGAGCATTGGACTACAACACTGGACAGCAGGGTTTAATTCCCTTCTCAGTCATGGAAACCTACCAGGTGACCTTGGGTGTGTTACACCCCAAAAAGTCCTATGATAGGTTCACCTTAGAGTCACCGTAAGTTGGAAAAGACTTGAAGGCATACAACAACAATCCATGACACATTCTCTCCTCCCTTTTAGGACTCATTCCTTCCCACTGTTTTACTTTCGAGCCTCATTTTTTTCCTAGGGAGTAGGAAACTGTGAGAAGTAGTTCCTCAAGTACCACCTTTCCTTTCCCAGCTAGCAAACCTTGGAAAAGTTACTTTTTTGTACATTAGCTTCCTGAATCAGCCAGCCAGCCATGCTGCGGTTGGAAGTTTCCACGAGTTGTGGGATCAAAAAATGTTCACTTCCCCAAACTCTACCTGCTACACACCCATTGCTTTAAATGAGGGCCAAGAGAGTGATCCAGCTTACTTGGGAGAGCTATTGCTTTACAGCCAAAGCAGGGTTGGTTTTGGATGAGGACAAATTCCCATGCCTACTATTAAGACAAAGCTGGGAAACTGCAATTGCATATACCACCAGATGGAGCGGTCTCCCATGATGGATAAAAACCTCTTGCTAATACCTGTTTACTATTTAATTATTATCTCATGCACTACTGGAGCTCTCCATTCCCTGGTTCAAGATTGCATCCTTCCCAATGAAGCTCACACTTCACCATATGTGTCTGATGACCAGAGGGCAAGAGGGGAAAGTTATATTGCTGACAAATAATTGCAGTGTCTGCTTGCTTAACATTTGCAGCAAATCAACAGTGGCATTTGGAAGGGCTGCCTGGAGGTCTGGAGCTGTCAGGCTGGATAATGGCTCTAAATACCACTGGCTGGTAATAATGCTAGGCTTCAGTGCACAATGTTTAAAAGTGTAAATAGAGCTGTTCAGGGAAATACTTTGAATTAGCTTTCTATACATCCATCTGCTTTTGGAGAGAAGAAGGTCATTGGGACCTCATGTAACATACTAACCCTATGACCTTTAGAGGACAACACAACGTATTGCACATAAGGATGTCATTTGTATTTAACCCCCATCCAAGTTCTCTAGGGAGCGTATGAGTTCACTGATGTCTGATGGAAAGACATCAGTCTTTCTGAGAGAAAACTAATGGTTTGGCCCATTTTGTTCCCATTTGTACAGGACCAAAGTCTACAAGGGAGGCTGTAATCAAGAACAAGATCATGGTGACTCAGTCTGGTGGCCAGGTTTGATATGCCTTAAATTCATTCTTGACAGCACTGGCAAACATTATAATTTCTGAGATGGAAAACTGCTAGAATCTCATTAAGTGAGCTTGCACTGGCCACATAGTTTCCTGTTCTTTTTTTTTTTTTTTAAAAAAAATACTGCAGTATTAAATTCCACATGTTTACTGTATGAATGGCACAGCAGGGATGAGGAACGTGAGGCCTTCATATTGTGCTGGGCTGCAGCTATCAATATCTGTCACCACTGGCCATGCTGGATGGGTCCAAGCTGCATTCCAACAGCACCCAGAGGGCCATACATTCTCCATGCCTACTGTACTGAATATTGTTGACAGTACTGTGGTAATACACACAGGCAAATGGAACAGTCTAGCAAGATAAAGTTCCTGTATACACACACTCAGGAGTTGCCATGTATGATCTCCCATATTTTCCAAGTTTGGCTCATGATAATCAAGTAGGGATGCTGGTGAATTCAGAGTTAAGGGATTTAGCAAATCTTAACTCTGAATAAACTCTAACCCCTTCCAAAATTCAGGCCCAGTTCATGATGGACTTAGTGCCAACCAGTGTCCTTCTTACCAACCTTTTCTTTCTCAAGCAAAATGAGTGTTGTGAAATGTGGAATGAAGGACTGTGAAGCTGACATCAGGGGACATCTGAATAGGCATCTCTGAAAGCTGGATGCTCCTAGCTACGTCCTAAAGACCACAAACACATGGCAATTATTTCAAATGGTTTCTATCCCCAGTGAGCTGAACTGGGAACATCTGGAAACTATGAACCCCATGTATGTCAGCAGTTGAAGATTTCCTAAACTTCTAGGTTTTCTGGAGGCCTGCAAGGCCTGTTTTGCCAACAGTCCAACTTCTTTGCTTGTACTCTTCTCACAGAGGTGAGTTTGCCTAGAAAGGGAAGCTGCTATTGTTCTTCCCAGAGTTCTCAAAAATACTGAAAATGAGTATTGCTAGGAAATAAAACAAGTACTATAGGGTCCCCTCAACTTTTGTGAGGGTTTGCGTCACAGGACCCTCATGAAAATAAAAATAAATAAAAAAACAAAACAAAACAAAACCCCCTGCTGATAACTCCCCACTGACTCAGGTGGACGCTCTCTCTCCCATTCCCTTGCCCTTTTCCTGGGTGCCTGTGCCTTCATTCCAGGTGCCTAGGCAAAAGGCAATTGAATGGGCCAGGGCAGCCCTGTGCATGGAAAAAGTGTGTGCATGCATGCCTCCCCCATTCTCCTCCTCCGATTCTCTTGCCTTCTTCTGGGCACATTGTTTTCCTGCTCCATGCCTGGGCAAAAGGCAAGGGAATGGGAGGGAGCAGCCCTGCATGCAGAGAATATACTCACATGCCCCCACATTCTCCCCCTCCCAATCTCTTTCCTTTTGCCTGGGTGTGCATGCCTTCCTTCCGCACTTCTGGGCAAAAAGCAAATTAGTGGGAGAGGGAGAATAAGGGAGGCATGCATGCACCTTCATTTTTGGTCCATGGGGCTGCCCCTCTCATTCACTTACCTTGTGCCCAGGAGTGAATAAGGAAGGCATGGTGCACCTGGGCAAAAGGCCAGGGAATGGGAGGGGGAGAATGGGGGGAAGACAGTTGGTCACCTTGCTGATAATCAAATTTGCAAAGGTTCAACCCACATATGTGGAGAGAGGACTGTGGCCATTTCCATACCGGGCTTCTAAAACGGTGTAGAGCGACCTCTCACGGAGGTCTTCTACACCGTAGAGTGGACTGGTGTGGACTACTTTTCATAGTTCCACACCAGAATCCACTCAGGAGCGGCCGGAACTAGCCGGACCGCGTGTTTTTTAAAAACCTCTTTTTCGAGGTTTTTAAAAAGCACGAAGCGTGCAGCCCCGTCCCGCACCGTCGCCCGGCTCTAAAGTGAATCTGCGCAAGTGCGTGCCTGCAGATCTGCCAGGGGCGGGCTTCCGGCTGGCGAGCTTCTCCGGTTGGTGGAGAGCCTCCACCAACCGGAAGCTGCCATCTGGGACGCCGGAGGAGTGTGGAGCAGCGAGCTCGTGCTGCTCCGCAGGGTGACGGACTTACCCAGCTGTGGGTAAGCTCCGTTTTAGTGTGTTTTTGCCCGTTTCCCCCCCACATGTGAAAAGGGCCTGTATATATTTTTCTGAGGCAGATTGGAAAAGTAACTGAGCTAATTATGAGCTTGAGTGGAAACTTTCTAACAATAAAACCTAAGAGCAGAATACATTATTGCATATAAAAGTGTGAACTAAAACCCTGCCAGCTACATTTGCTATAAATGAGCTACTTTAGAGAAGAAGAGATTTGGAGCAGGGAAGTGAATGAGGAGGAGACGGAGTGTTTAATCCTTTCCCCATTCACCACATTTCAACAGCAGCTCCTTTCCATAGTCACTTTTATACTGTGTTGTTTTAGCCATCCATTGACCATGATAAGCAAAAGTGATCAGGAGGACAGTCTTCTGACATGTATTATAAACTCCAACATGACATAGCCATATTTTATATCTACCATCTATTTCAGGTTGCTCCGGACAATCCGGGACTTGCAGCTTTCTAGAATTCACTGTGTGTAATGACATTTCTCATCAAACCTAAAAGATCTGTTTTTGCCCTTGCTATCTTTGGTTCTTGGTCTTACAGTCGCTACCCTCCAGTGTCCTAGAAGTCAATAGTTTTAATTATGCACTGAATAATAGAAAGTATTTTGCAAAGAGGGAAAAAGTGATTGGGTGGATTTTCTTTGTTTGTTTTTAATTACGAAACTATTTCAAAACAACCAGGTAAAAATTAGTCTGAGATTTTTGTGATCTCAAAATCTTTGTTGATGATCTCAAAAGGACTCTGTGGGACACCCAGGACAACTTAAACAAAATCTTTTGTTTCCCACTCTGAAAGAGAGAAACTGGGCTACATTGTACAGCATAATGAGAGTTCATCATTTTAACTAATTAGTTTGAAAAAAGGCTCTTGCTCCATTTAGCTATTCTGGAGTCCTGTAACTCTCCCGTAAAACAACTCCTCAGTGACAGCAGGTGGCTTGCTCTTATACATTTTAATAGGATGCTGCTAAAATATTTATTCTTTCACTGGATTAGTTTATGCGGGCAGTCAGCTGAGAGCTTGCAATAACTTTTCTCACGGTTGTCTCCTTTCCCAAGGGCCTTGGAGAAAATAAATAACTAAATAACTAAATAACTAAATAAATGAATGGTATTTATCTCTTTATTTCAATATTTGGACTGTGCATAGTATGACCTTTAATGTGTGTGTGTGTGTGTGTGTGTGTGTGTGTGTGTGTTAATTCAAATATATTCAATTATAGAATTGGCATGAGCTGGAACCGTTTCCCTTTCCTAATCCTAGGTCTTTTTGGATCTCACAGCAAGGTAGAGATCAGTATTTCCCAAGATGGTATTCTCCAGATTAGTTGGAATACAGCTCACATAATCTTTAGCCAGCCAGAAACCATCTCCCTTCCTTTCATTAGAATTTAGGGCTCATGGTCATATTCCACTAGCCCGCCCCCCTCCATCTTTAGACCCCTGCTTTTCTTATTAATGGGTAAGGCTGCTCACAGTTCCTCCCAGCTGCACTGTGACATCCCATGCAGTGGGGAATGCCAACCAGTGCTTCATACATACGTTGCAGAACTTGCCTATGTCTCTTTTCTTGTCTTCCAGAAGTATGTGGCTGTCATGTTTAGGGATCTGCATGCCTATAGGCAAAACAAAGTTCCTAGGAAGGTTGTAGATATGCAAGAAAGGGGTCCGAAGGTACCTTTGTGCCTTCCATTTTATTAAGGAACACCACCCACCTTGCACAGGGAAAAGCTATAATCTCCCAATCTTCTCCAGTTTGGCACCTATCAGATATGGTAAGTTTGATTAGGCCAAATGAGGCAGTCAGCAGCAGAAGACATTTGGCTTTTGTCTTTGAACCTCTGGGCTGGTATGCTCTGTTGAATACCCTAAGCTGGCCTGCTGTCATGAGGTGCCTTGATGATGATTTCCCAATACTTATATATCCTTCCTTCTTTCCTTCTCTTATTGATTTAATGCTTAAGTTCTCTCTGTATATGTTGTATCCAACTCCATCCTCCTGTTGCCTAATTAACACGGGCATACTGTCACTGTCTGTCTATATGTCTATCTGTCTGTCATCTATATATCTAACATTTAATCTTCTATAAAATGGAATTTTTTAGCTAGATAGACTGCTATACTGTTCTTACCAAATGCCATCTTGGCTGTCAGTGAACTGAAAGTATTAAAAACACCACTTCAAATGCCTTTAAAAACAGGTAAATTTTGAAGGGGAAGGAAAGAGAGCAGCTCATAAAAAAAAAATGGTGAGGCTCAGGGCAACTGATCACAGAAATCTGAATAATTCTATTACTTTGCTTTAGTTCTCTCATTATTTTGCTGTGCCTGTTCTCTGTGTACCCAACAAAATTCTCCTATTGTCTAATTAACAGTACCATATAGATTTAAGCTAATAAGTAATAATATCACTAAACCGAGAAGGAAATAGGGGAAGTTAATCAGCTTGCATAGTTAATCAATAGCACGACAATTAACCCAGGATTTCTTTATCACATTCTTCATTGTATTCAATAGGTTGTGTTTCTTTTCATGTGCAACCTTGTGGTGTATGAACTGCTGACAAATTCAGTTTTAGGAACCGTATGAAGAGGTGGAAGCATTTCATTAACCACTCAAATCATGTGCAGAGATGATACGCAAATGCTTCCTTTGAAAATTAATGAATTGTTGTCTGATTCAGCTTTAATCTGAATTAATATTTTCATTCCAAACTGTAGCTCCAGTAATGTCAAAGACAGTGGTGCATTTCTAATTTAGGCTTCCACCCAAAATTGTCACCATAATTGGCTGAAATATTCTTTGCCACTGAAAAATGGACCAAAACAAAAGAGAGAAAATTTGCACAGAAAAAGAAGGTGCCTGTTCTCTCTAAGATGCTGTTTGTATTACTGGGGCAGGAGTAGGGGCAATAGAGCTGTGTGATACAAGGCACCTACCAGATAAACCCAAGCCACGGAAGTGCTACAACTGATTTCTCATGTTTGGCCAAGAACTTACATAGTTTTGGTGAAGTGAAACTCTACCTTGGCATTGGTATACCAGATTATCTGGCATGTACTAATAGTATCTGTGGCCACTTCTTTCCCCAGTGCCTGGCTTTGTGGGGTCTTTTGAACCAAGGTAGTTTGTGAGGGATGGCTTGGGAATTTCCCTGGAGTCTTTTCAAGTGACAGGTTCTTAAGCTGCCTTCCAATATTGCTTTGGCTTAAAACATTCAGCTGATTCAGGAGATATAGGAAAGACCCTACAGCCACAGCTATAGCCAGACTCTGATGGAAAGAGTGCACTGGACAGCTGTCTTTTCCTCAGGTGATGGTGTGATAGTGCAGTGGGTGATTACGGCCACCCAGCATGTGTCAATGCTGCTTTTGCCATTCCTTCTTTCTCTTCTACTTACATATGTACTTCTTGGATGTATTTCTGCCCAAAAAATCAGAAAGTCAGGCTATTCACAGAATCATGCATTCCATGAGTTGTTTGATCCTGTAGGATCCTGTCTCAAATGTGTGTAATGTGAGACAATCTGCTCATCCATTTGATTTGCCCAATAAATCAATGGTTTTGTGACAGCTACAGTCCCATGGGGATTCAAAAAGACTGGTGTAGATCTGATGCATGTAATATTATCAGTAGCATGTTTCATACTAGGATATTGTATCCGCTACCTCAAAACGGGACCATGACATATGATCAATGGAATAGTCTTATTTATGAGACTTCCCAAAGGCACATTCCCTAGAACAAGGGTGGGCAAATATGGCCCTTCCAATATTGCTGGTCTACAACTCTTATTAGCCCCCTTATCAGCATGGTCACTGACAAAGAATGCGTTCAGTTAGAAAAGATAATGGACAGACAGTGGAAATAAGATGGGAGAATTGGATGAGTGTATGAATGCAGGCCCCATTACAATGAGTTTACAGAGTCTTTTCCTGAGTCCTAGAAATTGTTTTGCATTTCTTCATTACTCTCTGACCCCTTTAGATTGACATGATGTTTTGAATAGTTCATTTATTTTCTTATTTATTAACACATTTTAAAACTGCCATTCATCCTTCTCTACACAAAATGAAAAACAACAACATTAAAGCAATGCAATCATAAGCAAATATAACAGAATAGACAAATCATATCAACCTATGCATGTGACAACATATAGGGTGACAAAAAGGTTTTGAGCTGGCCTAGCACCAAAATCATTAGGAGGACTGGAGGCAGCTCTTGCCTTTGTTGTAAGGTTCTTAGAGAAAAGGCTTGCTTGACAATCTTAGATTATAGACAAGCTAATAACAGGAGAAATATTCCTGCTGATCCTGTTTGGGTCCTGAGCTACTAAGGGTTTGAAGCCAGGCACAAGCTTCTTGAATGGAATTCAAAAGCCACTAGGCAGTAAAGGCAGGTTTAATACAATTTTTTTTCCTGGCTATAGTGGTTATGATTCAGGCAACAGCTGAACCATCTGAGAATCCATCAAAGATGATTCCATGTACAACATATCTTTGCAATAACCCATCTGAGTGGAGATCAGTGCATGACTACCTTGACCAGACTATCTTGTTCATTGTTCATTTATGGGGGTGGAGAAGCTTTCTTCATCGTGTTCATAACATCCTGTTTATGCTGATGCACAGTTCACATAAGCATTCTTGAATTTTGTGGGGGGGGGGACAAAATAATTGTGCAGTACTTGGGTTTCTGTGCCCCTGGGCTCCAAACAATGAATGTGGTAGAACAAGCAGGCTATTTTCACATACTCCTCAACCAAGAAATGTGAGGTTGGTTCTAGTAGGAGCTTATACAAGGCCATAGTCACATAGCCAAGTATGCTGGACAGAGTGAGCATATCCTGTATAGATGCAAAGGACGCTTCTCTGTTCCAGAGCATAATCCTCTGTTCTTTGGGCTGCCAGAAGACAGTCTTCACTTTGAAGGTATCCTAGAATCATAGAGTTGGAAGAGACCACAGGGGCCATCCAGTCCAACCCCCTGGACTCCTCCGTTTGAAGAGATGCCTGTTCCAAGACTGAACCATAAGAGGGCAATATCTAGGAGAACAGGGCCTGAAGTTGCCCAACAAAGGTTAGTTCCTGGGTGGCAGACTGAGCAGCAGGCATACAGGTCACCTGATCACAGTCTTCCCCACTATACTGGCGAACTATGTCTGTATTTAAGTGATAGTAATTATATCTAAAGTTACATCTATACATTTAAATAAGCACATACTAATTACATTCAGGAGCCCTGGTGGTGCAATAGTTAAATGCCAGTACTCCAGCCACAAGGTTGTGAGTTCGATCCTGCTGGGCTTCAGGTTGACTCAGCCTTCCATCCTTCCACAGATTGGTAAAATGAGTACCCAGCTTATTGAGGGCAATTAGCTAACACATTGTAAACTGCTTATAAAGCACTTAGCTGATAAGTGGTATAGAAATACATATGCTATGCTATTCATATACGTGCCCTCTTTTGTCCTCTATCTCTCTTTTTTGGTGATGTATTTCCTTCAGGGAGAGCAATGCATAGGTGATCACTTTATTGTAGGATCATCATCATGGGGCATGAAGTGGATGTTACCAAACAACAGGACATGAGATGGCTTCCTCACACCTGTTAGATGATGGGAAAACATTCTGAGAATTGTCTGTCAAACTCTACATCTGTAGAAATGTCAATTAAAAGAAACATCAAACCTTATCAATGGTGCTGAACTGATTATCTTGTTCCCACCTCATTCCTTTATTTCACATGACTGAGGTGTTTTGCAGAAACCAGATGGACGAAGGCAGAGTTATGTTCTGGGAGCCCTGAAAAATGCTGTGTAATAAAAGAAATGGCTGTGCTTAAAAGTTTAAGTTTGTCATTAATGCTGCCTCAGAAGGAATAATGTAATCTTTGCTCTGTGCTTCTGAATAACAAATCTCAGTCTGGAAAGCCTGAAACACGGATTATGTTTTCTTATGGTAATGGAAGTAGAGCAGTCAATGGTCCAATATTTCTGCTTGGCTTCTCTGAAAAGATACTGTCTTCCTGAACTCTGTGAGGAAGTTCTGGAAAGTTCTAGAAAGTTCCTTCCCAATGCTCTTGATTCTATATAGCCTATGCTGTTATTTATCCTCAGAGAATCCTTTCATCTGTAAAAAAGCAAGCAAACAAGCAAGCAGAAACTCTGAAGAGCTATTATGGAGGCCCAATATCAAGGACAGGGAACCTGCTATCTTTCAGACATTGTTGGTTTGCAGTTCCCACCTTCTCTCCCCATTGGCTCTCCTGACTAGAGATAATGTGAGCAGCAGTCCAAAAATATTTGGAGGGCTACATATTTCCCATCCCTGCCCAATATGTTGCAGAAGATGTTGGGGCATATTCTAAGGCAGAACTTTCCAAACATTTCATGTTGGTGACACCCCTTTTAGACATGCATTATTTCATAACACAGTAATTCAGTAAGTAATTCAGTAAGTGGAGACAACCCCTCCACCTGAGCCTGGCCTGCCACTGCCCTTTCCGGGGTCTTCCTTGGCCTGGAGTGGCTGTGGCAGTGGTGGGAGAGGCAGCCCCTCCACCTGGGCCTGGCTCACTGCCGCTGCCCTTGCCGGGGTCTTCCTCCACCTGGGGCAGCTGTGGTGGCAGCAGGAGAGGCAGCCCCTCCACCTGTTAACGTTTGCGCGATATACATACACACTGCAGCCGATACACTAATGTGTCACAACGCACGCTTTGGAAAGCTCTGTTCTAAGAGGTGTGAATTCACCTTAAGCAGGCACTTGTCCAGGACTATGGTCCATGCTATCGATCTCTGTGAAGCAAATGCGTACCCTAAGCATCCCCGCAGTGATCTGGTCAATAGTGCTTTTGCATACTAGCTTTCAAAGAAGTTTGATTCAAAACTATTAATTTCAAAGCATACCTCTCTTTCTCCTCTAAGAAACCATCTGTAACTTAGGTCAAGCCAAGCAATATTTTCTCCTTCTATAATGAGTAATGAAAGAAAGAGGGATAAAAGATTACTCAAGAGTTTAGATAGATACAAATCATGTGGTACTGAAAGGAAATAGAACATCTTCAACCCCTCCATTTGGAGCTTGCAAGATCTATTGGAAGAAGACTTATAAATAATGCTATCAATACTGTCAGTTCAAGGATGTGCTGAACAAACTGGGCAAAGTCTCACAGCTAGAAAAAAGTTTGTAGTGATGGCAAAAAAGATAAAGATGTTAAGGCAGCAATCCTATGCACATGTGCCTGGGAAAGCATCTCACTAAACTCAGTGGGGCCTTCTCCTGAGCGTAGGAGAAATTGCACTGCATAAGATATGACTGCACTGTAAAGAACCACCTGATAAATGATAATGATGATGATGACGATGACGATGATGATGATGATGAAAATGATGATGATGATGATGATGATGTTATGCATGGAAAAGAGAGAGGGAGGTAGGCAGTGATAACTGTCAGACATTCTGTTCAAAGACTCTGATGTCCCATTTACTTTCCAAAAGCCTTCAGAGATGCTTACAGATACACATCTGGATGCAACCTGCATACTGTTCATAAACGGAAAGGCTGAGGGTTCACCTGAAACTTTTTAATTTAGGGAACCTTTCAGTTAAGAGTTGAGCCTGATATGACATCAGGAGTAGGGATATAAGCACTACTTGCAAGTTTTCTCATCTTCAACAAGAAAGAATGACTTGATACACTGAAATATCATCCCTCCACCTTGGTCAAATGTATATATTTCTCAAGACTTTAATCATGCAAATTGCTGACCGTATGTAAAGATATATTTCATTTCCAAAGTGCAGATATATTTTTATTTTATAATGTCTATAGCTGATGTCTTAATCTATTTGAAGGACCATATCTCCTTATATGAGCTTGTTAGAACTCTAAGATCTTCAGGGGACCCTCTTCTCTCTTTCTCACTGCCTTCTCAGCTTCCTTTGGGGGGGACAAGGGAGAGGGCCTTCTCAATTGCTTGCCTCAGACTTTGGAAATTCCTTGCTAAGGAGGCTAGAATGGCTTGAAAAAAATTGTATTCCATCAAGCTTTTAGGAATTGACTGAGATGGACTTTTTATGGTCTACTGTGTTTTATTGATATTAATATTGACTTTTAACTGAATGGTTTTCAGTGGTTTTAACTCTACAGATTTTTAAATTGTGTGTATTATGTGTGCTTGTGTGTGTGTCCGTGTGTTTATATGTGTCTCTTTTTGTGTGTCTGTGTGCGTATACATGCACGTTTCATATGTTTTAATCATTTATAATTTATAAGTCACCTTGACTGCCATGACTGGGAGAAAGGTGGGATATTATAGTAGTAGTAGTAGTAATAACAACAACAACAACAACAACAACAATAATGCTTTACAGTTCTTCTAGTAAACTTTTCTTTAAAAATACATTTTTTAAAAAAATCAATAAATGGATATGTGTTTCTCATATTTTAGGACTTCTGTGAAAATACTGTTTGTACAAAAACATTGGCTTTCTGTGAAGAAGTTTTTATATTGAAAAGTATCTTTTTACACAAGAATATTATGGAAAGTCAATTTTCTTATGCAAATAAAATTTGCACAAAAAAAAATCTGAAATGCCCCTCCCCCATAAAAACGTTCAAAAACTTTTGTAAGCTTACCCAGCATTGGAGGAAATGTTTGAATTATTTTTTGTCTCTGTGTGTGAGAACAAAATAAGTAAAGACTAAGGTCATTTCCACGCTACACTGTTATAGTGCTATTATTCCACTTTCAACCTCCTATGGAATCCCGGGTTTTGCAGTTTAGGGAAAGGCATTTAGAATTCTCAGCCAGAGAGCTCTTTGGCCTCAGTAAATGACAAACCCCAGGATTCCACAAGATGTTGAAAGTGGAATAATAGCACTATAACAGGGTAGTGTGAAAAAGGCCTAAGATACCTAAGGAGATTTGGTCAAAGGAGCTACAGGAAAAAGAGTGTGTGTTGAACTGGAACTATAGCACTGGGGGAAAGGAAAGCACTTCCCCACCCCACCTCTAGATGTCTGTTTCTCTATAGTAGGGGAAAAAACAGCAACAAACAGAATGTTTCATTTATGGAGCAGCCAATGTCCCATCCAGTTTGGGCCTATTTGGGGTTGGGTGCATCAGAAAAGTATTTTATAAAACAGCCACTGGGATTCACTGTGGCAGTTAAGAATGCATTGGCCTGAATTGTTTTCCACCGCTGCCCTCCTGTTTAAGCTTGAGAGTGGGGGTGCAGGCAAAAAGGAATTTGATCTTTTTTTTTAAAAGAAAATCAAAGCACAACTGCTGAAGAAGAGTTCTGTGGGCCCCCCCTCTCTCTTCTTGGTATGTAGCCCTCCACCCTCCTTTTACATAGCTAAACTGTCATTTTGTTTTAATTTTGTTTTGTTTTTGGCTAAACTAGATTAAAATATAAACACACACACACACACAAAAAGAGTTACATACACGATCTCTAGGTATTCTGCCCCATCTCCCATGAGTGCTGAAGGAATTGTGACAGAGACCTTGTTTCTTACTGCCACATGGCAGATTGCTCAGAGGAGGAGCCGAAACATCAGTCAGCTGCTTTCTGGTCAAAAAGGGAACAGACCCCCACTGTTTGCAGTAGGTGTTGCCCAGTAGGTGAAGACTGGGAAGGTCAGGCTGATAGACACAATTTAGCTATGTAACTAAGGTAATTATGTAGCTAAGTAGGTGATACAGAATTGTGGCCATTAATGAAAAGTACTATTAAAATGCATGAACAGTACAAAGGGACTTGGCTAAATACCATTGTTAGTTTCAACTTGGATTTACATAAAATGTTGACTTACCAAGTTCCCACTGATTCAGTGAGTCCATTCCAGTTTGGTCTGTTTTGTCCCATATATAGAGAGAAATGTATTTACGTACCTACCTTTCCTCCATCATCATAATACTCAGGCTCGGGCAATTAAAATGACTTCAAGTAGATTTCGGAGAGATAAAAGAAAGGTATTTCACATGATACTTTATGAATAAACAGAATTACCAGCCTCAAAATCTGTTGATGGCTATTATTTTAGATGGGTTTATCAAGAGAACTGGAATGGTGTAGACAACCTGTGGTTCCAACAAGTACGTCCAATGGTCAGGAATAACGGGATTTGTAATCTAATGACTCTAGGGAACACACCTCTGTACTAAAGGACAGGCCCATCAACACTGGTTGCTTATGTGACAGCTACATGAACTCTCTGCCTAGATGGGGAATATTTGGAGGGGGAACAATGGCTTTCTATCCTGGAAGTCATTCCTTCAGCAAGTTGCTGGGAGTGTTAGCCTGGGAGGCAGGCCTTTGGCATAAGTCATCTGGGCACATTTTATGTTACACTTATATTGTTTCATTCTTAAATCCTACAGATGTTAAACACCGTTTGATTTTAAAAGAGTGAAAACAAGGAATCTGGACTCACTGCAAAGCAGTCAAACAAGCACCATGAATACAAAGATTGTCACTCTAAAGCATAATTGCTCATAGCCTTTTCTCATCATGAGTGAGATTGATTGACGACAAAAAAATACTGATGTGGAACGTCAGTCATTAAGCCTCTGCCAGAATATGTAAGAGATTAAGGAGCAATAGAGCCTTAAGTTTCCAGGCAGAACTGTGACTGGCTGGAAAACTTCATGAGGGGGTGTCATAGGATAGCATTCCAGGTTATAACTTGACAGAGAGGAGTATGAGAGTTTAAGTATTTAGGAGTGAAAGAGGACATTTATTTTAAATGGTCTACCCATTTTTGGGGGGGGGAGGGGAGTAGATTAATTTTAAAATGAAACTCAGACAGGAATCCTGTTAATTATCCCAACTGGAATAGACCTATTAAATCAAGTGTTGGGTGATAAGTCCAGAAACAAGTGAATCCAATGGGTTCAGT
This sequence comes from Cyclura pinguis, assembly GCA_030412105.1. Lineage (NCBI taxonomy): Eukaryota > Metazoa > Chordata > Lepidosauria > Squamata > Iguanidae > Cyclura > Cyclura pinguis. The sequence continues at coordinate 128,252,357 of CM059600.1, read as the reverse complement.
AAGTGTAACTCTGCTTGGGACTAACAGTAGGATTTAGCATCAGAAGGTATAAAGGAATCCTATACCATTTCACAGGCTAACTAAGGCCCTTTTCACAACGCACCTTTTCTCGGTGCTGGGGCGTGGGGATTGCGCGAGCAGCCTCCAGCCAGAGGCTCTCGCGTCCCCGCTGCTTCAGCTCCACATGAGCTGCCTGCTCCTGAGAGCCCCACCTCTTCCTTCCGCAGCGCATCCTGGGAGTTTCGCAGGCTGCGCTGGGGCAGCAAGCGTGACCGCCGCGGCTCCAGAGGCTCTGCATGCACGGCAAGTGTGCACGGGGCCCTGGAGCAATGCGCGATCAAGCACCATTTTCGGCTGAAAGCCAAAAATGAAAAAGTGCATGAGTGGCGCCTGCCAGGCCCTGGAGCATTGCGCGATTGTGAGTGTGTCGTGCAGATGGCACCTCACAATCGCATGACGCTCCAGGCACCCTTTCACATGGCAAATGCCATGTGAAAAGGACCTGAGAAAAAGAAATTTTTAGCACAAGCTTCTCTGGACTCCAGCCCACTTTATCATCTGTCCATTTCATTAATCTTTGAATACTAATGGGATTTAAGCTTCACCTGAATTCTGTCAGTTTCTGCTTGGTTGTTGATTTCTGTTAACATCCCCACTACCTCCTGCCACACACTTTTATCAACTTTGTTTGGACAAATACTGTTCCTTCCTGCAGTCTCCTCCTGGTTGCCATCACTTGCTATTGCAGCAACAAGAAGCCTTGTTTGGGCTTTAGTGAGAAGAAAAGCCTGAAAGGAGCCTCCAGGGTCAGATGGAGTGGAAAATCCTTCAAGCAAGTTGTAAGGCAGGAAAGCATTCAATATGGTTCATTAGAGATTGCTCCACACCTTTCTTCCCTGTGTGCTGTCCAGGTGGCTCACAAAATAAGAGTGAAACAAGGAATAGAAAACAGAACAGTAAAAAGAATAGATTACAGCATATCAACATTGCTGTGGAGATGCAAACAGTGTTTTAAAGCACACTGAAATCAAACCGTTCTCACAGCCTATCTGTCATGGTGGCCAAAAATGCCACTCTTGCCAATTTACTTCATTGTTTGGGTACTTCAACTGAGAAGGCTCCTTTTCTGCTGTTCCCTCTCCTACCTGCAGCGTGAACCACACACAGGTGGTGCCTAAACTCCACTTTTGGGGCTCTTGAAGCCCACACCAGTCCTCCAAAGCCCAGTTTTTTCTTTAGCATTATTTGGGAGAAAATTTTCTCTGAAACTATGCAGCAAATCTTTCAAACATGTTTTTATACCCCAGTCCCAGGACTCAGGTGCAAACACAGATAGGTTCCTCTCCAACAGCCACAACACAGAGACACGAACAGGACAGTACTTAACAGCAGCCAGCGTAGACAGAAAAAGGAGAACCCATGAAACTCAGAGCATTTATATAGAGCAGATGCATAAATTAGGCAAACAGCTTGGGGAGGCTGCTAGCTGATGAATACAAAGGATGGCACGGGGGAAAATCTGTTGAAGACAACTGCTTTCACTGGTAGAAGCAACTCTTCCAATGCTCAGATCTCTGCCTTGTGTTCTTGGAAACTTTGACCCTTGCCTTGTGTTCTGACTTTGCTGCTGGATGCTTCCTTTGGGCTACCACTTGGACTTTATTATTTAGACTACAGAAACAACAAATGGTATATGACTGACAAAGTGTAGCAAATTTTGCCTGTGGCTCCTGCCTCATACTCTAGTGGAAGAGCTGGGAAACTTGTCCGGTTGTCAGCATGTAACACATGTGAACACCCGCCCCCACTCCACCAACACCTCCCCCCAAACCCCACACTATCCCCAAATACCTCTGTTTTATTCTGCAGTCCCTCTCAAAGCAGTGGCTGGATGTGATGTGGCAAACTCATGCATTTGGGCTTGCTATATGTGGGTGTGTATGGGTAGCCTGTGGTGGGGGATCTCTGATTTTAAAAAAAGATCCCTGACCCCACTGAAGTTGTCCATTCATGGCCTACATGATGAAATGAATTTCAAAGGAAAGTTGGTCCGAGAGGAAGCAATTCTGAAGCCCTCACACAATGCAGAGCTTTTCAAGTTAGACCTAAAACCCTGAGCATGTCCTGAGCTGGGACAGAAATTAGTAACTAGTATAAATGCTATAGGATTTGGCTCAAATGCTTATAGTTTCCTGAGGTCTGCCAAAATCTGCATTCTGGATCAATGGAAATTTCCAAACTCTTCCCCAAAACAGCCCCAGATGCAGTGGATTGCAATAATCCAACCTGAAGGTGAGAAGGTGGCTTTTTGCTTAGATATTTTTTTCATCCTGAAGTTTTCCTCTTAACTGTACAGCAACAAACTATCCTTCTCCTCACCTTCACTCTGGCACAGTTTTTCTGTGAAGGCACTTACCAAACTTCAAAATAGTCCTGCATTGCAGGGGACGAATGGACCCAAAGTAATTGATTTTATAAACTTAGTTTGCGGAGGAGAAGAATGGACGAACTGACAGTGAACTTAGAGCTGTTGCTGCTAAGTGCAGCATGACTGTTTATTTTGCAAGATCTTTTCCTAATCTTTCCTAGAGTGGCTGTTTGAATCAGAAGTGTGCCTCCAATGCTTGTGCTCTAAAGCCCTGAGATGACAAAATCATCTATCGTGCGTGCACCATCACCAGCCCAAATTATCCAGTGTCCTGTGGCTATATTTAGCTCTCTCTGGCATTGCAGGACAAGGGAGAAAAACATCCCAGTTTTTGCTCTGGCATCAGGCCTCTAACTGCATCTGATGTATCTTTTATATTTAGTTTTCTTGAGTTGCTAAAGTGCACAGGGCAGTCCCCCTTTCAATGTGACATTTCAAACAGCCTTAGGAAAACTGAAAGGAGGACAAGTGTCCCGACTTCCACCTTCTCTGCCCCTCAAAAAAACAAAAAACAAAAAAACAAACACAAATGATGCAACTGGAAAAGACACATCCATTTACTTGAGCTGACATGTGTTGGGGAAGAGTCTGAAACTGAGTATATGGAGCAGAAAGCCATTTCCCCCATCAGAAAAGGCCAAATTGGAGATGTTTCAGTCCTGTTCACACACCCTGTAATGCTTCTTCTCACAGACTTCAAGACTGAGATGACAAGAATTGTTTTGATGAACAGCAGGTATGAAACACTGCCCCCCCCCCGCTGCCAATTTCTCTTTAAATTAGAGGGCCTCTATGAATAACCTAGAGGTGTGACATTTGTCTTACCTGATAATTAAGGTTCATTTCAGTCCACAATTTGTAATCTGAAGATTCACAGAGAGAAAATGGGGTGGGCATGGGGAAATCTAACAGAAGACTGAATCTTATAAGGGATAAAACAGAATATAAGAATATCAGTGGTCTGATATCTGGTCAGGTCAACAGTACCGCTCACTGACTAACTCCATTAGCTATGGGAGCTCAGGTGGTGCTTGACTAATGCTAGCAATTGCTCAGCTATTCCATCTTTTCCTCCTTAAAGAGGGATAGGCATTGTCAGGAAACAAAACAATAGAGGACACAGATTTGATGTACACATACCAAGTTTTATGTACAGACAGAAATGTAGAAATTAAGGTATTCTACACCAGCTACTTAAGTATAGTTAACTGAGTTGACCATGTAAAGTATACTTAACCAAGTAACTTCTCCTGGCCTCCCCCCCCCCCCAAAAAAAAAACCTGATGGAAACATCATTCATCCATGCTATGATCAGCAGCAGAATGGACCTTTTTCTCCCCATGGAGCTGATAACCATGAAGGTAGGTTTGTGAGGGAGATATAGTCATGACAGTAGTGTTACAATCATGAGTAAGTAGCAATCAAGAATATAGAACAGTTACCTAGCTTTACTAATCTGTAACTCTTCTGTATTCATCATTACTACTTAGTCACAATTGTGGCACTATTGCCATAGGTGTAACTCCGATACACTAAATAGTGTTTACCTCCAACTTCCACGATTTCGAGCAACTGTGGAGCACTGTATGTACCTAAAAGTGAAGGAATGTGCCCATGGACACACTGAAGCATCCATGCACATATCACTGCCATTGAATATAATGGGATGACAGCAGTCATGATTTCTGGTATTCACGGGGATTCGTGGAACAGAACCCCTGCATATATGGGGGGGGGGGCTGTAATATCTTTGCCCCTGATAGCATTGTCCTGAATCTTTCAGTAACCAAAGTAACTATAGTTTTACAATTTTTTTCTTCCTGTGCATAATATAAGTACGAATGCTGACCTGAATTTACACTGAAAAAGCTTGTTACAGTAGTCTATTTTATATGCTGTATATACTATATTATTATGGACTTGTCAATAATTTACAAAACAAATGTAAGGAAAACGCATGCATCTATACATGTTCATTCAGAAGGAAGTTCCAAAGTGATAGTGGTAGAACCAAAATGAAGCAGTATATCCCACACTGGTAATTCTTAGAGAGACCATAGTAGCACAAATTAGGTGCATTTTGTAAGCACAGATCCTAATTTTTCAAAAATCAGCAGATGTGTTTTTATATGGTCTGTCTTTATGCATCACAATTATTATGGGGAGGGTAAAGATGGCAAGAAAGAGCCATTTCCCCTCTCACTCACACAAAGACCAGCAGCAACCTTTCTGTAATGTAAACCATATCAGCCAGCTGAGCTGTGCTATGGGAAGAGGAACAAAGGAACACACTATCTCTTGCCCCTCTCCGAAAGAAATTGGCAACAAGAAGAATCCTGATTAAGCCCCCCTGCCTTATTAATTGGAAACACTGTAAAATCTTGAGAGTGCTTGGTTCTCTTTTATCCTTTTGTGTGTGCAAAACGAAATTGTCTTCTGTGCAGACAGCAACGCTGGCTCTCTGGGACCTGAGGATTTCTGTGCTGTAGCAAATGCTGTAAATACAGGCAAACAGTTTCACTGTTGTGCTTTATGAAGACAATAGAGTCTCTTGGAGAAATTATGACTTTCTGTCCTGTTAGGTCTGTGTAACTCTATATTATTTATACACTCTCACACTTACACATAACCTAGTTTGCTTCAAGGACTCATGGTGCACAGGGGACTGTAGTCTCCATATTTCCCCCCCTTAAAATATCTGTTGTCCAAAACCATTGGGAAACATCATAAATTGCTAGGCAGTCAAACACCTGGTGCCCAAAGGGCCGAGTTGATGGGAGCAATGATTTATAGGAAATGGGGCAGAAGGTTCAAACAGATGAAAGAGCTCAAATCAGTCACACACACAAAAATGATCTCATATTTATGGCCTTAATCAGATCCTGGAAAGAAAAATACTAACACAGAAAAACTTAGAAATCAAATCCATTGGAGGCATTTGAAACTACCTTTTAGAAATCATATTCTTCCTCTCTGCCTCCAGGCCAAAACACACAGAGTAGTAGTATATTTGCTTGAATCCTGTGCTTTCTGTTTTCTCTAGTGTTCACCATCGTGTTTATGAACCCATGCAAGATCATTCATATTATTCAGATAGGTGTGTTATGGAAATGGGAATAAGCATGTTACACATTCTGAATGAGGAAATAATATCTCTTGTGTCTTACTGCATTGATGGCATGGCACCACAGTTTTGGTTGTTGTTAGGGAGCATTTTTGTACAATCCAAAGATCCAAGTTTAACTTCCTGCATTTGCAGAGAGCTTTCTGCATTTGCAAGAGAGGCTGTGTTATTTTTTGATCGTGTACCTGGGACTAAGCTATGGCAATGGCAGTGCTGGAGAGGGAAAGAAATATCAAGAATCAGCAGTCTCTATGAAAGTCATGTCAGCTGAGACATGTGTTTTCCCCTTGTATTTACACATCTGAGCCATTTCTGAGAAACAAAGGGCTTTCAAAATGATACACATTTTAAAATGTGAACAGCTAAAATTTGCATAATTGAAAACATGTGTCAAATAAGTCTATGTGTAAATAAAGTAAATTGTGCAACAAATTTAGAAAAAATGTATGATAAAACTGCATGCGTCTCAGTGCAGGAAGAAAACACAAACTCTTACAACTTGATACAAAACAAGGGTGGGGAGAAAACAAAGTTGAGATTTGGAAAAACTCAGTGAAATTTAGACAGAGATTTTCATTTTCTTAGTCCACATATTGAAGTAAAGTAATATCTGCCTCTGTTTTTTGAAGCTTTCATCCATAAGGCTTTTAGGAAATAAGACCAGACTAGATACTACATTCTCCACATAAGTGTTTCTCAGGAGTGTCTGGGGAAAATGGTACAAGCTATGGCTGTTCAGGTACTCTCCAATTTGAGTCAGAGCCTGATTCAGTGATTCAAATCTACCCCCAAGGAGCATCTCTTCAGCTTCTGCATTGCATAACCTTAGCAATGGAAATACACTGTCTGGCTTTTGCCTGCTAGTTTTTTTGTTTTTTGTTTTTTTGCTATCCAAATTTGATATCCAAATTGGACTGCATTTTTTTAGACTGTGAAGCCTCACTCCAGGAAAAAATTAAGCCACTCTGATGAAATTTGGAACGTATAGAAATCAGTATATATCAACTTGATTTGATTCAGGGTTTAGTCAAATTTGTTGCACAGACCTAGATGAAGTTATCTTTAGGCAACCTGTGAATGCTCCGAAGAAGAATGGGCAGCTGCGATCAGTACTGCTATATTGATCTCGTATTTACCCTTCATGCAGTGTGACCACTAATGTGTTGGCAGTATATCACAGAGAGAGAGAAAGAGCGAGAGAGAGAGAGAGAGAGAGGAAGAGAGAGAGGAGGGCAAAGATTTATATCAAATCTGAATTGTTGTGGTGCCTTCAATTCATTTCTCACTCATGGCAACCTTAAGGCAAAATGATAATGGAGTTCCTTGGCAAGATGTGTTCAGAGGGGATTTTGCCTTTGCCTTCCTCTAAGGCTGAGAGAATGTGACTTGTCCAAGGTCATCCAGTGGGTTTCCATGGCTGACCAGGAATTTGAATCCTACTCTCTGGAGTCCCAGTACAACATCCAAATCTTTAGTCCATGCTGGTTCTGAATACACTAATTTATATGCTAATTCAGAACTAACTGATCTATTTAAGTAGAAATACTTCTCACAACGGTTGGAAAGACTCTGACCAGATGATCTGTATACCTTAGAAGTAGGAATGGAAAAAATATTCAAAAATATTTTTCAAAAATGGGAAGCCTTGAGAAACCTTGATGAGAAGAATCTTGGACTGATGAGAATCTTTGCAGTTTGGGACTTACTCTATGCAAAACTCACATGGATCAGCATTTTCTGTGCAAGAAATTACTTTTTCCACATGGAACCAATATTTCTGCACATAGAATGGTGTCACTGAGGACTTATTCTGTGCAAAATTGCCATGTTGTTCTTTTTCACACACACACACACACAAATAAAGCATTTCCTATACAGAATACCATTGTTTCTTGCATGGAAAATAATATTTCTGAGCATAAATATTATTTTCCAGACAGAAAACCCTAAAATGCTGTTTTCCGTGCAAAAATGCCAAATGTGAATTTTGCACAGAATAAGTCTTGAACTGCAAATACACTTTGAAATCTGTGTGGTTTTCAAATACTTTCTCACAGTGGGAAGAAAAATGCTCAGATTATTCTTTGCTTTGCCGAAGAAGAAAATTAGCAAAGATTTACATCCCTGCTCTGACGTAGGCTTTCCAGGTGCCAAGTGCTAATGAGAAGCTTCAATGTACCTGCTCTTGCTTCTCACTTTTCACCATTCAGCTTGAATCGGACAGCGCATCAAACAGGGGACAATGTCAAGTGGAGGACTGTCCTCTGGAAAGCACAGCCATCCTACTTTCATATGCTTATCTTATTTTCTGAGCAGAATCTGCTTGTGTATGCTTCTTGGCTTTGATTGCAACAGCAGAGGAGCATGTAGGTGTTAAGTGCAGGGAATGTCCACTGGGCATCTCAAAAGGCCTGGAGCATCTGCATTTCTCACAGATCCTTCCTGTACTCTCAGGTGTATGTTCCAGGGCTGAACTGGGAATGGGGAATCCTGCAGACACCAATGGAAGTATTACTTGGCCACGTAAATAAAAATCAGAGATAAATTCATTGCTTGAATTTTATTTTATTTTAGCCCTAGGATTGTGTAAAGTGCAGCTTGGTTGCTAAGCAGGTGATAGTGAAGATGGTGATGACGGCTGAAGATAACACCAGTGATGATCTTAAATGTTCATACAATGAATGGATTAGCAGATGGAAATGGTCAGTGTGTGTTTTCCTGTGCTTTTGCATGATGAGAGGTTTAAATTGGACTGTTTAGAAACACTTTTGTTCTAACCTATTCTAAAGAGCAGGGAAAAGTAAGGCCTCAATCCAGTAAGTACTAAAAAAACCACATTCTTCATGGTCCTTGAGGCAAAATGATAGATTGGTTCAATGTAGTCCTTACAAATTTGCCACGTTCAGGTATGTACATTTTGAATCTATTAATGAGTTGTCATTGCAGGCAGAAATGAAGCTGCCACCTCATCAGAGGATGAGAGACTTGACATCTGATGTCAATCCAAAAAGACTTTTGTTTTCTAGAACATTAATTCTGAGCTTGTCACACAAGTATCTTCTGTGACCTTAAAAACGAATCGAAAATGCAAAACTTGTTAGAGATTTTTAAAGAATCTACTGAATATCAGTCTTCAAATTATTAAAGACTGCTTAAAAAAACAGTGTTGCTGCACATAGCTTGCAAATAACAGGAGATACGCTTTCACTTTTTTTGTTCAGAGAGAGAGAATGAGATTAAATGCAGACTATGACAACACAGCACACAGACAGTTGCAGGGGCAACTGCAGGGAATTCTCAATTCAGTACCACAGCACTAAAGATGCACTGGAATAATGAAAGGACACGCTACTGTTGGGTCTCACTAAGGAAGTCACAGGAATGGCAAATTAAAGACTTAATTAAGAATCAGCTATGCAAATCTTTCTCAGTGACATCATATAGAGTCCCCCACCCCCAAGATATCTTTCCTATCCTTTTCTTCAAGAGTTCATGTCCAAATCCGTAAGGACTGGGGCGGGGGGAGGAAAGGAAGTAGAAAGATAGTCAAATTTCAAACATGTCTTTATTGCCCCCTAGTGGAACACCTGATAAATAACATATTCACAATGTTAATCTTTAGCTTGAAAATCCTGTTTTTTTCTGTATTGACGGGGCTTATGAAAACACCTGAAAATCTACGTTAAGGATAAGTAGTGTGGTTTTCCTGTATGTTTTCCACCCCACCCCTATTCAGTGAATTTCTGACCACCCACATGCCTGCTAGGGACAAACAAATCAAGCTCACGTCATGCATTCTATCTAGCCCTCAGCTCATGCTCCTCAGCAGCTAAGCTTTATGCTTAAAAAGTGATGAGGACTTGTGGTATGAGGAATCAGAAGATAAGGGGTATAATGTGTTCAAGGCCCCAAAGCCTGGGTATTCTGCTTCCTGGGATACCAGAACCCAGAGAGAGATGCTGTTGCTAGGAATTATAGGGCCAATATAGAGCAATGGCTGTGGTGGATACACAGCGTAGGTAATGTAGAAAGACTTTTCTATTTCTCTGTAACCTTGGGAGCTATAGCTACAGGTGAATCAGTTTAATTTTTTGCTAGTGCAGGCAAGTTGCATCAGATTTCTGCTTTTGTGGAGAAAATTAGAGGCGTAAGAGTTGTTTCCTACTTTGCAGGGACAGCTGTCCTAGCAGCCCAAGCAGAGGCCTTTCCTAGTCCTGCCTGAGATTCTATGAACTGGAAATGTCAGGAACTGGATATGGGAACTTCTGCTGGCAGTAAGAACATGTGCTCAACCATGGCTCCATCCCACTCCTTCCTATAGAACTCTGTTTTATTGTATTTTATTTTACTCACGTTGCTCTTCTCTGGGTCTTTCTTGGCACTGAAATTCTGTTGCAAGGCTGAGTCCCCAAAGCACTAGATCTCAATAAAAGAGGCACATCGAATAAGCCACTGTAAGTATTTGAACATGGGAGGTGTTTCTTTCCTCGAGAGGGAGAGTCCAATCTTTTTCAAAATTATATTTACGTATTTTTATATTTCCTCCTACTCCTCAGAAATCTTTTGGACATTATGTTTTTCCTTCTCTGGGTTTTCAAAGGACCAGGAACTCTGATAGTTCCAATGCTGCTCCTTCAGTACACCCCCAGCCCAGAAAATACCCAGGCACCTGCTTCTTCTTTGTGATTTTTTTTTAAAAAGCACAGAAGAGATGTGTGCTTATTTCACAGATAGGTTATCTTTTCTTCTAGGCAGAGGAGGGCAGCCTAGAAGCTTAGCTCTGGGGATTACAATGCAGTTTTTCAGGAAGATAATGGAATGCTCTTCACATTGTATGCTTCTTCCTGCTAATCTGCAAATAAATTTAACAACAGCATCCTCTAGTGGACTTAATGCAAGTAACCACATCAGTCTCCCCTCCATTTATCAAAAGCTGTATGAACTGGGGTTTAAGGAGGATAGGCAAGATGGAGTTGACTGATCTGAAGAAGGAAAACATGTCACGTTCCTTAATATGATCTGCCCAGTGAGACCACAGTCCCTCATAGCAGAGCATGGTATTTGTTCTACTGAAAATATATATAGACATCATGTTTGCTCACAGTTATGCTGTTTTTGAGAAAATTAAAAGGCATGTGTGATATCACACTACACAATCCTCAGTTCTAAAGTCCATGTACTTGGTTTGATAAGAGTTTGGAAAGACACTTTTAAGAAGGCTAAAGGCACCCAAAACTGTTCAAAGTGGTATAAACACATGCAGTGGCAGGTTCTGAGTAGAATCCATGGTTTCAGAGGTCTCCTTTAGGCAGACAAATGTGCTGGGAGGTTGAAGTATTTCTTGCTGCGGTTCTCAGAGCTTTTTAAAGCATAGAAACAATGTTTTCATTTTCGCAAACTTTGTTGTGAGTCTTCAACAAATTTCCAGCCTATGATAACCCTGAGGCAAACCTATTGTGGGATGTTTTTGGGGATATTTGTTCAGAGGGGGTTTGCCACTGCCACCTTCTGAGGCTGAGAGAGTGTAACTTGCCCAAGGTCACTCAGCGGGTTTCCATGACTGAGTGAGGATTTAGACCCTGGTTTCTTAGAACACTCAAACCAGTACATCACACTGGTTCTTCTCTGAGACTATTTTCTGCCAGTTCTCTGCATAAACTGTGATTTTTTAAATTCTCACACTTGTGTAGATTTCTTTTTAATTCCGAGACATATTGGACCTATATATCCTCTTACATTTTCCTCTTCTTCTTTTTTAAAAGAGTGATAGTGTATCAATGCATCAGTGAAATAGCACTTTGAAGTCTCAGGTCAAAATCTCACTAGTGGGTTTCAGCAGTAGAGATACAAAATGAGACATGAAAAAGGGAACATGGAGTGGAGGGAAGGAAAACAAGGAAAGTTTGGACACTGTGGTATAGTGGTAAGTATTGAAGTGTAGGTGCTCATTGTGGCATTCTCCTATAGCTTTACCTCCAAGGAAAGTCCAAAGACTTCAGATGCTGAGTTGATTTGTATCAACAAGCCACTTCCAGAAGTGCTCCTCTCCATCAGAAACAGGTATCCAATAAAGCCAATGGCTTTTAATCATCCTTTTGGAACCGAGCTAGTTGCAAACACTTGGAACTGCAATAGAGGCACCCATAATAACAATATAGTGTTGTGCCCAGTACTGTAAGGACTGCAGCCAAACTTCAAAGGGAATACGGAACCTGTGGGAGGGTACAAATAGTGTAGCCATCCCTACTAATAAAAAATACCAGGATTTTGACCCTCTGAGCCTTGACTTCACCAACACCCTTGGAGACCAAGCATGAGAAGTAAAGATAAAAATCATGTTTAGAAAACTATGCTTCCACACTGTAGACTACGGAATAAAGACAGAAAAAATAGACCCCAGAAAATGTTGTTGTGTGGTTCAGTTACAGACGTCTGTCTGTCTGGATTCTATTCCGATAACATTTGGAGAATCACCTTAAACTATGCATACTTCTCTTTTTCCAGTCCTTCCATAATGTACCAGGGAAAAATTCTTTCCCATGCAATCCCACATGAAACAAGTAATATTTACTCATTACTTCCAAAACACTCCTTTTTAGGGGGGCATTGTAGAAATCTGGAGACAGAGAATAATGAATAATGAAAAAGCAACACACCTCAAACATCAACTGATGTTGTTACTTGCACAGTAGAGAGCAAAACATACATTCCAAGTTCTGCTAAGAAGAGCAGCTGGAGTACCTTGCAGTGGAGCTAATTCAGGTGCAGGGAAATGACAACCCAAGGTCAGCCACAAAACCTGCTTATCTATCTGTCTGTCTGTCTATCTGTCTATCGATAAAAAATGTGCAGTAAAGATAAAAAATGTGCAGAAAGTGGAAATTTTGTCATATTTTTTCCTCAATCCCAATCTGTTTTAGGCCCAGAAGGCCTTTTATCAAAACATGAAGTGACTTGAAGCTGATTTCTGATTTTGAAACAGGCCTTTCCAGGGACCCCGAAATGCCAAAAGGGGAGGTATTGTGCAAAAGTTTTTAAAAATCAAAGAATGAAGGAGACTTGTGATGCATTTGTGTGTATACCTCCAAGGTCTGGCAGCCCCCAGACCTCATGAAGTTGCCTACTCTGAAGCCATTTCCGCACGAGGCGAGGGAATCGCCCCGTGCCGGTACTTACCGGACTTCTTGGCTCCACGCTTGGGTCCAGGCTGGTCCGGAGCAGTGCGTGGCCGCCACTCCGCACTGCTCCGGGGACGAAAATGGTGGCTTCTGGTTGGTTGAGGCTCTCCACCAACCACTGAAGCTTGCCAGCCTAAAGCCCACCCCCAGCAGATCGCAGGCTCGCACTAGTGCGAGCCTGCAAGTCTGCACCTGAGCGCGGGCACGGAGTGGCGCGCTCCGTGCTTTTGAAAGACCTGTTTCAAGTGGTCTTTCAAAAGCACGCTGGACGACCACTTCGGGTCGTTCCGGAGCGGGTTGAGGTGCGAAACTACACTAAGTAGGTCTGACCCAGTCCGCTCCCAGGTGCAGACATCTTCCCTGGAGGACGCTCTGCACTGTTTCTTTAAGCTTGTGCGGAAATGGCCACTGTTACATGAAGCAAAGATCTAACAGGTCTATGGGGCAGCTTCACATGTTAAGAGTATTGTGTTTGGCACCACATGAAGTCTAAGAAGCTCTCTGCCATTAAGCAAAGTAGATAATTATCATAGTTTGAATTGTTATATTGATCTGTGGGGCACAGGAGTGGATTCATATAGCTTCCTTCCACATTTTACATGCTTCCATTTCCAAACAGCTTCATTAGATGCTTCAAAGTTATTAATGCTTTTATCCCCTATTAATAAAAACTCATACTAGGACAACATGAAAATGCCATTGCATTTGAGGTTGCTTTTACAAGTGTGTCATTGATTTCACCCACACTCTGGTTTTCCAGCTACCCACTTTGCAAGAATCAATCATGAAATGTGACTGGCATCTTATTCAGGCTCTCTTTCCAAGATTCTAATATGTTCTTAAGCTCGCTTTGTGTGTGTGTGTGCGCGTGCGTGTGTGTGTGTGTGTGTTTACACAAGCATTTATCTGGTCCTCCTTTCAGGCTACTGACTCTTCACCAAGGAATGGAAGTGATTTTGATCATGAAATATATAGGTATCTCTCAGGATACAAGGACTGATTGGAACTGGACTTCTAGACATGTAGCACTGACCATGGAAAATGAACAGATGGTAGCTCCATCTATTAGTATCTAAGAGAACACTAATTTTTTGGATAACAGCTCTCAGAATCCCCCAGACAAACATGACCTCTAGCCATAATGGCTATAGTAAAAACCAACCAACCAACCCAGTATCTTTTTCAAGTTCTAAATAAGATGCAGGTTTTTACACAGTTCTACAAGTGTGGTCCAGGGTCCCAGCACAGATAAATTTCTGCATCTGACATATGGGATGTGCAGTTGCAAGGTAGCCTTTGGAATCAGCAGCATGGAATGCCAGTGGGATTGTAAGGATCATAGAATCATAGCATTGGAAGAGATCACAACGGCCATCAAGTTCAACCCCCTGCTGTACAGGAACACACACTCAAAGCATCCCCAGCAAATGACCATCCAGCCTCTGTTTAAAAGCCTCCAAAGATAGTGACTCCACCACACTCCGGGGCAGCATATTCCACTGCCAAACAACTCTGACTATCAGGAAGTTCTTTCTGATGTTTAGGTGAAATCTCTTTTCCTGTAGTTTGAATTCATTGCTCCGTGTCCTAGTCCCTGGAGAAGCAGAAAATGCAAAGGATGAAAAGAGGGATTTGTGAAGGAAGATGAAATGGAAGCAGCCGATGTCACACAGGGACTGCAGTGCCCTATCAAGGTCTCTGTCAGCATTCACGGACTCAGCTTCTGGTCAGTCTTCCAAGAAAGGCGTTTCCACAATATGTTTCTGTCCTTAGGATGTATTTTTTCTGTTTATCCTGGGGAAACTTACCACTGCTGCTTCCACTCTCCTATTGTCTGTTGTCTGCTTTCCATGAGGGAAGGAATTCTTACAACCAGATCAGATCTTAGCTAGAAAGTGTTGGGAGTTCACCAAGGCACCTTACTGATGGGACCTCTCCTGCTCAAGCCACCAAAATGATTAATGAGGAGAAATGTTCATCGGCAGATATATGCATACTTTTGGGGCATTAAGTTCAGCTTTGGTCTTTCACATTCCAAGCAGTTAATGTTGCTGGACATCAGCAGGCCAGAAATGCTGGAAGAAGCTGAGTTTGCTTTCCTGTGGGAAATGGGAGCTCTTGCAGAAGCAGGAACACAGGAGACACTGGTGCTGGTCCATTTTACAATGGAAGGTGGTGTCCATAGGAAAAAAAGATCACCGCTCTGCCTTTGCCTCACTTCTGACAAAAAGTTTGCTGCTTAGGATTGCCAGGTCTCAGAGCACCGTTGGAACTCTTAGGAAATTGCTGTGCTTCCCTGGATCTCCAGGCAAGGACAAAAATCTCAGGGCAAATTGTGCTAGAAGAGGAGAAAACTAGCAAATGTATGTGACGTGGCTTTAAATCCTAGGACCTCCATTCTCAACCATCACAGGGTTTTGTTTGGTATGAAGGTATTTGTACACATGTTATCCTATTCCCTCCTTAAAAAAAAGGTATGAGGGGATGGGGGGAACATGAGACAGTGGGAACATGAGCTTGGGACCATTATGCCATTTGGAGAAAAGCAGGGAGTATAGCAGGAGTGTTGCAACACATGAAACATCTCCTACTAACCCTGGCAGCAGTAGCATAGAGCTTAAAACAAACCTCACTAATACAGATGCAACATCATGTGTAACATGAAATATGGGTCTTAATGGAAGAAAATTTGTCTCTCCCCATCCCCCTTTCTCGCCCTGATTAACTGAGTTTTACACAGATTTTTGGCCCATTTAACTGGACTGGTCTCAAATCTGTTTCCACTCTCAACTCACCTAGAAGGAATTCAGGCCTTGCTCTAAATCCTTGCCTGACCTGCTTCTGTGATATCACAGGGACCCACCACTATGACATCACAAGAGCTTGCTCTTTTGATATCATAAGGACCTGACCCCTGATCTCAGATTTTAGCTTTGTGTTCTCAGGGAATGAGATATTGTTGAATTGGACAACTCTGTGGACCAAAACAGTGCAAGGCAGTTGGGTCCACTTTGGCACACTGCCTCCCCCACCCCCACATGAGGAAGTAAGAAATTGTACCAGCAGCCCTGGGCTGGGCCAGTCCAAGACCTTTTGCTACCTGGTGCAGAGTACCAAACTGCAGGTACCAACACCTAAGCCAAGGTGCACATTTATACAAAGCCATCTGACTTAGGTTTGCAGATGTGGAATTTCATAGAGTTTTCTTAAGCAAGGAATATTCAGAGGTGGTTTTGCCAGTTCTTCTTTAAAAACATAGTCTATAGCACCTGGAATTCTTTGGCAGTACGCCTCAGGTTATTATCAATCAGAAGAGTACTAAATGGTTAAGAACACTCACACAAACATAGGCCCTTTCCAGACGTGGGGAAGGAGCCACGCGAAAACGGGACTCCCCGGATTTCCTGAGCGTCCAGGAGAGTCCGTCCGGACGAGAAGCAGTGCGAGCTCATTGCTCTGCACTGCTCCGACATCCAAAATGGCGGCTTCCGGTTGGTGGAGACTCTCCACCAACCGGAGAAGCTTGCCAGCCTAAAGCCCGCCCCCGGCAGATCTGCAGGCACGCACTTGCACGTGCCTGCAAATCTGCTCCGGAGCGCAGGGACGGAGCGGCATGGAGTTGCACGTTCCGTGCTTTTTAAAAACCTCTAAAAAGAGGTGTTTAAAAAGCATGCTGCGCGACCAGTTCCGGTCGCTCCGAACTGGACTGAGGTGCGGAACTACAAAAAGTAGTCTACCCCAGTCCACTCCACGGTGCAGAAGACCTCCGTTGGAGGTCACTCTGCACCATTTTACTAGCCCAGTGCGGAAATGGCCATAGTTTATGGCAGCTATTGTATTGAGCATTCCCATGAATAACAAAGGTTTTATATAATCTTCCCTAGGCAGGCTTCCTTGAGAGTAAACTCCTTTGAAGAAGTTGAGGACGTTTCTAAGTACACATTGTGCTTATAGGAGTGTTCCTATTTAAGTATGTTTGAATGATAATAGATGGGAAAATTAATTTGCCCTCCTCCTGACTACAATAGTCTAGGAGAGGGATGGATATATAAGAAATGGATAAAGAGGGAAATCATCAAAGAGGAAGATGGGAGAAGTCCCAGTAAACTGGAGAAGGGCAAATATTGTCCCCATCTTCAAAAGGGAAAAAAGAAGACCTAAAAATTACTATCCAGTCCCATCAACCTCAATACCAGGAAAAATTCTAGAATAGATCATTAAACAGATAGTCTGTAAATATTTAGAAAGGAATGTTGAGATTGCTAGCTGTTAATGTGGCTTTATCAAGAACAAGTCATGCCAGATTGATCCGATCTCTCTCTCTCTCTCTCTCTCTCTCTCTCTCTCTCATTCTCTTTCTTTTTTTTATAGTGGTGGATGAAGGGAATGCTGTGGATATAGCATATCTTTAATTTACTAAGGCCTTTGAAAAGTTCCCCCATGATATTCTTGCAAACAAGCTAGTAAAACATTGGCTAGACAACACTACTGTTAGGTGGATTTCTAATTGGTTGACTGACTGAACCCAAAGGATGCTCAACAGTGGCTCTTCTTCATCCTGGAGAGAAATGACTAGTGGGGTGCCATAGAATTCTGTCCTGGACCCAGTACTATCTAACATCTTTATCTAAGATTTAGATGAGGGAATTGTCCTATCTCAGTCCCAGCACAGCTGATAAAACAAACAAACCAAACCGAATAACTCCTGGCTTTACTTACTTCCAGGCAGTAAACATGGAGTCATAAACAAAGTCCAACAGGGTTCCATGGCAAGGGAGTGTCCAAGGTCAATCTGAGCATTCATTAAGGCATCCAGCAGAGTAGAAGGTCAGAAAAGCTCTGACAACTCCTGGAGGGGAATGACAACAGCTAAATAAGTCTGAAGCCTAGCACAGCTGTGACTTGATTGATTGTTGCCGATTATAAATTCTGAGAGAGCAACGCCAGGTCTGTCTTTGCTGCCTGCAGAGTAGGTAAGTGTTCTTCTATATCTGAAGAGGCAAGACTCTCTGCTGGAGCTGGCACTGCCCCCTGTTCTGTTTGTGGCACTGTAACCTCTCTCTGTACAGCAGGTCCTGGCATGCCTCCTGTTTCAGTCTCTGGCATGCCCTCTGTTTCAGACTCTGAGTCAGAGTCCATGCTCTGGAAGCAGGGCATGACAGGAATGGAGAGAATTTTTATTCAATTTGCAGATAATACCAAATTAGGAGGAGTAGCTAACATCCCAGAGGACGGGATCAGAATTTAAAATGACCTTAACAGATTAAAAATCTGGGCCAAAACTAACAAAATGAACCTCAACAGAGAGAAGTGTGGGGTATTACACTTGAGCATAAAAAATGAAATGCACAGATATATGATGGGAGATACCCTGCGTTGACCTCTGTACATCTGAAAATGATCTGGGAGTCTTAGAAGACTACAAGCTGAACATGAGTCAGTGGTATGATGTGGCAGTTAAAAAGCCAATGTGAGTCTGGGCTGTATCAATAGGCACAGAGTGTCTGGGTCAAAGGAAGTAATGGTACCACTCTGTTCTGCTTTGGTCAGACCTTACCTGGAATACTGTGTCCACTTCTTGGCACCACAGTTCAGGAATGATATTGATAAGCTGGAGTATGTCCAAAGGAAGATAACCAAAATGGTAGAAGGCCTGGAAACCATGTCCTTTGAGGAGCAGATTAGGGAGCTGAGTATGTTTAGCCTGTAGAAGAGAAGGTTATGAGGTGACATGATGGTTATGTTTAAATATTTGAAAAGATGTCATATGGAGGATGGAGAGGGCTTGTTTTCTGCTGTTCCAGGGATTAGGACATGGAGAAATCACTTCAAACTACAGGAAAAAAAGAATCCACCTAAATCGTAGGAAAAACTTTCTGACAGAGCAGTTCAACAGTGGAGTACACTGCCTCAGAGTGTGGTGGACTCTCCTTTATTTGGATGTTTTTAAACAAAGGCAGGATGGCCATCTGTCAGGAATGTTTTGTTCTTCTTATTTCTTTACATGATATATTTATAATACACAAAGTAAAGTTACTTCCTACTTATCTTTTTCCAGTTTATTCTATGTATCATTATAGTTACCTCTATATCTACCTTACATTTCAAGTTCATAAGTACAAGGTTTTTTTTTTTTCCTTCTCTCTCCTTATCCTTCTGTTGGACCACTCATAGTATATCTGTATATATTTTTGTTTCCCTTTTCCTGTTGGTCAGGGTACATCGCACACTTATTGATCCACTGTTATGTTTTTTTTTTTTTAATTTTACATTATTATAATATCTCCGTATCTTTTTTTAAGGTAACTTGTTACTGGCTTCCACTCTGAGTCATATATTGCTTTTTTTCTTCTTTAAGTGACTTTGATAACTGATCACAGTTCTTCATTTCATTAAGCATAATAAGCCATTCCTCAGGGTCTGGGATTTGTTGACTTTTCTAGTACCTTGCATAGACAATTCTTGCAAAGGTAACCATATATAGTAATATTTTCCATCTGTTTTTGCTAGTTAGTTGTTGTACGTTTGGAATCATGTTCAACAGATACAGTTCAGGAGAGAGTGGTATATTAATATCCAATATCTCTGCCATGATTTTATTAATACTTCTCCAAAAAGTTTCTGCTTTTGTGCTCGTCCACCATAAATGATAGAACGTGCCTTCTTCTTTTTTACATTTCCAGCACTCTTTCTTTCTTGTTTTATGCATCTTGTCTAATTTTGCTGGACTTCAGTACCATCTGCGGAACATTTTTAAATAGTTCTCTTTAAGATTTTGAGATAATGTAAATTTCTGCGTCCTTCTCCAACTGTTTTCCCAATCTTCCCAATCTTCAAGTTCTATAGCTTTGCCTATGTTTAACGACCAGTTAATCATTGTCTATTTTATAGTTTCAGTTTCCATTTCCCTGTTTAGTAAAAATTTATATATTTGAGATGTTAAATGTCTTGTCTTCTCAAAAATGGCCACTTCAGACTCATTCTTTTCTGCTTTCGAAAGAAATCCTTCTAGCTTCATGTCCATTTTGAATCTCTCCTTCAGTTGTATATACAAAAATCATTGACTAGGAAATCCTTCTTTTTCTAGATCAGATCTTGATTTTAGTGTGTAATTTTCCCCCTCGATTATGATATCTTTATAATGAATCCATTTTTCTTGTGTTGATTTCCATCTCCTGAAGAGTGCTTCATGTGGAGAGATCCATTGTGGAATTTTTTGACAAATTTTGGGCTTAAGTTTTTTCCAGATTTGTAGTAATGATTTTCTTATATAATGATTTGTGAATTCTTTATCCGCTCTTTCTTTCCCGTACCACAGGTAAGCATGCCATCCAAATTTATTATCTGCTCCTTCTAGCTTTAACATTCGGTCATTTTTAAGCGTTATCCATTCTGCAATCCATGATAATCCTGCGGCATGGTAATATAATTTCAGGTCTGGAAGACCACATCCTGCTCTTTCTTTCTTATCGGTTAGTATTCTCCATTTGATTCTTGGTTTTTTACCTTCCCATAAAAATTTAGTAATTTCCTTTTAACAGTTTTTAAAGGACTTTTCATTTATAATTATGGGACGGTTTTGAAAAAGAAAATTTAGTTTAGGGAGAACACTCATTTTTATTGCAGATATTCGAATGTTTTGATGCTGTATTCCTGCATGGGAGGAGGTTGGACTCAATGGCCCTTGATTCTAGCAATATTATTCTGTGATTTTATGATATGATAGGAGATTTTGTGGGCACCTATGTGTTCACTTAACAGGGTCTTACATATTTTTTTGTTCACTTGGCTTTGCTTGTGTTTTTTTATTTACTTGCTTTTTGTAATATTTGTTATTTTAACCATTGCTTTTGAGGTAGTTAGATTATTTCCTGCTTCAGTTGGTACTTGTGGTCACAGTTTTAATGCAATACAGTCTGCATTTTCATTCCTTTGAAAAAAATGTACCTCCAAGTAGGCAAAATAAACAATGACCCGCCTGTCAGTGCTGAGCCCTCTCCAAACTTCAAAAATATTTCTAAGGTCTCTGGAAATGTGTGCACATTTATTTAGCAGTTACATCCTACTGATTTCAACAACACTAACTTTCTAGTAAGTTTGAATATGATTTTTTTACACTAGAGACTACAACCCACTGAACTCAATGAAATTAATCCTTAGTAAAGATGTTTAGGATTTGTTGTTAATTGATTAGAACTCTAGTTGATTGGTTAATGAGAGGCTACGTCAATAAAGTGACAGCAGACTTTAATTGATGAGGTAAAACACTAAAGCGCTTTTGTTTTGGTTTTGAAGCAGTTTTCATTCTGTTATATTAATTTAAGAAGGAGTGGGGGAAAATGTTCAAGATAACCTTTCTTTCCAGCTCTGAGTGACACTTTTGTGCCTGTTAAACTGTAAATTGCGGTGTATTATTTTACAGGGAATGAAGAGGAAAAAGTCAAATATGACCTTTCATTCAGTGGCAGTTTTATGTATATGAAATGGCAACTTGTCACACACTTCCTTCAATAACTCAGAAAGTGTATACAGGGATTTTTTTGTAATATCCAAAAGTTTACATGTAATTGCTCATTTAATCAGCTAGAAGCCAAAGGACTTACCAACTGAAAGGTCTTTAGTTGGTGGGCATACCTAAAGAAAACATTGGCTGAGGTCCTAGATCAGCTACTCAGTTAGGTATGCTAAGTAGCGTCTTCCAGCCTGATCCTACTTTATGAGGGAGCAGATGCTGTGAGTGACAGGGATCTTTTCTCCTGTTGATTGGGGCACAGCAGACTGACGTTTCCATTCCCTACCACCAAAAAGCTCCAGTGCAATAATCAGAAGCAGGATCCATGTTGCAATTCCTCCTTGCACTGGAGATCACTGGTGGAAGGGGGTGTCCAAACATGAGTCTGCTGCACCCTAAGCAACAGAGGAACAGACCTCTGTTGCTCATTGTGCCTGCTGCCCAGTAAAGCAGGATTGGGGGACTATTAACTGGATCATAAATATGTAGGCTTTGGCAATATGAATCAGTAACTGCCGTACTGAATTCCAGCTATTGTCAAAACCAACAACCATAGGCAACATGGTTGCACCAATGATCCTCCTGGGATAATCAGAATCTTTTTGCTGTGAACATGTGGAAATGTTGAAACCTGACAAAAGGAAGGAGACATTGATTCAAGATAAACTGTGTGCTGAAGCTATAACTATTTCCAAGCAAAATAGATTATAACTATAAGCCTGAAAACCATTTTCCAGTAACAAAGTTTCATATGACTGCATGTCTGCAAGAAAGAAAACCAAAAACAACGTATATATTGCACACTGAAACTAAGCATCTTACCTACTGTTTCTTGTGCTGTTCAACAAATCTCCATAAACCGGTACCTACTTCCAGTCACAGTTAGGAAAAGGGAAAATAGCTACTTTGCCAGTGTACTGTGGACCAAATATGAAACTGTTCAAGGTTTTTAAATGTAGGATAGGAAATCTGCCACCATTGCTTTTTTTTCTTTTGTAGGTGATCAATTTAAATATCAAAGCCTGACATTAAAAGGCAATACAACATATATATGAAAAATTCAATCCTTTCACAAATGCAGCAAGCTGCAGAAAAAGCGTTCAGGTTTGAGAGAATTGCTTTGTACCCCATAAATCACATGGATGCACTCGAAGAATGAGAAAAAACCAGATATGACATTTCCTATCTTATAATACATTATTCATCAAAGAGCTGTATAGTGAAAATGGAAGTAAAAACATCTGTTTTCAAGTAAATCTTTTTGGAGATCTAATTCCTCTGAAGATCTTAAACCCAAAAGCCAAATATCATAAATAATTAGGCAGGTAATGTCAGGAACCTGAAGAAAGGAACAAACTACCCCATTAACTTTTTTTGCTACTCTTGGTTCATAGAAGATTTTGAGCTTTCAAATATGAACAGTGTCATAGTAGTGATTTCCAAGCAACTGTGTGGGACCTGTTAACCATTTGCAAAAGCACATTCTGTATACCAGCAAATGAATGCTGGGACAATGCAGCTTAGGTGTGTAATTTCTATATCATTGGTGAGCAAATGGATATTAGGTACCAAAGAAAAATAAAGGGAATAATTCAGACTAAGCACTTTTTGTGTCAACAATCTCAGTGGAAAGATTAAGCACATGCCTACCATGGGCTGGATGGTATCTATAGTTTCTTTGCTAGGATGTGATGCCAAAATAGTACAAATGCTATTGAGGGTACCAGTAGAGCTCTGTGTACATTTGTCTAATGATTATTTGTTTGTTAAGTTAAAAGACTAAAACCAAATAGTTGTAATTCCAAAAGGTACTTCCTCACTGCCCTTGCTGAGGTCATCACCCACACATCTAAAGGATTTGCCTGTTGCCTGATTGTGGAGACTATGTGTGGAAACTGTGTGGACTATCAGGTTCCATAAATAAGTGGAACTGGGGTGCAAACCTTATGTTAAACCAATTTCAGACTTGGCCCAAATATGGCATATTATGCTACTAGTTGCATCCCCTTAAGTGTGTGTGTGTGTGTGAGTGGGAGTGTGTGTGTGAGAGAGAGAGAAGCTGACATGATCTAACTAATACTTCAGCTTAAAAACACTGGAACTAAGTGATCATAGACATCACGTTTACAGTCTCTGTTATGTGATTGCTAGGGATGTAAATCCTGGACAATTTCATCCTCATGTGCAAGGATGAATAATTATGGTATGTTGCTTCCCACTGTGGGAGAAAATGAATATTCTTTTGCAGTATTCTTCCTGTATTTGAATAGTCTGAAGTGTTGAGCAGGAAATGTTTCACAGAGAAAATTCTGCAGGTTATTTTGTGCAATGTTAAATGTTTTCTCCACAGAATTATACCTCCACAACACTTTTGGGACATCAAATACCAACAAAAATTTGCACAATATTTTAACTGGTCTGCTATTCATCCTGATGAGGTTTCTTGGCTGCAGTTTGTCTACCCGTGAATGAAAAATTATGAATATTCTTTCCATCTCTGTTGGCAACCCATTTTACCTACCTTCTGACCCCAAGGATAAGTTGGAAGAACAAACAATGTGTGTTGGAAAATATTGTCTGGGCTAATTCAAAATCATTCAGGACAAGGTGCCATTTTAACGTCCTACTATGGCCATCCTTTTGATTTCAGCAGACCTGCACAAACGGTAAATAATCCAGCTAGATACAGCTCACCAGTGGCTCGGTACATCCCATGATTTTCTGCCAAAGCACAGTGGGTAAGATGCCAACATTTGGAAAGCCATGGCCGTTGCATGGGAAATGTTTATTTCTCTATTTATTTATAGGTACTTTTTAAGAATATTGCCCGTGAATATAGTTATCAAGGTGGTTTACAAAATGTGCATAGGCCTATAATGTAGTATTAGCTTCCTGTACTATGTAGAAAGAAACACTGCTTTAAGAAGTAACAGAGATATTAGTCATTTTCTTTACTTTTTAACACTTTCCACAGTAGAGGGCGTGTTAGTCTACAGCAAAAATTTTGTAGATGAGTAGGCTATTATGTCTGCCCTACCAGTGTCTGTTGAATTCAAACACTGCAGATCAGGTTTTGTTGCTGCAAATATTAACATCTCAGCAGGGGAAGAAATGATACTTAGAGACCAGTGTGTGCAGAATGAAAGCATGTGAAATATTCAGAATATGGACTGAAAAGCCTAACACAATACTTTTGTTTTGAGCTTTAGAAGCCAGATTCAAGGTTTACACTGGAGATAGATAGAGACTCCCATTGGGCATAAAATGAGAGAACATGGCAAAAAGGCCAAAGAAAGCGTATCTCCCATAATAGCTAACTTGGATGGTGAGTGAAAACAGGATTGGAGCCAAAGCAGTGCAGCTGAAGATCAAGAGGGCAGACAGCAGTATGGGGGGGGGGGGGGCAAACCTGAGCTTTACAGTCTGACTTTTGTTGAGATATGTTTAAAAACAAGCAAGCAAGCACCCAAACAAACAACAACAGTGAAAATTTTAGTTGGGCAAGAAAGAGACACCAAAACAGCCCAATGGGAACAGATCATATACAGTAGTAGCCACAGAATACTGTCTGTCAGTTGGAATGAAAACTAGAGAAATGGATGGTTGAGTTGAAGTATCCAGATGGAAAACATGCCCAACTGCTTAGCTGGTTAATTGTTACCCAGGGCTGCAGCTATGGACATACATTGCCCCTCCCAAATAATAATTCTGCCCTCCTCCATAAAATTTCTTTAGTCCTCAAATTTCTAGCATTGCAGAGAGCGAAACACTGAAAATCATTCCAAATCTTCTCATGTTCATATTTGCTTGGTATCTTTGCCTCCTCCTTTTCTCTAGATGATTAACTTGTTTTTCCAAATGCCCAAATGAAGTTTTCAGTTACTGAAATCCTTGAAATTTGAGGGCTAAAAGAAAATTTCACTGGAGGGTCTGAATTCTTATTCGGAGGATCAATGCGTTTATTGTATTCCCATGTCCACATACCCCTGTTGGTATCCCAAACAGGAGCTGAGTTTGTAAAAGTTATTTATTTAAACAAAACAAAACACTATCGGTCCCAGAAAGCACCAGTCCTTCCTGAAAGGATTCTGAGAGTTGCGGTCCCAAAAAGGAATTTTTCTCACCTCAGTATTTAACTCCTAAAAGCAATACTTCATCAGTCAAACAATATTTCTGGCCATTTACCAGAAAAGAAGTCAAGCACTTGCCTTTAACAATGTGCCCCCCAGTGCAGTCCATACAGCATCCTTAGTTACCTTTATTTTTGTCCCTTCCATCAAAAGGAAGCTCAATATTTATTCAAATTTACCCATTCTTATTTATTTGTTATTGATGCAAATTACTGAAACTTGATTAGAAAAACAAGAGATCTTCTCAAAGTGGGGAAGACTGTTTCCAAGTCAGATGATAGTTTGCCCCACTTCCCAGTTTGGATCTTTTTACTTTGGTAAATATAAAGCACTGATGAGAACTCTTTAAATGGCCATTGGCCCACATGAGGGAAAAATCCATCAGAGGCCACAAAGTAGTAAAAAAGAAGTCTGAAAAGCAGCCAATAAACCTAACTGGTAATCTGTCCCTCTATTTTCAAACTAGAAAAGACAGACCCTTCTGAAAGCTGCTTGCTGCACAGCTGTTATAGCATGAGCCTTGCTGTTCTTGACTGCCAGCTCTAGACAATGTGAAAAATTCATATTTCATATTAAATGGTAAACCTGGTATGGTACCATAGGTCTTTTACCACTCAAATTGGCAACACTACACTCAGTTTGCGAGAAGGTAGGGAAGAAGGGCAGAGATCAAAGATAGATTAAAGATTTATAGCATTAATTAATCAGTCAGTTAATTTATTAAATATCCTGCCTTTTCCTCAAGGCAGCTAGGAGCAAACCAATTTCAAGGTTCAAATGCCCATGCTTGGATAAATTAAAGCCTAAATTATTAAAGTGCAAGCAGTATATTCTGACTGAAAGTTCAGAATTAATGATGCAACTGTAACATTTTTTTTAAAAAAGTGATGGTTGCACAAGGACAAAGTAACCTAACAGCCTGTAATGTCATTATGTCCGTGTTACAAAAATGAGAGTAACCCATATGTTACTTATAGTTTGTTACTCCCAAACTCTGCTCTTCGCAGGTATGGGAGGAAAGATGTACTGCACCACTGTGTTGCATCTCTGACTTCTCTGCTTGGCTTTTTTTTTCCTGACAACAGCAAAAAATGAAAAGTGTCCTCACTTTTATCCCAGTATGGTAACATAGTAAAATTAAAATCACTGTGGGAAAGTGGAAACTGGTCTCATCTGTTCTCCTCCCCACCACCACCAAATACAGCAAAATTGCTAAACAGAGGTTTCAAAAGGTATTATAGCTTAAGCTGCTGCGGCTTGGAGTCTCCACACTCATTGTTTAAAATATATATTTAATAGATTTTTAAAGTGCTTTTCAAGAAATATTATGCATAAAGTGTCATCCTGAATTGGCAGGTATAAAATATGTCAAAGGGAAGTATCCATAGCTTTGGCAGCTTTTTCACTAGTTCCTACACTCCTGCCTCTCTCACAAGAGCTTAATCTGCATACATTTGTTTTATTGGTTTCAATACTTCTACCCCACCTTTTATGGACAAGGTCCCCACAAGGCAGTTACTAACAGAAATCAGAAACAGCACAAGAAAATATGTTGTCATATAATTGAAAATCAGCATCCTTTTTTTTTTAAACTGTTAGAAACAAAAAATGCCAGCATTAACTGGAAAAGACTTCAGGAAGAACTTCTTGATGGTAAAAGCAGTTTAACAGGGGAATGCATTGCCTCGGAGTTTGGTGGAGTTTCCCTCTTTGGAGGTTTTTAAACAGAGGCTGGATCACCATCTGTCAGGAATGCTTTGATGGTATATTCCTGCATAGCAGGGGGTTGGGCTCAGTGGTCCTGGTGGTCTCTTCCAGCTCTATGATTCTGTGACTTAACTGTCCAAAAGGGGCCTTCTTTTCAGAAACAGCCAAAATGGGGGCATGATAAAGATAACAGGGAAGAGAATTCCAAAGATGCTGATCCACCTTTTGTAGGTGTTAATGGTTAATCTCATGCCATAGAATGCAGTCTCCAGGATCACATTTTGATTAAAGAAATAGTCTGGACTGTTTTGTTTTGCTGCAAGTTTGGTTAGTTGACAGCTGCTTCATAAATATTGTGATGCTTTGGAAGTACAACTCCCATCCTTCTCAAGGAAAATATGTTTGTTCCAAGAGCATGAATATCTTGTTGCTCCTTCATAGGACTCAAGGCAGGACACACAGTAGTCCCCCCTCCCGACAACACAAGAGCTGATTAGAACCACTGTACTGAGGCCATACTTTGGACCCACTCTACCTATCTTGCTTTCCCCAGAGGACTTAAAGCTGCACAAAGCCAATTTACAACCCTACCAATATCAATGGCCATTTCCACACAGGGTAATAAAAACAGTGCAGTCCATCTTCCACAGATGACGTCTACACCTTGGAGAGGACTGGGTCCAGACTACTTACTGTAGATCCACACCTCAGTCCACTCCGGAACGACCCCAAGTGGTCCTCCAGTGTGCTTTTGAAAGACCTGATTTTTCCGGTTTTTCAAAAGCACGGAGCACTCCACTGCAAGCCTGCTCCCTTGTGTAGATTCGCAGGTTCGCCATGGGCGGGCTTTAGGCTGGCGAGCTTCAGCGGTCGGTTAAGACCCACAACCAACCGGAAGCCACCATTTTGGATGCCGGAGCAGAGCAGATCGACAATCACGCACTGCTCCAGAGCAGCCTGGACCAGACCGGGGAGCCAGAAGATCCAGTAAGTAGCGGCGTGGGGCAATTCCCTCGCTCCGTGTGGAAATAGCCAATGTCTATAGTTTTGCCCAAGTGTTGAATGGAAACAGTGCAAGTGTTGATCTGCAGTGATGAATCAGCAATTGCCAGCTTTTCTGTCATCTCATCATGTGCCAAGAGCTCACATCACCCTATGGGCACGCCAAATTGTTTCATCTGAATGGGACCCAAATTAAAGGCAATATGGAGCAAGTATAACTGGGTAGAGAGGTGTTCATTATATTTACCCATGTGACAAATTAATATTAATTCTTACAGATGAGGGTGTGGGATAGGTGGTTGTGTGGGAACATTTGCACAGTAATTATTTTCCCTTTTTACAAGTGCTAATAAGATACTTCTAAAGTTAAAACAACAAAAGATTCTTGGGGCACCTTCAAGACTAACACAGTAATATCCTTTCATGTATTATGAAGCTAGCAGTATATTGGCGCACCCCAGGGACACCCAAGGCTAAATTTCATGGCTTGTGAGTTCAAGGAAGAAAGAAGATGGAAACTAGATATGGAGTTTATGTCTATCCTTCTCTTCACAGCATGAAGGCAAACTTGATTGCTGTCTATGCATTCGCCATTTTGCCTGGAGACTGACAAGTTCACTCTACGATACAACCTGTTTCTTCTGATGAAGATCTCGTTGAACACAACGACATGAAACAGAAACAAATTAATTAGGACACCATTATGGAACTGATTTTGTATATTGGCCTAATATGGGGAGACTCTAGACTTGCAGGTGTGATAAATGAACTCAGTCATCTTAGATGAAAGTAATGAATTGGGCAGACAGCAATCAAGTTTGTCTTCCTTTTGGGAAGAAAAGGGTAAATATAAACTCATATGTCATGTCTCCATTTCCTTGGTCCCATAGAATCATAGAGTTGGAAGAGACCACAGGGGCCATCCAGTCCAACTATGCAGGAACACACATCAAAGCATTCCCGACAGATGGCCATCCAGCCTCTGCTTAAAAACCTCCAAAGAAGGAGACTCCACCACACTCTGAGGCAGCAGATTCCATTGCTGGACAGCTCTGACCATCAGGAAGTTCTTCCTCAGGTTCAGGTGGAATCTTCTTTCCTGCAGCTTGAATCCATTGCTCCTTGTCCTAGTCTCTGGAGCAGCAGAAAACAAACCCTCTCCCTCCTCGACATGACATCCCTTCAAATATTTAAACATGGCTATCATGTCCCCTCTTAACCTTCTCTTCTGCAGACTGAACATACCAAGCTCCCTAAGACACTCCTCATAAGGCATGGCTTCCAGATCCTTCACCATTTTGGTCGCCCTCCTCTGGACATGCTCCAGCTTGTCGATATCCTTCTTGAATTGAGGTGCCCAGAACTGGACACAGTACTCCAGATGAGGTCTAACCAAAGCAGAATAGGGTGGTACCTTCACCTTGCTTGATCTAGACACTACACTCCTATTGATGCAACCAAGAATCGTGCTGGCTTTCCTGGCTGCCACATCACACTGCTGACTCATGTTCAGCTTGTGATTTACCAAGACTCCTAGATCCCTTTCACATGTACTGTTATCCAGCCACATGTCCCCCATTCTATATTTGTGCATTCCATTTTTTTTTGCCTAAGTGTAGGACCTTACATTTCCCTCTGTTAAAATTCATTTTGTTAGCTTTGGCCCGGCTCTCCAATTTGTTAAGGTCATTTCACATTTTGATCCTGTCCTCTGGCATATTAGCAACCCCTCCCAGTTTGGTGTCATCTACAAATTTGATCAGCATGTCCTCTATTCCATCATCCAAGTCATTGATGAAGATGTTGAATAGCACTGGGCCCAGGACAGAACCATGTGGCACCCCACTAGTCACTTCTCTCCAGGTGAGAAGTGGTGAGCACACTTTGGGTTCAGTTGGTCAACCAATTACCAGTCCACCTAACAGTAGCCCTGCCAGTCTGTGTTTTACTAGCTTCTTTGCAAGAAAATCATGGGTAACTTTGCCAAAGGCCTTACTAAAATCAAGATATGCTACTTCCACAACATTCCCTTCATCTATCAAGCTTGTAACTCTATTGTAAAAAGAGATAAGTCTGACATGACTTATTTTTGAGAAAATCATGTTGACTTTTAGTGATTATGGCATTGCTTTCTAAGTAATTACAAACTGACTGTTTAATGATCTGCTCTAGGATCTTTCCAGGTATTGATGTCAGACTGATCAGGCAATAATTATTTGGGTCCTCTTTTTTTCCCTTCTTGAAGTTGGGGATGACTTTTGCCCTCCTCCAGTCTGCTGGGACTTCTGTTCTCCAAGAGCTCTGAAAGATTATTGTGAGTGGTTCTGAAATGATTTCTACCAGTTCTTTTAACATGGATGTAATTCATCTGGCCCTGGAGACTTGAATTCATCTAGTTTAGCCAGGTATTCCTGTACTACATCTCTACCTATTCTGTGCTGCATTTCCCCCGCTCCTCACCTGCTCCCCAGCCCCCAGGTTGAGTACTTCTATCCTTTTGGGAGAAAACTGAGGCAAACAAGGTATTGATTAGTTCTGCCTTTTCTCTTCCTCCATGCCATGACATTGAGCTGTGGGTGTCTCCAGGCTGTGCTCGCATGGTGCAAAAGAATGGTATGCTGAGCACCGCAGTTTCACAGTTCCCAAGTAATTGAGAATTCATTGCTTTCTGGGACTTTTAAAACATAGAGAAAGCAACTCTGCTTCCTTTGCTGTCAGTTATGGCTCATTCGCTCCCCACCCACACCTTTTCACATCTATATTTGTGGTTTCCACACAGATCAAAGGAACTAATGCGTGCTCAGTAGCAAAGAATTATCAGGCCAATTAGTCATGTGCCCTATAAAGTGCTGCGTTCCCAAGCCTCCGCCCTGAAGTGTCAAAACCTTGGCCTTTCAATATGTTTTCCTTCATTAGCTGTGCAATATGGAACCCACTGGATGCAGTGCTGAAAGCCTTGTGGGGGGAAAAAAACACTAAATGGGGCTTAATCAAAACAGGGAGAGAGAGGCATTTTTCTTCTCTCCTTCTTTGCAAAGCACTCCCCTTCTCCATGCTATGGAGGTACACTTTCAGAAGCTAATGCATAGGGAACACCCCATAACATATATTTGTGCTAGCTGTGCTGCCACCCGCTTCCTCTGACACACATTTGTTTATTGGGGGCAGTGTACCATTGTCGGCTCCTTTGCAAACTAGAGCACCTTTAGTGTTGGTCAGTGCTAGGGAAAGTTCCACATCTGAACCAAAGCTCCCAGAATCCCCTAGTCAACATGGCCATGTACCCTTCTGGATGGAGAACCTGGGAGCTGAAGTTCAAATTAAAATTAAACCTCCAACCTCTGATTGTGATACATGGATGGGGGAAGTTTTTTCATCAGCCTTCTTCCAAGCATACCTGAATGACTAAGACTGCCTGCCTAGATATTTTATTTATAACCCACCTTTCTCCCATCATGGGATTCAGGTTGGCATACAGCATTTAAACATACATACACCAATATAAAATAGTTTTAGGATAAAAGTTAAAACACAATTAAGCTAACTGCGATGCTAAAGACAGAATTCAAAAACTAAATTGAAACAGAATGAAAAAAATAGACTACATCCTTACCCCCCCCCCCATTAAAAGTTCTGTCTGCTGCAACAGACTAAGAACCAAATGCCTTCTTAATAAAACCAGTGGAGAAACAGCAGGAGCAGGAAACTGAATTTCCCTGGTAAGGGAATTCCATGACTTACAAAGCTAACAAAATGAATTTCAACAGAGAGAAATGTAAGGTCCTGCACTTAGGCAGAAAAAATGGAACGCACAAGTATAGGATGGGGGACATGTAGCTCGATAACAGTATGTGTGAAAGGGATCTAGGAGTGCTGGTAGACCACAAGCTGAACATGAGTCAGCAGTGTGGTGCAGCAGTCAAGAAAGCCAATGCAATTCTTGGTTGCATCAGTAGGAGTATGGTGTCTAGATCAAGGGAGGTACTGGTACCACTCTATTCTGCATTGGTTAGACCTCATTTGGAATACCGTGTCCAGTTCTGGGCACCTCAATTCAAGAAGGATATCAACAAACTGGAGTGTGTCCAGAGGAGGGCGGCCAAAATGGTGAAGGATCTGGAAGCCATGCCCTATGAGGAGCGGCTTGGGGAGCTCAGTATGATTAGTCTGCAGAAGAGAAGGTTAAGAGGGGACATGATAGCCATGTTCAAATATTTGAAGGGATGTCATATCAAGGAGGGAGAGGGCTTGTTTCCCACTGCTCCAGAGACTAGGACAAGGAGCAATGGATTCAAGCTGCAGGAAAGAAGATTCCACCTGAACCTGAGGAAGAACTTCCTGACAGTCAGGGCTGTCCAGCAGTGGAATCTGCTGCCTCAGAGTGTGGTGGAGTCTCCTTCTTTGGAGGTTTTTAAGCAGAGGCTGGATGGCCATTTGTTGGAAATGTTCTGATAGGTGTTACTGCATGGCAGGGGGTTGGACTGGATGGCCTCTGTGGTCTCTTCCAACTCTATGATTCTATGATTCTATGACTTGGGAAGAACCACTGAGAAGGCTCTCTCTTGTCACTTTAGCAGATGTGCCTGAGATGGTGGTGGCAGTGAGAGAAAAACTTCCCCCTAGATCTTAAAGCATGTGCAGACTCATATGGGGAGACACAGCTTTTCAAATACGATATCGTTTCAGAGGAGACATGAGATTCAAATTGTTCTCCCAAATTGTTCTCTAGTTTGGTCAGAAATCCAAGTCACAAAATAACATATAGCTTTCCCCTCAGTCTCTTTCCAATTCCTACAAGAAATATTATCAAACAGAGATGAAGAGAGTAAGCAAACTTTAAGGAAACTTTTTGGAAACATTTTCATCTCTATGAAAACATCTTTTTGTGTCAAACATATTCACTGCAAGACATTCAACTGTTTCATCTAACACAGCAAAGTGAAATAATTGTTATTGGGGATGCTTAAACATTATATTATACATTTTCACTATTTAATTAAGCACTTATAACTGTTTAAGTGAACCCCTTACAAAAACCTTGGCCATTTCCGCACGAGGCGAGGGAATTGCTCCGTGCCAGTACTTACTGGATCTTCCGGGCATGGACCAATGCTGTCTGTCCCTTAAGCCCTTCCACAGGGCTCCTCGTCTCATCCAGGGTGAATTGGAGCAGCACGAGGTCTTAGATCCGCACTGCTCCGGCTTCCAAAATGGCAGCTTATGGTTGTTTGTGGGTCCCGACCAACCATGAAGCTCGCCATGCCTAAAACCCGCCCTCCACAGATTGCAGGCTCACATTGGTGCGAGCCTGCAAAATCTGCCCAAGGGAGCAGGTATGCAATGGCGCGCTCCGAAAAATTAAAGAACGGTTTTCTACCGTTCTTTAAAAAGCGCGCTGGAGGACCAGTTGGGGGCGTTTCGGAGTGGACTGAGGTGCAGATCTGAGGTAAGTAGTCTGGACCTAGTCCGCTCCAAGGTGCAGATGACCTCCGTGAGAGGATGCACTGCGCCGTTTTAATTTGCTTATGCAGAAATGGCCCTTGTTTGCTCAAGATACCTGTCCTGCATGCCATCTTGAACTGTAGCATAAAGCAAATGTCTGGATCACAGTTCTTCTAGTATTCTGCTGAGTAATGCAACATAGACATTGTGCATTTTCCTGGGATAGAAAAAGATTGTCTTATGCACCAAAGCTCATTCACAAAATTCTAACCCAAGATGAAAACTGTCAGCTTGAGATAAATTAAGAAAATCATCCTCCTCGAATGGACCCATGGTTATCTGTCCCATTAAGTTATTATTTTTTTAAAAAAATAAATGCCATGGATCAATCTGGCATTTTTCCAACTGAATTGTTTCTCTCTCAAATGGTTCTCTATATTCTCACTGTATAGATTATACACTGTATTTCTCTGTGTGGATCATAAAATGTATCTCCTGTGGAGAGCTCAAAGAATCTGGGGCTATGGACACAGTATACTTCACTGGATTGTAGATGCAAGATGTATGACTAATAACAGGTATAACAATGCAGATCACTTGTTCTAGGGTGGTTGCAATCACTCTTTTCTCATACCTAGAAACAGTTATTGTAGAAAGGAATGGGAGGAGAGAAGAATTAGAAAAGCTTCTGAGAAAAGAAATCCACTTGGAAGGCATGTGAAAGATGATGGACCACTGGTAGACAACGTAGAGTGCACTGGGAAATACTGATTTTAATATTTTATTTAATTCTATGTTAAATGGCACAGTGTAACATTGTTCTTGTTGTTTTGTGCCTTCATGTCTTTTTTGACGTATGGTGACTGTAAGGTGAAGCTATTATGGGGTTTTCGTGGCAAGAGTTGTTTGGAGAGGGTTTGCCAGAGTGTGGCTTGCCCAAGTCACTCTTATGATTTCCATGGCTGAACTGGTCTCCAGAGTGGTACTCCTGCACTCAAACCACTACACTATGTTGGCTCTCCCACTACATTATGCTGGCTCTCCCAGTATAACATACAACTGCGCATATATCCAGATTGTTAGAATGTCAACATATGTTAAGCAATACACGTCCAGTCCAAGGACATGACAGCAACTGGGAAAACACATCAATCTTTCATACTCTTGTTTTATGTTTCAAGTTTAATAGTTTTTGCCATCATCATTTGTTCATTATGTGCTTTCACATGTCTGCTAATGGATGATTCACTTTGACAAATTCCTCAGTGCAATTATGGATGAAGGTACACAGTTACAAAAGAAAAACTAGTGTTATCTGCATACTCATGCAGAGCCAGCAGCCACTTCTTTGAACGTTAGGTAGAATGCTGTTGTACTGGCAGCATTGCAAACCAGAAGCCACTAGCCACTCTCCACATGATCATAGGGCCAAATGTCCACCTTTGCAGAAGAATGTGATACAATGGTTGAACTGGCATTCATGAGAGCATGAGAAGGGCCACCTTGGATTAGACTCAAGGTTTATGGACTCCAACATTCTGTTCACACAGGGACCAACCAGTTGCTCACTCAAGCAGTTGCAACAAATCCCTTAGGACTATTTATTTCATGTTTTATTCCATTCTATATTACCTTTCCTCTATAGAACTTAGAGCAACATGTAAGTTCAGGGGGCCCTGTCGCCCAGGTGCCACGGTCCTTTAACCTAGGTAGGAGCCATATGCTACAGGACAGTTTTCAGAGCACTAGCTGCACAAAAGGAGAGAAAATTAATCCATTCCTCTCTAGTGGCCATCTCCTCTGAAAACAAAACTTCATGAGGGCAATCTTTCTGCCAAATGAAGATTTTTAAAAATGAAGCTAAATTATGGTTTGGGAGCAGGGAGGATGTGGACTGAATAGGGAAGTTCTGTATCTGCTCCATGGCCAAGAAGTTCCCCATCATTGGCATACAATGTTTCCTATCCACTCTTTATCCTAACAACAATCCCGTGAGTTATATTAGGCTCAGAACTGGTGACTGACATGGAGAGCTTCATGAATTTAAAGAGATTTGAACCTGGGTCTTCTTAATACTTGCTTATTGCTTTAAGCTTTACAATACATTCCTTCTCTCACAAGTTTCATATGCCATTGTAGTTTCTAAAATGTGATGCTTTCCCTTTCAGATATATCCTTATATTCTCAATAATGCATGTACTCTAGACACCGCACCACATTGACTTTCTTTCTAATAGGTATGCTCAGGGTTACTACCTTGTTGTTGTTTGCTTTCAAGTCATTTCCTACCTATGGCGACCCTAAGGTAAACTGATCACAGAATTTTCTGAGCAAGATTTATCTAGAGGCAGTTTTACCTTTGCCTTCCTCTGAGGCTGAGAAAGTGTGGCCTCTTCAAGGACATCCAGTGAATTTCCATGGTCCAGAGGTGCTTTGAACCTTGGTCTCTGCAGTCCTAGTCCAACATCCAAACCACTCTACCATGCTGGCTCTGGTACTACCTTAGGCAGGGAATAACATCTGTGTGGAAATTAATACAAGAGTGGTTTTAGAATGGAGGCCAAAGGAGCAATGGTTACTTAATGATCCTCAACATTTTTATCACATTTTGCACCCATTTCCAGTGGTGAAAGCCAAGGATGGCCCAAGTCTTGTGTTTGTTTTTGTAAAGAACAAAATGGCTTCTCTCCCACTTCCTATTCTGCACAAGAAAGCTGTCAGATTGACAGCTCAATCTTGCTTCTGTGCTATGGGCCTTTCCCACACTTGAGGTTAGCAGGCTAGCTTAGGAAATGCAGAGCAGGCTGTGTAGCACATTCATCTCCCAAACCTTCCCTCCCCCCCACCACCCGAGATATGCTGCCTGACTATGGTGGCTGCTTCACAGTGCCAAATAGTGGGTCAATTCCTGGTTAAAGTGGACACCTGAAGTGGGATCTGAACACAGAGTGTCTTGTCTTAACTCTTTTATATTATACCAGCTTCTGCTTCAGGCACAGCCTTGTAATGTGCAGTGGGCTCTAAAGACTGAAATCCCTCTCACAAGGCCTGAACATTTCTTTTCTCTTCTCTGCTTCCAGGCCAGCTGTACTGGGGTGTTTGTGGTTAGAACTGTTGAAGAAAGAAAACCTATTCAGGAACTAGTAAAGAGGATAGATGAGTGCTGGGGTGTGCAAGGAGGTGATAACTCTGGGAGGCCAATTTGGTGGGATGCTGAGTCAAAACAGAAGGGAGCTTGAAAAGAGAACTTTCAGAGTTGCAAGCTCTTCTTACTTACAGACAACTGTGATATTACAGATACTGTGGTTTCTCTCTTATTGCTGCAGAACTGCTAATCCTAATGCTTGGTTACTTTTCTCACATTTAAATTGGGAAGGAAAATATTTCATTTGGCCCAGCTCCATCTGTATACAGTTAAAAAGTCAACAGATCTCTAAAAGAAAAGAAGGCCTTCAAAATCTGAGGTGGTAGGGGAAAGCAACCTTTTGCAAGAGGTGCCCAGCAGATTTATGAGACCAGCGGTTCCCAGCCTTGGATCCTCAGATGGTTTTGGACTTCAGCTTCCAGAACCTCAGTCAGCCTGGACAACACTGAAGGATTTCTGAGTGTTGTAGTTCAACCATATCTGGGTTTCCCATCTGTGGCACCAAGCCCTGAACTTGGATAATTTATTTGGAAGTTTCCCCCTTTTTGGAGCACATTTCCCAGAATTGCTTGGCCAAAATCTGGTCCACAAAAGGAACTCTTTCAGGCACTGGGCTCTTGAGGACCCTGCTGCTTTTGTCAACAAAAATCCAAGTTTTTGTGTATGTGTATATGGGTGTGGGGAATCAGCACAAAAGCTGAGGCAAGGGA
Organism: Cyclura pinguis; assembly: GCA_030412105.1. Taxonomy (NCBI): domain Eukaryota; kingdom Metazoa; phylum Chordata; class Lepidosauria; order Squamata; family Iguanidae; genus Cyclura; species Cyclura pinguis. The sequence goes on along the minus strand of CM059600.1, from coordinate 128,214,979 downwards.
GGCATTGCTTAGTAGGAGCCTGTAGCCAACTTGTCTCAGTTGGGTCCCACTTTTTTTTAAAGAGGTCTTCAAATTGCATGCTGGGAAAAAGAGAGGAATACCCCCTGGCACCACAATGACATGAAATCTCCCCAAATCCACCTCAAGACAAAGCTGAATAAAGTTACTTTTTGGACTACAACTCCCATTATCTTCTAGCAAGCAGGAGACTCATCCAAAAAGCAATTTCTCCAAGCTCTGTATCTAGAGCTGCTGCTGAGGATCAAGATCTTTATCCCATTTTTCCCCATGGATAGGCTCCCATAGCAACTGTATCCACTCATGTACATCTTTTTAGGATTTTGAGGTTTAGGACAAGACCTTTTGTTCTGACTCTTTGGCATGTAATGCACTCCAGATCAACCTATGCTCCTACAAGAATCAGTGTATCGAAAAAGTGGCATCTCTTGTTTGTTTATTCCCTTGGTTAGCTCCCAAGGCTGTGCCATCTGCCTGTGCTTTATATATCTACTCCTCCAATCCATACAAAGGCAGAGAGAAGGGAGGGAGAAGGTTGGGGGGCTGTGGGTTCTTTCGTTTATGTGAGTCTCACAGCCATAGGGGGTATTTAACTTTCTGCCCTGCTTGCTGTAATTCTCTCTCCAGTGGATATACAGTTCAGCTCAGGTTCCTATTGCTGTGATGACAGGCATTCAGCAGGCACTATAATTGCAGAGTTAAAACAGCTCATTTTCTTACTGGCAAGCTGTAGTTAAAGAGGTGCTAGGAGGCAGCCTGGCTGTCTGCATAGAAACTGATCAAAGCACTGAAAGGCATCTGGATTGCCTCTGTTTTCTTTCACCACCCTCCCCCTCCCCTTTGCCTTAAAAAGGGGGAGGGGTGAGGGAAGGGGGGCAAAGAAGAAAAATTGGTTTAAAAAGTAATTTAAGAAGATGAATACCTATCCCTTTCCTGAGGCTAAAAGGTGGCCACTTATTAGAGATATTAAACCTACGTGGAGTGGGTTTTCTTAGGCTTCAGACAGTTTCTAATAAGAGAAGTTAGGCTGGTGCTCATGCCTACTTAGATGTCTATTTCCATTAAGTCCTGCTGTGCAAAATTTCTAAGCTATTGGATTGGACTTTTCACACTTGAACTTATTTCCTGGAGGAGATGAAACTTTCCCCACCTCCTTGACAAAAGTCTACCTTGCCCCCCCCCCCCATCTGTATCTGTTTATAGAAGACAACAGTGATACTTCTTCATCTCATCTGAGTTTGGAGCACAGGCCAGTGTAGATTAGGGTGACAGGTTTGCTGTTTTAAATCTTTGCATTCATTCAATATTCTATTATAGTCCAGAAGAACCCTGCAATAGGTTTGCCATAGGGTCATCATAAATCAGAAACTACTAGAAGGCACACAACAGCAACAACTCTTTTCTAATGTCTATTTTTACAAAAAAGCAGTTTTTTTTTTCTGGGCAATTGTAGGCAATTTTGTAGACTGAGGAGAAGAGGCAGCTCTTAAAAAAGTGGAATCCAAGAAAGAGAACCTAAGAACAGTTGTAAACTGAGTATTCTGAAAATTCTCATCATTTGGCCGGATACTTGCCTTGGCAGTAATTCACCTTTTCTGGTTGATAGCTATGCAGAAAGCATATCCATGTGTGTTCTTCAGTCACCTATGCAGGCCAGCCAAGCCTTCTTCTCTTGGTGAGTCACATGAAAATGGCTCCTCCAATTCTCTACCATAAATGCAGGCAGAAAAAAAAATGAAGGAACCATTTTTGTAACTGCCAGAATTCTCTAAAAATGTCTTGCAGCAACAGCACTTGCATTGACAGCTTGGCCCACATATTACTTTTTCCACAATGCCGCATGCTTAACTTTACTTAAGGGCACTGTTGGACATAAAGGATGGAGTCTAGAATAACTGCTAGCATAACTGAGGGTAACATTAGCAGATTTAATTTTTTCTAGCACTCTGTAAGGAGGTATCCGGTATCCCCTTACTCAACGGTTTTGTTCACACACAACAACAACTGACAGGAAGTGTTCAGGTGCTGCTCCAATCCTAATTCAAACCCTGATCGGTCATAGGGAAGGCTCTGTCATGCCACCACCAGGCTGGCCCCCACTGTCCATCCTCCCTAGCACCCAGACCTTTGTATAAGTACACTGGCTTAACTTTGAACTTCACCAGCTTCAGATAAGATCTTGGACACTAGAAATTTCATCTGGGTTCTAATAACTAACCACCTAACTAGCAACCTTCTCATGTATTTTAATTACTCATGAGTATAATTTGACTTGATGGTGGAGAACCAAGCTGATCTTAGAAACTTTACTCTTTTAGACTATAGTCCCAGAAACCTTCAGCTTTGATCACCACCGACCACACTGACTGGGGAATGTTGGGGACAAACTGCACCATAGCATTTGGGTTGTAGCTTTGTTTCCACCTGACCAAATTATTCACTGTCTGATGGGGACAATGTCATTGCATTCATCTCATAAAAGGACATGAATATTGCAAATATTAGACAATTATCACAAAAGAATTTTACAAAAATAGAAAAAATGACCTTATAGCTATGAAAATCCTTACCTAATTGCACTGATATTTAGGAATGAAGCATCACTTAGGCACTTCTCCAGCTTTAGAGAGCATTTTCCCTAACAGAAGGAGAAGGAAAATGGCAGTAAACCTTGGCATTGCAAATGTGAATGTGTTTAATGGTATTGGCTTTTCTTTAAATAACCAACCTCCAATTAATTTTGTGAAAGCATTAAGAACTCTTTTTTACTATTAAAATACAACCTATCCCATTCCTTTACACTTAAGAGCTAGGATGTCTGAGCAGTGTAAAGCAGGTTTAAATTTGTGATGTAGACTTATCCTAGGTTAACTGTTCCCAGCAGAAATGTTACATTCCAGCTATATGGACTGGTTAATGAAAACCAGTGCTTATTGGTGATGAGTGCTATATGCACTTCCACAAAGGCCAATGCAGGGATCCTGTCAGCTAGCAAACCCAGCTAGCTAATGGGTTTTTATTCATTTTCCCAGTGTTCCCTATTTTTGCTATAATTTGCTTCTTAAAAGGGTAGTAACGTATTAACAGCAATCATAAAAAATATCAGTTCTAAAGATAAACATCTAAATAGGGTGTCAGAAGTACCACATTTAGTACAGGATATATTAAATAGTGCAGTATTGATTAGGGTGGGTGTTAAACATGGTAGGCATTATATTTTTGTTGCTATTGCCTTTCTGGTGTGTCCTTTCCTCACTTGTAAAGTTTCCCCTTTGTTCCTCCCCAGAAAAACCAAATGGTCTGTAGACAATTCCTATTTTCATATTCAATATGTATTAGAGAGCAGGACAAATCCAAAGCTTGGGGTAGAAAAATCCCCTTGATTTTTTTTTCCCCAGTGCACTAGCAATGAAGCATTCTTCTTCAGTTTTGCACGCAGTGGTGACTCTGTCATCTTCACACTGCCCTTCCCAACATGATGTCCTCCATATGCCTTGGATTACAACTCCTGTAATCCTTGGCAGTGTGCTGCATTGGCTGGGAGGAGATGGGAACTGTAGTCCAATACAGCAGAAGGCAGGAGATAGAAGACAATTGTCCTTACCAAAGGAAAAAATAAACTGATCATTTGAATGGTCATACATTCATTATCTACTAGCTTCAAGAGCCTCAAACAATTCTGAGAATCATACTCTGCCAGCATGGAACAGGATCTCAGGCAGATATTTGTGGACCACGTTTTCCAGGTACCCGAAGTCAACCTGAATGAAAACATTCCATTTAATCTTTTGTTAGAGGATATCCTCTCCCCCGTATGTGTGCACTGACTTCCCATTTTATTATTAACTTCGGACTATTCTTTTTAATCTTACCATTCAGACTCCTGAGACATATCAAAGACAAGTATATCCAAATAGGATCTCACAGAATCAAGACAGAGAGAGGGAGTGAGGGAGGGAGAAAGGTATGTTCTGCATTTTTCATTTCCTTAGTATAGAAGATCTCTTCTATTGTTCCATGTATTTTGAAACAGTTCATAAAATCTTGTAAGGGAACAACAAACACTTTATTGCACTCAGGAATTAACCATCTTGGTTAATCTTCCAATATGTTGCCACCACACTCTGCCTACAGCTGGTCGCTGCTACTCTGTTATTGCTTGTTCCTTCCAGCTGATGATTTACTTTCATATTTTTCCTTTAATATTAGATAACTGGTTCAGCATCAGTCTCTCTGGGCCTCTTCTTACCATACATCTGTTTTCCTCTGCTGGATGACTAGATTACACTGACCTGAATGGTAACAGGTCCTGTGCATAAAAAGGTGAGGTGGTAGAATTCAGAAGTGCTAGATTCAGGCAAGAAGTACCATTTCTAAAGGGTCTTTTACATTTTTTTAAAAAAACCCCCTTCCTGTTAGTAGAAAGGTAGGATGGTACTGAGAAATATTGTAAGCTACTGTGGCCATTTTTGCATGGGCTTAAAGAAACAGTGCAGAGCATCCTCCAGGGAGGACATCTGCACCTGGCAGTGGACTGGGTTGGACCTACTTAGTGTAGTTCCGCACCTCAGCCCGCTCTGGAACAACCCGAAGTGGTCGTCCAGCGTGGTTTTGAAAGACTGCTTGAAACAGGTCTTTCAAAAGCACAGAGCGCGCCACTCCGTGCCCGCGCTCCAGTGCAGATTTGCAGGCTCGCCCCAGTGCGAGCCTGCGATCTGCCAGGGGCGGGCTTTAGGCTGGCGAGCTTCAGCAGTTGGTGGAGAGCCTCGACCAACTGGAAGCCGCCATTTTTGTCCCCGGAGCAGTGCGGAGCAGTGGCCACACACAACTCTGGACCAGCCTGGACCCAAGCGTGGAGCCAACAAGTCTGGTAAGTACCGGCACGGGGCGATTCCCTTGTTCCGTGTGGAAATGGCCTGTGTTTCTTACCGTTCTAACTTTCTAATGCAGAGAGAGTTTATCCAAGGCTGAATTTAACCATGTCATGACCCACACATGGTCTGAACAGGTAAAGTCTCTTCAACCACATCAGAACACCACCACCAGACTTTACTACATCTCTAGATTAGGTTTTTAAAAAATCTGTTTGAACAAGACTCATGAGGACCCTACAGAGAGGCAAGGTTAGGTCTAGGTTTTCCACCCCTCTAGGTCTATTATTCCTGTGAGTCTAAGATGCATATTTCAGAATCTTGATTCCCATTCAATTCTTCTTTGAGGTTTAGGAGAGTTCAGAGCAGCCTTCACTCATTAATGTTTACAGGGTTAGTTTTCTTGAGAGGAAAGAGTACTTAATATCCTCTTAATACTTCCAAGGTGAATGGGGTTGGGGATAAGGACAAGCAGCGGGCATGTATAGACCTTGAAACAGCATTAGTCCTTCAAAGCAACTTCCCATTCTTAAAGCTTCACAAGGCTGCACCTTCCCAAGCTCATAATGTTCAGTTGATGCTTACTTCCATGCCCAAATTCCAGTGCCTTGTGGTTGCCACTGCTGTAGAAGTAATCAAAACTCCAGCATCAAGGGCCAACATAAAACAAGTAAAGATACAGACAATAACATTTGCATTACATTTTTGGTAAGGATATGTTAGATGTTATACTAGTCTCTGTCTTCCTCTCTTTGTTATACCTGCATAAGGTCTTACTATGAACTGTGGGTTATTTGTATGCTGCATTGTTTATCACATCTGTACCTCATTTTCCAGAAACAATTCCTAGGATCTTGATTAGTGTCACAAGTTTCAATGTTTCCCAGGGAGCTGGACTGACCAAGAGTCTAGTCTGTGTTTGTGAACCACAAATATTTAAAATAAAGAGACAACTTCTTAGAATCATGAGCTGAGTTTCAAAATCATAGGTTATGTGAACCATAGTAAATCTGTGGTTCTTTTTATTGGCCCTCTAGGTTTTGAGTCTTTCAGATATGCTGCCTTCATAATTTCAAGTTTCTTTCCACAATCACGAACACTAGACAAGAACTTGAAAATTGAGAGGTGAGATTTTTCAGGAATTTAAACAGAGACCACAGGCTCATGGAGCATATGTGAGCAGAGAAAAAGCAGCTTTTTCTCATATGATGCAATAATTTTGCACAATGAACAGCTCACTGACCAGATCCTCATTTGGATCAGCCAGACCTTCATCTTACTAAATGGGCAGACTTTGTGATGCCCTACGCGAATGCACCTTTTGCTATCAGTCCATCAAACTCAAACGTTCCTTTGAACTATTTCATAATTTCTCTTCTATAACTTGTTGACATTCTTCTTATGGTGAATTACCTTAAAATAAATCAAGTTCCTAGGTGTGGCTCCATTTTTTTTCATACATGTGTTTTTGTGTATGCTGAAATTGCCTTCAAGCTCCTTTGAAGGACATGGAGAAATTAAAGTAAATCTCTTTGAAGATATAAGAAAATTACCTTTGCAAAAGGCAGCAAAATGATAGTATAGCCGCAGCCAGTGGTTCCCAATCATAACAGTCCAATTATTACTCTGGTAAGAAATGATATTTTTTACTATCAGATTTGCAATTAAAGTAGAAATACTATGGCAACAACAGCAGCATATAATAACATAATTTTAAATTAAAAAAAGAAATTCATGAGTTAATAATGTTTGAAGGACCTTTAGACAGAACATAAGATGTTGCCTTTTAATAGAGAGTTTGCATATCACACTGCATATATATGCCAGTTGTCTGCATGAATCTTGAACTGGTCATAAGAAAGAGCATAGCTATATCAATTTTAAAAACATGACTGCACTTGTATAGCAATAGTTGCAAAATATTTGAAATTCAGGCTTAATCGAAATCATTTGCAATCAGCTGGACTATCCCATTGTAAGCAACCAGAGAAATGAATAAACCACACTTCCTCTTCCCTATACACGCCCTTTCTGCAATGCACCTTTTCACGGGGCTGGGGTGTGGGGATCATGCGAGCAGCCTCCAGTGAGAGGCTCTCATGTCTCGGTTCCTTCAGCTCCACAGCTGCCACCTGCTCATGCGAGAGCCCCGCCTCTTCCTTCCACAGTGCAGCGTGGGAACTGCATTGGGGCAGGAAGTGCGAGTGCCACAGCTCCAGAGCTCCATACGCATGGCAAGTGGACGCAGGGCCCCGGAGTAATGTGCGATCATGCACCATTTTCGGCTCAAAGCCGAAAATGAAAAAGTGTGCTAGCGGTGCCTGCCAGCCCCTGGAGCATCGTGCGATTGTGAGTGCGTCATGTGGACCGCTCCTCACATTTGCGTGACGCTTGAGGGGCCCTTTCGCATGGCAAATGCTATGTGAAAAGGGCCTTAGTTTTAACTTCCTAGAATGATTGCCTGAATTAATAGCCTCCCTCCACAGCAATGCTGACATATGAGCTCTTGTGAAGTTTGCTAAAGTTTGGTTAATACCCAGGAATCAAGAAATATATTTTGTAAATTCACTTTCCAAAAGTCTTTTCTTCAATTTAATTTAAACTTTTAATTGATTCTATTTTTTTTTAAAGGGGCCCCTGAAATCAGCTGTGAAGAGTATCAAAACCTCATCATCTGCCTCAGGGAATTTTATGATCAATATTTTAAAGTGTAGGTTCACTAAGAGGCCCATGAGAATATTCTCCTGATAATTAGAGAAAGAACATTTGATATTGCATCCTCAGTTGTCACTGCTAAAAGATGCTGTTCCCTTCTTTGCCCCATTTGATATGTCATGTCTTTTGACACTAAGGCCCTTTCCACAGGGCAGTGTTCTCCTGGCGTGGGGACATGTGAGGAGCAGAACTGTGATGATGCTTCAGTATGACATTGTTGGGCTCCCCCCTTCTCTCGTTGTCAGCCAGCGTGATCATGGGGTATATTATTGTTGGAAAAATGTCGTCAATGACCCCTGATCGCATGAGGCTTCTCTTGCAGCCGGCCATGCAGAAGGGCCGGAAGCTCAATCACGTACTTCCCTCCCCACTGCAGCTTGGGAAGAAGGCCAGCTGCAGCACAGAAGGAAGAGGTGTGTCCCTCATGCTCCCTTCCGCAGGCAGCCAGTCAGGTGTGGAGGGGAGTGTTGGGGACACATTCCCATCCCAGCAGAGGCACTGCCAAGGATGACACCCAGACAACAACAGAGCAAGGTAAGGTGTGGAAAGGGCCTAAGGCTGCATGTGTGACAGGGTTAATTTCATGTTTTGCAGTGTGCTTTTGAATGCATGTTCTGAAGTTCCAAGTGAAACACTTATGAAGACTGCTAACTTGAATTAAACATATTCCTATCAATATAAAGGCATGGTACAATTGGCTGACATGTCTTTGTAGTGTGGATTTAAAATATCCAGTCAGCACAGAGTCATCAACCTGGCAGTTTGAGGACGGGGACTCAAGTCAGCTTACCAAAACAAAAGCAATGGTTATTATAAATAAACAATTAAATAAAAATAAATGTAAAATATAAAATTAAAATAAAAATAGCAACAGCAATAGTTTTGTAATGATTTACAAAAACAAATAGTGGTAAAAGAATATGCAAAGACATGAATAAAAACAGACAAAACATTATTGATAAAATGTGATTAAACTATAGAATTTAAACCATTTAACACAAATCTATTAAACATGCCAAAGATAGAAATCAATAGAATTGCACATTGCTAAAAGCTGTTGCTGTCTCTTCTCAAAAGACTGCTAGAATACAAAGGTTTTCACCTGTGAATGGAAGGGCAAGAAGCAGGAAGCCATTCCTAAGGAGAGATTTTCCAAAGCCTAGGATCAGCCACCAAGAACGTACTCTCCTGTGTTCCTAACAGCTGGCCCGTACAAGTGCTAGGACTGAGATAGAGGCCTCCTCTGAAGATCTTGGACCTCTTTTATGCTGCACAAGTATAGTAGTTTTACTTTTAACTGCTATGGCTACATCCTGTGGAACTGTAGTTTAGTGAGTTGCTGGAGCTCTTGGAGAGAGAATTTTATATACCTCAAGAAATTGCATAAAGATAGAGTCATGGCAATTAAAGTGTTATACAAGTGCTAGAATTGTGTCATGTGACAGCGATTTAAGAATCTGAGTAGGCTTGAAGAGAAAGATAAGGTCCTTCAGGTCGCCTGAACCCAAACACTTGGACGCCAGCACTTGAATCAAGTTGAGTTACACCAACTTGATACTGCTGATGCAATTGCACCTCCTCTCTTTATGCATGAATGCTGCATTATTAGCATACTTGATTTAGAATGTGCAAATGTGCAAAACATTTGATCCTCAAGATGTCTTGAACTACAATTTCCACAGTCATTTAACAATTGGCCATGCTGGCTGAGGTTTCTGGAAAGTGAAGTCCAAAGCATCTGGAGGGCCAGATTTTCTTCATTCCTGACTTAAAAGGACTTGAGTACAACCACATGAAGATCTTATTGCTTCTTGACACAGTAGTGCATTAATGTTTGTCTAGCTGTAGGAAACGATTACAGACAGACAGTGCCAGTCTTTGAGACACTAGCAAATCCTACAATTCCACAAGTCCCTTAGGAAAGTGGAAAGGTGACTCGAAGCATCACTGTATACAATCAGCCAGTAGCTAGGACAATAACATTTTGTTTTTCTAGTGCAGGGCAACACATTCATACCATTTTAAAATGCTATCCATTAAGAATGACTTCACACAGAGCAGTATTCATCGAATAATTACAGTTATCACATGAGGAACATGATTATGAGATTAGTCATAACCAGTCCTGAGCCTTTTTATAATTTTACATAACCAGCTCCATTTTCTCTGTTTGCTAGCTTTGTCACTGCTAGTCTAGCCTTTCTGCTGGCATCTCTCTCAGTGCCCAATTGTGTACAGAAAACCCCTTGGGGGCAAGGATATATGTTTGAGTTTGTGAAGGTCAGCATGTACGATGCTTTCCCTGTATAAATAAATTAGCTATGTGGTAAAAATGTCTTGCTTCCTGCCTCTCTCCATTCCCTGAATTCTAGTATACAGACAGAGAGCTTGCCAGCAATACTTCTAAGGTCTGGATAATTGCTTGCTACCATACAATACTTTCAGAGTCTCACAGTTTAAATGGAGCAAACGTTTTTCCAAAGGGTCAAAGGCCAAGGAGATCTTGTAAGCAGATTAAAAGACTAGTAGAAAGGCCAAAGGCACCCTAAGACTTTACATTCCCAAAGTGTTGTGTTAAGTGGTAGCCCAAGGATGTACTTAACTCCAGAGGTCAAATGAACTTGCAGCATTTCAACCATAATCAGTCTGGAAGTGTAGCTGTTTACAGAAGTATGTTAAAGAGGCATCCAAACAATAATGTGCCATTTTCCTCAAGTGTGGCTAGTCCATGTGAGAGTGCTGCCATTTTATGGTGGCAGTACTGGACTGATATAAATATTATGGCTTTATTTATTTTATATTAGGTAAGTCTTTGTGTGATTTAATGGACAAATGTATTTACATTTTTCTAGAATAACTATAGATTTTTCTTTAGTGTAAATTTGTTTACGGATAATACTGATTAGGCAAAATTCCATTGTCCAATATGATATATAGCTCTAGGGGGCTGTTTTCCAGAGAATAACAAAGAACTAGTTTCTTGCAAAGCAGCTAGTAAAATGCGGGCTGGACAGGGCTACTGTTAGTTGGATTTGTAATTGGTTGACCGACCGAACCCAAAGGGTGATCACGAATGGCTGCTTTTCATCCTGGAGAGAAGTGACTAGCGGGGTGCCACAGGGTTCTGTCCTGGGCCCAGTGCTGTTTAATATCTTCATCAACAACTTGGATGAAGGAATAGAGGGCATGCTCATCAAATCTGCAGATGACACCAAATTGGGAGGGGTTGCTAATATGCCAGAGGACAGGATCAAAATTCAAAATGACCTGGATAGATTGGAGAGCTGGGCCAAAGCTAACAAAATGAAATTCAACAGAGAGAAGTGTAAGGTCCTACACTTAGGTAGAAAAAATGGAATACAGAAATATAGGATGGGGGACACGTGGCTGGATGGCAGTACGTGTGAAAGGGATCTAGGAGTCTTAATAGACCACAAGCTGAACATGAGTCAGCAGTGTGATGTGGCAGCCAAGAAAGCCAATGCAATTCTCGGCTGCATCAATAGGAGTACGGTGTCCAGATCGAGGGAGGTACTGGTACCACTCTACTCTGCTTTGGTTAGACCTCATCTTGAATCCTGTGTCCAGTTCTGGGCACCCCAATTCAAGAAGGACATGGTCAGGCTGGAGCAAGTCCAGAGGCGACATGATAGCCATGTTTAAATATTTGAAGGGATGCCATGTAGAGGAAGGAGAGGGCTTGTTTTCTGCTGCTCCAGAGACCAGAACAAGGAGCAATGGATTCAAGCTGCAGGAAAGGAGATTCCACCTGAACCTCAGGAAGAACTTCCTGACAGTCAGGGCTGTCCGGCAGTGGAATATGCTGCCTCGGAGTGTGGTGGAGTCTCCTTCTTTGGAGGTTTTTAAGCAGAGGCTGGATGGCCATCTGTCGGGAGTGCTTTGAGGGTGTTCCTGCATGGCAGGGGGTTGGACTGGATGGCCCGTGTGGTCTCTTCCAACTCTACATTTCTATGATTCTATAACTGCATATCTAGTTCTGAATGATATATGCACCATAATATGCACAGACAAAACCCCACACTCCTCAGATTATATGCACGTGGATTCCCACTATCTCAGGCACTGGCTTCTATTTGAAATACATCCCCCTTGTATAATAATATAACACAAGGGGGTAGGCAACATCTTGTGTTCCAGATGCTGTTGGACCATAGCTCCCACATCCCTTGCTCTTGGCCATAATGGCTAGGGCTGAAAGAAGTTGCAGTCAAATGCCATCTAGAAAGCTACACATTCCCCACCTCTGTATTATTTAAGCATACTATAATGTAGTCATAGATTCTATTGTAGCAGTGTAGCTCATGGTTTACATGGAGGTTTCCCTTGCACTTTAGTGTTCTCCCTGCTCAATGGTACCATAAAATAGTTTCTTAGTGCATTTCAGAACATTTCCAAACATACTTTTCTGTGCTTACAAAGAGTCACAATACACCATAGAAATGGCAGAACTATAGAAATGGCAGGACGCAATACACCATAGAAATGGCAGAACAGATGTTCCATTTTGATTAAAGACCAGTCATTCCTGCTCTTTTTACAGACTGAACAAGGAATATTTTCTTTCCCCTTTCTACTATGAACACTGCTTAGGAGAGCTAAGGAGTTAAGTCCAACTCCCTACAGCTCTCAGCCAACTGTCTCAAGAGAGAAGGGTTCAACTCATTTGCTTTTTGAATGTGAAAGAGAGCATAGGGACATCTGGTGGCTGAACAGTGCAACAATATATGAATTATCCATGAAGCTATGGAAGCACTGGCATCTTTCAGAAGGTTCCATAGAAACAGAGGCCATTTCTGCACTAGACTGTTATAGTGCTATTATTCCATTTTCAACATCCTATGGAATGCTGGGGTTTAAGGCCCCTTCCTAAACTGCAAACCCCAGGATTCCATAGGATGTTGAAAATGGAATAATAGCACTATAACAGTCTAGTGCAGAAATGGCCAGAGGGGAAGCATTAGTGTCTGTCATCTAGAAGTTCACAATGAAGTCACCCGTAGTTAAAATAAAGCAAGACAACTTGCTATAATAGGAAATAATTTGTCCAAATAACACTATGGAAAATTCCACAGAAAGTGATTCTGAGGTGGGGATTTTTTGGCCATTTCTTCTTTCCATCTTCTGCCATTGTAAAGTTTGGTGTGTTGACTCAAAGACTAGGCAGCCTTACAAGAAGATTAATGTCTTTTCCATTGTGTTATATGGGCAATCTTCCAGTTCTACAATGTGAGAACCAGAAAGACGTCAACGCTTTCGGCCATGGAGAAATCTAATTAAGCAGTCATTCCCTCTCTTTATGCAAACCAAACTGAGCACACATAAGTACTTTCACTCCGCCTTTTGTACCATGGACATTAATTTATTTCTGAAAAAGAAATCTGTGCAATCTGAAGGCTTACATGATGTATTTCAACTACTGGTTGTCTCACCCATCTCATTCTATGCCAGATTTGTTTGTCTATGATTGGAGGTAAATTGCTAAATGAATATGATGACAAAGACAACAATGACGATTGTAAGAGCTGTCATCATCATCAACATAATCACCATCATCATCACCATCATCAATAGAATTCAATAAGGCAGCTATATTCATAACTTGTTCGTATTCACAATCCCTATGTATTAACTACTTTGGAGGATACTTTGGAGGACCGTGAAAGTTCCCCAGTCCCCACCTACTGGGGAGCATCCACTGCAATTGACAGGAATCTGCTCTCTTGTCTATTTCTAAGCAGCCGACTGACATTTCCATGACCACCCTTTCCTATCAGTGATTGCCAGTGCAAGGGGAATTGTAATAGGGACCCTGCTTCTGACTCTTGCAACAGAGATTGCTCCCTAGAGGGAGTGGAAATATCAGTCAGCTGGTTTCTGAGTGATAGGGGAACAGACCACCATCACTTGCAGCAGTTAGTGATGACTGGGGGGAGATCAACCTGGAAGATGCTACATAGTCTGGGTAACTAAGGTGGTTACATAGCTACGTAGCTGATAGAAAACCCCAACCATCAAGAATGATATAGCACAGCACAGCAAGTCTATGCCCCCAAAGTAAGATTTATATGATTTATTTTAAGATCAGTCTGAAATTTTTGAGCATTTTTGACATTATTGCAAAGGAAAGATGAGAGAAGAAGAAAAAAAAATCTCCTTTTTGTTTTTCTTTTCTTCCATCTAAATAGCTGTTCCCCAACTCTTTTTATCAGCAAGTAATACTATATATCAGTCAAAGCATGAGACAACAGTGGGAGGTGGAGGTGTGCAACAATAGTTCTTGCATCTATTATATAGAAAGATCCACACAGAAAAATAGACCCAAAAAACTTGAACTGGAATGTTTGACACACTGACATTTTTTAAAAACAAAACAAAGTAAAGTAGCAGTGCTTTTATGTTGCAAGAGAATGTGATCTTTCCAATTTAAGATATAAAACTGTGATAATTAATTCTTATTAGCACTCCTAACTGTGTCATTGGTCACTTCACATGTTCTTAGTATTAGGACAAACAATAGCAGAAGTGAACAGGTAAATATCAAATTCTTTTTAAGAATCTATTAGTATCAAATCCTAAGAAGGGAAAGAAATTGCATTCAAAGGTCTCCTTAGGTTCCATTCAGGCCATTTCCTCACTAGACTGTTATAGAGCTATTATTCCACTTTCAAGATCCCGTGGAATCCTGGGATTTGCAGTTTACGGAGGGGCCTCAAAGGCCCTCAAAGGCCCCTCCCTAAACTGCAAATCCCAGGATTCCACAGGATGTTGAAAGTTGAATAATAGCTCTATAACAGTCTAGTGCGGAATAATAGTGGAATAATAATAAAGTGGAATAATAGCTCTATAATAGTTTAGTGTGGAAATGGCCTCAGTCTCACATTTATGGGACACAGAGCCAGACTTGGAGAATGTTTTCTGTAAATAAGATGTTGGAAAATTGATAGCTGACAAACTCTGAGATACGTATATATTTGTATATTCTTTATGGGGAGAGCTGTAGTTCCTGACTGCCAAGATAACCTGGCTCATATTACTGCTTAATTGAGAAGCAGCTGAGGCACGGTTTCCACCCCAACTGTTGGAATTGCCACAGGACAGGTAACAGTAGGAATTCTCTTCACCTGGTACTTTTTCTGTCTGGCAAAATATAGAATCCAGTAGGCATACGAGCAATGTGATGGTCAGGACTAACTCTTCAATAGCTGTCTCACTATTTGGAGGTCCAAACAGCACTAGCATTAGCCTCATTCCAGGACCAAGTTAAAGCATCCTTTTTATTAATATCTTTGGCACCTAATTTATTTTTTCCCCCAAAATGTACATGTAATTGTTTTAACATTTTAAGCCTTTTAGCTTGTTACTTTGTTTTATATGTTTCTAGTGCATTCACATTGCCTGACATCCTCTATATGGAGACGTATGTGTATCATGTTGCTGGATTTCTGCAGTTACACCTCCCTATGCTAGCCCCCCAAACTCACCTTGTAAGCCATGCAGCCCTCCCAAACAGGACCATTTTCATGTTGTCTGAAACCAAAGGATGAGCAAGGACACATCCAGTTATTTTTCTGTAGCTGGACACTCTGTGGCAGGCGTCTAAAGAGATCTCCAAAGGTCCCTAGGAAGTTTCATGCAGATGATGTACTTGCAGCACATCTAGCTGAAGGGAAATAGCTAGATGCATCCTTGCTCATCCATCTAACAACATGGAAAATGATATGTTAGGGGGAGTTGTGCTGCTTACAAGGTGAGTTTTAGGGATGTGGATCACAGTGGCCATTTCCACACTAGATTCTTATAGCACTATTATTCCACTTTCAACATCCTATGGAATCCTGTAGTTTGCAGTTTAGGGAGGGGCTGGCTGGTCCAGCCCTAAACTGCAAACCCCAGGATTCCATAGGATGTTGAAAGTGGAATAATAGTGCTATAACAGTCTAGTGCGGAAATGGCCTATGTCATTGGGAAGCACTGAAAGGAAACAAAGCTCCACATGCTATCTGATGGTCAGTAACTTTTATTTCATAAAAGGCCCAAAGCATTTCAGCCTTAACAATTTGCCTCATTCAGGAGCTCTTCTAAAATTAAACAAAAGCATATTTACTGTATAATATTTAAGACAACACATAACAAACCTTTTTAAAAAAACTTTTCTTAAAGTGCTGTAATATCTATTCTATGTATAAATATATACACACCAATTCACAGCATGTGAAGCTCTGCCTCCTCTCAATCCTTCACTGTGAATATGTGTTTTCCAGTTATTTGTTTTTGTGCCTGATCAGGATGGCACAGGACAACACTCTCAGTTATTTGAAAGAATTTTTGGATAAGTTACTTGCTCAGCCTTATAGTTTGAATAGTTGAGGAACGTAGGATGGAGCTACCTGACTCCCCCCATTAGAATACTGCTAGGTACAGCAAATCCCTAGAGAGTTAAAAAAAACAAGAAACCTGGCATACTGTAGGGATAATCAAGAATTCATGCAAAAAATGGTATGCTATATTAAACAAATGTTCCCAAGACTTGATGATTCTAATAATAGAGACATCTTCTAAAATAAGCATAGCATTAAAAAAAAACTGCATTGAAAGAAAACTTTGAAGCAATGAAGAAACAGGATGATAGATATACCTACTAATATGTAAATGTCAAAGTTTGTTTGTCTGTGTCAGGTGAAGACCTCATCTGTCTATCTGCCTGAGAAGATTCTATGAAATCTTGGGGTTTGCAATTTAGGGAGGGGTCTTTAGAATTCTCAGCCCTCTTGGGCTTGGCTGGTTGCTGTGGAGATGAGGCCTAGCAGCAAAGAGGAGGGCAGTGTATTCCCCTCAGGAACCCAACCTCTGTATGTTAACAACTCTGAATACAGATTGGATTGGGGAATATGGGGAAAAGTTACAGATACTGGACAAGACAGTTTGGGGAATTAGAGACACAGGATCTCAAATCTTTCTAACAAGTATTACCTATGAGAAAATAAAATCCCAGGCAATGCCAGGTAAATACTCTAGTAGATTATAAATTGGATTCTTTAGAACTGGAGTTGAAAAAAGTATTATAATGAATTGAAGGCTCTTAAAATATCAAAGATTCCTAAGGGACCAGTCAGATTAAGAACAAAATAGGATCAACCCATGCGTACACAGAAAAAACAAATAGATTTCTCTTTCTGTATATGGGCAAACAAAGGAGGAGGATTCTACTGGAGAAAAAAGTGACAAATCAAAACAGTAGACTGTACTGTTCTTAATCTTTTCTTTGCCATGGACACCCTTTAAATATCTCTTGTTGCTGCAGACCACCATGACTTAACTAAAGGCCACTGTGGGTTTTTATGCGTGGTCACAAGAAATGTCACATGCTTTCACTCAGCCACTCAGGGCCTATCCACGCTACACTGTTCTAGTGATATTCCACCTTCAACATCCCATGGAATTCTGGGGTTTGTAGTTTACTGAAGACAAAGAGCTCTCTGGTTGAGAATTCTAAATGACCCTCCTTAAACTACAAACCTCAGGATTCCATAGGATGTTGAAAGTGGAATAACAGCACTAGAACAGTGTAATGTAGAAAGGGCTTCAGTTCTGCATTTTAAATAGGAGCCAGCTTAGCTTTGGGCTTAAAATGGCAAGTCTTAAGAATGTGCTTCAGCTTTGAGGATACCCTCACAAGGTTCCTCAAATGACTACAAGTCTCGAAATAAGAAAGGAGCTGTTCTGATCTGTGTCAGACCCAGAATACAGAAAAGTTACTTTTGGGGGATCACAATTCCCAGAATCCTGTTCCGTTTGCCATGATGACTGAACTGTTGTTCCCAAATAATTGCTCAGATTCAGAGCCACACTGCAGAGGCCAGTGAATATTCTAGGACTCCGTGCTGATATTCTGCTTGGGGTTCTCCATTTTCACCCAGAAATGTAGGAGGCATCAGGCTCTTCTCCAGCTGACACCTCTGAACAATTCTCCAGGACATATCCTCAGGGGCTACTGTTCAAGTGAAGAAGGTTGTGTCTTGCAGATAAATGCAGGGTTATCATGTTTTTAAGAGATGAAAAAGAGTAGCAAAGTGTTGTCTGTTTTCCATCCTCAGATTATTTCTGACATATATCAGCATCAGATGATCCACTCCAGGCCACCGCTCATGCCCTTTTCTTTTGAGAATTAAAAAAGTTATATTAAATAAATAACATCATTGTTGAAACAAAAGACACTACTGACAAGAAGAGGAAGAGGAGGAGGAGAAGGCAGAGGAGGAGAAGGAAGACAACAACAATGACAATGACGAGTGGGGGAACAACTTCTATAAGGTTGAACTTGGGTTGATTCTTAACTAATTTCTAACCCATCTCTCTTTGTGTGGAGCAATATCACAAGGCTTTCTCTGCATCTGAAATATATTTTCAGAGTCTTTTAAAATCAGCTTGCTCCTATTATCTTATCTTCAATTGCCTTCTAAAAACAGACCAAAGGGGACTTTGCAAAGTCAAGACAGCAGTCATCACTTCAGATTTAAACTGACTGTCTCACTTGGCCCATCTTAAGGGACATGCTGCCCATGGCCATAAGTCTCTCCATTCTCAGAAACATATCATGCAACATGCAAAAATAAGGAGGTGTCTGCAAAATGAGAAGTGCTGCTTCTTTGCTCAGACGTTACTCAATGTCTCTCTGCCATCTATTTTTGGATTTCAAGGCAAGTTAGCATCCAATATTTTTGCATAGGTCACCAAAGCAGGGTCAGCCCTAGCAATAGGGAGAAAGAGGCTGCTGTCAAAGAGCACATTTTGGATATCAGCAAAGGGCAACAAATGGTCAATGTGAATTCTGAAAGGCTCTGGTGAACCAGAGTGAAATCTTCCTGAAATTAAAAAGGAAGTGTCACTAAAAGTTTTGGGATTTTTAATTTTGTTTTTGTTTTGTTTCTATCTTGTCTAGATAGTGCTCACATTTTGAAGACAAGGAGAAATGGAGATAGTGTTGAGATGAACTGTCTGGAATTAAAACATCTCAAGCCATCCCTTTGCAAGACATGTTTATTTTGTCACCAAATAAATGTGCAGAAATGTCAGTGAGGTTTCCAGACTCAAATTCCCAGAAGAAGTTTAGGGGCTCCTGCATCACAGGAATTATATGCTTTAGAAGCCCCTGACTCTTCTCTTCCTGTCTTGTTGTTGTTAGCAGCCATCAAGTTGGCTTCAATTTATGATGACTCTGTTGTGAATGAGAGACTTCCAAGAGAATTCCAAAAGACACCGTTATTAACAGTTCTGTTCAGGCCTTGCAAACTCAGGGCCACAGCTTTCTTGTTGAAGTCAGTCCACTTGTAGTACAGTCTTCTTGAAGCCTGGATTTTTATTTGAGCTGGAGAAAACATCCGTCTACTGAGATGTTGTCCCACTGATTTCAGTAAGGCTTTCTTCTGTAATGATGAGACTGAATGGGAGTGTGACCTTAAGTTTCTTCTCTGTGAAATCACTAGAGATGTTCCTCTGTGACTGTGGTTTAAAGAATTTGTTGTGAGCCCTCAAGTGATTTCTGACTTACAGGAACCACAAGGTGAACCCACCATATTTGTTCAGAGGGAGTTGGCCAGGTCTAGGACAGTTCAGGGCAGGCGGTTCGGAGTAGCTGGTTCAGTGTGCTGAATTGTCCCATTCCTTTTGGCCTTGCCTTCCTCTGAGGCTCAGTGTGACTTGCCCAAGGTTTCCCAGTGGGTTTCCATGGGATTTAAACCCTGGTCTGTGCTTCATATCTGTGTGCCCCGTTAAAGAATTTTAAGGGAGCCAGCATGGTGTAGTGGTTTGAGCATTGGACTATGACCCCAGAAGCCAGGATTTGATTTTCCACTCAGTTATGAAAACCCACTGGGTGACCTTGGACACATCACACCCTCTCCAGAAAACCCCTCAACAGGTTTGCTTTAGGGTTGCCATCAGTCAGAAATGACTTGAAAACACACAACAACAATTCTCCATGTCCTAGTCCAACTGCTAAACCACTTTGGGGCAGGATGGGATTAGAGCTTTCTCTGTAGGAACTGGCTTCTACAGCTCACCATGAAGATTTTCCCCACAGGTAATTTTTTTCCAGAAAAAAAAAAAAGGAACAAACCTCAGCTCATTTACAGATTTATATCTGAGCTGATTAGACAAGGAAAGCCCAAATCATTTTCAAAAAAGTAGGAACGTGGCTTTAAAAAAATGTATTAAAGGGCAAAAAGTGAGAAAAGAGTGAGAATTTTGTGAAATATATTTGACAAAAAAAAAGAGAGGAAAAACATGTATTTTTCATTATTCTACCAAAATAAGACCATTTAAGTTGCTATACTTTTAAAAATTCATTATATTTATTTGTCAGTGGAAGTATTACTACCACCTAAATGTAACATTTCAGGGGAGATTCCGGTGCAGAGCTTTCATTGCCTAGTTCAGCTTTGCAAACTTTATTGATATCAAAAAGATATGCACAGGAAATCTGCATAACCACATTTGTGCAAATAACTGCTATATTATCATGTAAGTTCTAAAAGTATGGAGTAGACCTGAATATACATAAAAGCTCCACTCCACCATTCCTGTGCCAGGCAGCTCAGTCTTCAACCTTCCATGTATTGGGAAACTCAGTGCTTTCTACACATCCACACAGATTTGGGTGACATGAGATCCCAAGACCTCTTATTAAGGGGATTTTTGCAGCTCCACGACCTCCCCTGAAATACAGAGGCATGGTATTAAAATGGGCCATGCAGGGGGCCTTCACCTTGTTTTAAAGCTCAAGGGCTGGCCTGGAAGCCTCTGGGAAGGAGGATTCAGCTTTAAAACAAGTTGCACACTTCCCATGCCCCTTGTTTCAAAGTGGACATTCTTGGGCCATTTCCACATTTCACTGCCATAGTGTTATTATTCCACTGTCAACATCCTGTGGAATTCTGGGGTTTGTGGTTTACAGAGGTCAAAGAGCTCTCTGGCTGAGAATTCTAAAGGCTTCTTCCTAAACTTCAGGTCCCAGGATTCAATAGGATGTCGAAAGTGGAATAATAGCACTATAACAGTGTAGTGTGGAAATGGCCTTGGTTTTTCCACCACAATGCCATTCCGTTTGGCCAAGTGACAAATTCATCAGTGGAAATATCCAGTTCCCAATAAGCTCAAAGGGGCCAATGAAACTCCTCAATCTCGAAATTTCCTGCCTTTGACAGCTGTCCAGGATTTCACATTCTGACAATTGAACCTATAACTTGTGTAGAAAGAAATACTCACTGAGTCATAGCTCAGTCTTTTCTATAAACAGAACTTCCCTATCAGTTGGAAGCCAGAAAGCTGTGTGTTTTTTAAAGTTAATTCATGATGTAACTCATTACACCCCCCCTCCACCATTAACTTGTTACTGCTATTAGTTTTATTCCATGGCTCACTATATTACTTATTATTTTTTGCTGCTTTTTAGAATCCATCTACAGAGCAGTTTTTAAGAAGCCTGAAAAATTTAGGGGTAGGAGAATTTATCTCATAATACTCACAATTATTTTTGCTTCCAAAATACTACAACAAAAAGCACCGTGTAAACATTACTCATCACACAAAAAGAAAAATGGTATTACATTCATTGTTACATTGTTTCACATAAGGAACACTATTATGCCTTCATTACCCTCAATAATAACACTTTGGAGCTCTCCAGTGGTGTACCTTAAAGACAAAGGCTGAGGTCCTGTTCATTCTTTTCAATGCCAGCGCTTATGAGGCAGGGTAGAAACAACACTTCAGTTGCTTCCAGGTCATATGGAAACTTTAAGTTTCACCAACAGTGAAACTGGCTGGCCTTTAAGCCAGCCAGTTTCACTGCAGGTCGAAGTGAGACAGCTTGTATAAGGCAGTACTGGATACCTCCTTATGCAAGCTTGCAAGAACTATAATCACTGGCATAACCCAGAGTTTATCAGTGTGAAATTGGAGATAAACTCTGAGAGATTGCAGATAAACTCTGAGTATTTTCAGAGATATCCTGTTGAACAAACCGTTGTCGCTACCAACATTACAGATTCGTTTTTCTAATCTATATAATTACAGCAGCAAGAATAACATCTGTAAGATATTGGAGATACAGGCAAATTTCGAGAGTTAAATGGGTGGAGAAAGTAATGGAATTACCTACAATAGACACATTAATGAATTAGTTAAATGGTAATTCAATACAAACCTATCTTCAAATCTGACAAACTTTTAGGCCCTTTTCACATGGCATTTTTAAAGCGCATTAGGCACGCTCCCTCCCCCCTTCATGAGCCGCCGTACCGCATGACATTCTGGCGAACCAGGTGCTATCACGGCCACGGATAGTGCTGATAGCGCGTTTTCTTATTTTCACCTGAAAATAATCTCCCTTTCACGAATCAGTCGTGCGACCAGAGGGCCTGCGGAGCCGTCGTCCAGTGTGCTTCTGGGAAGGACCCGGGAGTGGGTGGAGTGTGGGCAGTCCCTGCTTCCTGTCCCTCACGCAGCAACTCCCAGGGGACGCTCCGCCCAGCAGCAGGCTGGCCGCTGCCCCCATCGCAGCAGGGAACACTGCATGACATGTCACCACGAGAGGCCACCCCGGGGCTGTGTCGCCACTCACACTTGAGATGACAGCAGCCCCCGGGGTCTGGCCGACTGTTTTTTTTAAAAAAAAACCCGGTGCTATCGTTAGCACGTTAGCACGTTACCAACGTAGTATGAAACAGCCTGTTGGGAGGATCTATCATGCTAACATTAGCACGATAGCTGGCAAAAAAAAAGAAAAGAAAAGAAAAGAAAAGAAACACCACCACCCAATCAGGGGCGGTGGGGTGGGGACAGGGTGGGACCTAGGCATGGCCCAGGATACTGACATGTGGACAAGCCACCGGGCGGGGACTGGTGCTCTCTCACCAATGCCCTGCTGTATTCGGACTGCAAGGGGGTCTCTACTGAGCCTCTTGAGATATTAGCAATATTGTGAGGGCTCTGGTTCATTGCTCTATCAAGGTAAGGTGTGGAAATTAGATTTGGTGATGTTGCAAAGATGGTTTTTGATATTTAGTACATACTCTTCTCTGGGTGTCACAGAAGAATGAATACATATAAAGGAAAAATAAAGAGAGGAGAGAATATACTCACTTGTCAAGCAACTGCAGTCATGAAGAGCAGGAAGTCAGGGGGAGGCTGAGAGGGATATTACTGTGGAGGGGATGTGTTTGGATAATGTGCTTTTCTTTTTGATTCCTTTTTAATGGCTTTTAAAAATTCTTTCTTTGTTGGTGTTTGTGTTTGTCAGCTTGTCAAAATTAAAATAAATATTTTTTTTAAAAAAATATAGATTTATTTATTTATTATAATTACATCCCACTCTGTATTATGCAATCTCAGGGACATATACAAGTACAATAAATTTAAACAATCAAAATACTGGTTGGCATCCTGTTAGTGAATTATGATGGTGTAAGGTTGGACTTACGCCATTTTAACTTTTTTTTTTTTGGTCACTGTTCCAATGACACAGGTTTGTGTATGTGTGTATGGCTGGATGTTAAAAAAATCCTTTTGAAGTTATCTCACCCTCTAAAAAAAGTTGAAGGCCATTGTGGTGTTATTGTAGACCAGTGGTTCTTAATCTGGGGTCCATAGACCCTCAGGGGGCTTCAATGTCCGCACAGAAATGTTATGAGCTTTCACAGTGAAGGAAGGAAGGAAGGAAGGAAGGAAGGAAGGAAGGAAGGAAGGAAGGAAGGAAGGAAGGAAGGAAGGAAGGAAGGAAGACAGGCATACATTGATCTCA
Source organism: Cyclura pinguis (assembly GCA_030412105.1). Taxonomy (NCBI): domain Eukaryota; kingdom Metazoa; phylum Chordata; class Lepidosauria; order Squamata; family Iguanidae; genus Cyclura; species Cyclura pinguis. The sequence continues at coordinate 128,191,555 of CM059600.1, read as the reverse complement.
AAGGGCAGGAGTCTTTTGCTGGTGACAACCATGATTTGTAGAAAGTTTCTTTACAATATTTTAAACCAATCCAAAGTTCTGAAACTGTTAGATAGCAAAAAATGTACTCAGCACTTGCTACCTCTGCATGTGGAAAGAACATGCAAGTGAATGACACTGAGGGCCTTTTTGAGCTACACTGTTATAGTGCTATTATTCCACTTTCAAGATCCTATGGAATCCTGGGGTTTGCAGTTTAGGGAGGGGCCTTTAGAATTCTCATCCAGAGAGCTCTTGGGTCTCAGTCAACTGTGTCTGTCTTGAATAGGCTGGTTGCTACGGAAACAAGGCCTAGCAGCAAGGAGGAGGGCATGTATTCCCTCAGGATCTCAACCTCTGTAAGCTAATAACTGATTACAGATTGGATTGGGGAATATGGGGAAGAGTTACAGGCACTGGACAAGACAGTTTGGGGAATTAGAGACACAGGATCTCAAATCTTTCCTACAAGTATTACCTACGAGAAAATAAAATCCTGGGCAACGCAAGTATATGCACTGGTGTTTTATAAATATAATTTCTTTCTTTTTCAGAAGTTGGTACTTTGAGGCAATGGAATGGGGTAGGTTGGAGTGTTTATGAATAACTGAACATGTATATATGTGCAATAGACGGTAGCTCTGTAGAAAGACAAATTATAGCTCTCAATACCTGTCCATGCTACATTTGGCTAGGAGCTAATGGTGTTGTTCCAATGACATATGGAGTTCCACCAGTAAAACCTTGAAGTGGTGGTGGACAATTCTTCCCTCCCCATGAAATCTGGTTAAGGATTGGGAAACCTCCTGTCACACTTTTTTTTGACAAGGGTTGCATACTGTCCAAAGTATGCTAGTGCAACACTAAATTTAACCCTTTGCTACCACTTTGGAATACCAACACAGAAACAGATGTGCTTGTTCTTGAAATGTATGTCACACTGCATGTCAATTCGATTAATATAACTTAACGTGTAGGCTTCACAGACAAAAATGCTGCAAGCTGGAATCGTAATGAAAGAATACACAGAAGCTAACAAGAGTTAACACCCAGATCCTAGATATCTTAACTTGCAAACTTGTTTCAAGGGTATAAGTGAAATTTATTATCATATGAATATGGTTAAAAATGAAAAGTTAATCCAATAATATCTCCAGGATTGTAACAATCAAATACATAGGGTGAAATGATGCATTTATTATTTACAGCATGAGTTCTCCTTTTCCCTCTCTTACACTTTTTCACATGCTCAACATCAGAATTTGGAAAACTTACTAGAATCCCAGAGTTTCCCAGCCTGTTGGGTAATGTAAGAAATAGTACAGGGTCTGTCTAATAAGGATGGAAAGAATTTTCAAAAATATTCAAAAAAGGGTTGGGAGACCCTGACACGAAGAATCCTAGACTGATGAGAATCCTTGCAGTTGAGGATATTTTTTTCTGTGCAAAATTTGCACATAGGTTTTGTTGTTGGTTTTTTTGTTTTTGTTGGGGAATAAAACTGTAAGTTCCTTGCAAGGAACAGCATTTCCCTATGCAGAAACTAGTATTTCTATGCAGAAATCCAAAAATCTGTTTCCTGCACTGAATGTTCTGCTTTCTGCACATAACACACAGACATACACAAAACCCTTATACAAATTTCACAGAGTAAGTCTCAAACTGCAAATAGTCTTGTGAAACTGCATAGTGTTGGAAAACGTTATTTCAGTGGGAAGAAATTTCTAAACTTACTTGTTGCTTCCTTTGAGAATGAAATTAGTGAATATCTTAGTTGGTGCTAATATCTTACTATCCTACTTGACACTAGACACTCATAGGATATTTACTAGAAATTAGTAAGTATCCTACTAAACACTAGCAGACTGATTAAACTGGCAAAGCAGAAGATTGTTGTAGTTTTTGTTAACCTGCTTTTACACCAAAGGGTGGAAGATCAATATATGCAATCAGGGACAAAGACAATCAAGCAGAACACCACAGCAATACATGGAATGAAATCCCAACACCCCGCCACTTGCTACCCATCTCAGCACCTTAAACACATCTCAGTGGCTTAAGATGGTGAGTCAAAGAGGAAGGTCTTCAACCATTTACGAAAATGGGTGAGATCCTTCTCCAGCTGGAGGTCCAAAGGAAGATCTTTCCACAAATGTGGAGCCAGATCTTGAAAGGCTCACAGCCTTGACAGAGCTGTACGCATTGGTGGAACGGACAATAATCCTTTGCCTGTAGATCTCAAATTTCTAGATCGAATATACCACACAAACAGAGCTGCAAGGTACTGAGGGAGGTTAGAACGCAAAGCTTTAAATACCAAGACCTAAAGTTTGAAACAGGCCCTGGCCTGAACTGGTAGCCAGTGAAGGGATCTGCAGGGAGAAGAAACAGGTAAATACTTCGGCAGATCTAAAACAACCCAGACAGCATTGTTCTGAATTAAAACCTGAATTAAAACCAGCATCGTTCTGAATTAAAACAAGCTGAATAACAACCATGCCTGTGTCTGCATATACACAGGGTCAACAGAGAATGGAAATATACTTAGCCTTCTTTTTAAAAAATATAATATGGCTTCACATATAAATTACTTGTGCATAATTACATTAATGGAGGAAACAGAGAAAAAGGTTAAATAGCTGGAGGTTAGATGCAAGAAGAGAACAGGTATGACAAAGCAAACAGGAAGTCTGCAAGAATTCAAACAAGAATATGTGAGCAAAGGAAAGCACAATTAATACTAACTCTGCTGTCTAGGGGATTATGGGAGTTATACTCTGAAATAAAACTTTGCTCAGCTCCACTCACAAGCATAACAACAGCATATCAAGTGAAATGGAGGTGGCCAGAATATTGATTTCTTAATTTCATTTTTCATCCCCGTAGCTTATTGCACTACTATATTCCATAGCTGCTACCCTGGAATAATAGTACCCCAGACTCCTGGCAGACTGACTGATCCAGATGAGAGACCTCATTTCAGTGATAAGCATTCCCTAAATAGTAACAAATCCAAGTATTTACTATTCCATTTACCATTCTGTTTGTGTGCTCAGTGTATCTTAGTATCTCTTGAGTGCCAAAATGAAAAACAGCAGCCTTTGCAATGATACTGAGAAACAGAGACATTGATGTCCTCTGGTCTAGAGAATCCAGTGTGAAAGCAGATTTGTACATGACAAGTGTTTGCTGAGCAATGAACCATAGTAAGTGCACACGAGATGGGGGCCCAGACACATACTGGGATGTGCCTTCAGGTGGATATGCCATCTCCTTGCACTGAACTGAGTCCAGTTGTTTGTACATTCAAATGAGCACGTCCATTCCCATGTTAGTGCAACTAAACTAGCCATACCTAACTTCTTTATTGAAACATGATTAGAAGTGGGTCTGCAGGCTGGAATTCAGGAGATATTTCTTCAGCTTCAGGTGATATGACCTACTATTATCAAGGAACTCAATAAGAGAGAATTTTTCTATCATCTCAGTCACAATGGGTGACACCTGACACTCTGTGAGTTCACTGGCATCAGCGCATGCAGTGGAAGTTCCTCCTTTCTCTCTTCTCCCCATCACTCTTGTGCCCTCTCCAGCACATTGTTGGAGTTTGTGATGTGCCCAGGATGGAAGAGACATCCATTTTGCCAGAGCAGTTTGTTCCAATGACAGACAGACACCTCTGGATTTTACCTACTGCTTTTAATGGAGTCATCCTTGGCTACAAATCACCAAGTAAAGAAATCACACCATGTGCACTCGTGCATGAACCAGGCTTTTCTTTTCAGGAAGAGGGCAGTATTCATGCAGCCAGCAGCCCTAGCCAGACAACCAGTGAAGATGAATGCTGGAGAGTTGCAGTCCAAAAGCATCTTGGGGTAGGGGGCACATGATTCCCATTCTGCTTTTCAGGAATGCCTTTGGGTTAAAATGAATATTGTGCAGCGCAAGAGGAAGAACTGGATGTCTAGTACAGGTCTTCACTTATTGCTGTCAAATCTTGCGATTGCTGCAGCTACTGTTATTTGTTTTCGTATGTGGCCATGTCAGATTTGAAATTATTGAACTTCATATTACCCTAGTCCAATAAAGAAGAAAGAACACAACCTTTCAGTTGTGTAAGTGCTTTACCACAGCAGTAAGTGAACAGGTCATGGAGTTTCTCTCATGAATGTCACCACAGCTATCACTTCCACCACAGCTGGTCCCATAGCTTGCTTCAGCATTGTTCAGTCATGCAAACCAGTCCTCAGACAGTCATTAATAATGTCGATGGTCCACAAGTCATGCTCTAATTAATGTTAATTAAGTGAGAATGAGTGACCATCAGACTGGACCCAGTTAAGATATTGCAGACTTTTCCTGTAAGCCTCATTACAGGTCTCCTTGGCTTACTTTCTGTTTCTACAACAGCTGCTTGTGGTCAATGGCAGTGTATCTTCTACCCTCTACCTCTTGTGTTCATGAACTCAGAGAACCTGTCCATTTACAGTAAATCATTCACAGCAGCTCTCCCCCCTCCCCATAAAAACAATTTGGTTAAATCTTGCACAAGCTGGTGTCATGGAAAGTTTGTCTACAGACACCTTTGTGGGCTGCCTCTCCTACTTCCTGAGTTTTCATATCCCTCATTCCAGATTCCAAGCATATTGCTGTGCCTGGTGACTGCCGTGACCTCATTTATAAACTTGGGGAATTACACTGCTTCTTCTCCAGAAAATGTCATCTTATAGGGTAGGTCTATCTAGCAATATGTGAATAAAATGACTGTTGACAGTTGCCTTCAGTAAGCATGTTCAGCCTCAAACCCATCCATCTTTTTGTTCATGATTAACTCCAGAACTGTTCAGTCTCTGGACACCTTTTTTTTCCACAGACATTTATATTTTTGTTAAATCTACCAAATAATACAACAGCAGCAGCAGCAGCAGCAACAACTACAACAATGGGGGAAAAAAGCTCTTATGTCTTATGAGACTACATGGGAGAAAGAAGAGAAGCTTTTAGCTAGCTGACAATGTATACAACTTGAAAGCACACAGTAACAACCCATTGGGAAACCTACACCTTAAGTTGAGAGCCAGCGTGGTGTAGTGGTCTGAGCAGTGGACTATAACTCTGGAGACCAGGGTTTGAATTCCCACTCAGCCCTGGAAACCCACTGCTGACCTTGGACAAGTCACACTCTCTCAGCTCCAGAGGAAGGCAAAGGCAAACTCCCTCTGAACAAATCTTGCCAGGAAAGACCAGTGATAGGTTTGTCTTTGGATCTCCATAAGTGGAAACAATTGGAAGGCACACAACAGTAGTACCTTCAAATCACACTGTGTCAGAACCTAAAACTTTTAAAAAACACATTATAATGAAAGTAGTGTCTGACTCCATAAAGGTTAAACAGGATCTACACAAATTCCTGGAGGTATGGCATAGCGGGTGCAGATATTTACCATGCATTTTGGTCACACCTCCTAATAAGAAAATTTTGAATTTCTGTTTCCGAAGTTGTTGAAAATGTAACAGGCTGTTTTGCCATTGATATTCTCCCACTATATAAAGGGGATAATGCAATCAGAATATATAGAATTAATGGCACATATATTAAATATTGCACAAATGTACATCTCTGGGAACTTTTTGTTAAAGAAAAAACAAAGACAAGAACGGATATACAAAATATGGCATGTATGGTAAAGCTGACTGAGATCATTAGAGTCCATTGTCTAAGACCGTTAATTTTATCATACAGTTCTCTTTTGATGGGATTTCCACCTTCTTTCACTTCTGTGCATTTAATTGTGCTGTAGTGGTCATGTTTCATAGGCCATTTCCGCACGGGGTATTTGAAATGATGCAGTCTGTCCTCCAGGGAGGAAGTCTGCACCTGGGAGCGGACTGGGTATGGACTACTTAACGTAGATCTGCACCTCAGCCCACTTCGGAACAACCCCAAGTGGTCGTCCAGCGTGCTTTTGAAAAACCTGTTTCATTAGGTTTTTCAAAAGCACGGAGCGCTCCAGTGCGAGCCTGCTCCCTTGTGCAGATTTGCAGGCTCGCACCAATGCAATCCTGCGATCTGCAGGGGGCAGGCTTTAGGCTGGCGAGCTTCAGCGGTTGGTCGACACCCTTGACCAACCGGAAGCCACCATTTTTGACCCTGGAGCAGTGTGGAGTGACAAGCACGCACTGCTCCGGAGCAGCCTGGACCAGACCAGGGAGCCATAAGACCCGGTAAGTAGCGGCATGGGGCCATTCCCTCGCCCCGTGCAGAAATGGCCATAGTATCTTGCCACGCTTCTTCTCCAGTTGACAAATACAATACTGGTTTCAATTGTGCATTAGCTTTCAAGATTTCATACACCACAGAAGGTATTTCATTGTAGAATTTTTTTGGCCTTTTCATCTGCCCACCACATATGATAAAATGATCACACTTGTTTCTTACATTTCCAACATTTTAGAAACCTCTTTATGCATTTTGGCCATTTTTTTCTGGTGTCAAACACCAGTGATACATCACCTTGTAAAAGTTCTCTTTAAGATCATGAGATAGTATAAATTTAATTCCCTTTGACCACATTTTTTTGCATTTTCCCAACTGACCAACATTTTATATTATGCATTTTCCCAACTGACCAACATATTATGACCAACATTTTGTGCTCATTTTCTCATGCAGTCTTCTTCCATCTCTATTTTGAACAAAAATGTATACATTTTAACAATCAAGTGTTCCTCATCAGAGCACAGCTGTTTCTCAAATTCTTATTAGGTCAACTAAAAATCATACAATTTTTTGTTCAGTTTGAATCTTCCTATTTGCTGATATGAGAACCTTTGAAAACTGTAACCTTCTGACTTTAATCTTTCAATCGATTTGATTCTAAGATGTTCTTGTTCAGATTCCAGGAGCTTTTGGTAAGTTGCCCATTTTTCCTTTGCTGTTGTCTCCTTCCTATAAAAGCCTCTTGTGATGATACCTACAGGGGTGTTTTAGAGCATAACCATATTATAATTTATAACTATTCCACACTCTTAACAAAGCACGGCTCACATAGTGATTATTAAAATCTGCATTCATCCAAACCTCAGTTCATGCTTAGAATGACCTTTCTTGATGATTTCAGGGTTCAAACAGGCTCATATAGGAAGATATGGTCTTGCAAGATAGCCTGGACCTGAGCCAAATGCAGCCATTTGAGTAGTATGAATAAGTATCATTGTCATTCTCCTGGTTTTATCCACTTCCCAAGAGTCTCTAGAGATTCTGTTTCTGTGTGCTGAACGGGCATACTTTGTCTTTTGTGGATAACCATGTAAGTAAATACACGTGAACACTAAGGTACCATTTAACTTGCCAAGGTGTATTTTAAATTGTTTATACTGTAGGATGAAAAAAAATCATCATCACCACCACCACCGCCACTATCTTTATGTGTCTATTGACTTCAAGAGGATTCAGGGATATACTGTATGGACTCTGATACAGATTGGAAGCGACTGACTCAACCAAGGTCTCCCTCAGACCATGATTTGGGCTTCCTGATTCCTGTTCCTCTTCTTGCCCCTTCCTCTTGTACTTTTTTGGTGTGTGTGGGAGGGAAGAGTTAAAGAGACAATGACAGAGGTGGTGGAGGGTTGGCTCAGAGAGTAAAAAAAAATCCTGCTATCCCTTTTTCTACCACTATTGCCCCCCCCCCCATGTATCCATTTGATGTTTTGATGCATCTCTCTCTCTCTCTCTCTCTCATTCTTTGGGGGGGGGGTGCTCATAGGCAGCAAGAGGCTCCCAGCCTCACAAAGATCAACGACAGACAAAAATCAAACTAAGATCTTAAGCAGAGGAAAGTTTCCAACAGTGTCTTCCTTCTTCCTCCTTTTCCAAAACTTTTAAACCTCTCTTGAAATTAACTAGTAAATTTTTTTTGGAGGAGTGGTCTTTCCAAGCATAGTGGCATATTGCTGTAGACCAAGACTCTAGAAAGGGTTTTAAAAACTAAAAATTACAAGTAGTCCTGCGACTGACTTCTACCATATATGTCTCTAAATGTGTCCAATACCATGGTGCCAATGACAGTCTCTAAAGTCTCATCATAATTAAAATGTTTGGCATTTGCCTCTGGTTTGTGCCATGGGAACAGTTTGCTCTTACTTTGATTCTTAGCTGTGATCTGAACATGGCTTTTTTTTTCTTTAAATATACTTCCTTATCTATTCAGAGGAGCATTATCAAGTCCTCCTAATGTTTCAGGAAATCTCTTTGGTTGCCTGTCCATCCCAACCTCAGTTGTAAAGACAGGTTTGAATCCATGAACCAATCTTTGATATGAGACATGAATGAGAAACCTAAACAATTAGGTTTCTGTTGTAACAATTGCTATTTTTTCCTTTTGACTTTGGGCTGCAGGAAACTGAGATACAGTAGTGCGCACCAAAGATGGAAATTCTTAATGGCAAAGCTGTTGTGACTTGACTTCATTTGTAACTTGCAATTTGTGTTTTGTTACATTCTAACAAGTCCCCACCCTTTCTCTCCCTTTGTTTATCTTTGTGTAATGTTTCCTTAGGGGATGAATTTTGGATAGAAAAACATCCACTTGAGATGGTTGCCCTGATTTGTCATGTTTTCTTTTCTTCCATGTTTTGTAATATTTTTGAAGTATAGCTGACTTGGAGGATGTTTTATAGACTGTCTACGTTAGGTTATTTCAGGGCATTGACATGCTGTGATGGGTGTGTACAAAGCAAACTAGGAACACCACGGAAGTGGGAAGGATGTTCCTGGCAGCTGCTCCTTAAACAGAGCTTAGATTTATTTGAATTGCTTTTGATGTTTTAATTGCAATATTGATTCATTCTCAGAGCAGTAGTTCTGGTTTATCTTACTCATAATTTGTATACATTGTTTTCCTTTTCTTTAGCACCTCCGCTCCAGAGCCATAGAACCATAGAGTTGGAAGAGGTCTCATGGGGCATCTAGACCAAACCTCTGATCAATGTAGGATCTCCAGCTAAAAGCATCCTTAGCAGGTAGCTGTCCAACCTCTTTTTCAAGATGTTCAGAGAGGAGACCCAATCACCTTGTTGTATAGATGTGGAGGGAAGTCTTTGAGCCAGTGAGATACAATGACATTATCATGTTCACTGGATCAAAGATGTCAAAAGGTTAAAGTGAACCATAGAATCTGGAACTACTACTGCTGCTACTAGCATAGATTATGGGCATGCCCTGCTTGTTTTTGATGTGAAAGATCACATATGATACCAGTGACACATCAACACTTGGGAAACCACAGTTCTTCTAAGCAACCAAGCCAAATTAGAGTTTTGCTTCAAATAACAATATCTTGAAGTATCCTCACTGTGGATGGAGATTGGAAATGTTACTCTCTCTCTCTTCTCCCAGAATTGCCTAGTCATTGGTCACTCTAGCTGTGAGATTCTAAGAGTTGTAGATCAAAAAGTAACTCTTCTGAGCTATGTCATAGTCACCCCTAAATTAATACATCCCTTTCATTTAAGGCTTGGTGTAGTGATGTGTTCTTGTTGTAACTGCTGTCACGTTGACTTTGACTTAATGGCAACCCTATGAATGAGAGACTGCTAAATAACCTTATTCTCAACTGCCCTATTCTTGTCTTACGGATTCAGGGGGAACTCTTAATTGAGTCTATCTATCTGTATTGCAGTCTTCCTATTTTCCTACTGCCTTCCACTTTACCAAGTATTATTGTCTTCTAGTGAGTCAGGTCTTCTCATGATATGGCCAAAGTATGACAGCCTTAACTTAGTCATCTTGGCTTCTAGGGAGAGTTCAGGCCTGATTTACTCTAGGACCCATTCTTTGGTCTTTTTAGCAGTCCAGAGTATCTGTAGAACTCTTCTCCAGCAACACATTTCAAGGGAGTTGATTTTCTTCCTATTAGCTTTCTTCACTGTCCAGCTTTCACCACCATACACAGAAATTAGAAATATGATGGCATGGACAATCCTAACTGTAGTATTCAACAGTACATCTTTAAACTTGAGGGTCGTATTTAGTTTCTTCATGGCTGCCTTTCCAAGTCATAGTTTTCTTCTGATTTCTTGACTGCAGTCTCCATTCTGACTACTGATTGATCCAAGGTATGGACAATCTTGAACTATTTCAATATTTTCATGGATTACTTTAAGGGTATGTAAATCATCTGCCATCATTATTTTTGTTTTCTTAATGTTCATCTGCCTTTGCACTTTCTGTCTTGACTTTCTTCAATAGTTATTTCAAGTCTTTGTTATATTCTGCTACTAATATGGTGTCATCTGCCTATCTTAAATTGTTGATGTTCCTTCTTCCACTTTACATGTCTCCTTCCTCTGAGTCTAATCCTGCTTTATGTATGATATATTCAGCATTTGAATTAAATAGATAGGGTGATAAAATGCAGCCTATTCTGACCCTCTTGCCAATTGGAAATCATTCCATTTCTCTGTATTCTGTCCTAAGGCAGCCTTTTGTCCTGCATATAGGTTACAGATCAGGACAAACAATGTTGTGGCACACCCATTTCTTTAAGAGTAATCCATAGTTTGTCTTGATCTGCACAAAAGATTTGCTATAATCTATAAAGCACAGGCAATTTTCTTTTGAAATCCTTTGGTGTGCTCAGCATGTCAACAGCCTAACATCCTTTTGGCAACTGGACTCAAGCAGAGGACAATTACAAGTAGCACTCCTTTTCCCTAGTAGCTTTTGAGTACCATCAGACCTGGAAATCTCATTTTCTGGGACTATCTCCTGATTCATTTTGGACTGTCTCATCATTGAGTTTTCTTGCTAAATGATCTTCAAAAGAAAGTTTATTATGCCTTCTCTGTGCCGTACTAACAAGCATTAGCTATGATGCCACTGCCATTTTCTCTGAGAGGTTCTCTGCCACTGTCACCCATCTTTTGCTGCTGCCCAGTAGCTGTTTGGCACATTTAGTCCAGCTCCTCAGCAAAAGTCTATCAGAGAATAGGTACCCTACCATCAGTGCTGCTGCCATCAGCATAGCCTCTTGCCCCACAGGACCACATAATTCACCACCATGGAAAGGTAGTACCATTGGTAGTCATGTGTAGCCTACTTTAAATTAGAGATAAGTGTCTTGCACCAACCGTCCTGAGATTGTTCCAGAGGTGATCCAAGTCATTTTTACTCACTGGTTTCACCAATCACAAATCCGATAATTTCCAAAGGCAATCAAACATTTGTTGATCTCCCAAACAAGGCAACTGCCAACCCAAACCCTCCCCTCCTGTTCAGCCTTTTGATCTCTCCAACCTTTTGGCCTTTGTTCAAAACTATCCAGGGGCCTTTCATCCTACTATATTACAAGGCTATTATCCAACTTCCATGGCTGAACCCTATGAAATCCTGGGAACTGTGGTTCAAAGAGAGGTAATTAGAACTCTCATCCAGAGAGTGCCTCTGACGAAACTACAGGCCCTGGGGTTCCATAGGGTGCGGCTATGGCAGGTAGAGGGGAATCATGGTGCTATAACTGTGTAGTATGTAGGGTCCCAGTGCAGAATGGGCAGCATCCCAGTTGCAGGGAGAAGAAATGAAGGGAGACTGTAAGCTCTTGATTTTTCTTCTCTATGGTGAGCTCAGTTGGAAGCCCATGAGGAAAAGCATTTGCAGCCACTGAGCAGGAGCACATGTGGGCTTAGCTTGTATTTCAGGCTGTGACATTATGCTATTGCACTTCACACTTTCTCTAGAAGTTAGCAAGCATTTGAAGTCACTGTTGCTCTTGGTTACAAGTTTCTATGCTCCTCCAGAAATATGCAAGGACTGCATTCACTTAAATAATACATAAATAAAAAGCAGAATGTGCTGCATAAAGCCAGCTTCTTATCTTTTCCTTGTTTGAATATATTTCACCTTAAAAAGCCTTGGAGAACTAACACATAAAGCAAACACACCCAGAGATTTAACATCTGGAACTTCTGAGTAACATTTTCCAAGTCTCTTATTCTGTAGCACAATTTTGGCATAACACCTTATGATTCTCACAGATAGTAGTGACCCGGAGGCTCCTGCAATATTGTCCTCATTCTGCCAAGACAGTTAAGGGAATATGAAGAAAACTGTCTCAAGGAATTGAATTACATGGTAGTTTCTTCCTCCTTCACCCCCTCTCTGGTAGGATCCAATGCACCGCCTGCTTTTTGGGCTGTTTCCCAACTCACAGTGAAAGCATGACTTACTGTACAAAACAGATCCATTTCCTGTCTCTTCTCCTTACAGGGTGAGAGAAGGCCTCCTTGAGCCAAAACAGTAGTGTTTGTTTGGAGGCAAACAGGATGCTAATGGAGAGCTGTGCCAAATACTTAGTTCAGAAGAGAAGGTAAAAATACACAGAAGCTGTTGTGGTTTCTGTGTGACATAGCAGAACACATTCTCCAATACAGCCAAAGTTATTTCTGCAGAGAAACAGATTTTGGATTTCAAAGCCATGGCCTTTCCATCATGACCTCAGAGACACTGCTCTATTCCGTTAGCATCAAGCTTATCTGAAGGCACTCCTTTAGTCCTGAAGATCTATTAAGGAGAGGAAAGAATGCAACTGAGGGATTGTTGCAAATATCACCAGGGAGATTATCAAACAACCTTGCTGAATAATCTTTCTTTGGTACCTCAAAGCCTTGGAAGAGACTATGGAAATGTGTACAATGAATATGACTTCATGAAGACAAACTGATTAAGCTTCAGCCAGAGCCAAAGCAGTTGACCCAGATTTCTTATCTGGGCAGGAGGAAGCGAAAGTGCTTCAGAGCTACAATGAGACATTTCTCCATTTCTTCCTGAAGAAATAAGAAAATAGGTGAAATCCCCCCCCCCCCCCATGCAGGTAACATTTCACTTTTCCCCTCACCCAGGCATTCACAAGTGCAAATTTAAAATGATCACATGAGGGTGCATTACACTGAGATCACTAGTCTATTGCTCTCAGTGATCCTGATGCCAACTGGCAATTGCTTTCTAAGGCATCCAGAAATTGTAATTCCCAGTCCTTAGATCTCAGAAAAGTTATTTTTTGAATTATGGCTCTGAGAATCTCCCAGCCAGCATCGACAATGAACATGCTGAATGGGGGAACTTTATGAGTTGTAATCCATTTAAAAAAAAAAACAAAGCAAAAAACTGAGCTCTTGTCCTACTATCTGAGAGAATCTTTTAAATTAAAATTGAACCTGAGCCCTTCTGTAGGCCAAACATGCACTCTCCCTCTGAGCTATGTTCCTGTATGAAGTTGAGGTATCAGCTTCCCCTTGGTAGCATGGATTGAGGGATCTGACTCCGTGCCCTTAATGGGCACATCACATGGCCATGACTCTGAACTGCTGAGCTGCAATAACTTGATATTTCTTAATCATGTGCGTGAGGAGGCAGAAGCAGCTTAGGAACAAATTAGTACATATATCATACTCAAATCATTGCAGCAAAATATTCTGAAGTTTTCAAAACTAGGATTTGTTTTAAAAATATCCTCCAGATGGTTCTACTCAACCAAGAAAGTAGTAAAAATAAACTTTTAAAATACAAATTGTTGCCATATTTCAGAAAAGTGTGTGACTAAGTTCACATACCCAGCATGATTTTGACCCATCCCCCTTTTTTTTCCTTAGTGTAACAGAAGCCCCCATGGGCATGACAAACTGCTTTTGAAAAATCTGGGAGTGTAAAGGAGAGGAGAACAAGAAAAAGCAGTTTGCAATGTGGCATGGTGAGGGGCGACTGTGGGTCAAACATGTTTTAGAGGTCTTTTAATAAGCTGCTTAGAGTTCCCTGTAATATAAGTAGGGCTACATTTATTTTAACCAAATATAATAAAATTGAAAGGTCAGAAGTCCCATTTGGTATGTGCTAACCTCTGGATGGGCTGGACTGAAAGAAGTTCTCCAGGTTGCCAGCCTTCTCAATGATTTGAAGTTTGTATTACTCACAGTGGGCACCAGAGAGCGGCTGCTTGATCTACAGAGCCAACTGTTGCAAGAGACGCGGCTGAGGAGGCTGAAGGTAGCTCTCTCTCACACACTGTTCTCCAGGGGGTCAGGTAGGTAGGACCTTCCTCTCATACAGCAAACCATTTCGCCTGAGGCCCCTGGACAACAGTAAGGTCATCTCCCTTTCATTTAACGTCAGAGTTATAGGGGTAGCATTGTAGGTATGAGGACACACTTGTTTATCTGTTCAAGTATAATGTGTAAATCATTACCTATCAGACACCTGGTGCACTGTGCAATACGTTTAAAAAAAAAATTCTCAAAATGCAAGGAGAAAAATGAATGATAACATTCTGAGGCTAGCTTTAGAATGGAAGAGCAATATCAGTGATTGCAGCTAGTTAAAACAAGTTAAGTTAGAAATTAAGCTAGAACTTTTGTAATGAAAAAGCTCAACTTAATTAAATTTATTTTTTTAACTTCAGTTGAAATTTGAACATTAACTTAATTGAAGGTATTAATGAAGTTATTAATCATTAAATGAGAAATGGGGCTAAACAGCAAATATTATGTTTCTCAGCAGGTTCTATAACTGAAGCCTAGTTCTTTTGGAAGTTTTGCAAAATGGCTTCTGGCTTTTTGTCCATTCTTGATGGTTAGAGAATTCCAATGTTTATATTACACAAGTCAAACCCCTTGTACAAGTTCTAGTAGGATGAGGTATATTAAAACAGGGGTGGGAATCTGCAGCCCTCCAGATGTTACTGAACTGCAATTTCCAGCAGCCTTAGCTCACATAATGATGAATACTGGAAGTTGCAGTCCAACAACATCTGGAGGGTGGCACGATTCCCACCTCTGTGTTAAGGGCACTTAGTATGTGCAAACCTCTAGATGGGCTGTGTTAACACAGCAAATCTGTTCAATGATTTCAACTTCCCAGTTTCCATAACTGCTTGTTTTGAGCCATAACTGATGTTCCCCTACTTCCAACCCATTTCTAAAAATAAGGGATCCCTATTACTGAAACTAGGCATTTCTTTATATCTGTAAAATCTAACTGTCTTCTTTACATCCAAGTGGCTTTCCTGTGTCATACACTGAATACTACAAAGAGGCTGCTCACCTATCCTAGGAAACTAAATCTTGAAGTTCATAACCTTGTTGGTGGCATCCATGTGGGAATCAGTAAGTTTCAGAACAAGGAGGTTAATGAGATGAAGGGAAAGAGAAACAAAAAGCAAGAGAAGGCTTTTAGTACAGTGGGTGAAAAATGGAATTTATTAAAAAAATATGTAGCTGTTCCTTTTCTGTCGAGGTCAAGATAGGGATTATTTGACAGAGGAGGAGTACAATAATGGATGGCCCTTTTTTAAAAAAAAAGAAAAAAGAAAAACCTGGGAAGGTTTTTAATGCAGACATTTAACTTACATTTCAATGGCAGTTAAACATAAATATAATTGTTACATTTTCACCGTATCCAAAATGTAAGTGAATCAGACTTTTTATCTCATTATCAATTAACTAAAACAATTAATTCTTATGTGCTAAGTTTCCACTGTCTGAACAATATAATATTATACAACATGAGAATCCCAATGAAACAGGGCACTCTTTCCTGATTGTCTAATGCAGACAAGGAAATAAATAAGAAATGAACCAAAATCACCTTCCTCAGGAAGGAGTTCTATAATCCAGGTGCTGCTGATGTCAATGCTTCATCTTGGCTGTCTACCAAATTGGCTTATCTAGGTCATGGGACATACAACAGGATCTCCAATTATGATAATAAATTGTTTACTTGAAAATTATTAAATAAAGGAGCTAAATCCATAACTATCAACTGCTTCCTTGGTCCCTTGCTATATGAATAAGAAAAATATGTGACGATCTAAGTAATATTAGGTTGCTTTTTAAAAAGCATTAGTATAACTACAAAATGTCCAGAGTGCTTCATGAGGATCATCTGCCCATGCTGCCAGGACTTTCTGGGATGTGTAGTCCAAAAAGTAACATTTCCCCTTTGTATCAATGTGTTGACATGGAACAATTAAGGCTGAGAGAAAGTGGCATGATGGAGGCCACCTAATATCTTCCTTCCTTTGAACTTCCTGGTCCATAGGCCAGTGTCTTAGCTGCTTTCCTTTAGATTCAGGTGTATACCTCATCACCATCACCTAGTTTTAGTAATTTGATTTATCTGAATTTGACTCATCAGAAAAAACTGCTGCATCAGTCAATCTCCAAATGAGATCAACTGGGCAGTGTTGAGCCAAAATTATTCCCCATGTTTATAAATATTTTTGCTACTGCTAAACATAGCAAATGTTCTTTTGCTATTCCTTGATCCAATGTGTATTTAGATTTCTCTTGTCCTCAATTACTCTCAATGGCTTCATCATTAGCCACATTTGAATGGCTGGCTACACAGTGGTGTGACAACATTGCATTTGAAACATCATAATTCAGAAGACTACACCAAGAAGAAGGACGAAGGGGAACGTCATGAAAGCAGCAGCTGAAACAGGAGGAGAATGGTAAAACAATGCTGGTTACCGGAACAGAGGAAAGATGAATATTTACACCCTTTTGTCAACTTATGGGGGTGAGTGAGTCCAGATCAATAAGTTCATCCAGAAATCAAAATGATCAAATGTTGGCCATAGTCCTAGTTTTGATATATCAATAGCAATTTGGTATAGTCCTCCTAAGTTAATGGTTTCTTAGTCAAAAAAATAATGATTCAGTATGAATAATATAAAATAATAACTATTATATGTGAATGGCCATAAAATAATCACATAATTATTGTATGTAAATGACCCAAAATAATCATTTTAAAATAGTTATTAAAATAGCATTTTACAGTTCATTATAATATTTTTAACACAACTGTTGCATCCAGACCTATTTAGCTGCATCTGATTGTACTGAAATAATGTGAAAAATTAGCCAACCCTTATATCTCATTGATTTCAATTGCAAGTAAATGCTCATAGAGCTTAGAAAGTTACTTTTTACAAATAATGTTACACTTGTTCCAGTGGTTTTGAAAGTAACTTATCTTTCTTTGTTGCCAATACATGGATAATTTTGAAAAGTAATTTGAAAGGTTAAAAAAAAAATCTTTTAAACTGATAGTGGTGCAAACTGAACAATTCCACTCAAAAATGTCTCTAAAAGTCCTGAAAAATGAATTCTGTGGAAATTTACCATAACCCTAGTTTGAGTTGAGTGAAAACAGCCTTCAAAACAAAACAAAAATCTTGCTCTGGTTGAGGACAAATCCTGGAGAACAAAGGTTTAATTTATTTCTTGATCTTCCTTTTGTCTGAGATATCTCTTGCTGGGAGCTGTTGAGGTATGTTTCTCAAGTGCTTAGTTAACACTTTTGAAATACAATTTTGCCATACTCTTGTTACCAAAGAGAGCAACTCACTGACAGGTAGCCATATTGATTGCAACCGATTACTTCAGAGTTCTGAGCTCTAACTGATTGGGTTTGGCTCCTGCCAATCCTTCTGTAAAAAGAACAAAGAATGGGACTTTCCCATTTTTGTTCCCCCTGGGCCCCTAACAAACAGCTTCTGGAGGCTGGGGGTTCCTTAAGAATGGTTTGGGATATGGTCTGGGAAATGCAGAACGGAGGGGATTTGGCAGAAATTGTCCCTGTTACATGAGCAGAAAAATAACTTAGAATCTGCCATGGTCACCTTGTAGGCAGCTATGACAGCAGTATTACTAAATGTGTGTGTATTAAGTCTCTGCAGCAAGGGACAAAAATACTTCCATGTTTCATTGATAATAAGGAAGAGCTGGCGGTGGCTAAGAAGCAACAGAAACAGTAGTAACATTAATGTGCCTAGTATGAAAAAGAGGACAGATTTCTGAAAACAGAAAATTAAAAAGAAACACATTAATGTTTGTGGTCAGTTCCCAACAAATGCCCTGTTCAAAGGGAACCAATTGCATTTTTAACTGAAATATATGACAGATAGCTGGGTCTCTAACGTTTTTCACTGTTAATAAGGTCGATATGGAACAGAGCTCCTTTAGAATATATATGGTAAAGTGGAAATGCATGCTTTGATGACTGCTATAAAGCAGGCCAAAGATATGTCATGTTCAATTAATGTCAATAAGGAACATCTGTATTTAGGCACCCAAGTTACTTAATGCAAACATTTCATAATTATATACTCTAGCACACACAGAGCATTATGAGATGTGGTGTCCCAGTGTGAAAAATATTCGCATTTTTCAGATCAGTCAGCAGTCTTGGTCTGGCTTTGGCTCAGCTTGTCGTCTCCCCGTAAGAGTATTCCTTTATAATATTGAATTAAGTACAATCCACATTTTTTCTCTTATCTGTGAAATCTTGTGGCTGCAGTTTGACTGTTTTTATAAAATGAAAGATCCAAGCGCAGAAAAAGCTAGGAAGGTTTTCAACCCACCCCCCTTTCTTTTTAGTGAGACACATGTGTTCCCCCCTCCCAATGGGATCTTTTAGGCTAAGAAGCAAAAGGCTCAGTCATAAAGAATGTAATTTGAAAAGCTCTAGATTTGTACTAGAGTGTACTATAGTGAACTATATGACTGTTCACAAAAGAAAATAGTGGGCTTATTTCAGTCTGTGCCCTGTAGATGCCACTGACTGTATTTAGTTCACACATGAGAGGTTTGCTGATGTGGAGGGGAGATTGATAGCAGAAGAATCCCATGGGACACTGGGATAGCAAAATGGATCATCCTTTGCCTTTCTTCAGGCTCACTATTCCCTTCCCTTTCGTATGATATGGTATCTTAAAAAGATTAGCTGAGTTGCACATATCAAGGGGCCACCAGAGATTAACCACCATGGATATATCATCATATCATCATAAACACAACACTTTTCGATGCATGCCAATTCACACTTCCTATTAACACCAGTAATCCCACACAGAAAAATCAACTATGCACATGCATGAGTAAATCAGTCCACAATACTATTTTCTTTCTCTTCTTCTTTCTTAATTTTATTCATATTCTCCTTTCATCAGGGGCTGTTTCTCATCATACAATTACAGTGCTATAATTCTACTTGAATTGCTGTGGGTGCAAACTATGGAATCCTGGGGTTTGTAGTTTGGTGAGACACCACAGTTACTTTCTGGTTGAAAATTCTGCGTACTCCCTCCTTGAATTGCAAATCCTAGGATTCCATAGGAGGTTGCCTTGGCAGTTGAAGGGGAATCATAGTGTTATAATTGTGCAGTGTCAAGTGGTTCCAGGTCTCCAAGTGGCCTTCAAATTAAAACAGATAAGGCATTATATTCACCAACGTCCTTTGGCCAAAGATGCATCTGCACCAATTCAAGACTCTGCCTAGAGATTAAAAAAAAAAAAGTAATTCGTGACAAACTCATAGTCTAGTAAATATGATACAAAAGGAAAAAAGGAATGACAAGAGGGAAAGAAGGAAATTCAGGTCTCAATTGTTAAAATTACAAAAGAAAGAAAGAGAGTGAAAGTGAGAGAGAACAGAACAGAATTGTGGGGGGAGTGCATTTTTTTTTCTTTTGGTTGCTGCCAACTTCCACTTTGAAGGAGGTAATATGCAGCAACACGCCACCTTGTCAGTTTCCTTGTATCTCAGCAATTTTCAAGGAGAAGAGTGTCCTGTTGCAAGCTGTTTTAAAGGAGGCAGTTGCAGTTTTAATATCCAGCATGATCCCTCCCTCTCTTTTCACACATGTTTTGCCAAAGTGTAGGGAGGGGTGTGGGTATGGATTGTAATCTCACCATTAAAAAAAATCATCATCATCATCATCGTCATCATCATTTTCACTAGGAGACCACTACTTGTTCAAAGAGAAAGAAGCAAAAAACATGGCATTCCTGAAATGACACTTTTCACCGGGAAAAATGAGCTCTGTGGAAATTTACCACAACCCTAGTTTGATTTGAATGAAAGCAGCCTTCAAAACAGAACAAAATGAAACAAAAATCTTGCTCTGGTTGGGGACAAATCCTAGAGAACAAAGGTTTAATTTATTTCCTGATCTTCCTTTTGTCTGAGATAGATCTTGCTGGAAGCTTTTGAGGTATGTTTCTTAAGTGCTTAATTAACCTGTAGCACATAATTGTTCTCCACTTACCTACCACTGTTGATCCAATTCTTTGAATTTCCATCAAAGGGATTCTGTTAGAATGTGTCTTGTATGGGAAACAGGTCTGGTGCCTGAAATTACCAGCATAGTAACTGAATGTTTAGTTCCCAAGCAAGTTAGTGTTACTGCTCACCCAGCCACTGAAATTCGCTCGGTATAGGTGCAGGAAACGGTACAATTTCCAAAATTATCTATCTCAGCCTACCTAAAAAGCTCTGATGAAGAATAACCAAGATGAAGTACTGTAGGTGCTATGCGTAGCCATGCTTGTCTTTTGGCTGTCTGAGTTGACACAGAAACTTTTGGCTTCAAAATGTGACTTTAGGATTGACAAGTCAGGGCTAGAAGTACGACGACTGGGAAATAATCTTGGGGAAAAAACAAACACAGGAGTCTCCCCCCTTTTTTT
This sequence comes from Cyclura pinguis, assembly GCA_030412105.1. NCBI lineage: Eukaryota > Metazoa > Chordata > Lepidosauria > Squamata > Iguanidae > Cyclura > Cyclura pinguis. The sequence goes on along the minus strand of CM059600.1, from coordinate 128,171,008 downwards.
TGATGTCCCCTCCATTGGGAAGAAAAATCACTCATCCCTCCCAACATGTTTTTCTCTTTTTTTTTCCCAAGGCCTTTTCTTGTTAGGACTGAATTTTAATTGAATCTTGGAATTACAGGATATAGAGCCACTGCTAATAAATGACTGGCTTAGTTTTTGCCAAGAATAATAAGCTGACATGCATATTTTTAGTTATTTCCCTCATGAAATGCTGGTAAAGCTTCTCTTTTTTAAAATAAATAAATAAAAAATTAGGGAAGACTTATCTTTTGAACGACGACCCTCTTTGAAATGTTTCATTTAGTAACACATTTGCCCCACATTTGTAGCCTTTAGCAGAAATGTTAAACTTTTAATATTAAGTTTGAAGATGGACACACCACTAAGAGATGTACTTTATGGCAATTTTGGCTTCTTTGACTATTCCATGGAAACTGGTGCTAACTATACTAGCATAGACTTTACACATTAACAACCTAAAAAAGAGGGGGGGGGGGAAACAAGACAAAACAAGAGACAGATATGAATAAATTTGCATATTCTGACATAGATATATGGACAGAAATTTAGAAATCTACAGTATGGTTGGTAAGAATTTGTGCCTGCTGTTCAATTTGCTGCCCAGGTGCTTAATGTTGATGAGTTCTTAAGAGTTTTGGTTTTTTTTTTTAATTAAAGTGGATTGACTCACAGAGTCCTTCAAATGGACCTAGGTGGACAATGCATGGCCTGTGTGCTGTATATAGCCTCATAAGCCTGGTTTGCCCACCCAGCTGAGATGGCAGTGTTATCTGCTGAAATCATGGCAGCTTCTTCCTTCCTCTTAATAATAATAATAATAAAATTTATTTCTATCCCGCCTCTCCAGATGGATTGAGGCGGCGAACAACAATAATGCTTTAATTACATTAAAAACATTAAAAAACATACCCAATCCTCCCCACCCACCAACCCAGCTAAAACCAACCCCCTAAAACCCACAACAATTAACAATTAATTAACTATTGAAAGAACAACAAGACAATTGGTAGGAGGCGGTGGAAGTACTGGTCTTGGAAGGCCTGTCAGAAGAGATCGGTCTTGACTGCTTTTTTTTTTAAAGACACTTGAGGAAGGAAAATTGTTTTTTTCCCCTCACAGTTTCCCAGGGATCTATGGTGCAGAAGGACATTCTAGCACCCTCCTACTTCATAGCAAGCTGACATAGTCACCAATGAAATTTGGTAGTTGCTTCCACATTTCAACAATGGAAGGAGCAGAAGGGATGGTGTAGAGGTTCTCACAGATTGGGAGATATCTATGACTACCCCTGAAACAGAAGGAACCTTCAGAGAACTATCCTTTGACAGCACATTACACAGAGGACTATGACCTCTACAGTAGAACATATGGCCTCCATAAATTTTACTTAAGTTTAAAAGGGTGAAGGGTTTAAAAAAAAACTGGTTTGCTAATTGTCACGAGATCATACAAAATATGAATGGAAATGGGCATTCCCAAGAATCATTTTGCTTCCAACGGTGGGATTTCCTCAGAGATGCATGCTTCAGCAATCAGATTAACAAATTAGGGTCATGACAAGACCAACTACAAAATAAAGCACATTAAATGCATAATATATAGGTGAGGAAAAAGAACGTGCTGACAAGTAGACATCTTTCAATGCTTGAGGAAGCAGGTCTTCTAAAATGTACTAGTTTGATTCTTAAAAGGTAACCCATTGTAACTAGAAGTTGAATCTAGAGAGAAAAGTTAGCTTTGCTAACATCAGCAATCCATTTTACTACAGCCCTGAACTATAACCACATTAACAAGGCCAGTTGCATGGGTCTAACTTACCTGTCATCTATGCAGAAAGGAGCTTGGGAGTAACAGTGTTTTGAAAGACGGGCTTTCAGGGTACAACAGCAAGAAAGCACTGCAAAAACCAAGAAGAGCAAATGAAAGAAAGATCATTTAAACTTTGAAAAAACTCTTGGGTTCTTAGTTGTGGAGATGGGAGGGGGGAAACCACAAGCAATTTATCTCTCTAATTATATTTATTATCCAGGAAGAAAGAGGTCTTAAGACAAGATCAGAGAAAACAGAGATAATTATGTTTACTCGTTTGCTTTTATAACGAAGTGTCAAATTTCAGCAGCTTCTGTGGCTTCTAAATAATCCCTACATCAAACTAGAATATATATAAATATTAATTTTGCATCTACTGTATTATTTACTATTAGATGAGTTCAAATTCTGACACACAAGGGCATATCTGATTTTGCAGACTTCAGAACAACATATCTATAGTTAGTTCATTATGAAATGATAAAAAGCAGATGAAACTGCTGGTGTTAGAAACAATATTCATGTTACACAATTAAAGCATTTCAATACCACTTTGACTGCTATCTTGTGGAATCCTGGGACTTATAGTTTGGTGAGCTATTCAGAATTGTTTGCCAGGACAGCCTAATTCTATAATGCTATAGTTCAGGGAAGTGTGCTAGGGAATTCTAAGTGCTTCACAAAACTACAAATTCTAGGGTTTTGTAGAACAGAGTTATGATAAAGTGGTATTAAACTACTGTGATTACATAATGTGGATATAAGCCTCAGTCCTGCATCCCCTCAGCATAGCATAAAATATCGACATGTGGACCTTTACTATCCTGAGCCATATACCCTCCACTCAGCTTACTGAAAAGCCTCTGAAGCAACCCCACATTCCGTTCTTCACAGGAGCAAGTACTTTTGGAGAACTTGTCTGCCTAAACTCCCAAAGTCAGACACAAAATGATCAGAGCTGATATCCCTACAAAAACCCAGTGGATCTCAGTAGTGATGTCACCATTATGTGTGTGGCTGTGGGGATGTAGCCAGATGCCTCTCTCATCCTGCCTGCTTGTCACAAAGCATGGGATGGCTGTGCTGATCTGGTTCCAGGGCTTTGGGTGCCTCAGAGGGAGGAAGGGAACACCAACCCCTGTAGCGTCCAAAACAAAAAGGGGATATCTTCACACATAAGGGAAACTGATACATGCAGATGTCCCTAACAGAATTCCAGCAACAGCCTAGCTGAGGCTATTGTGCCAGTCTAGTTGGAAAGGGGATAAAGTGAATATGCTCTGAAATGCATATGGTTTCAAGTTCAATACCAAGCACAGCCATGTTTGAGAAAGGGTATATGATGTGTGGAATCTCAGGTCTAGATTGAGGGGATGGGGGAGTGGATTATGTGGCTTTCTGAATATTATTGATATGTAACTTCCACCATTCCTCACTGTTGGCAGTGCTGGTGAGGGCAGCTAGCAGTTGCAATCCTCTGGAGGGGGGTACAAATTCCAGCATCCCAATTCAGTATAAGACAGCTCCAAATGTTCTAATTTATCGATGCGGAAATATTATGTAATTATAACATATCTGAAATAAGGAGATCAAAGTGCCAAGATTCTGAGACAAGCATACTCTTCAACTGTTCCAGTTTGGCAGGGCCTGGCTTGATTAGTTCTCTGTTACCCATTTTTTCAGCTGCTTTTAAAACTTCCTAGTTTCTCTTCTCCCACTTTCCCCCCTTGTCCTCAACTCATTTCAGGTGCTGCAAACTGGGTTCAAAGTACAGAATTAGTATGCACCCAATTACTGCAGTAGGAGAAGAGGAAAGGAAGGGGCAGAATCTTGCCCTTCCAAGTAGGGTCAGTCTGTTCTTTCTCATTAATGATGTTTCCCATCTTGACTACAGTCTGATGTTGACTGACTACATGTGTAGTGGTTTTGATCTGTGACATATTGGACGATATGGAGAAAACCTGTTTATCTAGTCTACTTATGTTTGTCCACAGGAACCTAAATTAATTGCCTATAGCAAGATAACTAGCCATGTCATGTGTGTTCAGATCATGCACACATCAACTATAACCATTCAAGTAAGGATGTGGAAGGGAAAACTCAAAGAATTTCTATGCATTTGGGATATCATCCTGGAACAAATGCTTACACAATACCTAATAAAGTTGCTCCCAGGATGTGTTACCAATTAATAGGATTCTGTCTCCTCGATCACCTTCTCCCTTTAAACACTTTGAGCACATAAAATTTACAGAATTTGTTTGATTCTCCTCCCATCCACATTCTATTCCCTCCATTACTCCAATAAAACACTGAAAATCAAAGAAACTCCAGTGCATTTGTAAGTTCTAATTATAACATGACAGAAGCACATCACACATCAGGACTGGCTCACTTCCAGGGGAAGGAGTTGTATTTTTCACGTGGTAGAAAGTCCCTTATTGTACAATTGTTGGTTTTCCTTTTCCCCTTTCAAGTGCCAACATGATTTTAAAAAACAAAACAAAACCTTATTTCACAAGTGGGGGATTTCTATGAGGAAATAACTGATAAGTAGATCTGGATAACTGTCAAGAAACATTGTGCAACTGAACTCCTCTTTTTTAAAAAAAATAATAAAATGATTATGCTAAGGAAGTTGATTAAGTTTTGCATCTCAAGACTACAAAGCTATGAATTTAGCAAAACAACAGTAGGGGTCATTATGGACCTTGCTACTGCGAACGATACATTGAATAGCTGAACTTTTGAACACTTAACTGCATGAATAGGAAGTTAGCACACCTTGAAAGTCTGCTAATACAAGGATACCATAAAACATAGAGGTCTACTTTCTACTAAGATTAAAATTAAACTGAATGGATAACAAAGACATGTTGTTGTGAATTTATTCTGACTAGATGACTGCCCAGGTAAGAAGTATTTTCAGTTACGAAGAAAACAATCTTCAGATAACATGTTGTTAATTAGCATACCTATATGTTGACAAATACAGGCTACGTTTATAATATGACTCTGAAATTGAACAGTGCAAAGAAGACAGGATTAGATTGACTTAATATATAGGAGATAATATGTCTCTGAAAGTTTGGAAGAGTTTATAGAGTGATGTGGTATTGGTCCAGACTTCAGATTCTCTGAAGGACCTAATGAGAGTTGGCTTGAATCTTAAAATCTTGTGAAGGGGGGAACTTTCCCTCTCTTTCAACATCATCATAGCACAGTGAGCAAGGATATTCAAGAAAGCCTTCTTAGCAGCTACTCCTCCACTGGGGAATTTTCTCTCACGGGAGACTAGGGCCATTTCTACACAAGGTTGATACATCGTAGCAGTGTCGAATTCTTACCCTCCGGTCTGCACATTGTACTGTTTTAGCAACGGAGTTTTCTTTGTGGTTCTGCACGTTTTCAGCTCCTGGAACAGTTTACTGCAGTTCACTGCAATGCGAAACTGCTGTATGTGAAAACCGGAAAAACTCCGATGTAAATCTCCCAAACCAGTTCTGCTTCGTTTTTTGCCTACATGCAGAAGAGCAGCATTGATTCACATCACAGAAGTGGCCGGCTATGGGTGTTCCCAGGCTGCCCCTTCCATCATTTCTGTCCCTATCTTTCTCTGCCCATCAAAGGACAGGCTGCCGTCATTATTGTCTTCTTGTGTTAAAGGGACAGTGGGAAGACAGTCAATCTGGTAATGGACTGTTAAAATGTGTTTTTTTTCCACTTATCAATGAACATTCGTTCCTACGCACAAACGTAGCAACACAGAAATGTGTTAAAAATGTGTGTGTGTGTTTTAAAAAAAAGACCAATCAGTGATGGCGGGGCAGAGTGAGGGAGGAGAATGGGAGTGGCCAGGGACTTGCTGTTGTGGATGCAGCAACCGCTGTTCTCTGCAGTAGTCCAATGTAAATGTGTGTGTGTGTGTGTGCAGACACGCACAGTTTCTGAATTTCTGAATTCAGTTTCCAAATCTTGACACTGCTTTTGACACGCAGTGAACTGCTCCTCCCCTCCCTTGCAGAAATGGCCTAGGTTGGTTCCTTCTGTGATCTCTCTTTGCCACTAAGAAAATACATCTATTTAAACTTACTTTGATTTTTACCTGAGTGTGGTAGAAGGATCTTTTTATGAGGTGTGTAGTACTGTTAGGCTTTGTATGTATTTTAAACTGTTTTAAATTTTTAATAAAATTGTCTGTTCAAATTAAAACACACACACACACACACACAACTTTGACACTTTATGTTGTTTTAACTGTATTTTGTTGTACTGTAGGCCACCCTGAGGAGAAAGGTGGGATATAAATGCAATCAATCAATAGATAGATACAATTACTCTTTGAATATGACTATTAGAAAATAAAAACAATAATATACGTTATAGCACTACCATATTAAGAAATAATAGAATCATAGAATCATAGAAATGTAGAGTTGGAAGAGACCACATGGGCCATCCAGTCCAACCCCCTGCCATGCAGGAACACCCTCAAAGCACTCCTGACAGATGGCCATCCAGCCTCTGCTTAAAACCTCCAAAGAAGGAGACTCCACCACACTCTGAGGCAGCATATTCCACTGCCGGACAGCCCTGACTGTCAGGAAATTCTTCCTGAGATTCAGGTGGAATCTCCTTTCCTGCAGCTTGAATCCATTGCTCCTTGTCCTGGTCTCTGGAGCCGCAGAAAACAAGCCCTCTCCTTCCTCTACATGGCATCCCTTCAAATATTTAAACATAGCTATCATGTCCCCTCTTAACCTTCTCTTCTGCAGACTGAACATACCCAGCTCTCTAAGTCTATCCTCATAGGGCTTGGCTTCCAAGCCCTTCACCATTTTGGTTGCCCTCCTCTGGACCTGCTCCAGCTTGACCATGTCCTTCTTGAATTGGGGTGCCCAGAACTGGACACAGTATTCAAGATGAGGTCTAACCAAAGCAGAGTAGAGTGGTACCAGTACCTCCCTCGATCTAGACACCATACTCCTATTGATGCAGCCGAGAATTGCGTTGGCTTTCTTGGCTGCCGCATCACATTGCTGACTCATGTTCAGCTTGTGGTCTATTAAGACTTCTAGATCCCTTTCACACGTACTGCCATCCAGCCACGTGTCCCCCATCCTATATTTCTGCGTTCCATTTTTTCTACCTAAGTGTAGGACTTTACACTTCTCTCTGTTGAATTTCATTTTGTTAGCTTTGGCCCAGCTCTCCAATCTGTCCAGGTCATTTTGAATTTTGATCCTGTCCCCTGGCGTATTAGCAACCCCTCCCAATTTGGTGTCGTCTGCAAATTTGATGAGCATGCCTTCTATTCCTTCATCCGAGTCGTTGATGAAAATATTGAACAGCACTGGGCCCAGGACAGAACCCTGTGGCACCCCGCTAGTCACTTCTCTCCAGGATCAAAAGCAGCCATTGGTGAGCACCCTTTGGGAACGGTCAGTCAACCAGTTACAGATCTACATGACAGTAGCCCTGTCCAGCCCACATTTTACTAGCTTCTTTGCAAGAATGTCATGGGCAACTTTGTCAAAGGCCTTACTGAAATTGAGATATGCTACATCCACAGCATTCCCTTCATCTATCAAGCTAGTAACTCTATCATAAAAAAGAAATAAGATTAGTCTGGCATGACTTATTTTTGAGAAATCCATGTTGACTTCTCGTGATTATCGCATTGCTTTCTAAGTGATTAGAAACTGACTGCTTAATGATCTGCTCCAGGATCTTTCCGGGTACTGACATCAGGCTGACTGGGCGATAATTATTTGGGTCCTCTTTTTTTCCCTTCTTGAAGATGGGGACAACATTTGCGCTCTTCCAGTCTGCTGGAACTTCTCCTGTCCTCCAAGATTTCTCAAAGATTATAGCAAGTGGTTCCGAAATGACCTCTGCCAGTTCTTTTAATATCCTAGGATGCAATTCATCTGGCCCCGGAGACTTGAATTCATCCAGTGTGGCCAGGTATTCTTGTACCACCTCTCTACCTATTATGTGCCTCATTTCCCCTGCTTCCTCACCTGCTCCCCAACCACCAGGTTGAGTGCTTGTATCCTTCTGGGAAAAAACTGAGGCAAAGAAGGTGTTAAGTAGTTCTGCCTTTTCTCTTCCCCCTGTTAGTAATTCACCATCTTCTCTGCGCAGCGACCCTATCGCCTCATTCTTTTTCCTTTTGCTGCAGACATATTAAAAAAAGCCCTTTTTATCGTGTTTAATGTCCCTGGCCAGCCTAAGTTCGTTCTGTGCTTTAGCCTTTCTGACCTTCTCCCTACATTTCCTGGTTACTTGCTTAAATTCTTCTTTGGTGGTTTCCCCCCTCTTCCATTTCCTGTACACGTTTCTCTTAACGCTTAGCTCAGCTGAGAGTTCTTTACTCAACCATTCTGGTTTCTTCAGATGCCTTCCATTTTTCCTCCTTATTGGCACAGTTTTAGACTGTGCCTTCAGTATCTCCCTTTTAAGGAACTCCCATGCCTCCTGAACTACTTTCCCTTTCACTATTCCTGACCACGGAATTTCAGCCAGCAGCTCCTTAAGTTTACAGAAGTCCACTTTTTTAAAATCTAAGATGAGTGTCTGGCTACACTTATCTTCTCCTTCCCACTGAATGCCAAATTCCAATAGGGCATGGTCACTCCCCCCTAAAGATCCAAACACTTCTACCTCATTAACAAGGTCATCCCTATTGGTCAGGATCAGATCTAGAATATTTGATCCCCTTGTGGCCTCTTCCACCTTCTGGACCATGAAATTGTCTGCAAGACAAGCAAGAAACTTGCTGGACCTTGCTGTCTTGACAGACTTTGACTGCCAACATATATCCGGGTAATTGAAATCTCCTATTATTACTGTATCTCTCCTTTTTGAATGCGTGGTCATTTGGTTGAGGAAGGCGTCATCAAGGTCCTCAGTCTGGCCTGGAGGTCTGTAGTAAACCCCCACCAGAATATCCCTATTGTTTCTCGCTCCCTTAATTCTTACCCAGATGCTCTCGACCTGGCTTTCTGGGTTTAAGTCATGGATCTCTTCACAGGTGAAAACATCCTTGATATACAAGGCTGCTCCTCCTCCTTTCTTGTTTGGTATATTTCTACAAAATAGGCTATACCCCTCTATTCCTACATTCCAATCCTGAGACTCATCCCACCAGGTCTCAGTGATGCCTATCAAATCGTATTTATTTTGTTGTACTAAGAGTTCAAGTTCATCTTGCTTGTTTCCCATACTCTGCGCGTTAGTGTAGAGACACTTAAATCCCCGAGCCCTTCCTGCAAGTCCTGTACTGTAGTTTCTACTCCTCCCACCATTGGACGCTTGTACTACTTGGTCAATATAATTTGGGCCTTTCCCCCCTGCACTCGCCGTGTCTTTGCCCTGAATAATATTGTCTCCCTCCCCAGCAGAACTTAGTTTAAAGACCTCTTAATCCTCCGTGCAAGACTGTTTGCAAAAACATTCCTGCCAAGTTTCGTGAGGTGCAGCCCATCCCTTGCCAGAAGCCCACGTTCATGGAAATTCAGGCCGTGTTCCAAAAACCCAAACCGTTGCTGGCGGCACCATGTGCGGAGCCAGTTGTTGACCTCTGCTATTGCCCTTTCCCTTTGTGCACCATATCCTTGAACAGGGAGGAGAGATGAAATGACACCTGCGCACCAAGGTCCTTAAGCTTTGTCCCCATAAGCTCGTAGTCCTTTGCGATATGGTAAAAGCTGCGCCTCGCAGTGTCATCGGTTCCAACATGAACCACAATGAGGGGCTTATGGTCAGTGGGCTTGACCAGCCTGGTTAGCCTCTCCATTATGTGGTTGATCTTGGCCCCAGGAAGACAGCAGACTTCTCGATTGAACTTGTCAGGTTTGCAAATTGCCAGTTCAGTTCCTCTGAGCAAGGAGTCCCCAACAACCAGAACTCGCCTCCTCTGAGGCTTGTCCGGGGCTCCTCGACCAGCAGGTTCTTCTAGGACTGCCTGGACACTCTGTTGAGGCTGGGAGTGTTGATCTAGTTCCTGTTGCCGATGTTGGATTCCTTCTCGTTGACATTCTGTTCCCTCCTCCTGGTGCTCCTCATCGTTCATAAGGCCAAGAACTTTGAAGCGATTGTGTAGGTTGAGAGTCTCTGTTTCCTTCCTGGTCCTACTCCTCCCTGTGACATTCCTCCAAGCATCCGTTTCTTGGCCCAGTGTGCTGACTTCCTGATCTGGCAGCTCCCCCATGCATTCGGTCTTCAGGAAGGTCTTCTCTGCCCTATCCAAAAACTCCTCACCTTCCCTAATAAGACGAAGATTAGAAACTCGTGCCTCCAGCTGGCGAACCTTCTCCTCCAAGAAGGTCACCAGCTTGCATTTGGTGCAGGTGTACCCGACAACATCTTGTGGCAAGAAAAGGAACATCCCACAAGTGCTACAGGTGACCGCGGCAGCTCCCTCACCTTCCATCCTTGATACTACAGAGAGTAGTACAGGGAGTAGGTCTAGAAAGAATGACAGGGCTTTCTTCCCAAAATTCAACAGAATCAAGTATGTAATATTAATATGAACTGTCCTTTAGCCTGTTGGAAGTGTCAAAAGAAGAGAGAGGTTTCCTCGCATACATAGTAGCTAAAATGTTTTGGGAAAAGCTAATGATTCTAACTAAAACCTTAAGGTATTTTATTCCCATAGTTTTGTTACTCTTCCTCCTAAAATATATTAGCAACTAATGACAGAGTTAATACACACTCAAACATCCTAGGATTCCTTATGAAAAATATTGGAAGCTACCATGGGAATGATGGAGGGGTGGTAAAAGGATCATTTCACATCTATGACCATACTATATAGGAATGAAGAGGTGGGGGGACACAAAAATAGAATGCTTTTTTCAGATATTAGCCACCCTTTGTAAATGTGTGTAAAATTAATAGATACTCCAAAATGTACAACAGGCTAACCTCAGTGCTGTAGTTAACTCCAATTAGCCCGCCACTTTCACAGATTCAGCATTTGTGGATTTGATTATTTGCAGGTGGTTTTATTTTATTCATTTATTAATAAAATTCTTATGGCATTTGCTCTTTCCATATGTTTATTAAGAAGATTCTTACTGTATTTGCCCTTACCAACAACAACAAAAAACTTCTGCTGAAAATGGACACAGAGTTGTGCTGGAAGACCTAGAGATTACTATGGAGAACACTTCTCTCACCATTGCTAGGTCCTTCAGTGTGACTCTATGGCCCATGCCTGCCAAAAAAAACAAAAAAACAAAAAAACCCAGAAAGAATAGCACTGCAGGACTTAGAGATTCCTAAGGAAGTGTTCTCAGTTTTTTAAAAAAATAGTTTTCAGAATTTTTTTGTTTATGCACAGTTTTCCAACTTTTGTGGAAGTCTTATACCCCTAACCTCTGGCTCACTGTATATTGAAAGAAAGAAATAGTTATATGTGTGAGAAAATTGAGTTTTTGGAAAGTATAAATCTTGTTTTGGCCTTGTTTGTATAAATATTCTTGGATTTGTTTGCCCATTTATCCTTTTTTTTTTTTTTTTAAGGAGAATAGGGATAGATATTTTTGGGCCTCATAAGTACTACATTGAGAAGAAAGATCCTATCTCTTTGCCAGATGTACCAGGTTTCTGAGACCAGAAAAGGTTTTTTTTTTTTAAATGCATAGGGATATATATTTTTAAGGTAAACCTTCTGATGTTCATACTGAAATGGCAGATTCACAGAAAGACTCTTCAGTATGACTTTGCTTAACGTGTTAGGTAAACATAAAACATTAACAGTTGAGGTGCCATAAATATACTGATAGAAGGGCCAAGTCAGGAAGGAAGGTAGAAATTGGTAGAAGATAATAGCAAGTGTGATATAGTGATTTGAGCATTGGACTACCACTCTGGAGACCAGGGTTCAATTCCCTGCTTGGCCGTGGAAACCCAGTGGGTAATCTTGGGCATGCCACTCATATAAAGGAAACTCAGCCTCAGAAAACTCTGTGACAGCTTTGCCTTAGGGTTGCCATAGTTCAGAAACAACTTGAAGGCACATGACAACAACAACAAGACAAGTGAAAAGATGCATGGCATTCAGGAAGCATGTATAAAGTCTCTATGTGAAGACATGATACGAAGAAAAGCTTCTGGCAATTCTGGCTTGTGGATTATTGGAGCTTTAGTCCCTTTCTGCACTCTGCCTTCTTGCATGGTCCTCCAGTGGTGATCCTGGCAGTAGCACTGCCCGGAAGTGAGCGCGACGGGAGCCCTCCCCTCCACATTGGAACAGCTCCCTGTGGAAGGGAGCACAATGGACATGCCTCTTCCTTCTGCAGTGCAGCCAGTTACTTTCCCAGGCTGCACTGAGGCAAGAAGTGCCACCATCCCACTTCCGGGTGTTCCACAGGACAGGTAGGTGCAGGATGGTGGCATGATCACAGGTCATTGATGGGGAATGATGCCAGGGAGTGAGTGCAACCAGAGTGCTCCCCTCCTCACTGGACCAGCTCTCCACAGAAGGGAGCACAATGGACATGCCTCTTCCTTCTGCAGTGCAGCCAGGTACTTTCCCCAGGCTACCCTGGGGCAGGAAGCACCGCCGTTGTAGTTCCGGGCCTTCTGCAGGACAAGTAAGTGTGGGATGGTGGCATGGTCATGGGTCACTGATGGGGAAAACCCATCAATGATTTAATCCATGATTGTGCCACCTGAGGATGGGAGAGGAGCAGAAGTGCAGAAGTGTCATTGTGGTCCCGCTTCTCTCCTGTCCCCATGCCAGGATGTGAGGCTACTGTGGAAAGGGCCTTAGTCCACCACATCTGGAGGGCAGCAGGTGGGGAAGCCCACTCTGTGATCAATGTCTAGTACAAGAGACTTCTCAGTTCTAAGAACAGTACCAGCTACCTTTGTGGAAGTGATTTAATTATATCATACGTACTAGCTTTGAAGGGGGTGCTTCTAATCAGAATTAATTAAAATGTCCTGAGGAGATTGTTACAAGCATGAAGTCTGGAACTGGGAAAATAAAGGGATCTTCCCAATCTGTCAGAATTTTTCCATCAGTTTGTGAGCTGTTGACATATTAATTCACTGAATGATTGCTTTAAGATTTCTTGCCATTGCTTTTGCCTTGTTTTAGTTTTTTTTTTTTTAAATACCATATGCTTTTAGAAGTGTTTATGGAGATCTACCCTCCCTTCAGATTCATTCATCAGATTCTATAAAAAGAGACAAACTTCTTATTTTATGTTTCCAAGATGACACAACATCAAAAGCCTTGCATATTAAAAACCTTAATTACAGATGATAGGTTTATTTTTATTTTTATTTTTTTAAAAAATCCCTTCTGAATTTTATTAAACAGGAATTACTGCTGTATTCCTTGGGATACAGTCTGTAGCAATCAGTGTAGCCCTGAATATAAAATTATTACTTTTGACAGTCAAGGATAACACTTTCCTACTTATATAATTACAACGTACATCTTCAAATTACTAGTTCCAAGACCAGTAGCTCCACAACCACTCTAAAATTATGCCTTACGACAATAACTTTAGCACCAACTCTTCCTTTAATTTCTCCACTTGCAGTAGCTTCAGTATGCATTTTTGTTCTAGATGAGTTTTCTTTGTATGGAGTTATTTTCTTTTGGCAATGTGGAATCAAGACAGCCATTTTCAAGATGTAAGTACACAGGCCTTCAGTTGGGGTTGTATGCTGCACTGGCCCATCAGATTTCACTTGTGCCTTTAGCCTGAAGCTCCATGGGGTTCCATATTTCTGGAATTCTTGCAAGAATCCAGTACTCAAAAAAAAAAAAAAAAAATCTGTAAAGAGAGAAGCTATTTAATTTGTGTCCAGCTAAGTTCAGAATAGAACCTGGGAAGCTCATGAAAGGACACCTCAAATGCAGCAAACTGTACAAGCCATTTGACTATGCCTCACCTCAGCTAAAATCTAAGCCAGTCAGGAATTCTTGCATTCCCCTCCGCCACTTCTCTGCCTAACACTTTTCTGTCTACAAAAGGCATTCCCACCATCTTCCAGAACACATGTGCCCCTCATCTTTCCTTTACCTCAGAGGCAGTAGGGACAAAAGCAGAAATGCATGGTGATGGGAGAGGAGGGAATTATTTCCTGCCCCATATTGCTTAGTGTATTGGTCCCATAGTGCACTCAGGCATTGGAGGGGTTGGGAATCAAAATTCTCACAGGGCCTGCTAAAATTGGGTCTCCTCTAGATGTCTCATCACTTATTAAAGAAGAAAGTGGGTAACATCTGAGCTTGAAGAAGCTTGTCCATCTACAAAAAACAGCTTCTTTCACAGTCTTTCTTTTAGAGGCTCTTCCTGAGTAGAAACTCTTAGCTGGAAGAAAGTTCTGCTCAGAACCTGCCATCCAGCTCACGGTTTAGCACAGGCTTAGCATAAATCCCCAACCAGGATGTACACTTTCAAGGATGGTCCTTCTTTCGCAAACCTGAGTCATGGTGTCATACATCTACCTGAGACTCCAATTAAAATGAAATAAAAGTACCAGGCTTTACTATAACAATGATACAGACTGTAAAATGGATCTGCAATAAATCAATACAATGAAATCAATAAACAATTAGAATACAGTCTAATTGCACAGTCTACGCTCCTCTTGTCTCAAGGAGCATGGAATCTCTCCACTGTGAAAAGGTAGTACTATGGTGAGACCTAAGTGTTTTCTGGAATTTAACTTCAAGCCTTTCATACGTAACAATTACAGCACTATGATTCCACTTTAACTTCTGCAGCTGCATCCTGTGGGAATCCAGAGCACGTAGTTTGATGAGGTACTAGAGCTCTCTGGCTGAGAAGTCTGAATAACCCCCAACTGCAAATCCTAGGATTCCAGTTGTTAGTTAAAGTAGAATCATAGACCATTTCCTCCCTACATTGCTATAGTGCTACTGTTCCACTTTCAACATCCCATGGAATCCTGGGATCTACAGTTTAGGGAGGGGCCTTTTGAATTCTCAGCCAGAGAGCTCTTTGGCCTCAAAAAACTACAAATCCCAGAATTCCACAGGATGTTAAGTAGCCCTATAATAGTGTAGAACAGAAATGACCATAGTGCTAACCTGAGGAGTGTGAAAGGGTCTTCTTCTCATCTCCATCAAATGAGTGATAGCATAGAGAAGACCTGGGGATTATTTATTTAGCTCCCTTTTAGAGTTAGCAATATTTGCATGCCTATACTCATTAATTGCAAGTTTACTGTTTTTGGTAACTTACTCTTTGCTTATTTTACCATACCCCCTTTCTTCCTAAATCACTCTAACATGCAACCATTTTTTATTTTTTTATTCCCCCCTTTCTCCTTTATTATATTGTATATTTGATTGTAGGTAAGTATTGTAAGTAAAACTAATTTTACAGTGGCCCTTCCACATTCGCAGGGGGTTTGCGGTACAAAACCCTTGCAAAAGTGGGAAAAACTGTAAATAACTAACCCCTCCCCCAGCAATCCTCTTCCCATTCCCCTCTGGAGCTCCCCCCTCCTATTCTTGCCTCTGGCCCCAGCATTCCCAGGGGAAAGAAAAAAGACAAGGTGAAGGGATTACCGGTACTTTCCCTTCAGACAGAGAAGAGAAGAATTCTAGCATTCTAATTATTTCCAGGTGCCATCTTGGGAAAGAAGAGGTAGGAGCAAAGAGAGCACCTGACTAATCAGCAGCTATTACACAGTGGAATGAGTAGCCCCATGGCAGAAGGGACTTGCCTCCTGTAGTGGGGGCAGGGGGCTTTGCTCACACAAAAAGAAAAACTGTCCATTTTAAACACAAGCCTCGCAAGCCTGGGGTGAGGAATGCAAAGGAATGGGAGGAGGTAAATGGGCAGGGGGGAGGCAGCCATGTACCTTGTGAATAATCAAATTTGTGAAGGTCAAACTTGTGAATGTGGAGGGAAGACATTATATGTTTTATAAAGAAGAGACTTATTTCTCATTCTGACTATGTGGGGAGAGATGGGGTAGAGCTGGTTGTTATTTAACTTCTGCCTTGTCAGTTTGATTACTCTGCTTGAAAAATCCAGTATTGTCTCTCCCAATTCCCAATACTGGATATTTTGAAGTACAGATTGCTCCTCATTGGCCATGCTGGCTGGCACTTCAGTGAACTGAAATCCAAAATATCCAGATGGCCAAACTTATCCACTGCTAGATTAAAAGATAAGGGAAAAAAGAGGAATGAAAGTGATTACCAAGGAGCCACTCATCCTTAGAGTGATTTCTCCTCTGGTCTACTGAGACAAGAAGAGGACAGGACAGGACAGGACAGGACTTTATCTCTGATTATATGCCAGAGCTTGCTGCATGTGCCTTCCTGCTCTAATATAGTACAGTTCCTGAAATACTTGTGGTATTAATGTTACTAGTCAGTTACTCATATGATAAAACCATCTTTTGCAAAAACCATCTTGAATAAGCATTCAGTTCAGTGCAGTACAAATGCTTATGTAATAACAATTGTGTACAAATGTGAGATTTGGCAGAGGAGAACCCCTAGAAGTACAGCATAGTTTTTTTGTAGGGGTACTACAAACATTTGAGGGATGTACCTGTAATTTAACCAAAGTTTGATTCCTAGGAATTCATGTGACAGACACTGTTAGGTTACTGCAAATGATGCAGTCTAGGGAATGTTGCTCAAAACCTTCATGAGGTACTACAAAAGTGGAAAATGGAAAGGTCACTAAATGCAATCTAGTTTTTCCCCCCAGAAATATGAGTTGCAAAGACAATATTGGTTGAAGTTTACTTGTCAGTTGATTAAAGGAGATGTTACACAATAAATTGTATATAGAATTAATTCAGTTCAAATAGATAATTAGATTTACTCTTGGGGAAGTTATTATAGATAACAGCAGCTCACAATGGAATATGCTGCCTCGGAGTGTGGTGGAGTCTTCTTCTTTGGAGGTTTTTAAACAGAGGCTGAATGGCTATTTGTTGGGAATGCTTTAATGTGTGTTCCTGCACAGCAGGGGGTTGGACTGGATGGCCCCTGTGGTCTCTTCCAACTCTATGATTCTATCCTCAAAATGTATTTGAGAAAACAGCAAACTGCCTTATACCAATTCACAGTATTTTTCTAATCAGATGAATTAAGAATCACCTATTCTGGCTGGCAGTGGGTCTTCAAAAATCTTCCGCAGAGATCTTTACCGTCACCTGCTACTTGATCCTGTTCACTGAAGATGTCAGAGACTTAGCACACAACTTTCTGCCTACAACACATGTGGCCTACCACTAAGCTATGGCTACTCCCTAACCTTGGTTGAATCCAGACTGTAAGTACAGTTCTGCTGGCCAGAACATTTCCCTTGCTGCTCATAATCAGCATCAAGGACTGTCATTATGGTCTTGTACACATTATCTCAGAGTCAGTTGTGCATCTCATTCTGCTTTGCTGGCATACAACCATAAAAGAGTAACCATTTCATTTGAATAAAAACTGTTCTGAGGCTTGGAAAAACCTACCTAATTCTTCCCATCCTAATTTTGGCTAAAACCATATGCAGAGAAGTTATCTTATAAATGTCAAGAGATTCCTATGATGTTTCCAGTCCAGATGGAATAAGAAATTCTCAACTATTTCATAAAAGAGCCAATTCTCAGTTTGATAACTGTTTGGTAAAGTATTTTAAATTGAAAAGCTTTGATGTTGATCCATTCCTACCCCATATCAAATGTTAAAACTATCGTGGAGTTTCACTCTGCTTCCTGATTCTTCATTCTGAACTTTAGTAGCAGAAATAGTCCAGCCAGAAAACAATTACAAAGCATAGCTTTCTTTGAACTTGCCAGTGATGAGGTCTGACTAATTTTAACCACATATGATGATAATTGTTACCTAGAGCATTTACCAGTGAACTCAGGAATTACTGATGTTTATACAAAGCAGACAAGTTGATTTGGGGGCTTAACATGAAAATGTAATGAGTGGCTGTTCAGTGCATAATTCTGCGCCCCCTTTTTTTCTTTCAGCTTTGAATATTATTTCAGTGAATAGTTAATCAGTAGGGCAACATCTCTGAATGCAGAAATAACACTTTGAGATTCAACGCTTAAGTATCTATCGCACACTTACATAGGTTGGCTGCTTGTGCAAAAAATCCAGATGACAATGGGAAGTTAGGCTAACTGCTAGTTCCAAATAGAGCGGACACATTGAATCAACTACTCGGTCATAAACTGACACTTACGTTAATCCCAATGATTGAATTTATGGCCTATTAAGTGTACATAGGTTTTCAGTCTTAGGGCTGTAACCCAGTGCTCACTAATCTGGAAATAAGCCCACTGAACTCAACAGGACTTAGTCCTGAATAGACATGCCTAGCATTGCACAATTAGAGCAGTTTTTTACAATGATTACTGCTTATATATAGTATCATTTGCTAAATGTGCAAACAGGTACTTTACAGCACAGATGCAACATAACTCTTTTGGATTGTTGTTGTTACTGTGTGCCTTCAAGTCCTTTCCGACTTCTGGTGACTGTAAGGCAAATCTATCATGAGATATTTTTCCTCCCAAGATTTGTTCAGAGAAGGTTTGCCATTGCCTTCCTTTGAAGAGCATGACTTCTCCAAGGCCACACAATGGGTTTCTATGGCCAAGTACAGATCTGAGCCCAGGTCTCCAGTGTCTTAGTCCAGCACCCCAACTACTATACTGCGCTGGGCTTTGCTCTCTGAATATTCGTACCATCTCACAGAACAGCAGCCTCTGTGCAAATAGCACTTTGTACCTCCTGGTTCAATGACTGTAGGATAATAGGTCATTTGACAAGGAAGCACTCTTCTTTGAAGGAAACTCCGGAGCAAAATCATGTCTCGTAATGCAAGTGTTTTATTTACTTCATCTTGTTCCATAGGAAGCAATTAAAGCCGTTCTTAACTATATATAGCATGCAGAACTGTGAGGCAGCAGAGAATAAGATAACTTGATCCAAGTTATTTTATCAATTTGTACATTTTTAGTTCACCAAAGAAGTCCAGGAAACATAAATATTTCCCTTGTTTTATACCTACAGCGCTCCTATAAAGTAGGTAAGGCTGAACAATAATGACTGGGCCAATAGTGCAGCAAGTTTCATGGCTGACTGAAGATCTGAAGCCACGCCTAATTCTATGCAGACATCCTGCAACATGGCACCCACCACATATATGGGAGCACAAAAACACAAATTCCACCATCTCTAGACAGAGTGCCCATTATCATAATAATATGCTCGATCACATGTATCTTCTCTAGTTTCCTTTGTTTATTCAATCAGTTAAGTTGGTGTAGATTTGTTATAAACCTGCTTCAGTCCTCCTCTTAAGTATCTTTAAGATACTTACGTATCTACCTTCTAGTGAATCTTTACATGTATTATCATGGATGAGTCGCCTTAACCTGACAAGGCTTGAAATTTGTAGCTGCTGTTAAGCAGTGGCAGAGTTGTTTATGTGGACTGTTCACAAGATTTATGGTTGTATCCTTATTTGGTGGTTTGGATAACAGTCCAATCAGCTCAGGAGTCTCTTGAGTTCTGCACTAATCGAATTACAAGTTCCAAAGATTTCTCCCCACTGTTTGTAAGTTTTAAATGTCACTGAAGGTGAACTCAGTATGAAAGCATGCATGTACAAGCACAAGCATGTGCACATGCACACTTACGTAGAAAATTCATAGGTGTGTTATAGCTGAAAATTGAGACTTTGCATTTTATTAGTTATGTATAGTGTTCTTGTTTAGTTATTTTCACATTTTTATTCAACATATACAATTTGAGCATTTTCATAAATGATGTAAGTTCAGTGTCTTGCTGATTGTTGTATACCCAGGTCAAAAGTAATTGTTGTTGTTCACTGTTGTAAAGTTAACTTTGACTTAGAGTGACCCCATAAATAAGAATAAATAAGAAGCTTCCAAGTCACTCTGTCATCAACAGCTCTGCTCAGGTCTTGCAAACTCGGGGCAGTGGCTTTCTTGATTGAGTCTGTTCACCTGTAATGCAATCTCTCTCTTGTCCTGCTCCTTTTTACTTTTTTTAAGCATTGGCCATTTCCATACCGGGCTTCTGAAACGGTGCAGAACGACCTGTCACTGAGGTCTTCTACACCGTAGAGTGGACTGGCGTGGACTACTTTTTGTAGTTCCACACCAGAATCCACTCAGGAGCGGCCGGAACTAGCCGCGCTGCGTGTTTTTTAAAAACCTCTTTTTCGAGGTTTTTAAAAAGCACGGAGCGCGCAGCCCTGCGCCGCTCCGTCGCCCGGCTCCAAAGTGGATTTGCAGGCGCGCGCAAGTGCGTGCCCGCAGATCTGCCGGCGGCGGGCTTCTGGCTGGCGGGCTTCCGGCTGGAGAGCCTCCACCAACCGGAAGCTGCCATCTGGGACGCCGGAGGACTGTGGAGCAGCGAACTCGCGCTCCTCCGCGTGGCGACGGACTTACCCAGCTGCGGGTAAGCTCCGTTTTAGCGTGTTTTCGCCCGTTTCCCCCCCACACATGTGAAAAGGGCCATTATTATCTTTTCTAGTGACTCATGTCTTCTTATCATATGGCCAAAGTATGACAGTCTCAGCTTAGTGATCATGGCTTCTTTAAACTTTAAACATAACTTTAAAGTTACATAAATCATCTGTAGTTATTATTTTTGTTTATGTAATGTTCATCTGTAAACTTGTCTTTGCACTTTCTGCTTACACTTTTTTCAGTAGTCATTCCAGGTCTTTGCTGTTTTCTGCTAGTATTGTGTTTCCTTTTGTATCATCTCAAAAATCCCATGATGGAACAAAAGAAACACATTTTTCCCTTCTGGTTTGACTTTGGCATATAATATGTATTTTGCTTCTACTCAAAACATTACATGTTAGTTTAAGAAATCAAATATATATGATAATTCCAGAAATATTTCAAATGCTCAAGGCCATTCAGACCAGTGTAATATAGTATTGTTCATTACTGCTTATGGTTTTTTAGCATTACATTTGTGTGTTCATGGTATAATGTAAACCATGGGAAAATTTTTGAGAGAAAATTAGGTGTGCTTAAGCCTAATTGAAATTACTAGAATTAAATTGCAGAGTTAAATCAGATTTCATCCAACTGATTGCAATGGAATTTCTGCATGGCTTTCACTAGACTGCAGCCAGGGTCTTTGCCTTGTGGCAGTAGCAATTTAATTTCCACATAAGGCAGTTCCATGCATTAGAAATTGGAAGGAGCAGGGTGATCATCATTTAAAAAAAAAAAGATTGTCACAAACACTCCTTTTTTTTTTTTTAATAAGGAACATCACAATGAGGTATTCCCATCTGTTAGCTCTGCAGCTGGCAAAGCCGAAGTGTCTTATTGCCTTGCAATCCACCTGGCTGTGCTGTTGGCCAAGAAGCGTCAATTCCTCTGCTTCCCCAGCAACCAAGACAAGAAGGTGACTAACACTTTTACAATCTTCTGTGAATCAGCACAATCACAGCGTGGTAGCAACTTATACAGTCTACATCCCCATCCCTCTGTCTCAGTAAAGAAAAGAAACTGAGGTTGGTAACTGGGCAGAGCTTGGGAAGTTACTTTTTTGAAGTAAATATTAACAGACCCAAAGAAATATATTACTGTTGTTTTTTAAGGGATAACTAAAGTGGTTGCTTACAGTTATTTTTTAAAACTCTTACTGCTGCAAATTGCTGACTTGTACAAAACACAAACACTTTCTGTCCTTTTGTTATCGCAAACCCCACAATAGCACATGAAGTAGCCGCGAAAGCTAGCACTTGTACCAT
This sequence comes from Cyclura pinguis, assembly GCA_030412105.1. Classification (NCBI taxonomy): domain Eukaryota; kingdom Metazoa; phylum Chordata; class Lepidosauria; order Squamata; family Iguanidae; genus Cyclura; species Cyclura pinguis. Next base: position 128,149,400 of record CM059600.1, on the reverse strand, counting down.
AGGATATTCCTCCTCTACCGTTTTGTAAGGCCTCACCTCCATCACTATAAAAATAACAAAAAGTTGCAGTTACACCACAAGAGTAGGGAAGTTATCCTTCATCTAGTTACATTCATAAGGTAATCGAGTAGCGTTGTAGTAAGTTTTAAAGTGCAAACTCTCACCAGGGCAGGACAGAGACATCCCCTATGCTCCAACATTTCATAGACAAAAATCAGGGCATCTGTGACTAACATCAGAGTATGGTCAAAAGGGTGCAGCCAGGCAACAAGAGGAGAAGCATTTTTAATGAGTAAGAACACATAAGAACTTCCCACCTTCCGAGTTAACTGACTGCTGATTACTTTTATACTTGCAGTATTTGAACTAAGCTGAGGACAAAGGTGGAGGGAGAAACTGGGACATTTTAAAAGCAGCTGAAAAAGTGGGACAGAAGAGGATTAACCTGGATTGTCCCCAGTTAATCCAGAGGGGAAAAAACAGGTGCCTGCAAGGAGAGGAACTCTGCCAGCCATAGTGAGGAGGATTTTTTTGGGGGGAGGGTGACCTTTCTACCCTTTTGTACCCAAAATTTGCCAAGGGATTTTTGCCCTGCTTTCCTGTTCCATCCATCCCTGCCAAGCAGCAGTTAAACAAAAGATTTCACTTCTTAAAAACTGGGAAGAGAGAAAGGAAGTTGTAAGATGCTGTGCAACAAGTGCTCTAGGTACAGCTAGATCTGGGGAAAGTAGACTTTTGGAAATAATGCCTACGAACATGTGTGCATTATGCGCGTGCTTCTAGAGATGCCTGCAGCCATAGTGTATTGTTGTCAGGAGCTTCAGAGAATCAAATTAATAGTCATGGGATCTATGTCTACCTGTCCCGACAAACTCCATGCTTCAGTATGTAGCTAGGCAGTGAAATACCCTCAGCCTATGGATTGACTCCATCACCCACGCTGGCCATTTGAAGAGGCAAAAGGGGGCCTCATGTTCCTGGTGAGTCTTGCCAAAGCAAAATAATCTCAGCTTAAACCAGACCAATCTAATGCTCTTTCATTATCTTTTAATTTCATTTTGTGTCACTTAATGGGTTTCAGAAAACAGAAACACTGTTTCTTTTCTTTTTCACAACATTGTATCATCTGAAGTGCTACCAACAAGTCTCCCAATAAAGTTCACACCAACAGAATTTGGAAGGTGAGACCATAGACCATCTCATATGGTAAGACATTCCTACGTAAAAAACAAAAGTATAGGCCACTATACTGGCAGGCATCGCCAGAATCATGCACAGAACACGCGCATGTTGGTAAGTACTCTGTATCCTGGGGGGTGGGGGCATGTGGGAAACAGGTTATACTCATAGAGGGGTGCGCTGACTTAACAAATAAGTCCTTCACCTGATCATTTTAGGGAAACACACCTTGTGATTCTTCAGGCAACCCCCAATAAGCATTCTAGAAATGCTTTGGACTGAAGGCAAGCCGATCCACAGTCCACATTTCTTTCAAATCTGGATCCTGCCCAGTCTGCAGGACCTACTGGAATGCAAGCCACCCCCCCCCCCCAAAAAAAAATAGATGAGGGAGAGACAGCCAAGACAACATAAGGATTCCAGTAAAGATAACCAGGAAAAGCTAGATTTGTGAAGAGAACAGGAGGAACAGTAATTCCCTGACACAGACTAAAGCAGCAAGACCCATTTGGAAATTTTGTAGGCTGCATATTTAGCTGAACAGGCATTCAAGTAGATCTTGCCAATCAGAGTGTTTTCCCTGTAGTTCCCTCTTTCAGAGCAAGCTCACTGATAGCTGAGATCTTGCCAGATACCCTCAAAGTCTCAAGAGCAGGGCCTTATGTGGATTTAGGCCACAACTGAAACCTGTGTGGATGTACTTTCTATCAGCTCTAGCCAGCACAGCCCATAGTGAGGAATGCCAAGAGTTACAGTCCAATGATATCTGAAGTGCCACATGATTCCACCCCTGATTTGGATTATGATTGGCTGCAGCAATTGGATAATTATTCCACCATGAATCCCAGGCAGCCTTTGAGTACAATGTACATCCTGCCACATCAAAAGCATCACATGAATCTGCCATGTGGAAATCAGACATCTTCCCTTCCTGTTCTCACTTGCCATATTGGCAAATGCTTATGTGATGGCTCAGAAAGATTTAGGACCAATTTAAATATGACCTCACAGTACAAACTGTAGACCACTGAACCTTCTGAGGAGCTGATGTGGTAGCATTACTGCAGTGAAGCCCATTTGGGCCCTAGGGGGGCATTAGCAGTGAAGTCTAATTGGCCCCATGGAATCAGACATTAATTCTGTATCCATGATGAGCCTTGATGTAGCAACTGCCATACTGCTGAGGTCATGCATGCTTCTTGAGTGCAGACTGAGAAGCAGTCCTATTCTGAACATTTGTCATCTTGGTAAATGTAGTGATTCAATAAAACAAAGACAGTTGTAATTTATTTAATACTGCTCATATTAGCTTCTCTGCTCTGGCAGACTTTTTTTTTTTTTTTAGTAATTTTGCTTTAGTGTACATCAGTGCAACAGTTGGGAACAGATAACATGTACGAAGAACATCACGTATGCAAGAACATCTTTTTATTATGACTTAAGAACTGGCATCACCTGTGAACTGCCTCCCTTTCAAAGTATTGTTCTTTGTGGTCTTACGAAGCTTCTATCTCTGGTATTAGTTAGTTAGTATCCCTCGATATTCTCATCATCATTTGATGAGCAAACATGCACAAACAGAAGCACATGGGGAAGGGAGCCTGATGTTTTATGAACAGCAGTCATTTTTCAGAAAATATGATTAAGAGAGGGAAGCTTTGGTGTCCATCTATGAACTGGCTGCAAAATTCTCATTAAAGTTTCAGTTAGGAGATATGTGGTAAGTAAGAGGCCTCAAAGGTGCCTTGTTGTATCAGGTGTCAAGTAATTGTCCCTGTCTCAGCTGCAGCTGTGGTGCCTGAGGAGGACATCACTGGGGATTCAAGTGTGTATCATGTCAGCTATGGAAGTAGAGCCCTAACTGTTGCGTGGCTGCCACAGATGGAGCAGAAACGCAACAAAGAAATACAGGTGAGATGGACTAGTATGGGCTAGGAATCTGTGATTCACTTTTTAGTCCCTTCTTAGGTTGGAAGTCATTAATTAGAACAGCTGGTTACTTGTAATTATTTCTTTTACCTGTTAACCAAGGCATATCTCCATTACATTATACTTTTAACTCAATGGGGGATAAATTCGCACCTTTTAAGTTGTAACTGCAATTTTTCAATTCAGCTGCTGGCCCACATTCTCCCTAGTGCTGCTGAAGTAACAAGAACCACGTGGTTTTTCAAGTAACCAAAAATAACTAAAGTAGTTATTTTTGGAAAAGAAGAAAATACTCTTGCAATCACAGCAATTACAGTGATAAATTGTTTTAATGGCATTGGGAGCTATAGCTAATTGTTTTTTTAAAAGTAAATTTCCATATACTGCTCGTATGCTATCCCGATGAAGAGCTTGGTATTATTGTTCCAAAAAAAGAAAAAAGAAAAGAACAAGAAAATTAAAAAGAAAAAGGGTCTGTGTAATGCAAGTAAGCATTCAGGTTCACAGTTTACATCCCATTAGAAAGCACTAGTGTAAGAGCACTTTCAAACATTTTGGATTCTGAAATTCTTTTGGAAACTTCCAGTATTCAAGACCCTGAGGTCATCATCAACTTTTGGAAAAATGGCCCAGGAACTTTAATTACTCTGTTAGGTCAGAAGCCCTGCTTTACATCTCATTTGGATAATTACATTCTAAAATTCCTAGGGGTACTAAACAAATATATGTGGTAAAAGTAAATGAGATGTTTACAGCCCCCTCCCCAAATTTTATGGCCCAGATCATTTTGCTTACACAGCTGGGAATTTATTTATACATGTGACCTGTTACCTTGAAAATGTTTAATCTCAGACTTCATACATGTTGTAAAAAAGTGGGAAAGAGAATACTTTTTTTTCCCCATGGTGGGTACTAACTTGGCAACTATAAAATGAAAAATAAACTCACTTGGACCAAAGAAATTTTAGTCAAGAGGCTTTTAGTGCTTTGTGACAACTATGCCCAGAGTATTACAGTGGTGACCTAAGGGCATAAGTACCTGGGGTGTGTGTGTGTCTACAGGAATGTGATGTACTGACTATACCTTTGATTTCTGCAGCTATGCAACAGTTATGCACAGCTTGCTTTGATTCCACAGTTGTTTCCAAAGCAACTAAATGTTAACCTTCATTCCAGTCTCAATGGATTCTGCATTTTCTACCTTTGAGGGAGGCAGGGGAACATAACTAGCTGTGGGGACATTTAGGTGTCCTCTACCTATGCACAGTGTGTTCAGTCTGGATTAGGGCCCATTCACCTACTTTCAAATAAAAAGAAAGAAAGTAATCTTTAGCTGTTCATGATGCCTTAAAAATTATTATTTACTTTCAAACTCAAGTCCAGTGTAAGGCTACCTTATCATAAGATGTTTTTTCTTGACATGATTTATTCAGAGAGCTTTTGCTGGTGCGCTCCTGTAAGGCTGAAAGAGTATGACTTGCCCAAGGACACCCAGTGTGGTTCTAGGGCTGAACAGAGATTCAGACCTTGGTCTCCTAGAGTTCAGGTCCATGTTCGAACTGCTATACCATGCTGATTTGCACTTAGAGTGTCATAATAATAAGAACCATGTGTCCATTATAGTTAGGATTGCAAAACCCCCATTGGCTGGGTTTTATCTAGATTCTTGGCATTTTAACCAGACTTGGTTAGTGCCATCATCTGGCCCAGATTCTAAGCCCTCTTTTCTTTTCTTTCTTTTTCTTTTCTTTCCTTTTCAAAAGCAGCCTTAAAACCAGTCTTATGGGGCCAACTGTAGAGTCACTCTTCTGGTTAACTGTTTGTGAGAAACAGGCACCCCTCCTGCCTTTGAGTTCAGCCAGTGAAACGTTTCCACCTCCCCAATGGATTCGGCTGACTGATGATAGGGCTACAGAGTTTAACTGTCTGTGTTCTAGCTGTAAAAACTGCAGGCAAGAAGGAAGGGAGGGGAGCGTGGCAAAAATGCAAGGTAATATAAGGAAGGGAGAAGCATACAGTTACAGAATAAGGGAGGGAGGTGGGGCAAGAAAGAGGAAAGGAAGGAAAAGAGCATGAGATGTGCAGTGGGTAAGTGCAAGGAGGTACAAGGTGAGGCAAAGTGCAAAGAAAGGAGGTGTGGTTGTACTTCCTTTCCTGTGAATCAGATGTCAGTCACTCTCAGAGTTTTTCTGTGATATGTTTATGGATCTATACCTTTCTGCCAATAATAGAAAAATCCAACAAACATAGTGATCTGATGAGAATATAGTAGCATTAGAAATGTATTATAATCATTATTGCTCTTCTCATTGTTAACCACACCAGACATATGTGTGGCCATCATTCTGAAGGCATTCCAGGGCCTAAACTATTGGGAAAATGTGAGAGGTTTGGTAGATCTCTCTAGAGGAGTAATTAACACACTAGGCAAAGGTCAGAAGTAGTAACCAACACACCATCCCACACACACAATATCTGGCAGAGAAAGAAATCAAACTTCTCCATAGAAAAGCAAATACTTGTGCATAATCAACACAGGTTCATCTTCTTGGAGAAAATAAGCAAAGAAAGAGTACTACATAGTTTCAGGAGAATTGAACTTCTCATCCAGACAATCCACATGCTTCGTGGAGAACTATGTGAGTAGATGAGCCCCAGAGAACATGAAAGGAAAGGAATCACAACATGGTGCAGGAAGAAAGTGGGTGTGAACAAATAAACCAGAAATAGCCATAAACATGTTGTGCGTAAATTCCTAGAGAGTTATATACAATCTAACTACCAGTGAGTTTAAGCATGTAAAGACTGCAAACTCCAACATTAATGAGGGGTAAGGAACTTTGGCCAATATTGGCATAGGGTTCAGTTTTCTAGGCCAGGACGCTTGGGGAGGGGAACCAAATGGACTGTCTGATATGTCCCCAAACAACCAAAACTATACAGATATTAATTTATTGAAGTTAAGCACTGCAAGAGTCTCTTGCAACCCATTTAAAAGGTGAATCACTGTTCCTGGAGGCTTCCAAGAGAAGCAATTAAATTCTTTAGCCAGAAAAATGGCAGATCAGGGGAGCCAGAGGCCACAAAAACATCCTTGGTGAACTAAGTTTTGTCTCCTCCTTTCTACAATTTAACTACTAGGCCCAATCAGAGTATACTAATTGAATCAGTGGGGCTTATATATATGTTGACTTACCACATTTCCATTGATTCTTTAGGATTAGCATTTGGATTTAGGCTTGAGTTGGTTAAATAAAAGTAAAAATTAAAAAAAAAATCTGCAGCTCCTTCAAAAGAGTCCAGCTATCCTTCCCACCATTGTACAACTATCTATATGATTCCTCACCACCTAAAATGCTGGGTACAATTAAGAGTACAATACTTTCCTCATTTGAGCAGGGTGGGATTCTGGAAGTAACTCATGCTTGGTTCATTCATTTAGGTATTCAGTCAGAGAAAGCGAAAGTTCTGTACCCTAGTTTAGGTATCACATACTTTACCTTATGGGTGGAGTACCATAGGGTAGAAAAGTTGTCCTCTGTTAGAAGAGCTGCTTTCATTATCATTAGATTTCATGTGAGAACTTGACTGTAATAAGATGGTTAGGGATTCATTGTACTGACATTTTCTCTTCAGTGGCCTGCTCCAAGGGTGGCTTGCAGTTTCCAGATAAGTGAAACCATGAATCCACTCTTGAGTTTTTGTTTGAAGCATCAGATTCTGAACCTTGTCTCCAAAGGAGGTTTGGCACTTTGGATAGCTCCTTCCAAATTTAGACTAAACCTCAGAGCGGATTCACTAGTTCACCAAGATGAAAGCCCCAGTGAGCAGTGATATTCTCCATCCACTTACCTGTCAATGTTATTAGCCTTTAAATGCAGTTGTCCAGCTTCATATTTCTGGCTCCTGTGCAGCAGTGACCCAAATGGGACTATGGTCTTTGATAAAGGTCTCACCACTATCAACGTCCAACAACTTTAAGATTAAAACAAGAGAAAAACTAGAACAAGAGGGAATAACATTAAGTTGGTTTCCTTACAGACAGTTAGCAGAAAGGTTTCAGATGGATATAAAAACATATGGAATTGAACTTAAAGAGAAAACTGGAGTAATTAAATGGCTGTTCGAAAATCCGCTTCATTTACTTGCCCAAATATATCAAGAAATACTACATCAAGAGAGGCAAGAGGAAACAGTAAAGGCAACAATGATTTTATGGGCACAAAATATCGGACATTCAATACAATTAGAGTCTTGGGAGCAGAGCTGGAAAAACACAGAAATTTACAGTAGCACAGAATTTAAAAGAGAACTGTTACAAGCTATTTCATAGATGGTACATGACACCAGATAAATTAAAAAAGATTTATAATACAGATACTGGACAATGTTGGAAATGTCAGAACGACGCCAGTACGATATATCATATGTGGTGGACATGTCCTAAAGCTTAGAAATATTGGACTGAAATACATAACAAAATATGTGCATTAATGAAAGTACAGTTTGCTAAGTTACCAGAATTGTATTTGTTAAATATGACTGATATATTAGAAGGTACTGGTATAAAGAAGTACTGGAGAATATTACTGTACATGATAACAACAGCTAGTATTGAATATGCAAAGATGTGGACAACTCAGCAAATACCCACATTAGAACAATGGTGGGGTACACTGATTGAAAACAAAAATGCTGATACGGTCTCTCAGAGATTAAAAGGGAAATCAGACGAAGAGATACAAAAAGAATGGCGAATTGTAATGGGTAATTGCTGGGTACCATCAGATGGAAATCTGTGATTCATGATTTAAGATAAATTATGAGGGGGCTACAGGATATATATCATGAAGCGGGAACATGGAGATGGAAATGCAAGAATCAAGAAGTAATAATAGCACTAAAATGTAGTACAATATTTTAAGCATGTTAAGAAATATTGATAATGAAATCTAGATCAGTGTGGAAGATCAGAAATATTTCAAATAAGTTGACAGTTATAATTGTTTGTTTTATATCTGAATTTGAATAAAATGATTACTAAAAAAAAAAGGTAAAGGTCTCACCACTCAAATTATGCTATAGTCTCTCCAATCTGTAAAATGGGCAAGGGACATAAACCCCTGCATTCCATGAGCTCATAACTCTGTGGAAGGCTTGAGTTATTAAACAAATTCACTGGGTGAAAGTTGCTAGGCAAGAGTAGAACATTATTATTACCATTAAGTTATAACTATCTTGCACTATGTTGTATAAACCATCTAGAAACACAACAGCACATGGCCTTCATGCAGTATTCCACTGATTTAGTGAACCTCCTGTAGCAGAGCTCATAGAATCAACCAATTCACTTTCTTGACTAATATTGTGTAAACAGAATGCCTGCCAGTCCATAATTCATTTCATCTACCAATATAGGGCATGCTCATAAGAAAGAGAGAGAGAGAAACTTTCTAGAAATACAAGGAAGTACTTGCGCATGCAAAGTAGATTCCTCGAAAAAATGCCAGATGCAATGTTTCCCACCATTCTTTTGCTTTGGTCTTTTTTTCTCCCCCACTTTTGTCCCTTATTAATTTGTGTGGCAGCTAATTATGATCCCTGCAGGCTAAATAACAGTGCAGTTAAAGATATACTAGATGAGTGGGTACAGTATGGCAATAAGAGAAGCCTTGTTTTTTCTGTTTGCTTATTACATGTATTGTTTTAGGTAATTAACATCCACTTTGTAGTGGCAACAGAGACGCCTTGCTGTCTGTACAGCTTCTTGGCTCGCAGCCTTTAAAATGTTGCTGGTGCACTCCTTGCAAAATCTCGTTATATAATTCCCCAGGTTGAGAGCAATTGTGCCCATCCAGGTTCAGCAGGAGTTTGTGTGCCTCTGTCTATGTGTGTTTGTATGCACATGGATTGATCATATACTGATACGTTTTAAAGGAATTCTAAGTTTACACCACACTTCATGAGACCTACAAGTCAGATATCTTTCATGTTCATTCCCTGCCACCGCACCTGCCTAGATGGGAGAAAGGAGTCGGAGACTATATCTGGGTGCTACAGACCACACACAAACTGCAGCAAAATTCTAACTTGGGATGTTCTTTACTAATTTCATTTTCAAAGGAAGCAACAAGTAATTTTCACAGTGTTCCTGCTGCAAGAAAGTCTTTGAAGACTGTCTGGTTTTTGAAGACTACTCACAGTTCAGGACTTATTCAGGGCAAAATGCACACATGGAATTTTTGTGCAGAAAACTGTTTTCTGTGCATAAAATAATATCCTTTTTCCTGTGCTTTTTTCTTGTGCCAGCATGAGTGCATGAATGCAAAAAACGCATGAATTTTGTACAGAATAGGTCCTGAATTGTGAAGATTCAGGTCCAGGTTTCTCTTTGTCAAGGTTTCTCAACACTTGAGAAACAGATTTTTTTACCATTTTTTGAGTATCTTTGAATATTCTTTCCATTCATGATTCTGACACAAAAAGCCATGCTCCACATCAGAGGCTTCAGTGGGATCCCAGCTGATTGCTTATTTCAAACTTCCTGTCATAGATTTGGACTCATTACAGTTCCTTGTGGAAGTATTACTTCCCCTTGCTTTTCCACATTTTTTTTGTGTGTTACAATCTTGAATTAAAATGGATTTAAGTAGCATTGACATACACAAGATACTCAAAGTGCCCCATTTCTGTTTGTTTGTTTGTTTTCTGAATTTTTGTGGTACGGTGAGGCTGCTTTGCACCTTCCCAGATGGCAACACATTAAAATGTGAATGGTTTATGTGAGTATTTCTGGAAGGTGCTGTTTAGTAATTAAGTAAGTCCTCTCATTCTCATATGGAAGAATGACAACTTTGTTGTTGTTTTTCCCTTTGCTAGAAAGCTGGCAAGGGTTTGCTTTGTCTTGCACATTCTTGATGTGAGCATTCAGTCCCTGGAAGAGTGATCAGAAGATGCCATGAGGCAGAACAGAGGGACCTTCTTCTTTCACTACTGTTTCCAAACAGCAGCCAATCCACTTGGAGCGACTGCTGACTCCTCCAGGTACAATATCTTGAGAGCATTGAGAAGGGAGTCAGGAGCTTCTTGAAAGTGGAGATTCTGAGTGAATTTAGAGCTCCCATGGAAAAGATTTTTTTTTCTCATTTTCCTGCTTATTTGCCAACCCCCATTCAAATCAAGCTTATGGATGTTTTCCCACCACTGGTACGGAAATCCTTTCTAGGTCTTTCCAGGTCCATTCAATTGCTGGTTTTTCTGAATGAGGTTGATTATCTAGACTCGGTTCAGTCTCTTCCACCCCAGAAACAGAGTGTTGAAGGGATAAGTGATACTAGAACCTAGAAAGGTAATTGTCTATTTTATTTAATATCTACATGACATTGCTGTGGGAGATTGCTTTGAGTCAGATATCTTCAGGGTCCTGGTGACATGGAACATTCACTTTTCCTGAGATCTGTGGTGGAATGAGTGTGCACATGCTGCAGTTTGGTCAGAAGCCCTTTCATACAACACAATTATAGCACTGTGATTCCACTTGAACTGCCATGGCAATATGCTGTGGAATCCTGGGATTTGCAGTTCAGGGAGAGAGAGCAGTCAAAATTCTCAGCCAGGGAGCTCCTCTGGTGCCTCTGACCAAACTACTTAACAATGGAATCCATAGGATGCAGCCATGGCAGTTCAAGTGGAATCACAGTGCTATAATTGTGTTGTGTGAAAGAATGCTCCAGGCATTCTTGGTCAGGGGAACTACTATTCCTGTATAACAAGTTATCCTTTTTGGGGGTGCTCTATCCTTTGCTCAGCTTAGACTGGGGAGTCAATCATGACTATTTCTGGGAAGAATAGGCCTACCTATAGTCATACAAGCCTTAGTTACATCTAGACTGGAGAACTTTATTGTGCTCTGTGCAAAGTTGTTTTCATCTGAAATGTCAATTGGTACAAGAAGGTTTTGACTAATGCCATTTTTGGTACTCATTTGGTCTACTGCTGTAGCAATCCCACTGGCTACTATTGGAGTTGTACCACTGTCATCTGCAGGGATAGGTCAAAGTGCAGTTACCGCTTTTAAAGCCAGGCTAGCTTAAAGGTCCAGAACACCCAAAGGACCATCTTCCTCCAATATGAAACGACCCATCCCATACCCTACTTTGGTAAGTTTGGCAGGTATACATGAAAGGACTTATCTGTAGCAGCAACCAGAAATTGGAACTCCCTGGGTCAGGAGATATGTTTATCTTTATCAGTGTTTTGGCACTACCACAATACCCTCCTGTTTTAGTGGGGTTTTGTTCTCTATGGAATGGCGATATTACATCCTTGCTTGTCCTTACAAGTAAGGAGGAGGAACTGGCAAATTATTCTCCTCAGCCTGTGGGAAACCAAGGTATTTGATGGTATCTTCAGCAAGACAGTGAGAGTTATCCCTCTCCATGAAATTAAACTGAATTGTGAAAATGAAGGAAGATTGTGCAATTGCACAATTCAACAATGATTGTGGCTTTGTTACATGGACCTTTAAAATTAAAAGCATCAGATGGTTGTTTGCATCTTTTAATCAGCTAGTTGTTCTGTTATCACAGGGTAGGTATGATTTGCTTCTAAAAGGTCCTTATTTTTCCATAGAGACAGTCTACACAAATTACAGAGACCTTGATGGCAGGGGTGTGGGGGGAAAGGATTGCCAGCCACAATCTTGGGGACTTGAAAATGCTTCATTGAGGTGTCTTGCTGGATTGAGAACAGCCAACTTTAACAAAAATGGGGATTTTAGCAAGTTGTCCTTATAGGAATAGCCTCTAACTTTCATTTCTTGTTGTTGGCTCTCTTTTTAATTGTTTGGACTGATGTTTTTTAATGCTTTGTTTAAATTTATTTATGGATAAATTCTTAGATTATTATTACCATTGTTTTATTTGTTATAAGGATGCTTCCTTCTATCAAATGAAGCTGTTAGTCTATCTGATTCAATAGACTCTGCACTGAGTGGAAGCAGCTTTCCTGGTTTTTCAGACAAGAATCTTTTTGGGACATATTGGACACAAAATATTTGTTCTTCACCAAATAGAAACAGAAATGTGGGGCAGATATTTTCTTATAAGTCACTTGGGGGTGGACATTTGGTGGTCACAGCAGTAAACATGGCCCTGAAGACTGTGGAGCAGGAGGCTTGTCCTCTGCCAAGATTGAGTGGGGAAGCCAACCCCCTCTCCCCAAAAAAATGATCAGGCAAAATTGGACCACCACATCTCCTATGTAGCTGAGCCTTCTCGGACGTTATCATTCAGAAGTCTACTAAATGAGTAACGTTTAAGAAATAATAAGACAGCTAATGTCAATTAAGGCTGCCTGCCTTATACTATGCAAATTTACTTGGGAGTAAGCTATATTGCACCTGTGGAGAGCATATTTAAGTACTAACTGTGCTTGTAAGAGTTTTCATATTTAAGGATGTTTGAATGATAATGGATGGGAAAAGTAATTTGCCCTCCTCTTGCTCCAGTAGGCAAAACAATCTAGTACCATAGCTATTGTTGACCCCCCTCTCCCCCCAAAAAACAAACCAATTCTAGGATCCATGACAGTAGAACTGTATAACAAGAAAATATTCTGTAACTTCTATATGGGCTGCAGGTGTGGGCAACTATGAACCTAAACTTCTTGGAGTGTTACAGAATTGAGTTTGTGTGCATTGCTAATACTTCCTCTTTAAGGTCTATCTGATTTATGCAAAGCGAAATTAGTAAGGGTAAAAATTCAAACAGTGGCCTATAAAGTCATGTTGAATTTCCTTTGGTGAGTCTTGTTGACTTCATATGGTTTTTCTTATGGAAATGAATGACCAGGATTCAAAGAGATTAATTTCCTCTCTTGTGTTGAAACTTGGCTTTTCTGAACCTTATATAAAGAGTTTGAGGATGAAGTTTGCAAACAACAACAACAACAATGACAGTGGAAGCAGAGTTGGCTGATATATTTGTACAGTCACAACAACTACATCATTCTGTAGGCACCTCCCCCAGATATCTGGTATTTTACATTGTTATATAAAAGAACTGAGAAATGGAAGAATAAGATTGCTTTTACTAAAGACTGTCTGGATGTGATTCCTTCACTTACCCTGGGATGAAGATTTGGGAATAGGACCTACCTTGAACATGCTTGCCCTGATGAATGAAAGCTGAGCTGAAGATACTATTTACTGCCTCCTCTACAGGGCACTGATGGCAAAACATCTGGGCCTGTTGTTAGGGAGATACGAGAGAAGGATTGCTAGTTTTGTTACTGTAATCACAAGATAAGATTTAGTATTATTATGGAGGCTACATGCTGCCTGTGCACAGTAATTTATCCTATAACATTTTTTTAAAATGAGAATATTGTTTCCTGTCAGGATGATTTCAACTTTTAAGGTGTTTAATTAATTTGTAGAAGACATGGCATTTGTGTGGTTTAGATGGTTTTATATCATCGTGCAGTAGTTTATGGATGTTATGTTTTGTAATGCTGTGAGGAACAGAGACAAATAAATTGAACTGAAATAATCAACCAAAGCCTATAGAATGATTCTTACGACTTCAGTGCATCTGAAGAAGTAGATTGATATCCATGAAAGCTAATGGTGTGTGTGTGTATTTGTCTCAAAGTGCTGCTTGATTTCTTCATTCCCTTCTCCGCTTTTCCATTTTATGCTGAAAGAGATGGCTATCTCTTTGAAAGCCTGTAACTTAGGGAATCAGAGGCCATTTCTATTATTTCAACATCCTGTGGAATTTTGGGGATTGCAGTTTACTGAGGCCAAAGAGCTCTCTAGCTGAGAATTCTAAATGTTCCTCCCTAAACTGCAAACCTCAGGATTCCATAGGCTGTTGAAAGTGGAATAATAGTACAATAACAGTGTAGTGCAGAAATGGCCAAAGACAGACTACAAGTCATGTGGAAAATCAGTGATGGTACCCCTGGCTGTTTTATATTTTTACTTAACCTGCCAAGGGATGGGACAGAACTCCAACAATAGGCAAGTGCCCCCATGGAACTAGAGGGTTCAGAGGTACTCTTTGGTTACACTTTGGGTAAAAGTGAGGCACACAACAATAACAAACCCTTATGCTTGTTTCACATCTTAGTGATTCAACCAACCAAACAAACAAAAAAATAAGCCCAGAGGTGTCCAGGCATCTAAAGGTACCAAAATCTGCATTACTACAAAGTCAAGTATAATCTTTTTACCATCTTCTTGACCCATCCATTTACAAGATACATGCAGGAATCACCTGGAAGATGCATGTTGATACCTTTATTGATTGATCAAAACTGTCATCTGGACAGACTGACTTCCAGCTAAGGTTTTCCACTAAACACATGCAATGAAATCTTCCCTTTGAAAAAAAAGTCAGTCAGTCATGCCATGATTATATGAAAATGACATTGACATAGTGCCCTTTAACCCAGCCCTTCCCCCATGAACTGTAGACTGTTCTTATGACTGAGAATTAACCGAGTAGGATCACTTTGTGGAAGTTTAGAAGTGATTCTTCCAGACCTTCGTTTGTTCCATCATTGGAAGGTGGGCGGAGTAATCATTGTTTTCAAATGTAATAACAAGTCCACTATTAATCTCTGCATATTTGCCTTTGTTGAAATGTCCCTTTGCAGCTTTAAATTTTTGTGTGGTTTTTTAAAATCTCTACCAAGGGTTCTGTATTCAGTCCATCTTGATGGTTTGCTTAAATCTTTCAAGTTCTTTCATATCCTTGCAGCTTCAAGCAATAGGGAGATCAGAGGTTCATGTGAGATATTCATATTAGGACCTTCAATAGCAGATAGTAACAATGGCATTTCAGAGGAATGTATAACCTGATTAGTGACTTGTTCCAAAATGCCTCTAACCTTGTGCCAGAAGTCATTTATTGAGGGGCAGTCTAGCCACATATGCCTCAACATGAAATCTTCGTTTATCTTCCAATGGCTGAGAGAGAGAAAAAAAATCCACACTCTATGTCTCAAGGTACTGCCATGTAGCAGATCCCCAGGTGTCTCCTGTTGGCCGCAGCTTTGCCGAGATATTCTTAGGATTTGCGTTCCACACGGAAAAAAATTAGTTATTGAATTCTATGTTTTACTTTGTTCATAAAGCAATGGACCATTTCGGACAACATCTGATTTAGTTCTCGAATAAATACATTCATTTGCAAACTGATGTTGGTTCCTTTGGGTTTTCCTCAATATTGCTCTTACTCACACCGGAACACTTGGCCAACATGTTAATTATAAGGGCTTCAAAGAGAACGCTGGAACAGGAGGGGGCTTGGGCAAGCCATAAGCCTGGACTCTTATGTGTCCAAGGTATCAATTATTAATCTTAGAGCATGGGTGTGGAGAGTGAGTCAATACCCCAGTTCTGGAGATGCCAACTCCTATCTGTCATAACCTTTTTTTCCTTAAGAATTTTGCTGTACGCTTCCAATTGGGCACCAATAAAAGAATGTGTGCACAGATATCAAGACTAGAGGTGGCAAATTATGGGAGGAAAACTTGTTACTCAGTGTGGAAAATCCTCTGACTGTTCCTGTTCATCCTCTGACACTCCACCTTTTCAGCTGCTTTCAGAATGTCCCAGTTTCTCTCCTCTCCTTGCATCCTCCCCTTTTCCCAAGTTTACTTCAATTGCTGAAAACTGAGTTCAGAGTCCAGATGTAGTTTGCAGTTACTTAATTCAGCATGGGAAGAGGAGAGAAGGAGGCAGAATATTGACCTTTCCAGTAGTTTCAGGCAAAAACAAATCGCTGCAGCTACTTCTAGCTTCTGTGTTCCTTTCACTGATAACTTTTTGCCATCTCAACCACACCCTGATGTTGGTAGGTCAGACATGTCTCAGTTTTCATCTGTGAAATGGTGGAGGGCATGGTCTGGGAAGGCAGGAATCCCCCCCCCCCACATGGTGTGTCTTATACGCTGGCAGATATGGTATTCAGAAAATGGAGCAAAGTTTCCGTCAATTTCCATTTCAGTTTTGACTTGAGAAATGAGCTCATACCTCCTAAGTCTGCAATCCCTCAACTCTGTTTTACTGGACCTACTAAGTTTCTAGTTCAAACCTAGATGAGAAATGCAAATACTCTTTACTTTTGTGAGGTAATTAGAACCCTTCTGCCACCAGGTGGTGAATATACATGTTTTAGCATTGGACTATGGGCCTTTCCACCCTACACTGTTATCATGTTGTAATTCCATTTTCAACATAGGCCATTTCCGCACCGGGCTAGTAAAACGGTGCAGAGCGACCTCCCACGGAGGTCTTCTGCACCATAGAGTGGACTGGGGCAGACTACTTTTTGTAGTTCCATACCTCAGTCCACTCCAGAGTGACCGGAACTGGTGGCGTGGCATGTTTTTTAAAAACCTCTTTTTAGAGGTTTTTAAAAATTACGGAGCTCGCAACCCCGTGCCGCTCCGTCGCCCGGCTCCAGAGCAGATTTGCAGGCGCACGTAAGTGCGTGCCTGCAGATCTGCCGGGGGCGGGCTTCCGGCTGGCAAGCTTCTCCGGTTGGTGGAGAGCCTCCACCAACCAGAAACCGCCATTTGGGACACCGGAGGACTGCGGAGCAGCGAACTCGCACTGCTTTTCGTGGCGACAGACTCGGCCGGCCAGAAAACAAAGCCAGTAAGCTCTGTTTTCAGCCGTCCCCACCCCCCCACATGGAGAAAGGGCCATAGTGTGGAATCCTGGAGTTTGCAGTTTAGGGAGGGGCATTTAGACTTCTCAGCCAGAGAGCTCTTTGGTCTCAATAAACTCAGTAAATGAAAACCCTAGAATTCCACAGGATGTTGAAAGTGGAATAATAGCACTATAACAGTGTAGAGACCAGGGTTCAAATCCCTGTTCCGCTACAGAAACTCACAAGGTGACCTTGGAAAAGTGACACCATGTCAGCCTCAGAGGAAGGTGTAGGCAAACCTCCTCTGAACAATTTTTTCGAAGAAAACCCCATAATAGGTTTGCCTTATGGTTACCGTAAGTCAAAAATAATTTGAAGGCACACAACAACAGCAGTAGCAGCAGCAACAACAACAACAACAACAAGAAATCTCAGCATTTTTCTTGCCATGGCATCTTTCTAAACATGAGGCAATGCAACAATAGTTAATAATGTGGATATGATAGAAACATTAGGTGTGCAATATTATATTGTTTGGGATGGAAGAGCATATCATTACACCTTGGAAAGTTGCTTGTTTAGATTACAACTTCCAAAACTTCCAACATGGCTATACATATATTGGCTGGGGAACTGTGGGAGCTGTAGTCCAAAAAAGTAAGTATTCCAAGCCATACACACTATCAGAAATGTGGGGCTCCCAGAAATTAAAAAAAAAAAATCCTCCTTATTTTCAGGCGTTATTATTCATAGAACTGAAAGGGACCACAAGGGGTATCCAGCCCAGCCCCTTGCCATGACAGAATCAAAGCATTCCCAATAGATGGCCAGCCAGCCTCTGTTTAAAAACCTCCAAAGAAGGAGACTTCACCACACTCTGAGGCAGTGTATTCCACTGTTGAATTGCGTCATAGCCAACATTTGTTAGTACTGCACAGAAAGGGGAATGGTAAACCCCCTTTAAATGTCTTTTACCATGAAAACCCTGTGATGAAACAAACAAAAATGAAACAAGAAGTAGTGCCAGAAGATGAGACTCCAAGGTCAGAAGGCAATCAGCTAGTTACTGGGGAAGAACAGAGGCCAATTACAAGTAGAACTGTGTTTAGTGATGCAACTGGACTCAAGCCCTAATGTTCAGCTGCTGTGGTGGACCCTATCATCAAAATAGGGTTAACACATTGGATAACTCCTCAGTTAGTTACCTAGCACTTCCAGAGAAGCCATCCTAAACACTGAGACTGTTGAGAAATAGAGGCACAGTTGACAACCTCTACAGTCTTGGCTACCTTCTATTAGATACATCCATAGTAGAACACCTGACATTTGCTCCCAGTCCCATGCAAATCTGTGGAATGGTTATCTCTTTGTCATTTAAATATTAGTTACTGTATTGTATATTTTTTTCTCTGTCTTCAAAATTTTACTGTCTTTCTTCTTGTATTTGTATCATTTTGTAATGCATTATTTTTTTTTTTAAAGATGGCTTCTTTAAAGTTTGGGCTACAACCTGGGAGTGGACTCAACAGCCCACTGATGTGGAAGCCACCAGCCACTACTGTCCACATCATCTTGTTTCAACAACATGTTCCTCACATTTTCTTGGGATAACAGGTGGATCTTTCAGATGTCCAGGTCTTACTTTCACATACAGAATCAAGAAATGCATTTCCACCTGAGTCAGAGTGAAAAATAAAGATCCTGGGAATTTTCACCACCTCCCTGCCACAAATGGCTCTTTTTCATTCTTCGAGTCATCTGAAATGACTGTTCTGTAAGCCTCGTTTGCAGAAGGCACACAGTCTCGGCTTTGTAGCACATACTGGGCAGCACTGATTGGGCTGGGGCACCTAGCTTTTATTTTATGGCTTCTCCCAGCTCTACTTTCAGTGTTACAACACTTCTATTTGGGATTGTACCAATAGGAGTCGGAGGTTTTTTCCCCTGTAGTTGGTTCCTGTCCATAATTAGATGCTTCACAACGTCATCTTGGCTAAATCCTCTCGTCTCAAATCAGGTGTGTGTTGGTAAAATAAATAAATAAATATACAGTGGAGAGTCATTTCTACCCAAACTGTTAATCGGGGATAAAAGCCCCAGTGTCTCTCTTTCTAAACAGGAGAATGGCTCTGCCATTTGGCAAGGTGGGGCAGATGACTTCAGGCAGCAGATTTTTCTGGTACCATTAAAGGGTAGCATGTTGGGAGTTCCTTAGTTTATTATTACAGTTGATTTTACACCACCACAGGAAATGCCATTTGGAATTTCTGGCTTGGGCGCCAAAATGACTCAGACTGTCTCTGAATTTGACAGACGGCCCTTGTTTTCAAAAATATGTCTTACTCAGCCATAACCCAGCTCAGTAGACGGAACATCCTTTTTCTTCCAACTCCTTATCCCACCCTGTCCTGTCCTGCCCCACCCTTTGTTCCAGAGAACTTCATAGAATACAAATATATCTTCATTGTCCCTGGTTGTTGAAATGGAATGTTGGCAGGTTTTGTGAAGGCTGAGTAATTTGGCTGGGAGGTTTCTGAAACTGGAAATTAGGTAGATCAGAGGATGAGAAGCAGAAGAGAAGGGTCAGATTGGCTCAGAGCTGTTCTGACAAAACCGTAGCAAGTGCTTTGTCCTCAAGAAAGGGTGTAGTCGTTGTTCCGCAAAGTGCTGCAGCACTTTGATTACATATTCTTTAGGGAAAAAGACATATTCACTGAGCTGGAGAGGGCTCCAAAAGCAGCCACAAAATGACACAGGTTTTCAGCTTGCATGGCCTATTCAAGAAATAAGAGAACTGGACAACTTTTAAAAGTAAAAATTGATTTGGAACGTAGCCACATTCCAAATTACAAAGTGGTGTCTTCTTTAACTACACAGAATCTACTTACTTTGTGGGATATGTTGGGGCAGGGTCAAATGTGCTCACCAGTTAGAGACAATCCTAATAATCTATAACAGATGGTAACTCTATATTGTAATGGTTCCCTAATGTAATTGGTACTCCAGTTGGAGCAGTTGTATAACCCACACAGGCCACAGAATCTGAACCCCAGTGTGTAAGCTAGAGGTACCTTTTAAGCTGTTATTTGTTAGTTTTTAAAGTATCTGATTCATCACACAACAGCTCATAGAGGAAAACTGTCAGTCTGAGAGGAATGGAAGCAACTATGTGGACCCACCTGAAGACTGAGGCCCTTTCTGCACGAGGGAATTGCTCCGTGCCGTTACCTACCGCTTCTTCTGGGGTCCGAAGCAACATGGACTGTCCCTGAAGCCCTTCCGCAGGGCTCCTCCTTGGTCCAGGGCGAATCAGAGCAGTGCGAGGTCTGTAGATCCGCACTACTCCAGCTTCCAAAATGGCGGCTTCCAGGGTCCAAAATGGCAGCTCTGGCTTCCAAAATGGCGGCTCTGGCTTCCAAAATGGTGGCTTCTGGTTGTTTGTGGGTCCTGACCAACCGCTGAAGCTCACCAAGCCTAAAGCCCACCCTCCGCAGATCGCAGGCTCGCATTGGTGCGAGCCTGCAAATCTGCACAAGGGAGCAGGAACGCAATGGCGCGTTCCAGGAAAATAAAGACCTGTTTTTTCCGGTCTTTCAAAAACACGCTGGAGGACCACTTGGGGTCGTTTTGGAGTGGACTGAGGTGTGGATCTCCAGTAAGTAGTCCGCTCCTAGTCTGCTCCAAGGTACAGACGACCTTCCTTCGAGGACGCACTGCCCTGTTCTAATTGCCTGGTGCGGAAAGGGCCTGAGAGAACATTGGACAGTATAAGAAGGGAGGAACAAAGGTAATAGCTGAAAGGTGTGAGCCAGGTCTGACCAGCTTATCACCCAACAACTTGAGGCCAACTCTCATTAGGCATATATAGTGATCAACATGTAGCTACCGGGGGAAGGGAACAAAATGAAGTAATTAGCTTTCGCAAATAAGAATTCCTGCCCCCAATGAAATTTTCTTTCAGTCCCCAAGTTTCTAGCGTTGTAGACAGTGAGACCTTGATAATCATAAATAATTAGAATTCTTCTGTTTTGCTGTTTTTGCTTTCCTCGGTAACCTTGCCTGCCCCTTTTCTTTGGATGCTTAAACTTTATTTCTAAATGCTCTCCTGAAGTTTTCAATTACTTCAATGCTGGAAATTTGGGGACAAAAGGAAAGTTTCATTGGGTGGGGGCAGAATTCTTCTTTGGGAGGAATAACGCCCTGATTCTCTTCCCACTGTAGCTACACCCCTGAAAATGATCCACAAAGCCCATGATAAACTTCCTGTATTTGTTATATGCCTCTACCTGGGGATGAAGTTTGTTCCAGTTGTTTTTTTTTGTAAGAATTTAGAAAAGATTTTTAAAAAATTAAAATCTCAGAGAACTCAAAATGGATTGATCCATCCAGGATCCAGGTTTTGAGCACTTAATTCATAAGCGTCTGGCTGTGAATCTCAGTATATTCAACCATGCTAGTCCTAAACTAGGCTTGTCACCACTTTATTTCTGAGAAGCATCTTATCTTTAGCACTGATATAGCAGGCAGGTGTGGCATGGTCCTACACTGTGAATATGGCCTGTGGAATCAATGAATAATTTTGTTACGGTCTATTTTTGAAGAATTTTTATTAATATTCACCAGTTTTCAGGGTAGAGAGAAACCATGGCTTTTAGAAAATATAAGAGAAAATCATAGTGCGTACGAGGCCTGGAACACGGACACATTCAGATCCCTATTTGATCACAGTGCTTACAAAAAGGGTAGACAACTACGCAGGGCCTGAGAACTATGCACACTCATTGCTAGATTTCGATGAGATGCACTCCCCACTATAGGATTGCTAAAATGAAAACTAGGGACAGCCGAGACAGCCAAAAAAATGCCAAAAGTGGCCCCGATGCCTCCTAATGGCTATGGAGGGGCGTAGTCCATTTTAAAACAATTAAACTAAAAAATGATCTGTGCTGGAGACAAGATTGCCAGGTGGAAAACTGGAGTGGGCTCTTGTACCTTTCACGCAGAAGACGAGAATTGCACAGGTCTTGCTTGTTACCTGGTCACATGACCAGCAACACCTACTGAACTTCCATCTTCTATACAACCATTAAAGGTCCAGAAGCCACCTCTAGTTTTCATCCTGGGTAGCCTATCTACCCCTTTTTGCTTCAATTTTTTTTTAAAAAAATTGAAAATGCTCTTCAATCTCTTTTTGGATGCATAGAGGGCACTTTTGTCAAATTTTTGTTCCTTCTCAGCTGTTTTAGACCCAAAAGAGACCCTTTTTTTTCCCCCAAACTAGAAAGTGACCCAAAAGTCACTTCCAGCTGTGAAAAAAGCTCCCATGGGCCTAAAACAGCCCCCCCCCCCACGGTGAATTTGACTCCAATGCCCTTGAGAGTGCAAGGGGCACTTCAGATATTTCTTTAAAAATAGGGCGTGTGTGTAAATGATGGACCTTGAGGGGCCTCAGGAACAGCCTTGTGGAGCTTTATGTGGTCTCTGAGCTGCACTTTCCTAACCCCTGGATTTCCCAGCCTCGGACCGTAGACTAGTCAGTAACATTCATTAAAAAAAATGCATATTATACATTTTTGTGGGGATAAATGAATGTCCTGTAAAGCAGTCACATACATTGCACATGCAGTACAGAACCACCACATTTTGTCATGTCATGTCCAAGTGCTTCTAGTGATGCTATTTATTGTCTTCATTGATATGTCATCCCCCCTGCATCAAAGGAAGTCCTGCAAGTGACATACCGTCTTCTGATTCATGGGCAAAATGCATACTAAAGCAAGCACAAGACAGCATGAATTGCAAGTCAGAAATAAGGTGGGATTTCCTTCAGAGATACATACTGAATAATGTGTTTTAAGTAGAAAATGTTTTGTTTAACACTGTGCTGCTGATGTATCCCTTCATCTTTGACCTGCCCATTCATGTGGTGATGGCTGTTCTTCATTGCCACTGTCTTCTGCACAGAACCAGCAAGACCAGGCCAGTGCTTTGTTTTGTTTTTTAATAAAACAAACAGGTAAGCTCCTATGGATCAGCTCTTTTTTTTTTTAAGTCTGTGCAATGTTTTACAGGCAGCCCCGTAAAAATAGACCACTCTCTCCACAAACAGACAAGGCTTTAATCCAATTACTCGGGGAATTGAGAAAAGGTCAGTCTATAGCCCTTTTTCTTTTTCTAAAATTTAAATCTGTATGGAACTATGAAATTTCACATGTTAACTCATACCGAAAGATAGCATCCCTGTTTCTCGCAAAACACTGTGTCTGTACTTTTTCCTCCTGTCTTGTTTTCTGGAAGGACTAGGACCTTATATATTTTTAAATTTAAAATAGTCTTTATTAATTGCAAATTAACATACATTGACATACAATGACACAAAATAGAAAATACAAAATATACAAAATACAAATGTATAAAGGAGAAAGAAGAAAGAAAGAAGAAATAGGAAGAAGGGAAAGACAAAGAACAGAGCTCAAAAGAAGTTTAGAGTTAAAAAAACAAACAAACAAACAAACATACAAACCTAGACATTCACAATTCACCCCAACAATCATTTAACAACAACAACAACAACAACAACAACAACAAAACTAACTTCCCAATTTACTTCAATTGCTGGTTCTAATTATCAGTTGTCACCTCCTTTTTTATCTATCTATTCCCATGTATTCTCCTTTCCAACCTAAATCTATCTAATTTTACATATCAAATCCAATAATTACTAAGTGTCCCCCAATGCTCTTTAAACAGTCTGTGAAGGATTTTCCAAGTTTTTGAATAGGATTCAATTGAGTTTCTTCTTATTAAAGGAGTAAGTTTATCCATTTCTGCTCATTCCAAAAGTTTATTTAACCATTCATATAATTTTGGAATTTTCTTACTTTTCCAATATTTTGCATAAATTATTCTAGCTAGAATAGGGCCTTACATTTTTTAAAACAAATGAAAGCAGGTCAGTAAATGTTCTAAAACAGGTACTGGGTTGGTAGCATGCCAAACCTGGCCTACAGGTAGGATAACAGCTCTATTTGAGGTCAATCTTGTAAGAATATTTTCTGTTTAGGCTAACAGAGCAAAATGGGCTATGCAATATGATCTTATCACAGTAACAGCAGTAATTACTCTAGATGCTTATGGTAAGGTAAAAAAAAACCCTTTTGTCGTCTCAAGAACTCCATCTGAGAATATGAAAGAAGAAAAACAATAGAATTAAAACTATAGGAGGCCTTAAAGCTGGCTCTTGTTTAAGGGGGTAAGCTAGCAACTACAACTGGAAGTCGAGCTTGACAAAGGTGCCTCCCTCTCAGAAAAGAAAACAAAGAGTCTGTCTTCTTTGAAAGAGGAAGAAGTGACAGCAGGTAAATACATCCATACAATAAGATACAAAAGGAAAATACAAAGGAGAAAATACAGTGTCCCATTCCCACCAGTGCCCATTGGCCACTCCCACTGGCTACTTGCTATGTGCATTGATAGTGTTTTCACTTCCAACAGATAGCAGATAAATTTAGTGTGGGGGTGTGATGCCAGGAAGCAGCTCAAGTTTTTCTTCAGATTATAGGTTCATTACAAGTAATGAATGAACGTGACTAATGTATATATTTTTAAAAATGTTTAGCAAACTTTGCATGAGAGATAGATTTGATGTAAATTATCAGCACCTCATTTGTAATAGGGACAAGAATGATCTCCTGGAAGTTCCATTCCCCAAAAAAGAACTTTCACAGGCTCTAGCTAGCTTCAAGAATGCAATTACAGCCTGGTGGGCCTATAGACTATTTTCTAGGAATCTCAAATTATACAGTACAACTTCATGTTTCACTGTGGCCAATGCTTTTATTACTTCCTCACATTTACAAGTCTTAATGAACAAATTATAGTAAAAAACCATCCTCATCTGTTTTCTTGCTTTTAGGCTAAACTAATAATGTAAAGCATTC
Organism: Cyclura pinguis; assembly: GCA_030412105.1. Classification (NCBI taxonomy): domain Eukaryota; kingdom Metazoa; phylum Chordata; class Lepidosauria; order Squamata; family Iguanidae; genus Cyclura; species Cyclura pinguis. Next base: position 128,124,688 of record CM059600.1, on the reverse strand, counting down.
AATAAACTGGAAAAATACTTTCCTTTCATTTACTTTCACTAGCTTTCAACTTTCAGCTTGTTTCATGTGTTTCCATTTCTTTTCTTCTTCTTCTTCTTTTTTCAATCCTAAAGCATTTTTTGGCTTTAAGACTACAATGGATATGCTACATTCATTTCCTTCATGAAAGTTATTGTAAATTTTAAAAAACCTTCTCATTTCATTTCTAAACCTCCAAGGAGCTCTGGACCACTTCTTGAAAGAGTTGCATTAACAGTACTGTGCATCACCTAGGAGAGGAAGGAGGGTATGACCTGAAACATCTTTTCAGAAAAAAAAAAGATATAAAAGAAGAAAGCAAAGAAACAGCAAAATTTGAAAAGTGTATGACATAAGTGGTCATTTGCATAACAACAGAGTTTGGAAATGTTACTCTTGGGATAACAACTTCCAAAATCCACAGACCAACTTGGCCACTGGGAGTTGTAGTCTAGAACATGACATTTCCAATCATAACATTTGGCCACCTAGTAATCATAGTAAATCCAGAGAAGACTGACATGGTTTTTGCCAGTATAACATCTAGGGACTACGATTCAGCCCACTTTGGAAAAGGTTGTGTATCCCTGAAAACTCAGGGAACAAGATTATGAAAGTCCCTCAACCTGGATTCTTGTGCCTGGATTCTCAGACTGGCATCCAGTTAGAGTTATAGGCCACCTGATCGATTCCTTTTGTCACTGAAGAGTTTGACACTCTCTTCCTTTCTTGGCAATGAACAAAGCCCCATTGTCACCCTAGACTCACCACGTTACAATGATAACTGCTCCAGCAGCCATTATTTCTGGTGGAGAATGGAAAGGCTTGGTGAAGCATCTGTTTTTGTTGCCGTAGCCAGGTACAAGCCAATGACATCATCTGCTGAGACCTCTGCAGGACCCTGTGGGATTTGGGTAGAAAATGTCCTTGCTTCTTTGACCACCAGCAACTGAATGGCCATGGGAGAAGAGGCTATCTCAAAGCAACCATAGCAGAGTTCCACATGAGAAATTCTTATGCACTCAGTGTCCTGCATGTAAGTCTTCCTGAGTCAGTCTGGTTTAGTAATAGTTATCCATGCCTTAGTCCAAGGATGGTCCTCAGACTTCATGCGGCTCCTAAGGCTGTTTTTGAGGCCACCTCAATAGCACCCTGGAAACCATGCCACCACATTTGGGGGGGGGGGGGCATTAAAGCAAGGATTTTGCTTGTTTTAAATGATTTGTTACAATTTGCTGCTGAATTTTGGTGATGCTGCAATGTATTAAGTTAAATGTGCGCTTTAAGTGTTTTCTGCCATTGCTGACAGACTCTTTTAATAGAAGATCAACAACAGCATCACTTAAATACAAAATTAACTCATTATCAAATTACAGGCTGATTATCCTGGAGATAATTTATCCTGGAGAAAATTTATTTACTTATTCATTTGAAAGAGATAAATCTGACCCCGGGCTCATCTGATTACTCTTTTGTTGTACTTTCTTCCTCTTCTTCCTGAGTCACTTGGTAAACCGGCAGAGCTTGGAATTTTTACTTTGGTGTCAGAATATCAAAGTTAAGATGACCACTGCTCATGGTGGCACCAGACTGTCAGACTATGAGGCAATATTACAGTAGGCCAGGAAATGCACAGTTAAAATGGTGTTTCTGAAAGGCATAAAAAGTGCCATTTTCAAGATACCAGTTCAAGAATCACCTATGTTGGTCCAATGAGTACCATAGCTTCCAGTACTTCAAATTTACATCCAAAGCCAGGGCACAGCCTGGTTCATGAGTTGCTTCTTGATATACTGACCAAAATCAATTGGATTGAAATCAGCCATTATTAACTTAAGATCCCCTGATTTCACTGGGTGTACTGTAGGTATGATTTAAGATCAACTCAGTGCTTTCAAAACTTGTTTTAGTAGTTTTATGTATATAGGCAATTACTAATCTCAACAAGAGCAGAGCCACGGAATCAATTGCTGAATTGTAAACCAACACTTGGGTAAGCCTCATTGATTGAATGGGTTTACTGCAATCAGGGGGTCTGGCAATTGGATCTCAGCCGTAATTTCACGTTCAGTACTGTGGTGTTTGGCCCTCATCTTATATTTGATAGTGCTTTAATATTACTTAACCTTACATTACTTCATGTGCTGCTTAGATATCAGAGCACACAGTACAGAAATGTGAATCTTAATGAAGCAAATAAATAAGCTCTGTCATCATACAGCATCATTAAGAAGCCAATCAGAATAAGAACAACATTTCCTTCCTTCAGTCTGCAGCATGCTGGTAAGAAATATATGGCAGCCCTCAGGATGGTGGTGTTAATTGTTAACAGCTGCACCGAGTTACTTTGAGCTCTACAGAGGAAAGGCGGTAATGTACATATGTGTGGAATATCTTAGAGGCAGCAACCTTAGCATGTCTGTACTTAGAAGCTGCTAGTTTGCATGTCTCTCTAAGAATTTAGGCATACTCTCTCTCATCAATTAGTATGCAGTTAGTCAGTTTGCTGGCCCTCCATTTTGTAGTGTGCAGTTCTCTTTCTCTCTTCCATATTTGAAGAGTACATGATATAGAGTATCTCACCATCAGATGTTATAAAACCTTTCGTAAAACTGCTCAATATGGGTTTACAATAAAACACTGAACCTGCTTTAGTTTCTGCTAGACGCTGTGTATGGTAGTGGCATGAGACTGGCTGTTGCTCATCTTCTGGTTATGAATACCAGTTACTCTACTTGTGAGATGCACTACTATCTCTCACAGTCCCCAAATAAATAAATAATCACAAAGAAAGGATAATATCTTATGGATTGTCAGAAAGACATCGGGGAAAGTTATGGTGGGGAGAATGAGACGATCCAGCCCAAACTACCACTTGTTGACAGTCAGTGGGTGACTTAAGGGCATACTTAGATCCCTCCCACTGAAATCAGTGGAACTTTTAAGAGTTCTGTTCTGGACTGTGGCCAGGGTTATAGTTCATTTGCTTGGTAGGCTGTTCATTTATGGGAGAGGTGGGCAACTGTGGAGGGACTGGGCAGCAATTACATGCCTTTGGGGAGGTGTATAGATTGGCAAAAATACAAGAAGAAATGAAACAAAGCTGAAGTGGCTGGATGTTAAATAGTGCAGAGAACCCTTGCAACCCATTTGAGATGTATCCAAAGGCCCTTTCACACTACAATACATAAATATAGTGCTATATTTTGCTTTAATTACCATGGCTGTGTCCCATAGGATTTTTTATTCTTATTATTTCATTGCAAATTCAAGTTTATTAGCAAATATCTGCAGATGACTTCTTTTATACACATGCATACAGCTAAGTTAGTAGTGGCTGAATTCATACAAAGCAAGGGAATTCAGCATGAGTAGTGGTACAAAGTAACCCTGCAACAGAAGCCAAAACTTACAAACCAGAAGAGAAGAAGACCTGATCTTTATTCTTCTGACATTCTACATAAGCGTGGGAAAATTGTTCTGAAGTATCACTAAAGGCAAGAGACTCTGTCCACCCTAGAAGGACAAAATGTCACTTTTTCCAAGGCTTCAAACAAATAGACCTTGCAGCTACAAGTGAGGTGAAAGCAGGCCTGAGACACTGGCATCTGGCAGCAAATGATTGCTGAAAAGTAACAAGGCTATTACTTTCCAGTGATGTAGGACTTGTCAGGAGAGTGATGGGAATGCTGCGCTCCTGCATGAGTACAGCTTGGGCAGTGGGTGCTGTGATGGACAGCATTCCATCTGGAGTCAGATCTGAGATGATTGCGACTTGACCAGCTGTTTTAGGATCACACAGTGGTTGTGGAACCCCTGGGAGATGTAACCATGCTCACCCAGACACTCCTCATGCTTACATGGACCTCAGTGTAGCCACCAACCATCTTCACATTCACCTTCTCTGCAGAAAAATGGCTCATGTCCATCAACACAGAGAACTTGTCTTTGTCCATCTTCTGTCTCCAGCAAATGTAGGCTGGGCATATACAAGTAGTACAGAAAGGATCACACAGAATACGACACTTGCCAGCAGCCCCTCACCAGTAAAGAGAAGCCTGTGTGTAGCCAAGAATGTCTGATGGCGATGTCCGTGAGCAGGCAAGGCAGCTTTTTCTCTCTCCAAAGATCCCCAGATAGTAGACTACAACAAGAAGCTCAGGTCTGAGTATCTTGTGGCATCACGGAATTTGTGGTTTAGTCAGATGCACTAGGTCTCTGGCAGAGAATTTTAAATGCCCCCCTAAATTGCAAATCCCAGCATTCTGTAGCATGTTGCCATGGCAGTTAAAGTAGAATCATAGTGCTATAACTGTGTAAGCTGGAATCCTGTTGGGCATTTAGAAATGCATAATCTAGAGTTACATGCTCATGACTGTTTTATATTCATGATCCCTTCATATTCATGGTCCCTACATAGCCCCTAGTTTAGGAGGTACAAAGGGACAGTGAAGGTCTTCTAGAGTTCACTTACCAGGCAGCAGATACTGTGACCAATGGGGTGCTATTCCCCTGTTGTTCAGGAAGCAGCTGGCCAATGGTTCTATCTCCCCTTGTGTAAGCGAGATCCAGCATGATGCATGATGGGGAATTGTGATAGGTGTCCTGCTTCTGTCAGTCACACTGGAGATTCAAGAGAGCAGGAGTGTTAGTCAGCTGCTTCCCAAATGACAGGGTTGATAGCAGTGGTTGCTGCCTGTTAATTAGGAATTGGAGGATCAGGATGAGATTCATTGCATAGCCCCATAACTACAGTGCTTATGCTTTATAACTCCCCAACAGAATTCCGGCCCTAGTGTGAAAGGGCCAAGGGAGAGGCAATTCCCCTACTTTTTGTCTAGAGAAAAAGCTGCCTGGAGTGGTTTTTTTGGGGTGGATGGGGCAGGGTCTCCCAAAACAACCTTCAGGGCTCTTTGCATCTCTAGGGCTGCAGTTCATCCACTCCTGAATTGTCCTATGTAGCTCTCTGCAACTTTTTGTTTATTTTCCCTCTCTATGCATAGTAAAGTATAGTATCAAAATTTTCTTCTACGTCATCTTCTCCCTGTCCCTATTTTTGGTTGAATTTTCTACCCCGTTGCTATGAAAATTGTGCTCAGTTTAGAACTGCAGTTCCAAGCTCAAGAGATTGCACTAAAATATGGACCCTTTAAAAGAAACTTTAATGTTAAAACTGCCTTTGCATGATCCTTAGCCTTTATGTCAATCATAATCATTCCTTGGTGATTATAATTCTTTCATGGGAAAGTGAACCTCTTGGAATTACGGTGCTCCCTTTATGCCTGCTGTTGATATCCCTTTGAAGACAGGCAGCTCCTTGATCTTACACAATCACATGTAGGCTCCAGTATCGTTATCTGTATCTCTATCTATATCTGCACCTGTCGTCTTTGCTGAGAATAATTCTGAGGGTTTTTCCCCAAACTGGGTGTAATTCCCAGACCACAGAGGGCTCAACCACTTCACTTGGCTGATCAGGAGAGGGAGCTGATGATCTTGGCAGCAACAGGAGCGGTAGCATCTATGGCACCCCCCTCCCCTTCGGGAAAATGGCACTAAGTGGACCATGGTGGTGTAGGTCTTCTCCTGTCCACCCCTCCCCATCCCATTCCGCTCCAGTTTTGAAGCATTAAAGTAGATATGGACAGAGCTCTTGCAATGAAAAGAAGCCTAAGCCCAACTGTTAGTCCCAACAAGCATGGGCTCGTGTTGATGGTAATGTGGTAATTCAATACTTATATAAATTCCTTTGATTCTATATGTAAAAGGATCTTGTAGTATCTTTGAAACTAACTGAGAGAAAGAGGTTTGTAGCATAAGTTTTTGCAGACATCAGATGCATCTGTGGATGACAGTGGTGCTACAGGCTCTGCAGTAGCACTTGCTGCTCCAAAATGTGCCCAGATATTATTGGTTATGGATAAAAGTAGACTTCTCTTACAGGAGGCGCTGGGTAGCATGGAGGTTAGGAAAGGCTGAGAGGAATGGGGTCGGTGAGACTCCCTGAGACAAGAATTGAGGATGTATTTGATATAGTAGATCCAGTCAATGAAAGCTTATGCTACAAACTTTTCTCTCGCAGATAGTCTCAAAGGTGCTGCAAGATCCCTTTGTGGACTGGTACACACCAACACAGATAGGTATTTGAATACTACTTCTTTTGATTCAGTGGGCCTACTGTGGCCACTGGTGGCAATGTGGGCATCAGTTCCTGTGAGGCCCCTTGGGCTATATTAGCTCTGCAGACTGCTCATGAAGTGTTATTATTTGTTGTCAAGTCAGTGTCAATCCATCAAACCCTATGAATGAGAGACTTCAAAGAGCCCAGGTCACCAACAACCCTACTCAGGTCTTGCATAGTCAGGGCCATGGCCTCCTTGATTGAATCAGCCCACCTGTAATTCAGTCTTAGTCTTTTCCTATTATCTCCCATTTTACAAAGCATTATCTTTTCCAATAAGCCTTTTCCTTTTAAAAAATATTTTTGTTAAAATATATTGAATATATAAGACAACATGCAAAGGATTACAAAGAAATACAATAAACAAACAAACTCAAACAACTAACCTACCACTAACTTACCTAAACTAAACTAAACTAAACTGAACAGGGGCTAAGAATATATATAAATGATTTCCAACTCACCAACGGTTGCTTCTCAGATAACCTACAAAATATACTTCTGCTATATACATCATTATCCCACTACTGCCCATTTGTAATAACTATTAAGATAGGCCATTGCTGCACTTTACTGGTTCCCACTGATGTCCTGTTGTGGTCCCAGCAGCACCTTTGCTGGGAAGGGAGTGTGACAGGAATGCTCCCCTCTGCACCTGGCCAGCTCCCTTGGAAGGGAGGATAAGTGACACATTCATTCGTTCCTTCCACAGCCGGCATCTTTCCCATGCTGCACTGGGGAAGAAGCGTGTGATCATGCTTCCACCCCTTCCGCATGGCTGGGGGTGACAGAAGCATTGTGTGATCATGGGTGCTTAACAGATTTTTTCCATTAAGCAAACATCTGACAATTCTGACGGGTGGGGATGTGGCGGCAAAGGGACCATGATGAGGTTGTGTGAAAGCATGACCTGCAGACTGCTGCCGTTGTGTTGCCACCGTGGGACTGTGAAGCCTTAGTCTTCAAGACCAGTAATTGACTTGTCTACCAATGGTCTGTTAGGTATACAATGAGTTTGTCCCAGTCATTCTTAAATTTAACCATGGATCCTTCCTTAATTAAAATGGTTAATTTGTCTATTTCTGCCAAATCCAACATCTTCCATAGCCAATCATCTTGTGGAGGTAAAGCCATGTCTTTCCATTTCTGTGCATACAACACTCTCGCAGCCATAATCATATACTGAAGAATTCTTCCCAACCTCTTATTAATCTGTTCATCTATCAAACTCAGTAAAAGAAAGAGTTCAGGTTTCAGCTGAATCTTTGTCTTCAAAATTTCTTCCATTAAGTCTATGTATCATCACTCTATTTATTTATTTATTTATTTATTTATTTATTTATTTATTTATTTATTTATTGCTTTCTCGCAGGTCCACCACATGTGGTAAAAAGTTCCTTTTTGTTCACATTTCTAGTGAACATTTGAAGAATCTTTAATATACATTTTAGACAACCCTTCTGGTGTTAAATACCATTTATACATCATTTTATAACAATTATCTCTAGGAACATAAATCAAAATATATATTAAATCTTTTAACCACATCCTTACTCCTTGTTCCATTTGAATAAGGTGACTCATTTTTTGTGTCCATTTGATCATACAGTCTTTTTCTTGTTCATCTTCTGTTTCAGTTTTCAGCAATAACTTATACATTTTAGCAATTCAATATTCCTCATCAGCACATAATTGTTCTTCATATTCAGATTTAGATACTGCAAAACCATATAAATTCTTATTTATTTTAAACCATTCAGTCAATTATCTATATAAAAACCATTGCATTATGACCTTCTTGAATCAGTTCATCACTTGATTTCATTTTAAATTGCCCACTTTCCTTCACTAACAAATCTTTATACGTTAACTATCTATCTTTAAAAGTTATTTCTCTCTTATATAAAGCTTCATGTGGCAAAACCCACAATGGCTTTTTAGAACATTGTCTCATCTTCTATTTTTTGTTCCAAACTCTTAATAAGGTATATATAACATAATGATTATTAAAATCAACATTAGCTTTAAGTTATCATACCACTAAAAGATATGCCAACCAAACCTCAGATCAACCCCTTTTAATTCTAAAAGCCCATCCCTTCTTAAGGTAATCCAATCTTTTAGCTAAACCAGACATGGCACAAAGTAATACAACTTCAAATTCGGAAGCCCAAGTCCTCCTCTGTCTTTTGCACCCTGCAAAATTTTAAGTTTTACTCTCTGTTTCTTCTCTTGCCAGACAAAGTTTGTTATGTCTCTATGTCATTGTTTAAATGGCACACCATTGTTCAGAATAGGCATTGCCTGGAATAGAAACAACATCTTTGGTAAAACATTCATTTTTATAACTGAAATCCTACCTAGTAAGGAAAGTTTCAACTTGGACCATCTCTGTAAATCATGTTTGATCTCATTCTAAACTTTAACATAATTGTTTTGAAATAACTTTGAATTCTGATTGCCAAAAATCACCTCTAAATATTTTACTTTCTCAACAATCTGGACTCCTGTTTTATCCACCAAAAGATTTTGATCTTCTTTTGTAATTTTTCAGTCAATGTGATTGTCTTGTCTTTATTTATTTTAAAACCTGTCAAACTGCCAAAGTCATTCAATATCTTAAATAATGTATCTGCAGATTTTAATGGATATTGTAAAAAAATATATATATCAGTAAATCATCAGCAGATTCCCTTAGCTTAAAAATGTGTTTCTTTATAGCCTCACCTTTTATCTTTTTTTCTTGTCTGACGGCTCTATTCAAAACTTCTGAAGTCAGTGTAAAAACTAATGGTGAGAGAGGGCAACCTTGTCTGGTCTCCTTTTGTATATCACAGCTTTCAGTATTCTCACCATTAATCAAAGTTTTTGCATTTTGAAAAGAATACATAAGACAAGTTTATCCTCACAATCATAAATATCCAGTTAATATTGTCAAAGACCTTCTCCTCATCTAAAAATAGTAAGACCACTTGTTTCTCATTATGACATTCAAGATATTCCAAAATGTCTGTTACACATCTTGTATTATGCTGTTTAGATCTTTTTGGTAAAAATCCACATTGATCTTCATGTACTATATAGTATTTATATGTAATATTTTCTTCATCCTTTCTGCAAGAATTAATGTAAAAAGCTTATAAGCATTACTCAAAAGTGAGATATGTTTGTAATTCTTAGGATCTGTCATATCTCATTCTTTCTTTGGTATCAATGTAATATTTGTTTGTTCAGTGAACCTTATCCATTGAGTCGTATTATCTCATAATGTCTCCAAATTATGATAGCCTTACTTTGGTAATTCTAGGGAGAGTTCAGGCTTGAACCGCTATTGTTGTTGTTGTGTGCCTAAGTGGAACTGCACTAGGGCTCAGTTACTTGTCTTTTTGGCAGTCCAGGGTATCTGTACAACTCTGCTCCAGTAACACACTACCCATGAGTTAATATTCCTCCTGTCAGCTTTCTTCATTGTGCTGCCAGGTATAGCAGTACGCAAGAAGGATGAACAGAGAAGATTTTGTCCCTGCTCGAAATCACTGTGTTTACTCAAAATGTGTTCATCACTGCTACAACTTTGCAGAGGCTGCAGTCATAATTTTTATCCACATTGATTTTTTACTGTGACTCCATGGGTAGTAGATCCTTCTTCATTTGGTCATCATGATAACCATCAGCAACACTTGTTGTTTGTAGAGCAAATTTGCTTGAACAGTTTCCGAAACTTTAACTGGTGAAAAGGAGGATTCCCAGAAAATATTATATGGCTGACCAATGTCCACGAAAGCACTGAGCTTACCTTTTCCACAGAGATAATTTGATAAGGCTGCCCACGGAATAAAACAAAGTCTGAGGAGACTTCTGACCCATCTGGCTTGCTATAGTCTGAATCCTGGAAAAATCCCCACAATTTAAGATTTAGCTGTGGCAGGACTTAATATTAGATAAGGGGGAAAATCTGATAAAAAGCTCCAAGGATGGCAAACATTCAACACTCTTCTGAAAGCATCTTACAACACTATTAAGAACAGAGAGAGTCTGCTGAACAAGAATACCTTTTATCTCCACTTTCTGGGCCAAAGACAGCTGCCAAACACAAATTAATGTGTAATTATTTTTCTTCCCTGAATCATTTTCTTTCATGTGTCATAACATGCAGGCTAAATAGCACCACACCTTTGACTTTAATTGTGGTAATCTGATCTGTCAACCACAAGAAAGGATTTTCCAATGCTTTCTTTAAAATGCACTCTCAAGTCAAAGCAACAACAGGGGCTATGATTGTTCCCTTCTTTTCTTTCTTTATTTTTTTGTCCGAGTTGGAAAGGCAATGTTGAAAACACCACCAAATCTTGGCCCACACAGCACATAGGCAATGCCTTAAAAGATACAAATGGCTATGTGTGTTTGACAGGTGACTTAAGGTGATGATGGGATTCCTTTTTTCATATGTTTGGTGACTAATTATTTGCCTGGTAAATGTAAGGCTGCCTGGCTTTGTGTTAATACTATAATGGGAAATAGACTCTATTGTTTATCTGCTTCAGTTGTTTAAACATTTGGAGGAAAGTACATTGAGAGAAGCAGGTGGCTTAATCACTAAGGATTGTGAAAACAAATAAGATTGCTCTTCGTGGGGCTTTACTTGTGATTAACTAAGAGAATTGTAGTTTATTTACTAATAAAGATGTGTGATCAAAAGGCCAGGCATAAAGTACTTGTAGATTTTGTGGCATATATTTCAATTAAAAATTAAAAACTTCCTTTGTATCATCTATGAAGTTTTTTTTTTAAGTACATGAGTTTCATGGGAAAGTCAAGATGAAACTAATGCAAATACCTTTATTATTTCATTTAGCTATTCAAATATTTATATCCTGCCTGATATCAAAAGATCTCAGGATGGCAGACAACCAACAGGGCAATTTGAAAACATTTTAAACAATGTGAACAATTTTTAATGCTTGTACACTAAAGTAATATGAAACAATTCATCAAACAAGAACAGAAGCCACATTCCAAAAGCTCAGAAATAGTGCTATCAATGTTAGACCTCAAATAGCTGGAAGAACTGAACAGTATCTCTGTTTGTATAATTCTCCCTGGACTTTTTTTTCTGCATAATTCTTTCAAATTAATGAAAATTTGTCCAGCTCTTAATTCAGCATATACGGACACTGACAGTGTTACTAGGGGATTACATCTATGTCCCATATTCAAAAAATTTTCAGCTTTCTTAAAATATCCTTTGATACCAGTATCACACGCCTCATCTTTTTTTTCCTGCTCAGCATTTGTTTTGTTGCCACATTGTTATCTTAAAGTAGGTTCTCCTCTACTCACTTATATTGAAGTTCAAAGCATTAATCATTGTTCATTACTGACATGATCAACCCATCCCTGTTTTAAACACATATTGAAAGTGTAGTTTAAAGGTAAAGCAGAACTAAACTAAAGAGAGTTAATGAGCTTAGATGCACCGTGCTGCATAGAGTCTACCATGCTTTCATTCAGGCTTTATTTCAGTTGGCCTTCTCCTTTTTATGATGGCTTATCCCAGAGAGGCAGTGCTACAACAAGAATTCTCAAGCCCAGGTGTTCAGCATGGTGAGCATCAAATTATTTTGATTTATAGTTTCACATTTTAACTTGGCTTGATCATGTGACCCTAACTGAGGTGTACAGGGGAAAAAACTTAACAAACACTACTGTTAGCTTGTGAATATTGGAAATTTAACTTTGAACAATTTTAACTGAGAAGAAACATAAGCATCTTTATTAAATTTGCAACAGTTTGTTTTGAGAACCTTATCTGCATGTTGTAGCCTTTCTAGCTCTAATTTATTGTTACGCTCATGTAACTTGGTGGTGCAGTGGTTAAATGCCGTTACTGCAGCTACAAGGTTGTGAGTTCAATCCTGCTGGGCTCCAGGTTGACTCAGCCTTCCACCCTTCCACAGGTCGGTAAAATGAGCACCCAGCTTGTTGGGGGCAATTAGCCAACTCACTGTAAACTGCTTAGAAAGCACTTAGCTGATAAGCGGTATAGAAATACACAAGCTACTGCTATTGCTATGTAGGTAACAAGTGTTTTCTAAATTATATTTGTTAAAATAGCACAACAGTTCTGGTGAATAGAATGGAAAAATGTGGATAATTCAATTTGCATTTTACTTGTAAGTATGGGCTACTTTCAAAAATAAAGTAGACTGCTTTTTCATTAAAAATGCTTTTTTTACATTTGGTATGATGTTTTTTATAGTGCAACTATCTTTTAGTTCCATATTTAGTAACTACATATATTTTAGATTTTGAATTGTCCTTATTTTATAGGTAGTTACCAGAAAGAGAGGTATCAAAAGGATAGATAAATATCATAATAATGCCAATAATATAGCAAATAGATAGAAAGATAGGAAGAGTTCTCTCGGAAGTTTGTCTATAATATATTAAAAATGGGGGGGATGAGTAAAACAATAACTGATGTACTTAATAAAACCAATCTAAAACTTCCAACAAGGAATAAAATCTGCAACATATGAAGCTAAAATAAAACCAGCAGCAAGATAAAATAATACTAAGATTTCAGAGGAGTCAAAACAGTTCTTAAAATGCCTAAAAGAAGAAAATGTTTCTCACTTAGTCCTTAAAAGCGTAGACTGTGAGCACCAGCAAGTGTCTTCAAGGAGGGCATTCTGCAGCTGGAATTGTTGCTGTTGTTGTGTGCCTTTAAGTCATTGCCAATGTATAACGACCTTACACACCTACGGTCACCCAGTGGGTTTCCACGGCCAAGTAAGGAATTGAGCCCTGGTCAGCAGGGTCATAATCCAATGCTCAAACCACTACATCACACTGGATTTCAGAGTTGGGCTACCACCACTCAAAAAGCCAGCAGTATCACTTTGTTTGGTGGGTCATCAAGAGGAGTTGTTCACATGACGACCAGAAAGTATGGGTAATAATTGTGATACAACAACATATGATCTATAATGTATGCTATCACTTTGCTACTTTGTACAAAAGTAAAACCATTGTCATATTCCTGAAGCAAACGTTTCATTGTACATTTGCCAAAACAATAAATCATAATAAGTCATAATCAATGGCCTAAATACTGGGAATGGTAGGGGGGAAAAAACCACATCCTAGCAAAAAGGATTTGTCCTCTCATGGCTTTGAAATTTTCAGAAATTTTACATCTGTAAGTGAGTGGGAAGTATATACACCAGGATAGGTAACCTTCCAACACCAAGAGGCTATACTGCATCACCCTAGTCCATGTAGGTTGCAAGGCTACCACAGTGAAATTCAGCAACCATTGACAAAATCTGGCTCCTGTCGAGTAGGTTTCCATTGTTAGGTTTGCCAAATGCCACAGCCTGACCCTGAGTCTCAGGGCCTGGCTCCTGTTCTACACTTCTTCTGGCAAGGCCAGGGAATATTCAGGCTGGGAGTTGCCTTGAGAAGAGCTTTTTTACTGTGTACTGCTTGCTCACAGTGTTGCAGGCTGCTTTCAGGTAGCTGCTATAGACTTCAGGTGATCCACCTGTCTACTTTCTGCCAGCCCTCCTGCTTCTCTCAAATCTTCTCAGCAACCAGTTCTAGGATTCATGGGAGGGAGCTGCCTCTCCAATCACTGCCTCAGGAGTCACTAAGTAGGAACAGAGTTGTTCCTATTCCGTGACTCAACAGGTTTGTTACTTTGTGGCTTTTTCTCTCTTTTCTACCTTCTATCTTCCCAGTTCTGTTCCACTTACCTCATGCTGCCCTAGATGTTTCAACCTGCAGTACATTTTTCTTTGTCTCGGTTATATATGAACTATACAATTGTTCCCCAAAGTCAGGTCTGTCTTCTTCAGTTCTGCTCTCAATTTCTTTGTCTTTTATTTGATGGTTTCACTACTCTCTTGCCCTCTCTTTCCAATCCTCTTTCTGCTCTCCCAGACTCATGACTAAACATCTTCACCCCCTGTCTCTTTTTCCTTCTCCCCTCTGCCTACAGCTTGTGGGTAGAGAACCCCCCTTCTCTCAATCTCTTTTCCACACCCCTACAACTTCTAGTTGCCCTTATCTCTCCATTCTCTAGTTCTCCTCCATCTCTCTTGTCTTCTTTCTGTTTTCTCCCTTCCTCACTCCTCCCGGCAACATTTGTCTTCCTCATCCCTCTCTTTCTCTCTCATAATCTTTGTTTGTCTATCACCGCTTCTAGCTAAATTCTTCTTCCTCCTCCACCTCCTTTGTACCTTCCCTCTCTGTCTCTCCATCTCTGACTCTTCCCCCTCTAGCCAACACTGAGAAGCAGCAGATTTAAAAAATTAGAGTATATAATTACTTCATCTGACATAAAAGGACATAATTTACATAATGTTGGGATTTGTTCACTGTTTAACTGCTGCTGTGTCTGAGATAGTTCAGTGCAACCCATTTTCATAGAGATATCAATCTCTTAAAAATTTAACATGTGTAGATTATCTTCAGAGAATCAGGGATGCTTAGCAGAAGCAGCATTAGTCATCTACTCCACCCTTTTGCACTGTCTTGGGCAAGCTGACCATTCAGAAACCTAGGAATGTGGGTTAGCAGGAATTCTGAGGCCCCTGGGGTGAAGCACACACACACACACCATAGACCATGAAGAGTAGGAACAGAAACAGGACCAAAAAAAGGCTACTGAAAGTGCTACTGAGGCATAACATATTGAAGGCTTCTCACAGGCATTTTAGACTGATCTTTTAATACAATTGTGGTTGCATGCCACATTGGCAAACACAGTGTTTAATCTATGTAGATAATCACATAATATTTAGTAGATTAATTGCAACTTCTGACGGTGATAAAGATCCTTGGTGCCATGGCTTTAAACAGCCCTGGCGTCTCCTTTCTTGGCCTGTGTAGTAAGCAAGATGTGGGTCTTAAAGACATGAGTTCACAAATCTGAGAGGGACTAGAACCTCAATTTCAGAATGAACAGTTCCATCCAGTGTAAAGGAGCCATTCTGTCTGACAGACAGAGCAGAAACCCATTTAACCAACCAATGTAACTCCTAAGTCTAGTTACCAAAACCATTTACTACCTTCCCTTGACTAAAATAGAAACAGCCTCTCACAACAGCCTTTGGAGAATACAGAATGCCAAAAGCATGCTAAATTCTGTGACATTCCGTTTAATGAATCCCCTTACCACCAAGGAGTTGGGGCTCAAGGCAGCCCTCAGGCAGAGCTCCAAATTGTCCCATGGGCTTTGTTAATACCAGTTGTTCAGTGTGCCTTGTTCCATCCTGCAGACAGAAATCCTTAATAACCGCTACCACGGTACTGCAAGTAGGAAACTTCACTGAGGAATAAATACAGCAGTTTCAGTGAGGAACACAACAAACATGTAGGAGATAGAAGTCAATGCTGTAACCTGCTGGCAAAGAGTTGACAGGTCCAGACAGTAGTAAATGTCTTCACCCAGTTCTACTCCCCAACACATTCCACAGGTGAGGTCTCACAAACATGAAGATTGTGATAATGGCAGCCCACAGGCAACATGTTCTTTTTTTCTTTAAGAAAGATTTGGGACTCAAAGCAATTTGCAGATCAAACATGAGACAAGAATGTGCTGCTGTAAAATAGACATGAGGAAAGAGGCCATATGTGGCCCTCAAAGCTGTTTTTGTGGCCTTTGACACCTGAAGAGGCACTGAAACCTCACTTTTTTCTGGCAAGAAGATTGGCTGCCTCTTCTGGAAGTTTTCAAGAATTCACCTTAAGAAAAGATATGCAGCCCCACACGCTCTGGTTTTTTCAAAACCAGAATTGGACTTCTGTCCACTTCCAGTTTATTTGCATTTTTTTTTTTTTGAGATGGAGTATTTAGGGCAGTACGTATGGTCCTTGGAGGATCCTGGGACAGAAAATTGGTCCACATGGCATATATCCAAGACTATAGAGTCTGTATCACGTGGGACATTTTCTTCTAAGACTGTGGAAGTAGTAATGACATTCCATTCTACACTAGAGGGTCCCCATCCAGAATACTGTGCCCCGTCTTTTAGGGGTGCTCACAATTCATTCAAGATGACCAGACCGGATGTTCTGAGCTTGGAAAAAATCTAGATGAAAGTGGGAGGATACCTTTGAAGCAGACCAAAGTTCTACTGAGATCAATGGAAGAGGAGCATTAACTGTACTTATGTACCATTAGTTTCCTAACTTCCTTTGGATCACACCCCAAGTATGTAGAACTAATAAACATGGCATTAGTATAGTTTGATTCTGTAATATATTGTAAGCAATTTGATAAGCATGCAATAACTATTCAATTAGGGCTATGGAAATTCATTCTGGGAAAATGTGAAGGAGTGTGCTGTAGGCCAACAAGAGATCTACTCTCTGTTGATCAAGTGGTTGGATGATTTTGTGGTGTCTGTGAGAAATCAATCAGGACATGCCTTGTATCCCATAATCAAACTGTATGGCATTTGATGTACAAGAATAGGTTTGGATAGGGAGAGCCACAAAGCAATCAAATTGGCCATTGATATAGCTGTCAGAGAAGTTGATGGTAGTGCAAAACACTCCAGCAGTCAAGAAGGTGATTGACTGCCAATAACTGGACATAGATTCAGAAATCCGGTCTTACATTCCCCAATTCAGTGTGAAATTCTCTAGGACCATCATGTGGTTATAGGCCAGTAAATGTTGTCATTGAACATCTGGTGAGGAAAAGATCCTATTCATGTGGTCCTTCCCTCACATCTAGAAAGTGTAAGATGAGGAATACATAAGAAAAATCAGACATTCACATGGTGCACATGGTTTAGAACAGAACTTGGAAATAGTACTCATTTGAACTGCAACTCCAAGAACCCCCAGATCAGCATGGCCAACAGTCATGCTGGCTGGAGTATTATGAGATTTGGGGAATTACTGCTCCCAAAGGAACTTCTCCTAGTGCTCATTTAGACAAGATGTCTCAGTGCAATAAGAGGAGTTCCACAATGGGATGTGAGGACTGCCTCAGGAGAAGCAGATGATCGAGGCCAACATTTTGCCTCCCTCCACACCCTTTTCCAATAAACACAGATGCATACCATCTAAAGTAGGCAATTAAATTTCCCTTGATTGCTTTCATACAATAAAAGGAGCCATGGTTCTTCTAAGCACATCACCTCTAAAGCATGATAACTAAAGCATGGATCCCAGATTTGAATTTCTGATGACATGTATTTCACATTCAGCTTTAGGACTTGCAAAAGAACCAAGCATTTGTGTCTTCTTAGAGAATTGTATTAGCAAAATTCAGCACCAAGCTACTGCAATTTTTACCTTTTATGACTTCAACAGATAATGTAACAGACAAGTACTACCATACCCCTCCCAACTGTCCCCAAGTGGCAGGGACAGTCCTGATTAATCCTCTGCCATCCCACTTTTTCAGCAGCTTTTAATATGTTCTAGTTTGCCTTCTACCTCCCACTTCCCCCTTTGATGTTAGCTTACTTCATTTGGTGCAAACTGAGTTCAAAGTGCAAGGTACTCCATTAAAGAGAGGAAAGGAGAGGCCATTCCCAGCAGACTCATTTTGGGGTTTTTAACCTTTTTTTCAGAATTTCCTAAATGCAGTATGTACACTGCTTGCTTGCTTACTTTGCTTAAAACTGTAGGTTTTGTATTTTCTTGCTCATTAAGAATGTTTGCAGAGTTGTGTTCTTCTTTGAAGGCTCCTGCAAAAGCAAGCTGCTGCAACCTCTCCTAGTTGTGTCTATTCTTCCTTTTGCCATCTTGACCACACTTTGATGTTACTTGCTTATACCCATCTCAGTTTTCATCTGTAAAATGTTGGGGTGTGTGGTACGTCTAAGCAGCATTGCAGTTCTTGTATTTTCAGTACCATTTTAAACTTTTGAACAGCAGGAGAGAACATACTGGAGCCTGTGTGACAATAGGCTACACTGGAGATGACAACCTGGGGATGGGCTCAGCATCCAGCATATAAGCCTGCACCATCCCCAGGTGTCCCTCTTTTTCACATGCATGGTACCTGTGCACTAACCTTTAAGCTGTAGTGTAGGAGCAACAGTGATCACATAACGGCCAAGTATGAATTTTTCCCCCATACAGCACGTAGCACAGAGTGGGTAAAACTTTATTCACCTGCTCTGTCTAGCTTACTTTAGTCAAAATTCAGGCAGTTAGTTCAAGCAGATGCTAATTTAATTAAGAAAATCATTTAAGTTACAAGAGCAGGGTTGGGCTGAAAAGCACCTGACACAAGTTGGAATTTTCTTGGGCTTGTTATTCAGGGCTGTTGGACCAGGGTGAGGAAACGAAACTTTCTAGGGTTGGCCAGACTCCTGCATCTAGAGCTGTGATGCTGAGGGAATGAATAGTGATTCAGGTATGCCTCCTGAACACCAAAGGAACTTGTGGCCAGATGGGAAGGAGCTAAGCAGATATGTTAGAGACTCGGCGTCAGGCTCACCTTACCTTAAGGCAGGAATGGCTGCAAGTTCGTGCACAATTGGGAAAATGGCTGTCATATTTTAATGTATAATAATGTTGCAGTCCTAGTTTCACCCAGGGTCAAGCCTCTCATCTAATTATTCAAGGCAAGGATATAATTGTAGAGACTCTAGCTGCACTAATTGGTTTGAGATGTCAGAGTTTTAAAAAGAAAATAAAAACATGTTCCAGTCAGCTCACCACAGGAGTCCACCCACTCTCAAAGTGATGACAGTGGCATCATGATATCAAAATAGTATCTGGCGTTGTGAGAAGGTATCAATCATTGAGGGGAAATGAAAGCTCCTGAGAATGAGGGAATGTAGGTCCTTTTATGCAGACAATTGAACATGTTTTCAGAGCAGCTTCCTCAACTGAAGGAAAAAAAAAAAAGAGAAGGGAGGGAGAAGAAGGGAGACCCGGTGTGATTCAAACTAGGAGTCCAGGGGCCATTTTTGTACTTTCTCAGGCCCTGGAGAGATTCAAAGCCTCGATATCCCTCTTGTTGTCATTGTTGAATTGTTTCTCATATGTTCAAATTGTCATCTCCAAATGTCTTTTACAGCCAAAGAGACTTACCGTCCTATTACACTGCACTGTTATAGTGCTGTTTTTCTACTCTAACTGTCATGGCAGTATCTTGTGGAATTCTGGGGTTTGTAGTTTTAGGAGGCCAAAGAGCTCTCTAGTTGAGAATTCTAACTGTCCCTCCGTAAACTGTACATTCCAAGATTCCATAGGATGTTGCCCTAGTTATTAAAACTGAATAATAGTGCTATAGCAGGGCAGTGTGATAAGGCCCTTGGAAAATAAATTATGTTTAAATGGCAAATTGTCCCCACATGGATTGTGTGGTTGCTATTGGGGGAGGCAGAACAGTTGAGGGAGGTCAGGGATCAGACTACACGAGGTACATGGTTCACACTTTGCCCATCTCTGAACGAAGCCTTCTTCATTACAATATCATCGTTATTTTGACTACTAATGGCAGCCCAGAGACACCTCCTCAGGAGTTAACTGTGTTATGAGAATGATTTCTTTGAATCAGTGGATCAAACTGGGACTTTCCCATGAATTTGTTACAGAAACAATACATCGTCCAAATTTAAAGTCCCTGGGGTGCGAAATCACACCCTTGCTTGGAAAAAGGATTGCTTAACGGATCTAAGGTTTGTTTGACCCCATATAGTTTCAGAGCTCCGGTTTATGGATCTGGCTTTCTTCCACCTGTATTTTTTAGATGTCTTTGTCAACACTGCTTTGTGCCACTATTGTACAGCAGGTATTAAACTGTATTTAAATTGACACATAAATCTTCTGGATCCTTGTTATTATTGCTGTAAAGAAACACAAAGCAAGGTTAGCATACCAAGGCTCTGTGTGTGTGTGTGTGTGTGTGTGTGTGTGTGTGGTGGGGTGGGCTAGGTACATATTTTATAGCAGAGGGAGAGAGAGAATTACACTTTGCCTGAGGCCAGACTGATTGGTAAAACTTTCAGACACTTTAAGTAGGCGCCACAAATTGTGTAAGCTCTGACCTGTTGGCTTTCAGCCTAGTTCACATGACAGAGATATCAGATGGCTTTGCCAAGTCAGTGTGATGTAGAAAGGTGCCTAGAAACTCACAGGAACATGGAAGATACATTTGAGTTTATTTATTTAATTCCAAAATGGTCTGGGCTCATTACAGTTTGGTTCATTGGCCTGGACTCATCTGATTACAGATTTTATTTTATTTTTTCTCCTCTTTCATGAGTTACTTCATGACCCAGTAGAGATGGATATGTTGTTTTTGTGGAGTATGACACTCAGAATCTCCAAGATTTCATGGTCATGGATCATGGTGACTGGGAAATTCTGGGAGCTGAGCCCCCCCCCCCACACACACAAAAAGTCACTTTTCCAAGATGTGCTTACCACATAGTAAAGATCAAACACTCAGGACCAGATGCTGGCAACCCCTCTGGACATCTCATGCAGTTTCAGTTCCAGAACTTGGAAAAAATTACATTTTGGACTACAGTGTCCAGAATAGCAAGCCAGAATAAGCAATGACCATGCTAGCTACAGGATTCTGGGAACTGTGGTCTTTAAAAAGTAAATTTTCCAAATATTCGTAAGTTGTCCCTTTCTGGCACCTGTTCAGCACTTTCCAATGTGCAGTTGTTCCAGGTTAGCATCCTACATGGTTCAGAGAAGAACGATGATAGCAATTGCTTGAATCACAGTTAGAGACACTCTAGCAACTAGAACCAAACTTTTCTTCCCTTTATTTTATACTAGGTAAGCTGTCTTGAACTGCCAAAGATCCCACAGCTAGAACATGCTTCTGTGTGCAGAATGCTCAGACATGCTGCACCTTGCTGGAGTCCTTGCAGTAGACAATTCCCATCTCTCACATATACCCAACCTGCTATAATGATGACAGCCATGTTGCTACCAAGGAAAGGAGGAGACAAAATGCTATAGGAATGCATGGAAGTCTTTCACAGCTGCTAATAGCTGCCACGGACTAATCACCAATATGACAGGGACAAACCAAAATCACTTTCTGTAGAAAAGAGATAGTGAAGGTGATAATTGTTGAAAACTTTGCCAAGTGACTATGTAGCTACAGCAGGGATATAAATCTTTGGCTATTTTGTCCTCACATAGGATGGATAATTTCTATACTTTTCTGATCATTATTTGCTGCAGTCCAGAAAATAGTTTGCTGTGCTGGAGTTGTATTGTTATATGCCTTCAAGTCATTTCAGACTTCAGGTGACCCCAAGACCTCAAGTTTTCTGGGGGCTGAGAGTATGTGATGTGCCCAAGGTCACTCAGTGGGTTTCCATGGTTGTTTCCTTTCCTTCACCTATCTTGTTTTCCTAGGCTCCCCCTTGCCCCCTTATCTTAATCATTGTTACATAATAGTGGTTTTAACTGTTACAACTCAACTGATTTGCTTTCTTTGCTGGCTTTATCTACTCATTTTTATTCAGTTGGTGTGGGTTTGCTCTGTCTTTTTATCTTTCTGGCTTTTGTATTTGTATCTGCACTTTCACTGCACCTTTGCGTTGTGTTTCAGCTCTTGGTTCATATTTCATTAAGTTATGATTTCATTTTAAAAGGGTCATATGATACATAGAGGGTCTGTTTTATGGGAGCCATAATAATCCATATAAATAGTTATGCAAAAAATATACTCAGAAACTGTGAGAAGTGAGACAGCATGCAGCAGAAATACTTCCTGCCTTGAAGGATTGTTTTGCCTGCCCTTCTTTCCTCCACCTGTAGGATGAAAGCTTTCAGGAGAATTATGCAGACAGGAAAGAAAGGTGGGAGAGCAAACACATCTGGCAAAAGACCATCAGAAACCCTGATGAAAACCCTGACAGTGTCATAGCTACACACACAATTCCTGGTCCAGAAACCCATTCGATTTATTTTGTTGTCTTTATTTATTTATTTTGGCTTTCAAGTCTGGCCCCTAGACAGTTGAAACATGTCATTTTGAAATAGTTTTAAATTATATAAGAGATGGACATGTGTCAAATTTCTAGTGCAGGTCTTAAATTCTTTCTATTTTAGAATGTCATCACTCTGTAGGCAGAAATTACTATATTTTCAAATCTGTTACTTTGACTGCAAACCTATGAACATTTTAAGCACAATCCTAACTGGCCAAGTTTGCCAAAAGCAAGTTCATCTAACATGATACCAACTCAACTTTTCTGAATCCAACCCCCTCCCAGGCTTGTGGTGCTGGAAGTTGCTTAGCATTTCTCTATCCCTAGCGTAACTTTATGTTGGATTGTGACAGTGTCCCTGGGAGGTTTGGATCTGGTGTTAACTCAGCTCCTCCCCTGCCCTACACTCTCCCTGTCTCTTTTCAAGCTATTCTGCTGTCAAAACATAGCTGGGAGAGCAGTTCTGCTGACAGATTGCTCTGTTGTCAGATATCTGAGTTCAACTGAGAGAAAAGGCTAGTGTTTAATCCTATCTCCTTAGAGCTGCCACTTCATTTTTTTTAAAAAAATACTCTTTATTTTAAAATACTCTTTATAAAAACAGATACAACATAAAACACACCAACACTTATATGACATCTAGCACTTACAAATAAAAGCCTGTAGTAGTAAAGAAAGAAAAAGAAAAGAAGGAAGAGAGGAAAGAAAAGAAGAAAAAGGGGAAAAATGAGAGTAATAATTAGAAAATTGATTATAATTAATTATCTGAAAAGTAAGTTCTATTTAATTCTGTCGGACTTATTTCTGAGCAGACACACACAGGATTGTATTGTTGGACCATTTTGATTCAGCTGGCCTACCTAAATCCTCCCAGTCTCCTCAGCTTGCCCCTTCCCTTTGTCCTCTTTTGCCTACATTTTCCTTCCTCTTCTTGTGCCTCTTTGATTTTCCACCCCCTGGAAAAGTCTCATTCCTTGGGTGGTTTTGGTCTTTGCTAGGTAACTTGTCATGCAACTGATTCAGCATTTAGTTGCCATGAGAAAATAAAAAGGCAACTGTGTTATTTGGAATCAGGATTGCAGGGAGGCAGGAGATTTATTTTCTGCATGATTTATTAATGAATAATTTTATACTAATGTTCTGACATAGACTGAGGTCATGCTATTCACAAGTGGTTCATACTCAACTGTGTGCCCTAATGACATTTGTATAGACATACAAATGTGCATGTGTGTGTGTGTGTGCACACACACACTCACAGACTACAATTTATGTGTACTGGGATATTTGCCATACATTTCACTTGACCTTTTCAACCACAAGCGCCTGGTTTCTTTGCTGTCTTTTGCAAGCTTACATTAATTTAAGTTCTTTCTGAGCACAGAAGAAATCTTTTCTAAGTGTTATACAAAATCTAATATATTTTTTTTAAAAAAAACACATACACAGAGCAACAACTCTCTTGCAAAATTTTAAATGCAGCAGCATCTGGAAATTACAACTAAGATGACAGAAATCTTATGTCTCAGACAATGTTTCATGATTCTCTTAGGTTAATTCCTAACAGAAAGAGTTGTGGAAAAGAGGTGGGGAAACATGTAGCCCTACTGATGTTTGATGAATCATACTTCCATCATTCCTCCCATTGGCCTTGATGGTTGGGGCTGCTGGGAACTGGAGTCCAGTAAAGTATAAAGGTATGTCAAGATCTAGTGAAATAAAAAGCTGCCTATCTGATACTAGTATGCAACTGCTACTGCTCTGAACATAGTTAGCCCATGTTCCCCAGTACTGTCAAACACTGATTGGTGTTTCAGGCAAGAGTCTTTCTGGAGATGGCAGGGATACCAGGGAACATGGGATCTTCTGCATACAAAGAATGGGCTATCACTGAACTGTGATCCTTCCCAAGGCTGCAGGTTACCCACTGTTACTTTTCTTGCTGGGGGTCCCTTAGGTGGGTTCCCAATGCCTGTCAAAATTATCACTTGTGGGGAAAATTAGCTATGAACACTGCTTTAGCAATGCAAAGAGGGCAGGCTAATTAACGATCTTTTACCCAATGTTTACGGGGTCAGGCTCAGTCAGAAATCACACAAAAAGGTCCAATGAATAACTTTATTGAATAGTAATAGTTTGCACTAACGCAAACACGAACACACGCATCCAAGGGCTAATAGAAATAAAGAGTGGAAATAAGATAGAGGGATTGTTGAGGGATTTGCAGCTTTGGTGATACTGCACCTCTTCCTGAAGTCCTTGGTCTGGGAAGCAGCAATAGAACAGCAGCTCAGCAAAGAGATGCTGAGGAGATGCCGCAGCTGTCGGGAGGGGGGACCGGTCAGTTGGTATGACTGGGAGGCATCATACTCCTTCTCCTTGCCTCGCCTTTTTCTCCTAACTAGCCCAAAAACAGGAGCTATTTGTAGGAAAAATTTACTTTGAAGGAAAATCCTTTCCCAGGGAAAACAAACAGGGACAGAAAAGAAAAACAACTCCACACCTGGCATTTCTCGGAAGATAACAAAGTGTCATCTAAATAACAAGTCTTCCTCCGCTTTGAGGCTGTGGTATGAGTTTCTGGAGATGGATTTGATAAGGTTTTATTGCTTCCAGTGCCCAACTTTCTGGGAACACTTTTACTCCCTTCAGGTGGACTCCTTAAAGGTTAAGGACCTTTTGCCCACCATGGGTTATCACAACATGAGGTCTCCTGTGGCTACGTGACTGGGGATTTTACTGGCCTGACCTGGTTCGTTCAATCATACGACCGTTATTGCCTACGTGCACATTCGGGTGACCTGTTTGGTGAGTTAGATTACTTTTATATCAAAGTTGTAGACCCCGGGACAGGGTTTACCAAGGGGGCAACACCACCCTAGTTATAGAGAATGTTCAACTTGAAGACGTCTTCAGTGGAAGTAGGAGAGAAGAGTGAAAAAGACCAGCGAGGTGGTGGTGGTGGTAACATACCCATCAACAGGTCTTTGGATGTGTGAGAAAATCTTTCCTTACCTGTTTGATTTTTGACATGATTTTGCTTGACTCGGTTGGACTGGATGGCCCCTGTGGTCTCTTCCAACCCTATTATTCTATTATTCTATTTTTAATTACTGTTGCTTATAGACATGGGCCAGAATTCACTAAAGCAGTTATGAATGTTCAACCCTCTTAGTTCCATAGTGATGTAGTGTTTCCCAGTCTGACCCCCCCCAATCTTCACTTACTGGGCAGCAGCTACTGTGATTGATGAGGGTCTGTCACCTTGTCAATCAGGAAGCAGCTTGCTGATGTTTGCACCCCCTCCTGAGAGCAATCTCTGATGTGACAGCCAAAAGCAGGACCCTGTCACAATTCCCTCTTACCCGGAGATCACTTGCACAAGGAGGTAGGGTGCAAAAGTCAGTCAGCTGCTTGCTGATCGGCAAAGGAAGAAACCCCAATTGATCACAGTGGCTGCTGCACAGTAATGGAGACTGGGAGGCTTTCACAGTCCCTATGTGTCTCTAAACTAGAGAATGCATATGGATCGCGAATACAAACCATTCATCAATGCATAACTCTAGGTTACACAATTGTAACTGCTTCAGTGAATTCTGGCAATGGTTTGTGATGCCTGTGGTTTTCTGTGCCCTTTTTTCTTTTGGTGTGTGGTATTTATGGTGTAGTTTTAGTACTTTTTTTTTTATGTACGTTCTTTATATCATTAGCCAACTTAAGCAATATTCCATGGGAAAAATTGCACATGGCATAACATGCATATATATTTATCTGCTCTTATCTGATTTTATATGTTCTCATTGTGTTCTTATTTATTACCTATGTGTATTTTACAGTTGTTGGCTGCTTTGAGTAATTTTATAGATCACAGATAGGTATAACAATATACGGCTTACTATGTGCTTTGATCTTGTGGCCCCAAGAATGGGGAGGGGGGTCACAAATCTCAGGTGGGGCAGAACTTACACTGCCTGTGGAGCTTATCTTCTACAATGTTGAGAACGTTAGGTCCTCAAAAATTAAGCAGTTCAAGTTATGATAAAAGCCAGTTTCTCAGATCATGTGCTCCTGTTGTTCTAGCACCCATTTTCAAGTCTAATGCAAGCCCAAACCCTCCACCCCCAGCCACACTCCAACACAACAAACCCTAAAACATGTTTTCCTCTGTGGTCCCTCTCAAAATGGCAACAGGAAGTGATATCACATTACTTCCTGGTGCCATTTTGAGAGGGACCACAGAAGAAACCAGGCATCTGGATTTAATATAGCAGGCCTGCACAACATGTGGCCTGCATCACTCATGAATGCGAGGGCCGAAAAAGGTTGCAGCAGTTAGGTTGCTGATGGTTTTAAATGAACCCGGCTGGGCTGTTCTCTCCTCCTTCCCTCCAGGGGGAGCAGAGAGCCGAGCTGATGCTACCTTTGTCCCTTGCACACAACGGTCGCTGTTGCTTCTTCTCCTTGTTTCCCTTGGATGGGTGGTGAGGGTGAAAGTGCCTGGGAAAAGGAGAAGACCAGCTGGGGCTGGAGGGGGCAAGAAACAAGGTAGTCTCCTCCTTCCTGAGCAAGCCAACATGGAATGTTACATGGCGAACTTGGACCCTGTTGGAGAAGCAGCTTATTACAGGTCAGTGTCCTCATTCACCCCCATCCCTCCTAAATTGTATTGGAAAAAATTAAATTGCATTTAAAAAGATTGTATTTTAAAATGCAATTTTGGTCTATTCTGGCTTGCACCTTCATAAATTCCACCCCCCACCATCTGGATTCCCCTTGTTTATCCTCCAAATCTATTTTCTTCCCCCTTCCTCATGAATACTTTTTTTCCTGACACCCCAAATTGTTCCCCTCCCCTTTGATCTTTTGCAAATCTTTTGTAAATTACACACTGCTACATTTCTTAAGGCATAGCAATCTTGTCTTTCCAATAATCCTACTTACTGGTTTTGTGTAATCACAACTCGACACATCTGCATTATCTCAATCATCCTAGCAACAGGTCAAGAGGGTAAGACAGTGGCCTTTACTGTTACAGTGCTCTTATTCCACTTTCAACATGCTATGGGATCCTGGGGCTTGCAGTTTGGGGAGGGGCCTTTAAAATTCTCAGCAGAGAGCTCTTTGGCTGTAAGGCCAGAGAACTCTGCATGAACAGCCTGGACTCACAGCTGACCTGTTAAAAATTTGCCCTCTCCAACTTAAATTTAACTGAATTAGCTATTTTGAGCTCCCAAACAGTTAATTAAGTTGTTAGCCTTTTATCATTAATCTTCCAATCCATGAACAGACCTCATGAGCTGGCAGCCCAGGTTAGAACCAGAAGTAGCAATCCTTCCCCTACCCCCGGTAAAGCTGGTGCTTGCCCTCACCTCAGGAGGGCTGTTTGTTTTTTTTTAAGAGCAGCCATTACTGACACTCTTCAGTGCTCAAGACTCCCCTCTCCAAGCAAATGCACACCAGCAGTACAGCTATAAATATGGAGGCTGGGAGATGTGGTTTGTTATTTTTGTATGCCTTCAAGTCCTTTCAGAGTTATGGTGACTCTAAGGCAACCCTATCACAGGGGTCTTTCTTGGCAAGGAGAGGAAAATTGTCATTGCCTTCCTGTGAGGCTGAGAGAGCATGACACACCCAAGGTCACCCAATGGGTTTTCATGGCTAAGTGGGGATTCCAACCACCATCTCCCAAAGTCCTAGTCCAACACTCAAACACTATCTCACCCTAGTACCCTGAGGGTATTGCCTTTCTACCCCAAATAAGAATTCTGAGGTCCAGTTAAATTTTCCTTTAGTCCCCAAATTTCTAGCATTTCAGTAATTTAACACTTCAGCTGAGCTTTGAGAAACAGAGATTAGGCATGCAAACAAAAGAGACAGGAAAACTTATGAAGGAAATGTGAACCAAACCAATACAAAAGTTCTAGGTGTAAGCGATTTTCAACATCTCACTCTATGTATTATTCAAATTTCAGGAACTGAAGCAAAATTTCATGTGGTAGGCAGAATTCTTATTTTGTTGAGCAATGCTTTGTTTTGCCCTCCTCCCCCCAAATACACCCATGATGCACGTGCAAACATACATTCCTCCATGGAAACAGAGAAGGGAAAGATGGTAGCAGCAGTACAGCTGCCTTCTACAAATGCCATCCATTCTCAGAGTGCGAGGACTGTAAAGCAGCCACTGCTGTGCTCCTCATTTTCATGTTTTCCTTGTTCCATGGCAGGGATTTTAGGGATGGGTCAGGCAATGTGTGGCAGCCCTGATTGGCTGGTGACCACCCAGGAACCTCTCTTCCCTGACCACCACCACCACCCCACCAACAGCATGGCTATGTAGCTGTTCCTATTTAGGGACTCTAATGCATGGGTGCGAGAGGACATGATCCATCATGCTTCCTATTCTACTAGTTAAAGCAAGGACATCACTTTGATGCAAGGACAACACTTTGATTCGAGGAAGGGTCGACTCCATCTTTTACTAATATAATACAAACTCTAACAAATCTGGGGCATGTGTGAACATGGACACGTACACTTTCATTGAAAACAGGAACAATTGGAACACCAGTGTAAACCTTTTTCTTTTCTTTTCTCTTCTCTCTCTCTCTCTCTCAGTCTCTATTTTTCCTTTCTTCTTTCTTGCCTGTCTGCCCACTCACCTGCCCGTCTGCCTGCCTTTCTTCCAACATGGGACCTAAGGCAATTCATGACATAAATTAAAAACACAGTGCAACAAAGAATCATTATAAGAAAATAGTTGAAAAACAAATCAACTGTCATATTAAAATGTCACTAAGTTAAAGTAATATAAAAACTTTTAAACACATAATAGTAATGGCTATACAGCTGTTTTGGAGCACTGTTGTAGATAACTTCTTAATAACAAAACATATCAGTCGAGTTGAATAACATGTGGTCTGAAATGTAGAAGAAGGGATTGATTTCCCTGATGCTCCTAAATTGTGCCTGTGAGGGGAGACTTCGGCAGTCAGAGAGGCCAATTTTCTGTCCTGTTAAAATTTACCTATTTTAAAGGGGAATCACCTTTTCAGGGAAAAACATATATTCAGGGGCAACCATGTAGCAAAAAAAAAAACCAAAACCTGAAACATACATCCTGAAGATAGCCTTTATTAGGTCAACCAAAAGGTACAATCATGCTAGTTTTCAGAGCTTATTGTTTTCTCCATCAGGAAAAGATTTTAAAAATTGCACGGGGGAAGAAAGGTGAGAACGTCAGAATCATAGGTCTGCATCTTTTTTGAGAAATGTTGTTTTAAGGTGCTGTTTAAGGTTGGTCTTGTAAGAAGGCTGATGAAGGCAAGGGCGCCAGCCTTTCATGAGCATGAAGGGACAGAGGCGGTAAAAGCAAGACAATAAAATTGCCTTCTCCCTCAGCAGTCACTGGACTGCAGTCATCTCAGCTTCTAGGAGATGATATTCACTCCCCCCCCTTTTTTTTGTTTTTTTTTTTGATGCTAGAAAAAAGGGCAGTGTGTCAGATGCAGTTGTGGGGAGGAATTGGAGCCACAAACTTCACTTGGGAGGGAGCATGTGGTCCTATGGCTGCTTCATCCCTTCCCTCCACGTAAATATGGGAATGTTCAAAGATTTCATTTGATCTGCATTTTAAGTGAACCATCCCAATTAGCATTTACTAGTATGTGAACTGGTACACATTGTTCTTCAGACCATACATTTTCCAAATCTTGTGCTGTAATTCTTGGCTGAAAAACAAAAATATTATTTATACAAAAATAATATCACTTGTACAAAAATAATATTTTAGCATCAAATACGTATGTGGCAGACGCATATTTAACGTAACAAAAAATCTGATTTTGAATTCGCGAGGGTTAATTTTGAAAAAAAAACCCACACAAATTGGTATGGAAATAGGACAGAATGGACATGTGAATAAAAACAGATGAAAATGGCACAGACTTAGAGCGTTGACAAGCAATGAAAGAAGAGACCTTCCACATAATCTTTATTGCAAACTAATTACTGGATTATATTTTGTGTGTCTGACTCTTGCATCAACAGAAAGATTGTCACCCAGCCTAAACAGTTGCAAACTTCCCTCCACACATTACAAGCAAACATACAATGCTCTTCCTCAAAGTCATTCCTTAATGAAGAAACTGAATTCAACCTGAATGACTTCCAGTTAAGTCCAGATGGAATTGAGTGGAGCATCCTTTCAGATGGAGGCATCCTACTTTTTCCAGTCAAAATGGTATTGTGCTTCTGTCCCTTCTTTTCCTTCTTAAGAGGTATTCTGTGCCATTGGAGAGAAAATAGGGGATGCTTACAAACGGATCTCCCACCCTGGTAAAATTCTGTGATTGCACAATACAAGCCTCACGGGAAGACTCCTGGAAAAACATGCCTTTCAGGCAAATTG
This sequence comes from Cyclura pinguis, assembly GCA_030412105.1. Taxonomy (NCBI): domain Eukaryota; kingdom Metazoa; phylum Chordata; class Lepidosauria; order Squamata; family Iguanidae; genus Cyclura; species Cyclura pinguis. The sequence goes on along the minus strand of CM059600.1, from coordinate 128,094,141 downwards.
GAGATAGAACAGAACAGGATGGAATGAGGAGCGCAACTAGGATCTTCATATAATAAAAACAAAGAATCTCAGGTTTTGTTCAAATAATTATTTTGAATTTCACTCTGAAATTTACTCTGAAATGGAGGAGGAATTTAGCTAGATTCCGAAGTATCATCTATAGAAGCAAATTTACAAAGCAATAGATATTTTTTCCTGTATACCTCAATTGCTTTAGCCAGATCTATGAACTGGGGTCCGTATCACAATACATGGTTTTAGCGCTATTATTCCCCTTTAACTGCCCTGGCTGCACCCTGTGGAATTCTGGTTTGTAGTTTGGTGAGGCACTAGAGCTCTCTGGCTGAGAATCCTAAATGCAAATACCATGGTTCCATGCAAAATTGCCATGACAGTTATAGTGGAATAATAGTGCTATAATAGTGTAGTGTGATAAGGCCCTGGATGTGGGTTTGGAATTTCTGATAGTAGGACTGATCTAATACCCAAGTTTAAGCTGCAGTTTCTTTTAATTTATTTGCTACATTTGTCCTGTTTTTCCTTCAATGAGCTCAAGGTAGGGTATACAGTTCTCCTTCTCACTACATTCTCCTCACAACAACCCCATAAGGGAGGTCAGGCTCAGAGAGGGAGAGAGAGAGAGAAAAAAACACAATTGGCTCAAGGTCACTTGTGAGGACTGGCTCAGTAGAAACTAGAACAAGGTAGTCCAAAGTTCAGTTCTCACACTCTAAGCATTATACAAAGTGCACTAAAACAATTGTACACAAAGTACAGAAGCACTGCATAAAACTAATTCTGGGAGCAAACAGCTAAACAAATTCCTTGGGAATAGAGTGAAAATTGCGTGAATGCACATTCACACATCTGTGTTCATCTCCCTGCTCTCAACTGCCCCTTTCCAAACTGAGTAATTTACAAAGAAATTAGAAAAAAAAAATGGAAAGTCTACATATCATTTAAGAAGAACATGATGGATTAAATGTACTTCTGGGCGACTACTTGGAGAGAGTCCAGTTTAAAAGAACTTAGAGATTTAGGCAGAACATAATCACCAGTTAAATGAGATGCCTCAAACTTATTAAGAAATAAGAATGCCTAGCTTTTGCAAATGACTCTGTTAGCAGGTAAAAATCATTTTCAGGGACAATTCCTTATAAATTGAAAGACAAGTTTTTCAGCAGAGTTTTAGTGCTTCTTTCTGGATATACTCTGTGTGTGTATGTGTGTGTGTGTTTAATCATTAGCAAGCTTAAAGAAAACCAAAGCTGACATTCAGGAAGGTATTTGCACTAAATAAATGAAAATTGATCATAACACAGATAAGCATCTTAAGCTGTCAACTGATTGAGTAATGCAATAAACATTACAGATACTAATACTGCTACCAGCTATGGGAAAGAGGGGGTGCTGTATTGCAAAGCAGAATGAGAAGGCAGCAAAACCAATAAATGCTAGCAAGGTTTATGAAGAAGCTGCTTTCCAAACTTGCCAGCACCTTTCAAACAACCAACAGCCTTCCTTCCTCAGTGTATAAACAAGTGCCATTTTATTCTCAAGGAAATGGACAATTCCTAGCTCAGACTGAAAAGGCAAGTTCTCTATGTGCTTGGGACCTGGATGGAATTTTCCAACTAAACAAAATTACCTACTGATTATAGATCCTGATATCTGAGAGACATTGGGAAATTTGGAAGTAATAGCTGAGAGCCTGCATCATGCTTGCATAGAGTAAATCTACACTGACATAGTCAGGTGGCTATGCTGCACCCTCCCCCTTCTGCTGAGTACCAACATTGTGCAACTAACTGAGTATTTGTATGTGTGCTTGTTATTTCCACTGTCCCACTAAATCAAGGCACTGACAAATAGTTAACATACCATCCAACAATGTGCAACTGCATGTGCAACTGTTACACTTGTGAAACTCCACTTGCACAACCATGAACTGAATATGCCTGTTATGCAATGGCAAAAAAAGTACAACCACTTGTATAAGGCAGCGTGTGTGTGTGTGTGTGTGTGTGTGTGTGTGTGTGTAAAACACACTAGCAGATTTCTGTCAAAGTCTTAATAAAGTGGTCTGGCACTGAGTATAGAGTCATAGAATCATAGAGTTAGAAGAGACCATAGGGGCCATCCAGTCAAACCCCCTGCCATGCAGGAACACACATCAAAGCACTCCTAACAGATGGCTGTCCAGCCTCTGCTTAAAAATCTCCAAAGAAGGAGATTCTACCACACTCTGAGGCAGCACATTCCACTGCCAGACAACTCTGACCGTCAGATTAGTTTGTCTACCTTTTCATCCTACAGCACCAATGGTTTGCTTCTGATCTTGTTTATTCAGAATACGTAGTATACTCCTAGCACACTTATTTAGAAGTCCACTGAATATGGTAGTACTTATTCTTCTTGAATAAGCATATGTGAGTCCCTTGCAGCAGGAATAGAGAACCTGTTAATGGGAGTCCAAAGCCTTTCCAGACTTTGGACTCCCATTAACCCCAGCCAAGGGACAACAGGAAATGCAGTCCACAAATGTTTGGAAGGCCATTGGTTCCCCTCACCTGCCCTCTCTTCTTTTTCGTATTTGCCCAGAAATAAGTTCTACTATATTCCAAGGACCTAGTCAAATAGGGCAAGATATAATTAGCTTCCTACTTAACTGCCTACTAAATTACAGATATCAAAGCTAACAGTACAAAAGAAGTTGGGTGGGTGGTAGATTTTTTGGTCTTGCTTCTCACCTGGTTATCATCCTGATAGTCACCTCTGTGTCCATGAAAGCAAGAAGGCTGCTTTTATTTTCTTTGGAATCCAAGATTCTTGGCACTGTATTATGATTTGATTGACCACAATATCATCAAGTATATTCATGATAGGAGCTGATGGAGATCCTGTTACTAATGAATATCCTGTCTAATTCCTTCTACTTCATGGATTTTTTTAAAAAATAATGTAATTGCAGGCAATGATAATTTCTCTACTTATGTTCTTAAACAGAAATCCTTGGATTGTGCAACTGATCTTCACAGAGATTGCCTGCCTGATACAACAGGTCTGACTGAAGGTTTATCTCAAAAGATGACATAGTAAACTGGCAAAATGTCAGCAGTTTTGAGGATGGCAAAGATGGTTCGTTGATGGATTATTTGATGGATCACCACATCTATACCTGGCAATGCAGAGGAACAGCATGTCACTGGAAATATCAGAAATGTATGATGACCTCTGACCAGGTTTTGTTCATCATATCTGTGAGAGAAGTGCCTGACTAAAATTACACAATCCAGGCATGTAGGCTATATGATGTGCGTTAGATAGCAATTACTAGGCATTGGTTATTTTTCTTTGTTGTGAAATATATTCGTCTAAGAGGAATTCAAAAAATCATTTAATGGATCATTAAGGTACTTCTGCACTCTAGTTCCCTTCAGTTTTTGAACATGGGCTATTCTGAGTATGTGTGGTGTGGGGGTGTGTGTGTCAATTGAATATGTTGTGTACCATGAACCCCATCTCACAGGCATTTGTAAACATCTGATTCTGGTTGTGAGGGACACTGCCAAGGGTGTTATTTTAACTCTTCCTGAGGAAATCAAGGCAAAATATACTTGTGGACTTCTGGCAGGTACATGAGACATGAACTGATATAAAGTAGAAATCTGAGTCATAGAAAGAGATTTGTACTCAGATTTTACATTTCTTGCAGGGGTGATGATTAGTGGCTCATTCCACTGAGCTGCCATCTCCAGAAACAGTGAGCTATGTATTTGTGTATTGATTTCATTTTTTAAAAAATTACATCTTGTTTTTGTTGTTCCATTGTATTCTTTAAGAAGATTCACAGGATGCACCAAAACAGAGAAAGGAGGAAACAGCTGCAATAAAATTAATCCAGGACATACAATTCAAATGACTTTTTTAAGTTGACCACAACAGTGGCAAATATCAGCAACACAAAACTTTGACCATCCTTTGAAAACTAAAGAGCAAGCCAGTCACAGTGGCCTCTCTAGGGAGAGAATTTGCAAGGACGGCTCTACTGAAGAAGCTTAGTTTTAACAAAAAGCAACTGAGAAGTTACAGTCACTGTTTCCTGACTATATCCCACAGGTAGCTGTGGTTTGGGAGCCAAAAGCAGCTATTTGACAATTCAGCTATGGCTCTTGAGCCAAAGAAGATGTCCAGAGTTTTTACAGTTCCCAACATGTTCTCTGAGATGCCAGCAGATTCCACTGACAACAAAGGGGGACCAGTCAGCTTATGAAAGAAAGAAGTACTTAGGAATATCAGAAGTTGCCTAAGACTGAGGCCATTTCCACACTAGACTGTTATAGCACTATTATTCCACTTTCAACATCCTAAGGAATCCTGGGGTTTAAGGCCCCTTCCTAAACTGCAAACCCCAGGATTCTATAGGATGTTGAAAGTGGAATAATAGCGCTATAACAGTCTAGTGTGGAAATGGTTTGAGTCAGGCCATTGGTCCATCTAGCATGACCAATTCTAAATGTTAGTGGCTCTCTGGGATTCTTTGCCTAGCCTAGTCTAGAGAAGATTGGTATTCCCTAGTGGTCTATCATCTAAGTACTAATCAGGCTTAGCTTTTATAACCAGATAGGACTGATTGCATTCAGCATGGCGTGCGGTAGTAAATCAAACAGGCATAGACTGTGTGCTGGAGAGAGAAGAGAGAAGGAGGAGGAGACTACTAAAAAAAATATGAGGGGAAGAAACACAGCTGTGAAATATGCACAGAAGATAGCTGACGGTGGCTGAAGAGGTAGCAACAGCACAGAGACAAGTGAAAGCAGGCTTAGCCAAAACTAACTGACTAACTAACTTAGGCTGCGGCAGTGACAGAAGCAGAGGGAAAACAACTAAAAGCCAGAGGAAAGGGAGTATCATGATCTTTGGAGTACCCGTGGTCATTTTAGAAGATCTAGGCTTAAACCATAGGAGTCTCTTCCTTCCCCTCCCCTGATTTTTCCTTCATTCAGTTTCTGCAGGCTTCAGGGGAGATTGATTGGCCACCTCCCCCTTTTCATAAGGAGTGGAACAGGAAAAGGGAATTAACCTGTTACAGTCAATGCTTTTTGTCTTTTCAGTGGGCATTATAGCAGACAGCATTCCCCTGCAACTTTGTCAGATCTTTCCCTTCAGTCCCAAGGATTATTTCTATAGTATCCAACCTGAGAAGATTTATAACTGACACAGAGTCCTGAAGAGGGGCTCCAAACTGAGAAAGGGAGAAAGGACTGCAATAAAATTAATCCAATAAACACAGTTCAAATAACTCAGGTTAACAACATTGGCCACAAAAATGCCTGAGGAGAAGAAGATTAGGCCTGGAGAAAATGCATCACATGGTTATGTTGCTAGATCAACTAATCTGCCTCTCATATCTATTGGGAATCAATTGAAAAAGAATGGGAAAAAAAGAAACATGACTCCTAGCCTAGAATATATGACAGCAGTAGAAGGCCCTCAAGTACCTAGAACTCTTTCGAAAAGTCAAGCCTCTTAGGCATGAAATGATGGTGTTTTCATCTTTCATTAGCATTTTCTTTTCAATGGGAAAGGCACATTATGTCTCTTTTCAAAACCCCTTGCCTATTGATTTCATTCTGGTTTCTTTTGTGTATTATTATTTAATATATGACTATATATTATTGCTTGGGGCATGCTACAGTACACCTCTTTGTACTCCCTAGCTGTGTTTCTTCAATTACTTCGTGAAATCATTTTCCAAACATTTTGTATATGTCATGTAAGAAAGACAACAAATTAATGAGTGTAATCATTACTTTATTTTGTTAGGCTTAAAGTTGTAAGCAATGAATTAATTAATGACAACTAATTAAATGTTTGGAATTATTTGTATTAGCAACAGTAAATTAATCTATTGATTTCTGGCACTAAACATTACCAAATTAATTTTGAAACCTAATGGTTAGAGATCTCATATTATGCCATTAGTATAAAAATCAGTATTTAATTATAGTCCTTCCTGTACATTTGCAGGTTTGACCTTCATAAATTTGATTGTTCATGAGGTACACACATGCCTTCTCCCTCCATCTCCTGCCTCCCATTCCCTTGCCTTTTGTCTGGGCACAGTGAAGGCAGGCAGGCACACTAAGGCAAAAGGCAAGGGAATGGGAGGGGAAGCACCGGGGGGGGGTACTTATTCATTGTTCTTCTACTTTCATGAAGGTTCTGTACCCCAACCCTCATGAAAGTGGAGGGGCCACTATAATTAAGTCAGCATTTAATTTTATCCTGAGGCTCTTAAACCTTTGAACATGGTGGTCTGTCGTTCAGAGTATGTGAAACTCTTTGACTACAGATTACCGGTAGGGAATTTGATTACTGAATGTTAATTATATTTTATTTAAATATTTATAACTTTCCCACTTTTCGGCCCCTTCAAGGCAGCAAAGGAAAACATTTTTAAAATGCAAAAAAAAAAAAAAAAAAAAACCCCGATGACATTCTTCCTCCTTACAATATAGTTCACTACAGTTTTCTTTGTTTCAGAAGCTGCCTTCAGGGCTTTGTGGTTGCCCCCTGTTTCCCATCTTCTGTGGTACAGTCTCTGGCCATTTCTGCACTAACCTGTTACAGTGCTATTATTCCACTTTCAATATCCTGTGGCATCCTGGGATTTGCAGTTTTGGAAGTGCCCTCAAAGCCCCCCCCCCTGCAAACCCCAGGATACCACAGGATATTGAAAGTGGAATAATAGCACTGTAACAGGCTAGTACAGAAACGGCCTTTAACTAGTTGGACCATTTCACCTGCTCTTTGTAAGGCCTAGACTAGAAGGCCTGTTTTGTAAGAGTGACCACCTACTTTCAGAAGAGGGAGAGTGTGGATAGCAGAGGAGATCTTTTTTAAAAGATCTGAATACATGTGGATACTTGCATAGAAGATAGCCTTGTGATATCCCAGACTCAAAATGTTTAGGATTAGGATTGGGTACATGTGACTATCCAGTCATTGCTGGACTGTAACTTCCATCATCCCTCACGACTGGCAATGCTGTTTGCATCTGAAGGGAGTTACAATCCAGCAACATCTGCAGCACAACTTCTCAACCCCTATGTTAGGCCTTCAAAGGTCAGTGCTGCTATTTGTGTTTACCTATTGTTTAATTTGTTTAAAATGTTCCCAGATGTTTCCAGCTTTCAGTTGTTATTACTGTGTATTTTTTTCTCCTATGAACGCATATGTGTGCTGATAGCATCCTTAACATATCATCTGACAAAAAAGTAAGACCTATTCAAGTAAGACATATTCTCCAATTGTAAAGTTAATCTGCATTGAAAACGGTGTTCAGTCTCTTTAATTAATGTATCAGGTCCCTACTTTCACCACAGGCTTTAGTCACAGGATTAAGAGGCTGAAATTTATTGCACAAAATCTGAATTGTTAACATGTGACAAAAGATGCACTCGGATTTTTCTTCCTCTCTTTTACAGCTTGAAAATACACAAAATGAAATGAGAGTGAGGTATCTAGCTCTAAGTGGTCATGCCATGTAGCTGGTACAAATACATATTTGCATGTTGTTCCCTCTTTCCCTAAGGGGGAGAACCAAGCAACAGTTGTGGCAGACAGGATACAAAATATTACAAAAAAGAAAATAGTTTGGGAGAGGTGGAAAGACCTTTTGTAGAACATGGAACAGAGCACTGGGGATGTCAAATAGCTTGTAATGAGACATCTCGAAGTAGCCCGGGCCATTATCCATTTCTTCAACAATGTTCTCATTGTTTATTGTACATCCAATGCTCATGGCCAGAAGTCATTTATAATGACAGCTTTATTTTGATTATTCACTGACTTATAGTGACCTAAGCGCAAGCTAAAATAAAAATAAATTGTTACCTTCTTTCTTGGCCAAACACCCACATCAGCTAATAAAAATATCATTAATTGCTGAAGGAGCGCTTACAAGCCGAGGCTTTTAGACTGTATTTTGAGAGTGGATTGAGGTTTCAGATCATTTGCTGAGCACCAAAAGGAGAAGGCAATTTGGCATGTTGTACAGGAAGAAATGCCTGCTTGACAAAGCATCATATTAATGAGGTAAACTACCACTTCAGCACAGTGGGAGAGATCAGGATGTAAATATCAGGGCGTAACCCTACAGAGGAAAATCCTTTGAAAGACTTGTTGATAGATGCGGTATCAAATGAATTGCTTGCTTCTTAGAAACTGCTTTGATATTTATTGGTTCAAATTGCTCCAGTGACTCACCCTTGCATAAGCTTTCATGGCCCATTTTAATCTTGACATTTCGGGAAGCCAGTCTGATGCAGGATAATGACTAGGTTTTCAAAGGATCAAAATGAAAAAGGAGAAGCTGGGCTGTAATAATTATAGTCTGGCAATGTATAGTTTCACATAATCTGAGCTCAGTAAAGTGATAATATAATAATAAGTTGAGCAATAAGGCCGAGGCAGATTATAGAAAATGGAACTCTCACTTTGGTAAATTGGGCAGCATTGTATTTTGATATGTATGTCTGTGTCAGTGTTGAAAGCTAGGCAAATAATTCATCCTTTTCTTTGTGCATGTGTGTATGTTTAGAAATAACTTAGCTAACAATGGAAAGAAGCTACAGCATTATCTCTGTTTTACTATCAGAGTCATCCTATAGATTTTAATGAGAAGTCAGTCCTACTTTTTTCAAAAAGACTTGCTTACAATGGCAGGCTAACCAGCAGCCAATTCGTTTCCAGATAAGAGTATCAGTGATAGCATGTAGACAGACATTGGCCAACATAGCTGCGGTAGCCATAAATGGGACAAATCCATTCTTCTCCACTCAGGAGCCACTCCATAATGAATAATCGCTCTGAGCAATAATTGCACATCAGGTTTCACCAGTGTAGCCAGTTCAGTAGTTTTCAGATTCTTCAGAGGTGAGTCATCCACAGTTCTGCCCGCATACTGTCCTCAGCACAACCCTTCATAGTCTAGCTCTGAGCCACAAAACAGCTGGGCATCGCACCTCATTTGGCAGCTTGGCATTACCTTATACTAGTTCATAAGTGACCATCCTGTTTAAGAATTCTTCCTCTTTAGCCATGGCACCTCACTGCCTCTACAATAGTTGTTCTGCGCTTCTAAGTGGCTTCTGTTTGATTGGGTTCTAAAGTCAACAGGGCCATCTTCCTTGGGGTAAGGGCATTGTTGGTACTGGTACTGATGGGTCATGGTTGGATGGCCATTTTCTGGGACTGCTGTGATGTGTGTTCTTTGATGGCAGGGGGGTTGGACTTGATGGCCATTGTGGTGTTTTCCAATTCTATGACTCTATGATTCTAGGTCACAGCCTGGAAAGTTACTTTCAAAAAGCAATTATTTACAGCTCTAAGATACCTCCCGGGTTAGTTAGTTATACTTTTAAAAGGTAATTCCTCACTTTCTCATTATTCAGAAGTAATTAGAAGTTGCCTATTAGTTATGTTCAACAAATAGGAATGTGAACTTATCCATCATTATCTTACAACTGGAGCATAACTTCGTTATGCCTTTGTTACTGCAAAAGTGAATTAATTAGAAATAATGTGTTATTAATAATGAGTTACTTACATGTGTTAATTGGAATATGGCAGTTGCTTCTCTTCATGTCAGGAAGTATGTGAACTTCTGAAAAATAAAAATAAGATTCTGGAATGCTCATCCAGTGTTAGTCATTCTTAAAGAAAAGTAGGACATGGTGTGTCACAATACTTACATGGATTCTAGGCAGGAGTGGACAGGATGGACATACAGATGACATTTTCTAGCAATGTGAAAGAAAGATGCAACCATTATTTAACCTTTTCTTTCTCAGAAACCTGTTAGGATGATGACTGTTATCACTACAAGTGGGACCTAATGCATTCCAGGTCCAAAGCCCCAGTACATTATCTCTTTGCTTTTCCATCTGTTCATAATGTATATTTGTTTCTTTTTCACTCCTAGCTCTACCCTAGAAGTGTTCTTGAAGACTCAATTAAAAATAGTAGCAATACTGGGGACAGTCACAGAAAATACCTACCCAAGTCAGAAGACTTTTTCTGAACTCACATCAGTGATATGGAGTCACTGAAAAAAGGACTGTTGAGGAGAAAGTCTCCAGATATCTGAACAAGTGCAACACAGAAGGGTCTTTCCTATATGCCTTTTTCAAATACAATACAGGCATGCAACTACATGCTTCATGAGTAGTGATAGGAAAGGGAAGAATGATAAAAAGCACACATTATCTGCTAAAATGATTGGTAACCTGATTCTTTAGAAGCAGAACTGGCCCTTGTTGGACTCCCAAAATGCAGGCCATTTCTGCACTATATTGTTCTAGTGCTATTATTCCACTTTCAACATCCTGTGGAATTCTGGGGTTTGTAGTTTACTGATGCTGAAGAGCTCTCTGGCTGAAAATTCTAAATGCTCCTCCCTAAACTGCAAGCCCCAGGATTCCATAGGATGTTGAAAGTGGAATAATAGCGCTATAACAGTGTGGTGTGGAAATGGCCAGAGATCTGAGAGGAGGACCTCCAAATGAAGGGAATACAGTGGCAAGCCACTGTGTTCCCTTCATTTTGGAGAACCTCCTCGTAGAGGATTGCCAAGCATGGCAGTAATCTGGGCAGAAGTCAGAAGATTTTGGGAGCAGTAGGAAGAGACCTCTACAATCCCTCCTGCTCTTGTATCATAGCTGCCAAGGTACCATCAAGCATACAGGAGCCACAGTTTCTGGCCTCAGCTTTCAGAAACTGGTCTTAGCTTTTGGAAAGGAGTCTAGTTCTTTGTTTGTTCCTTTAAAAATTTCTGAAAATAGTTGTGGTGAAGTATTCTTGATATGGGTTAGCAAAACTGCCTTAAAAATTAAATTTTATAGATTAAAATATTGTGTGTTGTCCTTTTAACCTTGCTAATTTTCTTTGGGATGATGGATGAAAAATGGGGTTTACAAACTTCTTTAAGCTGTTTCCTTCTCTCCAAGTTCAAAACGAGGACAAGGAGCTGGACAGAAAAATAAAACCATGAATGTTTCCCCCACTTCATTCCACTGTAGTAGTGTCATATATGTAATTATAAATTATGATTTTAAAATAATGTAAGAGTCATAAACATTTTCATGCCAATGTAAATATTCTATAAGCTTTTTAGCTTCTTGCAGTATATGTAGTGTTGTGGTACTTATTCAATAAAATCTCTGCCTCTGGCAGAAGACCATGTGACAGCATAGAAATATTATTTTCAACATTGAAATATTAATTTCCATACAGAAAATGCAGTGATCTGTGCAAAATTCATATGTGATTGATTTGCATAGAAAACAGTATTTTTCAGCATAGCTTCTGTGCACCAAAAATAATACCTTTATGCATAAGATGCAATATTGGAAACTTATTCAGTGCAAAATTCACATGTGATTGATTTGCACAGAAAACAGCATCTTCTGCACAGGAAACAGATTTTTCTGCACAAAAAATAATATTTCTGCATTTCTGCATTTTTTTGCAAAGAATCTTGTTGCCTGTGCTGAAAAGGCTGTCTTTGGGGGGGGGGGGGAACTATGTGTAAATTTTGCACAGAGTAAGTCCAAACCCGCAAAATTTCTCATGAGTTCAGGATTCTTCTCATCAGGGTTTCTCAACACTGGAAAAATATGGTTTTTTTACTTTTTGTTTCTGGAATATTTTAAAATATTGTTTCTATTACTATTCTATTCTATTCTGTACTCATCTCTGGGTTTGTAATTCCTCTTCTACTGCAGTTTCAGGTTTGAAGACACCTCTTTTCTTTTCTCTTTCGTTTTCTGGGTAGTGCATTCAATTTTATTTCATTGCTGTATGTTTTTATTTTTAAAGAATCTGTTTGGGGCCATCATTGCTTCTTTCACTTTGTTAGGATTAGTGTAAGACAAAGAAGTCATGAGCCCACTACGCTGGAGTAAAGAGAAAAAAAAACTGAGATAGGAGCTGGACCCATTCTTGAGTTTTCTTTTTGTTTCGGTGAAACAGCACCTAGTTAGGATGTGAAATAACATTTAGTTATATAATTCAAAGGAATGCTTCTCAGATTTATTATACCTGTGTAAGTCATTTTGAGGATGCCTAGAGGTAAGCCAAAACTATAGTAGGAATGGGTAAATTGAAGCCCTTCAGATATTGTTGGGCCGCAATCATACTTGAAGAAATGCCTATCCCTATGTATGCCTGCTGTAGATTTGAGTTGTGTGTCCATCACTTATGCCAATATGCTGTTGAAAGACATGGGTGAGGGCCTTCTCTGGTGTGAATGTCATCCCCTTGGAAGCCCAGTTGGCACTTGGATTGCTGTCATTGCAACACTATGTGAAAATATTATTGCTTACAAAAGCCTTTGGATTTAACTGGTTTTATACAGATCCACACATGTGATTGGTTTGGAATTGTTCTGAAGTATTTTGAGTGATTTTAATCTGTCTTCAGAGTAAAAGTGTTAAATATTGGCTTTAAAAGGCTCAAAACATATTAAAGAAGTTAACAATTTTATTTAATCTATCTTCTTTCCAATTGATCATGTTGATTTTATAGCGTACTGGCCCGACATCTTTAGATAAGTGGTAGGATGTAAATAAATAAATAAAACTACCATGAGGTATAACCTGCATTACCAGTGGTGATGGTGGTGGATGCAGACTATTGCAACATCATGAGTTGCCCACCTCTGATCTATATGTGTCAGGACTCTTTGAGATTTGGAGATTTTTTATAGAAGGCTCAGAACTGCATTTATTTGTAGAGAGAGAAGCTGAGAAGTATAGCTTTGTTAATTTTTTAAAATTCTCCTAGTTAATGCACATAGAGGATTTTTTTTTAAAAAAAGTTTCCTAGAGTTCATTTTTTGTGGATAACTTAGAAAGTGAAGATAGACGTCTTCCATTTTAATATTATTGGCCACATTTTCCTTCTCCCTCTCAACCTTCCCTACTCCACATTTTTGGGGAGGAAAGTGTGGGGAAAGAAGGGAACTGGTAGAAAAGAGGAATGGTCAAGAATTACATGGTGAGGTGAACTTTGGATTTGGAAATGTTGGGTGTGACTCATAATGGATAGGCAATTTTCAGATTGGTAGAGTTCATTTCCGAATCCCCCTGCTTCTAAAATTGCTCTCCATCTCTTATGAAAAACAAACTGCAGTTCTACAGCAGTATGTCTCCAAAAAAAATTTCCATCAAAACCAAACCAGCTGGTACAATTTAAACTTTTCTGAGATATGAATGTTAATCTTCATCTGTTTCATTCTCATTTGTGAAGGCAAATAATTTCTGCAGTTTTCTCACTGCTGTGGGGAAATTAATTCTTCTGTACAGTTTTCACCTGGCATTTGCATGAATACCAGGTGAAAACTTTACAGAAATATTAATTAGTTTTAATATTAATTAAATACTAATTAGTTTGGGGAACTGGGTTTTTTTAGTTTAAAAATTGTGGCTTTTTTAAAAAAAAATCCACATTTTTCATGCAAGAAATTTTTTTGTGCAAAATTGGTGGGGGATTTGTACAAAGCACTCATTTTACTTAAACAAAAAATGTGTTTCTGGAAAAAAGAGGTTATCCCCCCCACACACACACACGCACAAGTTGGCTAGCATCCTATTCAGTATTGATGAGGTCAAAAGCTAGATTTTGTAACTTTTGTGGGTTTTGTTTATAGTTGTTAACAACTGAATGTGACATGAAAAACCTACCTCCCAAACTAGGCAATGCCCCAGCTGAAAGTTTCCAAGGTGATACAGATTGAGGAGCTGGGAAATGATGTCTGCAGTGCTCTCCCAGTCACAGAGCATGTTGAGAGAAATGGCTGCATGAAGAACCCAAGGTGTCTTTTTAAATGCACCTCATAGCACTACAGTAATCATTTCCCAGTGCCTTGATCTGCAGCATTTCAGAAACCCTTTAGTTGAGATGCTGCCTGGCTTAAGAAGTGGGTTGGCGCGGGAGGGGTTCCAGTAAAACTAGCTGTGGTGATGGAGTTCCATCACTGATGTTTTGTGTACAAACCTCACAATTTTGCACAAAGGACATAAGTATTTCTGTGCAGAACCATTTTTCAAAACAGTTTGGAATGCACAAATACTGGGTGAAAACTGCACAAAATTCTCACTTCTGTGAGAGTTCTTCACATCTTCCCCAACCCTGTGATTTTTTTTTTTTTTTTTTGTGGGGTGGGGGTTGGAAAAGGAATAGCGGGGAATATTCTTTCCTTCCCTTTGCTGGCACAAGGACTTCTGTCTCAATTTAAAGAATCATATCTGGTCAAATAATTAGTAATCCCATTTGTGGAGACCGAATTGGATAGTTTGATTGCCCCACGTGTCAGAATATGGAATGCAAGGGACCATTTACTTTTCCACTTTGGGGATCCATTTGAAGCCATATAGTCAGGATCCCATCCACGCACACTCACATAATGCACAGACTGAGTACATTTAGGCTGAATTGGTTGAGCTGAGTTGGTTGAGCTAACCAAAGCAAACATCAGTAAGGATGTTTAAAAAAAATGTTTGTTTTTTTTTAATTTATGTTTGAAGGGGATTTTAGTTGCCCAGAATAATATTCCAGTATAACAAAAAAGTAGGAAAATAAAAACACAGCAGGCGGAAAACTAACCACATTAGTCCTAGTTTCTATAAAAGCTGACCAAATGTCCAGATATAACTGCATTTGTAAATTTTGTCTATACAACATCCTGCCAAATGCTGAAAGCATTGTTAGATCTTCTGTCCATTGGTTCATAGGTGGAGAAAATTATATTTCCAATAATGAAGTATCAATCTTTCAGCAATCAAAAGGGTGCAAAAAATCCACTTCCTTTGGCCATTTGTTAATTTCTAAGAAACAAGTAAATAATTCAAAATAATATATACGTCCCTGAATATAAAGGAACTTTCCAAAACCAAATTCACTCATGTGATTATTTCCTCCCAAAATGTAGTGTAGTTTCCTCCCAAAATGTAGCTCCAAAACAAGTGTATTAAGGAACGATTAGCAGTATTACATTTCTAACAATTTGCTGATTTAGAAATCCCTTTCTTGAATAGACGTTGTGGCAACCAATATACACAAAAGAGCAAATTCTATACCATATGTTACATAGAGATCTATAACTATACTACTTACAGATGTTAAAACTGATGGCTGCTGATTAGTCGGAACTGAATATTCCAATTTTCTATTCCATTCTTGCTCTAAACACCTCATGTCATATTTATTTAAAGATAACAGAAATTTATATGTACAAATTGATGGTTTGGATACATGGTTGGCCTCAATTAGTGTCTAATATTAAGGGAACCTCAAGTGCACTTAAAGCTGCTGCACCAAAGCTGGATTGTAACAAACGTTTAATTTGTAGATATTGGATTGTAACAATTGTAGGATTGTAGGATTGTAACAAATGTTTAATTTGTAGATATTGTCATTTAGCTGATAGAGGGAATTTAAATCACTCTTGTAAAATTGAAAAAGGCAAAAACCCATCATCAAGACCAAGCATTTGTTTAAGATAACAATCCCATTGTCAGTCTATGCATTCCATAAAAATGGTTGCTTACCAATTTTTGAATCTGAATTCCTCAGTAAAGTCAATTTGGCATGAGTGTATGGATCAAATTGCAATTGTCAAGATGAATATTTACCACATACTTCAAACTGCTGAAATTGTTGGCAAAACATTGCCCTTTAAAAAAAATAACAATAAAACAAGAACCAAGTACTGTCCATTTGAATAGAGATGCCAGAAATGGAGACTCGAAGGCTGGCTGTGGTAGATTACATACTTTAACTTGATGTGTCCAAAATTAGTACAAGATAACAAATATGCCTGATGGTATGTAGGAATATCTGGAAGGCTGAACCCTCTTTGAAAGGAATTTACATCCTTTTCACTGAAAGTCTTGGAGATGATCCCCCAAAAATCTCCTAAACAATGTATTTAGTTTTTGAAAATACTTGCAAGGTATAAGTAGAGGAATTCCCTGAATAACATAAACAATTCTAGATATAACATTGTGTTTACCTTATCCGACAGATTCATCTTTAAGCTTGCCCATCTCTCTAAATTTTGTGCAATATCTTTTATAAGCTTATTTATATTGATTCATCGTCTGAGATAAGTCCCTAGGGATAATTATATCCAAATAAGTAATAGAATTTGAGCAATGTAAAAAACTTCTATGCTTTCAGTATGGTAGAGTCTGTTTTGTCTCCCACTGGAAGTATTTCTGGCTTGGACCAGTTAACTGAATAACCAGATGTTTTATCAAAATCATAAATCAACTGCATCAAAACAGGGATTGACTGCTGGGGTTTGAAATGAGTAACGAAAGATCATCTGTGAAAAGTGTTTTCAAATTCTAAACTAACATGCTGAAATCCATTAATCCTACAATTTTGTCTAATGGCACATGCTGCAGGTCCAAGCACAAACTGAATATTAAAGGAGACAATGAATATCCCTGCCTTAGACCCTTTTTCAATGTTTTAAAATAAAGATTCGAAGAAAAAAAATGTCAAAAAATTGTCTTAAATTGTTCTTGGGTTAAGACAAATTTTTTCATCATCTGTTTTAAAAATGCTGAATATAAAATTTTTATCCATTTGAAAAGTATTTTTTTTAATTATTAAAAATATTTTATTAAATTCTCATTTAAAACATTAACATACTACAACAACACACCACAACAACAACAACAACAATCTACATATATTATACAAATGAATTGTAAACTATATTGACAAACTGATATATATCTAATATATATTTTCTATACATCTATATTCCCCTTAATTATTTATTGTCTTTGTTACTTTAAATCTTATATCTAATAGTATCTATTACTACAAATCAGTAACAATTCATTAAAGCATTTAATTACTGTGGCTTATACCTTATACATTATACTATTTATATTACTGTTTATATTGTTCATCAATATCTATCAAAATATTTAACAATTGACAATAGACAATAGACAATAGTCAAACAATTTAACAGACAATAAATAATAAACAACAAACATTCCAACAGTTATTACATCATAATTACTTACATGCTTACTTTCATACTAACTCTTCCTCTTCATACATCCACTTACATTCACCTCACATAAACATTGATTTCTTTCTTTTTTCACCATTAGGTAAATCATTTAAATATTTTTGTCATCCTGCTATTTGAATATAATTTCCTCTAATCCTTATAGCAATTTCTATACTCTAATCTATATATTTTACATTACAATTTCATCTACCTATTTATTCTCTTATTTTGATATTAAATTATTATCTTATCTTACTATCTTATATTCCAAAACCTCTTTTACTTCACTCCTTACTATTTCCCTATTACCTCCTCTTTTTCCTTTAAATTTGAATAATAATAAATAAGCATACCATATTTTAATGAAATCAATCATATAGTCCTAGTAGTGCATGGTCTCCCCAATACTCTTCCCATATAGGGTTTAAAATTTCCCATTCTCTTTTAAGTGTGTTATTACTTTTATTTTCTAATCTTAGTGTCAATTTATCCATTTCCACTAATTCATATAATTTGATTATCCAGTCTTCTAACATCGGTATATTCATATCTTTCCATTTCTTCGCAAACACAATTCTCGCAGCGTATGTCATATAGCATATAATTCTCAAATATTTCTTTCTGACCTTCTTATCTATCTTTTCAAACATATTTAATAAGTGAATTTCTGGTTGCATTGGAAACCTGGTTTTTAAATATTTCATCATCTGCTCATGTATTTGTAACCAATAGGTTCTCGCCTTATTACATCTCCACCAGCAATGAAAAAATGAACTAATTTTTTTACACTTCCAACAGTTAGCCGCTGATTTTATCTTCTTCATCTTGGCAATTTGTATTGGTGTTAAATACCACCTGTAAAATATTTTTAAAAATTTTTCCTTCAGATTCTGGCTTCTTGTAAACTCCTGATTTATTTTCCATGCTTTCTCCCATAGTTGTAAAGTTATTGAGTATCCTAAATCTCTCGCCCAGTTTACCATATTATCCTTTATTATCTCTTTTTCCAATTCTAAGTTTAATAATAATCTATAAATTTTACTCAGTGGGCATTTTATACCTGTTTTCATCAATTTATCCAACTCCGTTTCCTCCAAAGATATTCCCCACGTTTTATTATCTACTTTATATTTCTCCATCAATTGTCTGTGGAGAAGCCAATGTGTTTTATATCCCTCTTCAATTAATTCTTCCCTATTTTTAGGTTTTATATTACTCCCTTCTTTTTTCAATATATCCTTATATGTTATCCATTCCTTCATTTGGGTCTTTTCTAATCTATAGAAAGCTTCATGTGGTGATACCCAACCAGGTAATTTTATATATATTTTACTTCTAACTTTTAACCAAATTTTTAAAATTGATTTCCTGATATAATGGTCCATAAACTCTTTATTGATTTTATGTTTATCATACCAGAGATGTGCATGCCATCCAAAATATAAGCTAAACCCCTCTAAGTTCAATAATTTTAGATTTTCCAAAGTGATCCATTCTTTTATCCATACTAACGTAGAAGCTTCATAGTAAAGTTTTAAGTCTGGTAGCATTAATCCTCCTCTCTCTTTGATATCTTTTAAATATTTTGTTTTGATTCTTGGTTTCCTCCCATTCCAAATAAATCTGCTCAATTCCTGATCCCAGTTCTTAAATGGTTTCTCATTATATATTATGGGTAAATTCTGAAATAAGAATATCATCTTTGGTAAAATATTCATCTTAATTGCCGATATTCTACCTAATATTGAGAGATGTAACTTATTCCACTTTTTCATTTCTGTTGTTGCCTCACTCCATATTTTTTTATAATTATTAATTATTATTATCAAATAATTCTGAATTATTTTTAGTTATCATTATCCCTAAATATCTTACTTTCTTAGCTATTTTGAATCCTGAAATTTCTGTCAATTCATTTTCTTGTAGTATTTTTGGTTATCATTAATGATTTCTCCTTGTTAACTTTAAATCCAGCTACTTCTCCAAATTGTTTGATTACTTCCATTACTTTTTTAATGCTGTTTAGGGGTTCCTCCAATATTATTACTAAATCATCCGCGTATGCTTGTATTTTAATTTCTTATTCCCTTATTCTAATTCCTCTTATTATCTTCTCATTTCTTATATTATTATTTAGAGCTTCTAGACAGATTATAAAAAGCAAGGGTGAAAGTGGGCATCCTTGTCGTGTACCCCTATGTATTTCAAATTGTTTCATTTTCTCTCCATTTATGATTAAACATGCCTTTTGGTCATTATATATTGCCTTTATCTGTTCCATGAATCTATCTCCCATTCCCATCCTATACATTATTGCAAACATGAAGGACCAACTTACATTATCAAACGCTTTTTCAGCGTCTAGAAACATTAAAGCCAATTGCTTTTGGTTATATTACTGATAATACTCTATTGTATCTAAAATTATTCTTATATTATTTTTCAAATGTCTTCCTGGAAGAAACCCATTCTGGTCCTCATGTATCCATGTTTCCAATATCTTCTTTAACCGATCTGCTAAGATTTGTGCATATATTTTGTAATCAATATTCAGTAACGAAATTGGTCTGTAATTTTTTTTTCCCATTAGATCTTTCCCCTCTTTTGGAATCAGGGTTATGTTTGATTCTTTCCAGGTGTTTGGGAATGTTTTGTGATTAATCGAATTTAATACTTGAACTAGTACCGGTGTTAGCTCTTCCTGAAAAGTTTTATAATATAACGCCGTAAAACCATCGAGGCCAGGAGCTTTTTCTATTTTCAATTTATTAATTGCATTCGTAATTTCCTGTCTTGTTATTAACCTCTCTAAATCTTCTCTTTGAATATCTGACAATCTGGTGATCTCTGTCTGTTCTAAATATCTCATCATCTTATTTTTTTGTTCTTGTGTTTATATCTTTTTTTAAAACAGTTCTTCAAAATAACTAACAAAAATATTTTTAATCTTTGCTTGTTGGTAGTGAATATCTTGACCTTCTCTTATCCCTTTAATATAACGCTTTTCCTTTTCTTTTTAAAATTTGAATGACAGCCATCTCGCTGTCTTGTTCGCGTACTCGAACTGTCTTTGTTTTGTGAACTTCATTTTATTTTCTATTTCCTTTGTCATTAATAGTGACAATTGCTTCTTTAATATTTGAAGTTCCTTTAATATTTTTGAACCTTGTGGTTTCTTTTTTAATTCTGATTCTTTATCCTGCAGCATTTTATATATTTTGATTTCCTTTGCCTTCCTACATTTTATTAACCATGCTTGTTGATTTATAAAAAAGCCCCCCATTACTGCTCTGCTTGTTTCCCATACTATTTGTTCTGTTTGATCCTTTCCTAAATTAATGTCAAAAAATTTTTTCAGTTCTTTCTTTGCTTTTTCTATTACCAATTCATTTTTTAACAAATTATCATTCATCTTCCATTTGTATTTTTCCTTTCCCTGTTGAATAATTAACAATATTGGACAATGATCAGAGATTGTTCTGGGGAGAACCTCCAATTTCCCAATATTTTTTACCAAATCCGTTGATAGAAAAAACATATCTATTCTGGACCATGATCTAAATCGTTCAGAAAAATATGTATATTCCTCTTTTTCCCCATTTACAGGCCTCCAAGCTTCAACTAAAGATAAATGTTCCAGTAAATCAAAAAAAGCTTTTGGGAGTCTCTCTTGATTATTTCTTCCAGTATTTTTCTTATTCTTATTATTAGATATATCCAAGGATGGATTCAGTAGCACATTCCAATCTCCCATAATGATCATCTTATGATTGTCTACTTCTAAATCTAACAATCTTTCTAATAGATTTGAATAAAATTTACTTTTATTTTCTAGGGGTCCATACACAGCTACTACTATTAATTTTAATTCCCTTATAATTACTTCTACTGCTATCCAATGTCCTGTTTCATCACTAAAAAATTGTTTTGCTTTGTGTTTATTGTTTACGAATATGGTTACTCCTTTTTTTTCTTATCTATTGATGATGAGAATGATTGTCCTAATTTGGGATTTTTAATGTAATTTAGATCTTTATTTTTGATGTGGGTTTCTTGTATTGCGACTATATCCAAATTTAATTTTTCTAATTGATGGAAAACACATTTCCTTTTATGCGGGGAATTTATACCTCGAACATTCCAGGACAATATTCTCAATTTCATTTTTTATCATATATGTTTCTATTTTTATTCTTCGATCTCCTCTGTTTCTTCCTCTAACTCCGGATCTATAGAATTTGATTCTTCTTCTCTTTCTTCTTCCTCTTCTTCAATCTCCTCCTCTTGCTCTCCTTCTGCTTCTTCTTCTTGTTTTAAGTCTGTAGATCTCTCTCTTTCCTTTTGTTTCCCTTGTAATTTTCCCATTTCTTGTAAAAGTTGTGAAATATCTTTAACGATTTCTTCTTCTTGATCTCGTATTTCTTCATCTGTTTTTTTTAACTCTTCCTTATATTTTTTCCAGAAATCCCTTGCTTTTACAATTGTAATTAATACAAATTTTTTCTGTTTCCACATGAAGGAAATACCTTCGGTTCTTTCCCAGGTGTACCGTATTCCTTGGTTTCTCAGAAGTTGTGTTATAAAACTATATTCTCTTCTTCTCTTCAACAGAGTTGGGTGCACATCTTTAAAGATTTTTAGTTCGTTCCCATCCACCACGAGTTTTTTCGTATAGCTTTGTTGCAGAACCAGATCTTTCATTCTCTCCCTCAGGAAATAAATCACAATGTCTTGTGGCATATTCCTTCTTTTAGCTACAACATTTGAAAAGTATTTTAGGAAACCCAACATTAGCCAATACTGTGAAAATAAACAGTCAGTAAATTTTACCAAACACCTTCTTAGCATCTAAAGAAATAAAAGTTGGCTAGTCAGTTCTATCTAAGTTTAAGGATGTTTTGTTGCTTCCATCCTCCACAGCATACTAGTCTTGGTTGAGATAATGAAGTACTTGTGGTACCTGTGAAGAGAACAGCTTTACCAGTCACAGACATTCTATAAATCATGTGCCGTGTCACCTGGGTAGCAACACTCAAAGTCAGCAAACCAGAATTACTAACAACCCATCTAATTCCTGTTCGATTACCCCCCCCACACACACACACACTTCTTTAGCCTCAAAAATAACCATAACTTGTCCTTAAAAATCTCATTAATATAAATGGGATTGTGAGAAACTCATATCTTAACCCTCCCCATGAAATCAGATGGACTCAAAAGTTCCTAAGTTTGGTTGGGCTGGTAACTTCCTGTTTCAATCAGCAGAAGGAAGGGATCTAAATCCTCAGCTGAAAATATTTTTACTTGGGTTGCTTCTTAGGTTTTGTTTTTAGGCCACTACATTTACTAAAGTTTTACATTTACCACTCAGTGGCAGGCCCAGATTTGCTTCTGGGTAGTGTGTAAAATGATCTAAATAGGGAAAGAAGAAAAATAGAGGCTAGCATACTTGTTGCTTTCAATCTTCCTCACAGCCATTTTGGTTAACACTTCAGAATGTTGTTAAAATGCTTACTAATTGAACTAAAGCTAATTGAACAAAAACTAATTGGTGCAGTTTAAGTCATTTGCACTTACATAAAATAAATAATGCATGCAGTTGTGATTAGCAAAGTTAAATTTCTAACAAATAAGGGATGAAATATAAATTATGATTAAGTGTGATTCACAAATCTGACAACACCCTTTAGATTTTGGAGTGGCAGAAGTCCAAATGCTTATCCTGCTGAATCAACTAGTGTTTGCGACTGTTTTCTGGGATGAGGCTTGAAGAAGATGTAATTCCCATTAACAAGTCTAATTTGAAGAAACTCATAATTGTGAAAAGTGCTGTGGTGTCAAATTATTTCAAAATGCCTTTGCTGTTCTGCAGCCAGGCTCTTACAAGAACTGCATTCCACACTATCAAATCCAATCTAATCTTTGCTATGAAATTCCTACAGCCAATAAAGGATTATCTGTGGGGAGTTTTTTCAGTCTCAAGATTTTTCAGGAGGTTTCAACAAAAAGTTTTGCCTTCATATCCACAGTCTGTATTTG
Source organism: Cyclura pinguis (assembly GCA_030412105.1). Lineage (NCBI taxonomy): Eukaryota > Metazoa > Chordata > Lepidosauria > Squamata > Iguanidae > Cyclura > Cyclura pinguis. Next base: position 128,071,001 of record CM059600.1, on the reverse strand, counting down.
TATTGTCTGGTTGGCCACATTAAATCACATCTGCTTTTGCCAATTTTTAAAAATGATTCTTATGCACAAATAGACTGGGTCAGGCCATTCCAGGTCAAGTTTTAAAAAATGACCAGTTCCCTGGTGCCTTTTTTACCTGCAGAATAGTTAATGCACATTCTGCTATTTTAACATATCTATGACAAACAAAAACAGACAAATAAGACCAGTTCCCCTCCTAGAGATCTGAGCCTGCTTCATGTTTAATTTCTTGTACCTGCTCTTGCACCCAGAAAGTGAGACAATGAAGGTAGAAAAATATATTCAAGGCCTATTGCATCAGTTGTGCAGCAAATACAACAAAATTCCAAATAGGCATACAACAATACCTTCAACAGGCCAGCCAAAGGTGCAATAGTGTTAGCTTTTAAAGCTCACTTACTTCTTCATCAGGCCATGATCTGAAAAATGATAGAGGAGAAGAAGAGTGATGAAGTCAGAGTCACAGGTCTTAAGTATGAAGGTGGTCTTGAGGGTGAGTTGATGCAGGTAGAGGCCCCACCAGTGCCAGTGCCCTTGTGGCCAGTTGAACAGGCCAGAAAGTGGGGCCTCTACCTGCATCAGCACTCCCTCAAATCTGCCATAGACACCATCTGAGGCAAACATCCCTCAAACAAGATGTAGGCCCCCAATTCTGACACTGTCACTTTTCATTTCCTGTACTATTTTTAACGTCTTTGAAATCACCGTCCTTTGGAAGCTAATATAATTGTGCCTTTTGGTTCACCTAATAAAGGTATCACTGCAATGAGTAATTTGGATTGTGTTGCGTTTTTAATACAGATAAGAAAGCTGATGCCTGGTTTGTTTGTTTTTTAACTATTGTTACCCAGGGCAAAATATGTGTTTGGGGCCCCTCCCCTAATCTTCCCAAAATATTGAATGTTGCTACTTTTTTTAAACAGACTTTTAAATGACTATGATGGTTGTAAAACAGAGCCCGGACTGAATAAATGTGCCTAATATTTTGGGCTTTTTCCCTCCGTATTCGCCTCACTTCTATTTTCTCTTTAACACTCCAGACTTGTGTTTGTATTCCATTATATAAATTTCTTTTTAAAATGATGCCAAAATGCATGCAGACTTGTTACAACATGTTCTAGTCACGTACCAAATAAGGAGAAGTGACTTACGCTCCTATGTATTCTCTTTATTCACCGTTATACCTGGAGGGTCCTCCAGCTATGGGAAAACAGCCGGACACATACCCATTCATCCCCACACCCCCCACTCTCCAAGAACCCTGGTTGTTCTTGTTGTTTTTAAAAAAGTTAAAGGGGCTTTCTTTTAATTTCAAGGCAAGAAAAAAAATATGTAAGAACTGACTCACAGGATTGACGATCAACACACCAGCCGAGTCAGGCTGGTGAAGGCAAGTGGCATTCTTATTCCTACTAAGTAAGGAACAGTAGACTAATGTTTTTGGCTCTGACTGGTGGAAAGAATTGGAAGATTTCTAGAAATAAAGCACTTCAATATGGGCCACTGAGGAAGACAGCTGTGTTGAAATACATCTGAGCTTTGTTCAGCTGTTGGCTTGTTTACACTAATGGTCATCAGTCTTTTACCAGTGCAAAGGCTTATGCCAAAGTAACCTTTAAATTTATAGCATTGGCCTGTAGTGTTATTACAAAACTGTATAGGGCATGTGTTTATTATAGATCATTGACTTTATATGTCCCTTTGTTATAAATTGATCTTTTTATTTTATTGACAATATGTATATAAGATTACTCATCTGTTTCCTAAATCTGTTGCTTTCTTCCTTTTAACTTCAAAGACAAGAGAATCTACACTACACCATTGTAACAGTTCAGTTCCATTTTAACTGTCATGGTTCTGTCCTTTGGAATCCTGAGATTTGTAGTTTGGTGAGACATCTAGAATTCTTTGTGAGAGATCTCTAGCACGGTAGTTCAGGAGAGTAGAATTGTAATAACCTGATTCCACAGAATGGATCCATGATATTTAAAGTGGTATCAAGCTGCTTTAACTGTGTAGATCACTCATCAACAGTATATAAATTGTAGGTATTCTGCAGGCAGCTTCTCATGCTGCTGTGCTTTTCCCCAAGGCTCTCCAAGGGCAAGCAGGATCAACTGACCAATGGTGGTAAGATGCAAAGTGGGAACCTCACTTTTGTTACAGTTTCCACATGCGCGTACAGGCAGTCTCTTTTTCTCTGCCACTTATCTGCCTCCCCATTGTTTAGCTGAACAGTCCAGATGAGGCAGAGATCACAGGAGGGGGAGGATTAAGCATCAAAGATGAAATGGCTCCCAGGAAAAAGAACTTCCCATCAGAAAGATGAGGGAAACCTTTGAAAACTGCTGCTTCAAGGTGGGCCAGGTTCACACTGAAAGCAGTGAAACTTGACGGAGAAAGCTCTCCTTGTCTTTCCTGGGGATGGGGCTTCTGGGCCTCTGTGGGCCCGTTTGGTGAGCTGCATCCATCCACAGAACTTAAGGGTCCTCACTGCTGCCATAATTTCTTCCCACAATCACTCTTACCCAGACAGATAGAATCAGAGTTTCTGTTAAATTCTTAAGCCCAAAGCTGCTACTTGCCTTTTCCTATTAATCCATTGAACGACACAATATATGTTTGCATCAATACATTTAATGCAGTACAAATAGCACAGCAACTAAAACACTGGGTAATCAGACTGGAAATTTATGCTGACTTGTGGAATATTTAATGCCCTTTTTTGTCCAAATGCTCAGAAGGAAAAGAACATTTCTTTCTTTCTTCTCATGTCCAGCTCACTTGTTCACCTCCTCATTTTACTTCCACGTGTTTCCAGCTGTGTTACAATACTCATGCAACCACATTCTGTTCCCCCCAATGCCTCCTCACTATTCATTAAAAAACAAACAAACAAACAAACCCCTCTAGAACTTCAGTGCTATGTTTGCAAGGTGCTATAGTGGTATTGCTGTCTTTTTTTCCCCTCAGGTTAATATCAACACCCTCTCCCCCCCCCACACACACATACGGAGTGTGAAATGTGGCATTGGAGAAAACTGAGAATGGGGGAAAGAGGGAGTGTATGCATGGGGGAGGTAATCTTACACTGAGGGGGGAAAACCCACACTCTTAGCAAGAAAGCTCAAGAAACATCAAGAAACGATATTAAATGATGTGGCACAAATCAATACAAATCTGGAGGAACCTCTAAGAAATAAAATGTTGCGGTAATTGGTAGGATTTACTGGGGAATACAAGAGAAGCATCATTTGGAACTCAGAAATAAAAGCAGTTAGGTTCAGCAATGGAAACCATCACATCCCAACACATTTGGCCAGACTGGATGAGCCTTATATGTAATTATATAACCTCATCTTGTCATTGGAATAAACATATTCATTTCTTTCAGTCTCTTGACATATGTCTTGCATTCTGAACCTATTATCATCTTAGCTATCCTTTTCGGATTCCTTTTTAATCAAACCACATTCTTCTTATAATATGGTCACCAAAACCAAATACAATCTGCAACAGAGTACTGTGCATAATTTCTACTAAATAAACAATTTGAGTTGCACATTATTACTCTTTTAAGTATGAAAATCACTCAGATATATTCTCAAAAGGTTCATTGATCATTGCTGGAAATATGACATCTGCACTAAAAACAGCACACACAGATAAAACCTCTTTGCCAATATCAATGATGGGTAATAAAATGGTTCCAGAGGCCCATGTGCTAAAACTGTTCGATTTACACTGTGTTCCACTTCAAAGAAAAATGATACCAAAGAAAAATGAAAACGCCCAGAGTTTTCTTTCTCCTACTTTTAACAACATGTGGCTTACTGAATCATATAGTATGTGTTCTTTTGGTTTCTTAAAACAAATTTTTGCTTAACCTCTGCTGTGACCCAATGAGTAAACATGGGTACAAGATATGCTCAATTTCTGCTTCTTTTAGAAACCAGAACGTTTGCTTATGTGGTGACCACTGAAGGAGAATGCTGGTCCTAATTAACCCCGCGATGAATTTATTTGCTTCTTACTTCCTGACTTAATTTTCTCAGTGCCCCTAATTGCAAGATTCATCTTGGTGTGAAGGCATCTAATGCTTATGCATGTCTTGTTTGTTCTTGCATTAAACTGTTGATCTACTACTTTTAATTAAAGGTCTAGATATGACATCTATGAACCTGCCTTCAAATATTTGCCCTCATCAGCCCAATACCTTGGAAGCTTAGAACGCAGAAAGAATGCAAATCTACATGTGCCACAGCCAACCACTCTTCCCCATCTGCCACCAACCTTTCTTTTTCAAATTGCTGTGACTGATATTGCTGAGAAAGGATCTGTGAAAGGCCTGTGAAGGGAAAAGTAGACAATTCTTCTACTGAGATGCCCCCTTTCTTTCTCTTTGCTGCTGCAGTTACGACCCAAGGCAATTATATATAAGCAACATCATCCCCTCTGCTGTATTTGGAATACCATGTAGAGCAGAACAGACTTTTGACAGCCATAGAGCCCAACCATAGTACTTTGAATAGAATCAGATTTCAAAGGACAACAGAGTAATAGATTTGGGATCATTATCACTGATAGTGGTGAAAGTTTCCTATCAGTGTAGCAAACAAGATCACAGGAAGGCAACAGGAATTAGCAATGTTAGAGTCCCCCTTTTCAATTCAGAATGAATTTTCCTAAACTGAATTAACTTAGATCTGATAAAGATTGGACTGGACTTAAATTCATGCTGACATTAGTTCTGTTCTGACCTTGAGGCCTTGTCATAATCATCATAATGTTATCAGGAATGCAAGGAATCTTGGAGCCTTTCCCACAACTACCTTGTTAGCCTCTTCTTTTTTCCCAATGAAGGAAGGTGAAGGGAAGGCCTAGCCCTCAAGCTTATTTACAGATAAAAACATGAAAGTGCAAAATATCCTGTAAATGATACAAGGTGTCCACTTTATTCATGACAACAATTTCCAATAAGGTCTGCCCTGAAACTTTCTTACTGTTAAGGCAGGAATGGTAACCCCATGGCCTTTCACATTTCACTGAATCATACCATCTAATCATCCTGATTTGGCAGGGTGTTACCCTGATTTCTGGGGGTCCCAGGAGGGACACCTTAATGTGCTCAAAACAATGGGGAATGGGAATTAGCTTAGAGCACTAGTTAGCAACGCGAGAGGCAGGGCAACGTAGCGAGATCTTGAACTCAATGTCTACGGGGTCAGGCCGAGTCAATGAGCAAACAGAGGTAAATAATAATAATTGTTTTATTGAGATACAGTCAAACACGTGTATGCAACGCACTCACACGAAGAACTACTGAAATAAAGGTAGGAGTTGGATAGAGGGATTTTAGGAGGAGGTTTAGTATGGGAAATACTACACCTGTCCTGAAGCCCGGGTAGTCTGAAGACGAAGTTCGTGGAAGTGAGGATTCTCAGCACGAGGAGCTGAGGGGAAGGCTCGCTGGACGAAAGGACAGCAAGGCGGGATGGAAACCAAGAGCGATCCAACGAGACGCTCAAATTCAGGGGTTCTTATAGGGGAAAATGTGACCGCAGGCTAGTCCGTTCTTGGGGATAACAATGAGTTTCAGGCTGGAGACAAAGCCTCCAAAAGGTCACTACTTTAGATGATTGAATTATGACAGTGTTGTCAATGGAGTAGACAGTATGCAAACGCGGAGTGCTTGAGAGTTGTATAGTCCGCTCATCAAGCTGCCTGCTCAGGGCAGGGGATCTTTTGTAAGTAGCATGCATACATAATGTGGTACTTGCCTTGAGGTCTCCTAAAGCTGCATTCGGCAATTACTGGCCTGCCTGGATTGGGATTTGAATGGTTCAGCTATTTTCTGCCATGCCTGTGTGCGTGTTTGTCCGGGGGCCTCGCAAGCACGTGGAGAGGAATGGGTAAAGGCCAAATTATTGATACCAAATGATATCTAATATACCACAAGCTCGGGCTAGAAACTGCGGTAACAAGGGACAGTCCCAATTAATCCTCTGTTGTCTCATTTTTTTCCCCAGTTGCTTTAAAAATGTCCCAGTTAATAACTTTTGCTATCCTGACCATATTCTGATGTTGCTTGGACATGTGTTTTCGTCAGGAAATATTGGAAGGTATCTGAATGATAACTTCCACCATCCTTCACCAATGGATATGCTAGCTAGGGGCTGATGGGAACTGCATTCCAACAATCTCTGGAAATTCTCAGTTATCAGCACCTGCTTTAGGACACCAGTTATGAAAAGTTGTAGCATCAAGGTGTCTCAGGATACTTCTGGGAGGAGTTTGTTTCTTCACCACCACATTTCAGTGGCATGATGGGAACTACCTCAGCTTTATAATGTATTGTGACAGGAAGTGTGCCTGCTGTAGAGTAGGGTAATGAGAGCAATCATGCTCCGTTTGCCCGCAATGCACATTTTTAAGAAGACATTTTTATTGATTTTTACTGCTGAAAAACACACACATAAACATAACCCATACCATACAAATATTATATACATACATTTATACAAACATATAGGATCAATGATCTGTCTAAACTTCCATACAGGATCAGTGATCCTTATTAACAGTCATCCTTGGTGTGCTTCCAATATTACTATAGAAAAACAACATAAATCTAACAATAACAATAGTTAACAAACAGAGTAAACAGAGACAAAGGCCATTTCAGCATTAGACTGTTATAGTGCTATTATCCCGCTTTCAACATCCTATGGAATCCTGGGATTTGCAGTTTGCAAACCCCAGGATTCCATAGGATGTTGAAAGCGGAATAATAGCACTATAACAGTCTAGTGCAGAAACAGCAAAACAAAGGACTTCCCCCACTGGAAAGGGTACAGCTTCTAATGTATCATTGCCATATTACACCCTTCTGTTTCATCATGTGAAAAGAAACTACCTAGGAGTTGTAGAATAAATATGATATTTCCAAAAAGCAAAAGGAGTCTTGAGTAAAAATAGTATATATCACTTGAAAAATAACAAGCTCTCTTTATTTTAATTTTCTTAACATGTTTTCTCCTTGACTGAAACTATAACATATTTTATGTAGTTCAATTCCTAACCATACACTTTCAATAATACATTTTGTTCCCAAAGAGCAAATTTAGAATAGGAGCCATTTCAATAAAGACTGACAACTTTTGTTTCATAAAGTTCTTATAAAATGATCCAATATAACAAACTGACATTTCACAATTTCAAAGAAAAAAATCGCTATCGTGGTTCCCGTTCTCTCATCAAAACATCCATTTCTCTTTCAGCTATAAAGAAGATCAACTTCGAATTTCAATAGGTGCAACTGAGATCCCCTCTTGATAACTTACTAACCCAACTTATAGTCATCCTACCATTTGAATCTATTAACATTACCCATTTCATTTTGTAGATAGTCTACCAATGGTTTCTATCTTGTAAAAAACTTTCTATTCTTTTTGTTTTCTAGCATATGAGTGAGTTTATCCATTTCTGATAGTTTTATTATTTTTTCTATCCATTTGTCCTCTGTTGGGATAGAAGTTTTCTTCCAATGCTTTGCAAACACAGTTCTCGCCTTTACTAATATATGCCATATCAATTGTCCATGAGTGTTTTCCTACTTTTTATCTGCTAGGTTGGGGATGCCCAAGAGAAAAAAAGTTGGTTTTAGCTCTATCACAATTCCAAGAATCCTTTGTATTTTTGCTCTTATCATAAACCAAAAATGTTTAGCTCTGTTGCATCGGTAAAATCAGTAAAAAAAAAAAAGGTCCCTGCCTCTCTTTTACGTTTCCAGCATCCATTATTAGCATTACTAAACATTTTAGCTATTCTGGCTGGCCCACAATGCACAGCATTGTAACGTAGCATCCTTCATTAGATACACCACTAACAAGAATGCCCCAGGACTGGAGGAGATTGTTGTTGCTGCTCTTCCACTGTGGTAAAGCTTATTATAATAAAGAAGGAAGCATAAAAAATGAAGAGAAGCTGCCTTATGCTGACAGCTGTGGTTGTGAACTTCCCACCATTCTTAAATTGCCTTTCCCCAACCTGGACTTTTGGAATATGCCTTTTCAACCTTCCCCCATACTCCCACAGACATTCCAACATATTCTTAAAAGACATCTAGTAGAGATCTAAGACAAAGCATCAATGCAGTAGTTGTGAAAATGCTACTTTCCTACATTAGGTGTTCAAGAGTAACTGTTTGTCTGACTGTGAAAAAGTAAATAAATGAATAATAAAAATTATGAGCCTTGTGTAACCACCTGAATGAAAAACAGCTAAATAAAGACAGTTAAAGGTTTCATTGTCAGCTTGAAATGGATTAAACTAATTTTATATATTTTCATTGATACAAGGAAGCCTGCCCTGTTGTATACCTCTAGGAGATTTCTATTGTAGCTGAGTCTTCAGAATCTGTGTGTGATTCATTTTTGGACCCAAGAACTGCTATTAATAGAAGGCAAGTCTGCATTTATATGAGAAAGGGCTATTCGTAATTCCTGTAGGTATTACGCATAATGATACAAAATTAGAGGTGCAAACAAAACAAAACAAAAATTCATGTAGCTAGTATAAATTTGTGGAATTATCTGACCCACACAACTAAGTTCACTTGTGAGGGATAAAACACATTAGACAAAAAGACTGATGACTATATGAATGATGTTGTTGGGATCTCAGCTTGTTTCTAAATTGTCGCCTTTGGTGATTCAAACCATTAGGATATCTGCACAATAAAATTCATTTAACGTTAAGGATAATTATGAGAATATTTGTATTAACTTCATAATTATGCTCCACCCATGAGATTTTTCATTACAGTCTCCAGACACACTTGATGAACTGAAAGATACTTGCTTTCATCCTTGGTTACTATTCATATGGCTAGGCAGAAATGATTCCATCTTGGGGAAAACAAGTTCAGTCCTGACAAAGTGATGACCATGATGATGAGGATGATGATGATGACGACAGCGACAATGATTTTGCTTTGCCAATACATGCAGAAACGTTCACCCATTCATTATACATTGCCCTTTGAGTTGGCTTCATCTTCCTTCACTTTCATTTTGCCAAATCTGATGTGCTATGTGACTCACTGATGTCATCCCATTGACTGTGTGAATATTTAGGGATGGGTAAAGTCTGCTGTTCTGCTTAATAGTTAGCTCATTTAATGATTAATTACCACTGCAATTTATAATTAACTCAGATATCAATATGGAATCATGTCCTAGAGGCTTCCAAATATGCCTTGAGCCTCTTGGCATCATAAGAAATATGTACTCATGTGCTAAGGCACACCTCTGGCCTTCAAGCACATTCTACCAGCCAGTCTTGTAGGGTGGTAGGTGTCAAAATAAAGCCCATATTTTTCCCACATTCTCTTACAAGGAAAACTACTCAGCAGTGTAAGAGAAACAGCAATATGAAGAACTACAGTTGGCCCTCCACATTTGCAGGTTTCACTTTTGCAGATTTGATTATTCACGGATTATTTGCTATCACCTCTGCTGCCTCCCTATGCCATTTTTAATAGGGACTGCAAGCCTTATGAGTCTTAGAAACTACCAACGAGGCTTGTAAAGTCCCTATTAAAAATGATGCGGGACAGCAGTGGAGGTGGCAGTAAGCCCCACCAGCCACCCACTTCTGCCTTGAGAAGGAACCCTGATGCCTCAAAGGAATCTACAGTTTGTTTTTGTGTTAAATATGGTTTGGGAGGGCCTAGAGTTATTCACATTTTTTTTACTTTCACAGGGGTCCTGTGCCCTAGTGAATGGGGAGGGATGACTACTTCAAAATCACTGGGGCCCTGTTAAGCCTTGTATTTATCTGACTGTGTGTTTTCTGGTTCTTGTCTATATCTATGGACCAAATAATTTGGTTGTATTTTTTTTGTGTGTGTATTATAGTATTGCTGTTGCTTACATAAGAAACTGCCTTTCTATCTCAGGACAGCTTAGAGCTTTGTCACATTAACACCACCCAAAACAGAGAGGATGTGTCACAGCAGTGTGTTCACCACTGGCATAAGGAATATGAACAAGAGTTAAAAGATTCATTTGGGAGCCTCCTTTTGTTGCTTTATTTTGGATCCCAGATCTGCTCCAAATCTGGAGGGACACTCTAACACCAAATTCAGTATTAAAATCTAGAACCATTCTTGGTCATTCTTCTACAATGTATTTTTGAGTTTCACAGTGTCAGAAGAAGATGAATTCTAAGAAAAGTTGCATGAACATGACAGAATGTTTAGAAGCTGGAATGTGGTATATTTGTGCAACCACTAATCTAATATATTATCATAGTTATATATGATATTATTTATGATTACTATATATGATGATGGCTTTCACTAGTTAGGCTTCCTACATCTGCCTATACATGCATGTGAATTTCTGAAGAAAAGACAGCTGAATCTAGCTGAGACAACCTAAAGCAGCTGCTGCCTCAGACAGTACTTCAGAGCACTGTTAACAGTGACAGACGGAATAAGAAATGGACCTTTTTCCAAAGAGAAACAACCCATTCAAGGATTAGTTCACTTAACCCAAGCCATGTTGAATCAACCAGCCTTGTGCTAGATATGTGCTCCAAATAGAGTGTGCTTTATCTTACTTAACAGGGTAGTTGTACCATTTTCATTTTTCACATCAGTTTTGGACCAACACAGAATAGAAGACATCTGAATGGATGGTCCATGCACTTGCCTCACTGCTGCTGGGAATTCAAAAGGCAAATATCACAAAAGCAATTCGTTCTAGAGTTGTTTCTTTCACTCATCTGTATGGAGGAGATACCATTCATGCTTTGTCTTGCTCACTCAGATGAAGTAGGAGAGTCTGTATAGATGGAGGAGACTCCCTGTTGCAAAGAGTTTGCCTCAGCAGATGAAAAGGGTGATGAGGATAATAACAGGACGTGGGAATGGGGAGATAGGGGACTGTTCGTTCTTGCTTTCCCTCCTATAGGGCACATGTGTTTAGTACCCCTCAACAGTGATGAAGTACAGTGGGCCTACAGTATCCACAGGCTGTGGATCCATAGATTTAACCAACTATGCATTCAAAATAACACACACACACACACACACACACACACACACACATCTATATGGGAGATATAATAAATTGAGCACCCTTACATACAGATGGAGAAGCAAGGAACCCAAATCACCCTCACCCTATGGCCCTCCTGCTCACCTCCATAGCCTGGCCAAACCCCAGGTTGAAGTCCACCATGCACACACAGCGCAACCAGGCAGCTCTCAGGGCGGCCATTCCTGAGAACATGAACTGCCGATTGAGAATGGGTGGGGGAAGTCAAAGTTCCTGAAGGGTGGTCAAGAACAAAATTTGCAAAGGAAAGCTTCCAATTAGCTGGCTTTGCTTTCATCTTAGGCTGCCTTTTAATCTATTTGCATAACTGAGCAAGCATAACGCATTCTAAAATTGCCATATACCCAGGCACAAATTCTCACACAATTGAATCATACGACCATTTCTCACAGTCGGTTGCAGTGAGAAATTCCACTCATTCCAAAGTCTACACAGGGGGCTAGCACCAAGAATACTTCTTCCCTGCCCATTTCTTCCTACCCAGGGATTCTCCAGCTATCACTCACCCCCTCCAACAGTCAGCCTCTTCCTCTTCTACTCAAATGAATGCAGAGGGGTTAAACTCACCCTGTTGCATGCTGTGGTGCATCCAAATGAGGCAGCAGCTGGAGGCCCAGAGGGATACCATGGAAATAACTGGGCAGAAACACCAATTGTTAGGATGGATAAATTAATCACACCTCCACCATATCTCCAGTGGAACACGGAGCTGATATGAACGCCCAAACACAAGGTAGGAAGGTAGACAAGAGAGAGATAGACCACACACTCAGAAATACTTTGATTAAAGGACCCCTCTAGTAATCACCAAAAGCGATGACCCCAGAAGGATGGTTTATTCATCCATGCTTCCCTTCTTATACCATTTTTCATGCTTGCATCAGGGAAAGATCATGCATCAGCAGAGTCACCACAGTGAAATGTGAAACTGTACAGCTTGTATAGTGAAATTCCCACCCAATCATTTCCAAAGACATCAGTGATGTAATACAGAATTCCATTTGGGTACATGTTAACTATAAACAGGAGCTAAGCATAATAAACTAGGGAACAACAAAGGTCATTTGATGACCTACAATTGTCTAAAATGCTGATTAATATATCAATTCTATAGCAAATTGTAGAGCCCCAAATTTCAAGCTTAACAGGGGGTCCTGGAACCAATCGCCCATGAACACTGGGGCTTACTGTATACAATCCATCCAAAGTTAAGGATTTCTAAATCTAAATAAGTTCGGTGACACAGTTGCTGCTTGGCTAGCCAAAACTAAATAGATTTAATCAAAAGCAAGCTCCACCACGTGTACTTACTCCCAAGCTGATTGGAGCCAGTTTACAGGATTACAGCCTATCTCTTCCATTGAGATCAGATGGATTTGACATGTTTTAACTCTGGTGACTTGAAGGTACATACACACACACAAAACTCTGGTGGAGGCAGGCCCCAACAGAAGTGCTATGCAGACTTGCTGTTTTGAACTTCTTGCGTCATCCATTGGTATAGCAGCTTAGAGATACTGAAGGAAAGGAAAAGTTGTTTTAAAGGCCCCAGAAGATACTGAAAATAACCTAAAATGGACATTTTTTTAAAAAAAGCATTCCAGATATGTCTTACTGCTGTAACAAATAATATTTTTCTAATATTACACGTTAATGTTCTTGGACACTGGGAACGTAACAGAATTAAAGTATGCACAATGTAGTCTCTCTGACATTGCTGGCAAATCAAAGCAAACCACTCCAGGGTATATAAGCATCTATATTCCTCTCAACAACTTTTAATATTAAATATTAATGGAGGTGAAGAGTCAGCTTTTTGTGCTATTTGACCACACAGTTACATACTAAATTTGCATTTCAAGCAATTATTATTTTAATTTGGACTGCGGTGTGTTATACAGAGTGACTCATAAGAAACATTAAGTATATTAGAACATTTTATGTAGCATGTATTGTGTTGCCTGCTAGTGCTCAGTGTAGTGATAATGTAACTTGACATCAGTGATGCATTAAAGCAGGGATGGGAATTGTGCAGCCTTCCAGCAATTGCTGGACTGAAATTCCTATGAGCTCTAGCCAACAAAGCCAATGACAAAAGAATACTTAAATTTACAGTCCAACGGTATTTGGAAGGCCATACAATCCCCACCCAGGCTGTAAAGTAAGGCAGTTGCTTTACAGTCAAAGCTGTAAGTGTGAGTGCAGTAAAGACCAAATTGCACATAATGGCTGGAAGGAAGCTGCTATGGATGAGTTAGAGCAGGGAAATGGTAGGTGGGAAAATGGCTAAGCAGCCCTCCCTTCCAACGCTTCTCCTTTCCCAAGTGTCTTGTCCCAAACTGACCTTTCTTGTTTTGTTTTGTTTTGTTTTGAAAACCCAAATGATTAATTGATGTACTGTTACAGAGACTTAAGGCTCTGATGCCGAACCAGATTCCAATAAGTGATATGGCAAGATAGTAGAATCTTTAAACAACTCCTGAATCTGAACCCATGACTTGATTAGCAGATAGTAACATAGCCAAGGAATTTGCCTCTGGCTGCTTCTATGAGAATCTATGCTGAAGTGGGCCCAGTCTTTCATTGGAAGAAGTCCATTGTTAAAAAAGGATTTAGCATTAATTACTTCAAAAAAAGAGTGAATTCAGATATTCAGGGACTTTTCACATTGCATAGTTATAGCACTCCAATTCCAATTTTAACCATCATAGTTCCATCCTATGGAATCCTGGGGTTTGTAGTTTGGTTGGAGGCACCAGAAGAGCTCTCTGCCCAAGGATTCTAAATGCCCCTCCCACTAAAGCTGAAATTCCCAGAATTTGATAGGGTGAAAACTTGGCAGTTGAAGTAGAATCATAGCACCTATGTGCAATGTAAAATTTTGAGGAGGGGCATTCTACATTTTCGTCACTGATTGAGCTGTTTCTGTGTCAGGCACATATCCACTTCAATATGTCATATGAGCATGTATAAGATCCCAGGTAGGACTAAGGGTGGGGAGTGTTTCATGTTTTCAATCCTCCCTATTGTAAATGGAAGACTGCAGACATGTTCACTCTCTGCAGAAAGAAACATGCAATCCTAATTCAAGAACAGCTCACAAATCTCTCCATAAAGAAAATGTGTACCTCCAGCTCCCACTTTGGATAATATAGTGAACCATGAAAGAGGAAATGTCAGTCCATTCTTCTTCCCTATGCAAATCTGAACAATGTAAATAACTCTAAGGCCCTTTTCACATGTGTGGGGGGAACGGTGTAGAGCGACCTCTCACAGAGGTCGTCTACACCGTAGAGTGGACTGGCGTGGACTACTTTTCGTAGTTTCATACCAGAATCCACTCAGGAGCGGCCAGAACTAGCCGGGCTGCGTGTTTTTTAAAAACCTCTTTTTAGAGGTTTTTAAAAAGCACGGAGCGCGCAGCCCCGTGCCGCTCCGCCGCCTGGCTCTAAAGTGGATCTGCAGGTGCGCGCAAGTGCGTGCCTGCAGATCTGCCGGGGGCGGGCTTCTGGCTGGCGAGCTCCTCCGGTTGGCGGAGAGCCTCCACCAACCGGAAGCTGCCATCTGCGACACCGGAGGAGTGTGGAGCAGCGAGCTCGCACTGCTCCATGTGGCGACGGACTTACCCGGCTGGAGGTAAGCTCCGTTTTAGCCTGTTTTTGCCCGTTTCCCCCCCGACATGTGAAAAGGGCCTATGAGTACTATAGAATAAAATGGATTCAGTAGTTTCACATAGTACAGTAGTCCAAAACCCCTAGTGGATGCCTGAAACTGTTACCCTGACTTCTGGGGGTCTCATGGGGGACACCTTGATTTGCCCCAAGTATAAAGGTTGGGGAAATTAAAGGAGTGCTGGTATTAGCAAAATGAGGGGCAGGGTAACCCGGCAGGATATTTTACCCAACTTTATGGGATCAGGCCAAACAAAAAGCCAGACAAATATACCAAATAAATGGATTTTATTGAATGAATATATTCTCACACACCAACACACTCACTCACTCACGCACACAAGGCCTATTGAGAAGGAAAAGAGGTGAAAAATGGATAGGGGCTATAGCAAAGGGAATGTAGAGGCAGTGATACTGCACCTATCCTGAAGTCTTTGGTCCAGCAAGCAGCAAGAAGAACAGAGCTCAGCAAAGAGACAGCTGAGGGGATCACTCAACCAACAGAGTGCCGATCTGCTAGCATCTCTGAAGAGACCCTCAAAAACTAGGGCTACTTATAGGGCAGAACGTACCTCAAGGGCAGGCCCTCTCCCGGCAAGAACAATGGCCAAAACAAAGGAAGGAATGCCATACAATGGCAAGTGGGTTGCAGTATTGTTTCAAGTTGGGTTGCAGTCAAGTAGCATTGCAGTATTGGTTTATGTAAATGGAATTCGCCTTATAGGATTTTTCCAGAGTCAAAGTTGCTCAACCTGGGGAAAACACGCTAATCCCCTCAAGTTGGCTACTCTTGGCTGAGGACCCTTTGTTTATGTGGATGTGTATAGCCTGAGGTCTTCTTGGGCTATGTGACCGGGGATTTTTCTGGTCTTGACCTGTTTTCGGTTGTTCGACCTCTTTGCCTGCGTGCCCACCTGGGCAACCTCTCTGGCATGGTGGGCATATCTGATATCAAATTTATAGTCCCTGGGATAGGGTATACCAGTGGGGTAACAAAACCACTGATGGGGGGAGACTACTGTATAAAGATTGTTCTGTAGTAATTTACCAGAAGAAAGTCCAAACAAAACTTTACCTTGAATTTCATGATATTCTATGGCTGGCATCCTGTTGGTTACTCTCAACTAGAGTAAACCCAATCAATCAACTGCTGAATATTGAATTAACACATAGGTAAATTCAACTGATTTAATGGGTTTACTCTAGTCAGGACTAACAAGATTTAGAACACTGTCAACTGAGAGATTATTGCAAAAGCAAAACAAATCTCAGACCTCTATACAGTGGGGAAAATTAAGGACTGGATCATAGTTTAGGGACAACTTAACTAGTGACTAGCACCATCTCCACCTGAAATATTCAAATTTTATTGATTGCTTCTTAAATAAAATATGCAAGTTACCTTTGCTATTTTGTAACAGAGGATGTTCTCGTATATTAACTTTATTGCTGAACAGGTAGATTATTTCAGAGCTTCACAGTTTTATTCCTGGGCAAGAAAGTATTAATATATGATATTACAACTGTACATTTTCTTTTGTTCACATAAAACTATATTAGCAGAACAAGAATACGTTACAAAAAAGATTACGTAATCTCCTTTGGTAGCAAGTAGGTACATTTTTGTATTACAGGATCCAAATGTACTACCAACTTATAATTTAAAATTTTGTGCATACTTTAAAACTTACTCAGTGCAAGTCTTTCACTCCAGTACTGTTCATTGTACAGTATACATTGAACACTCAACACGCCACTGATTTACTGCCAGCAGGAAGAGTGTTCAGTTTGGCAACAGAAGAACATTGCCAAATATAAACAGAAGACTATGTTTATAATACATAGTATATTAATCAATAACCATGTAATCCCTTATGATGAAGTGATGATGCTAATGAGAAGATATTGTTTAGTATTTCCAAACAAGTCATTTCCAAACCTATTTGTGGCCTATTTAAAGATGAATTGTTGCTCTCTCAAGCTTCCAACAATTCATACAAGGGGTTGGGCAGAAAAAGAGCGGTCAAGAGTTTCTGTCGAGGTCAAGGCCAGGCCACAAAAGCAGCTTTGATGGGGACTACACTTTGTCTACTCCTGAAGTATAGCATCAGTCTTTACTCAACCTCCAGTCAGTTTCCTAGGGACTGCTAAATAAGAAGGGAAACACAAAATTGAAATTTCTGAAATAAACAATGCCTCATCCAATCCAAAGTCTTATGGCTTATAGTTATAGGCCATTGCAAACGTGAATAGCAAAATTCAGTATAAATAAATAACTACTAATATGGGCAAATACATAATATATTCTATTATATAACGAGAGTATAAATCCTAATATAGATCATATAAAAGGTTTAAGAAGAAACAAAAGTCAAAGGATAATTTTAAGGACCTTCTTAAGATTCTCCATATTAGCTTTCCAAAGTGTCATAGTTTCTTACTATCAGATACCAATTCACTCAGGGTTTTTCATTTTGATTTTCCTTCCTGCAGTTGCAAATAATGCAACATGATAAAAAAAATATATACCTCCTCATCAGATAACAGAAAGGTTAACTGTATTCTGTATTGGCCAGCCCCTGTATTGTGACACAAACTGTGACAGCAAACACTCTTTAGGAACAGCATATAGTGGACAGCGCAACAGACAAAAAGCTCCATGGATCCATTACCTCAGATACATAGTGTGTATGCTACAGGTATGTGAAGACACCTACCCTCCAGGAAAGTGGTTGGCATTTTCTGAAATCTTAATTCCGTGAAAGCCTTCCTTAAAGGGGTTAAGAAACATGTAAGCCTGAGGGCTGTTTTGCTGTTCTTTTAGTTTTAAAGCACAGTAGACAATGATGGTGCTATCTAAAAAAATAAATGATGATGATCATGATGATGATGACAAAGATAGCTGGAAAGCTTGTGATTGGCAGCAAACCACCAGGAAGAGAGGTTATTATTGCTTATGACCTCCCTAATCTAGGGGTGGATGAAATTTCTCGATTTGCTCATTAAAGTAGGGTTGATATCCTGACACAGCTGCCTGTTCTACTAAGTAAAAAATACAGTAACTATGACTCTCCCAATAAACAGCACCATGCATTTGGGGGAGCATCCAGGGATTCTGAAGTTTTGCAGCACACAGATATAGAGGACACAACTCAGCTGTGAAGGTCATGGGGTGTTGAGAGTCCTCTTGATTATAAGAATTTCACTGACACATCCTCAATGCCCTCTGGTTTTTCTCTTTGCACATAAACAGAACATATGAAAATATAAAATCAGACTTCTCTGTCTTCCTGGAAACTTTCTTTTCAAGATAGCACAATTTTAAAGCACCAGCAGTTCTTTGTCAACCATAGTGATCCAAGAGAGCTGCAGCCCAGAACAGAGCACAACACAGAAGTTACATTTATGGACCTCTGTATTTTTTTTTAATGGTATGTCATACAATATCATTCTTGATCATATAAATGTGCTCTCACTGATCCAAACAATAAAATGGCATAAACCACATTCTTTTAATTATTAGTTGCATACCTTCTCCAGCATTAAAAAATCCATCCAAATCTTCAATACTAAATGTGAATTAGATGGATTTATTATTGTCTAACACTGTCTTAGCCTATTAAAATTTGGGAAAAACCAACCTGGATTACAATGGAAACGTGAGGGTCCAGAATGGAAGACACTGGAGGTATTTTGTTCAGCTGTCCACCTCTACTTTTAACGCAATGATAAATATTAAAATAGACATTAAAAATGCTTTTCCCATGATGCCGTAATTACATTTGCCTGCCTGCCTGCCTGCCTGCCTGCCTCTCTTTCTTTCTTTCTTTCTTTCTTTCTTTCTTTCTTTCTTTCTTTCTTTCTTTCTTTCTTTCTTTCTTTCAAAAAGACATCTATATTTTGTGAATTAGGCTGCTGGAACAACAGCAGGAAAATAATACAAACAGGAAGACTGTGTATGCTTATATTTATCATTACTTATTAAAATACTTACAACCCACCTCATAGCTGAAGATCTCAGGGTGGAGCACAGTAAAATCAGTTTAGTACCATTTAGAACAATAACAATAATCCTGAAAGAGTAAAAGTATAGTAAATCATTTATCACTTAAAGCAAGATGATTTAAAAACCAGTTAAAACAATTTAAAACAATGCAAACTGTACCATATGTACAAATGGAATAAAATCAGTTGGGCCCCAAATGTTTTAATAAATATGCTTAGGGAAAGGACTGTGGATTTTTTACTGCAAATGTTGCTCAAACATGTGCTCAGAAGCAGTTTGATTCAGTTTTAAGTGTGGAAGGGAGTGAATTGCAGTTATACTGTGGAAAGGCAATGGCAATCTGCATGTGGTCAAAGACAGCCTGGCGTCCTGCTTTGCTGCTTAACACTGGTGTTGAAAACAGGTTTCTGGGCTAAACTTCAAGTGGGGTGCCAGCTATGTTGGCACAACATAGCTGAGGAAGAGTAGAGGAAACGATAGATAAAAAGATCTTGCCTATAAAAAGAAAAGAGCATTTTGTAAAGCCTGTTTTTGTGAAAAGTGGATGACAAATGGAGAGAAAATGAGCACAGTTATGTGGAGGGGAATAGAATATCTGAAGTTATGAATGAAGGAGCAAGCTTGTTTTCTGTTGTTCTAGAGTCTAGGACATGGACCAATCACTTCAAACTACAGGAAAAGATATTCTACATAAATATTAGGAAGAACTTCATGATGGTAAGAGCAGTTTGACAGTGGAATATGCTGCCTCGGACAGTGGTGGAGTTTCCTTTTTTGGAGGTTTTTACACAGAGTCCGGGTGGCTATCTGTCAGGAGTGCATTGCATATTCCTGCACAGTAGGACATTGGACTCAATGAACCTTCTGGTCTCTTCTAACTCTATGCTTCTATGAGTCTGTGATTTGCTGGGAAAAAACTAGAGCTTAATTTTTAAAGATACAAGGAGAGGTAGCAGGGTTTTGCTTTCTGCATGACAGATAAAATCGCATGCCTCTGAAAGCTCTGTATTGTAATCTCTGACTGTCTAGCAAGGTGAGAGGCTATGGTTTCTTGGTGTTGAAGGGAAAGCGTTTAGGGACCCCCTCACAATGCACATTACAACATTATGATTCCACTTTACCTGCCATCCTGTGGGCTCCTGAGCTTTACAGTTTGGTCAGAGGCACCTGAGGAACGCTCTGGCTGAGGATTCCAAATAGCCTTCATTAAATTCTCTCAGATGGAGCGATTGCTGTTAAAGAGTTCTGTGCCATGGATTCACTGACTGAAGTGCTTTTCGCTTGTAAAATGGGGCTAATGTCCTCTTACCAGCATAAATGCAATATAGTGCATACAGCTGCACTCCACGCATTCCTTTTTCTGTGTCATGTCGGATGTGGTTTGTTTCACCACATGTCCCATCTGGAGCTGTCCACTAGCAACGCACTTTTTGGCTTTCATCTGAGATTGTGTTGACCTTAACGCGGTCCATAAATTATACCTCTGGGCTGCCAGATCTGACCCTTGCTTCCCTCCCCACCTCCCACACCTCACTATAGACATATTTTTATCTGGAGTATAAAGAAACAACCTGAATGCATACGATAAAAACAATAAGCAACCCAACACTTAAAGGCCTCTGACTGAAGGTGTCTGAAATCTTACAGGTCCATCTCTCCCCAGTGCTGCTCCTGCCAGTCATTTCAGTGCTGCCCCTGCCAGTTTTTTAACAGGGTTCATCATGCTGCAAATGTCCTGCACTGAGAAGGGGTTGGACTGGATGACTTCTCTGGTACTTTCTAAGTTAAAATGTTACGATTCTAAATCACGAATGGGGAAACTTCTAGCTTTTGAGGTGCTTGGGACTATGATACTCACAATCTCTTGCTGGTTGGGGGTAATGGAGTTACAGAGCAAAACATCTGGAGGGCCAAAGATTCCTTTCCCTGGTAGAAAATATAATACATTTCCCTGCAGTTAAATATAGTTGCATGTTCTCATCAAACATATTTTGAAATAATTGTGAATTCTGTTTAAAGCCATGTGAATGACATCTAACAAAGCAAGGTCAAAGGCCCTCAGTTTTGAAGAAAGCCAAAACCAACACCACTGAACCATCAACAAAAAGACAGAAGAAAGTTTGCCTCAGCAAGTCATGCCAAGTTTGACTAACTGATGTTTTTGTCCTGCTCACAGAATAACGGCATTTTATACTACCATATTAAAAGTTTCAGAGGCTGTATTAAAACACCCCAGGATAAACAAATGACATCATGTCAGGTGGGGGGATCAACTTAAGGTAGCAGAATAAACAGTGTTGTAGCACTGAAGTGACTCATCCTATTGTCAGACAATGTGTTATGTACAAATGAGCTGATGAAGTGACTATGTGATCAAGAACATATCAGCCCTCATATGGCTAACTCTTGTTTTTAAAGGATCATTGTTTCTCTCGTCTGTGGCATTTTAAATCAGCTACACTGGAAGACAGGGATGGGCAATAGGAGGATCTCCAGATGTTGGACTGTAAGTCCCAGCTGGCCATGCTTGTTGGATAATTCTGATACTCCAAAAAAGGGTGGAGTCTAAACACTATAGTTCATCGCTGTAACAAATTTGGTGGAAGGGAACATGTGTTACAAGCAAGAAGGAAGGGGATCTTGTCCTTCCCAGGGTAAAGCTGGGAAGGACTTTTGCCTGAAGCTCTGGCCAAGAACTGGCAGTCAGTATAGAACTTCATAGAGAACAACTGTCTCTCAGACATTTTGTGACTAAAGTTGCCATGGTCCCTCACCACCAGCTATGTTGGCTGCTGGAAGTTATAGTCCAACAACATCTAGAGGGCCAGATGTTCTTTACACAAACACACACAGTGTAGACAATGGTGAGCTGAACAGACTCATGGTATGTTTTAGTATGAGGCATTTTCCTTCATTCCTAATGTTGGTTCTCAGTAGTACTGATATAACAGCATTCCTATGAAGCTTTGGCAAAAAAAAAAAGGCTAATGACTCAGAAATGAATGTCATTGCTTTACTCAGCACTGTTCCAGCCTTTTAGCAATGGGTGGAACCTGCTGGTTCCATTTCATAATTAATTCATTTTAAATTAATTGACCTAACGATAAGTAATTAATTCAGATACCAATACAGAGCCAGAGCCTAGAGGCTGCTAAGCATGCCTGAGCCAGCTGCCATTGTGAAAAATGCCATTCCCATGTGTCAAGGCTGCTCCATTGGCAGCAAGGGATGGTGGGAAGAGTTCACTGCACACTTGTCTAGCTGTTGGGCCAACTGTGGCCTAAATAAGGAGGAAAGAGCCATCTCCACCACCTTTGCTGCTTGCATACAGTTGTTTTACCAGGAGTGAGATGGTAGTTTTCAAGGTAAGCTTTACAGTTTTAAAGCCATCCCCATATACAAAATGCCAGGAGTGGAAAGGAAACAGTCACTTGATGATATACCATAAATTCCCTGGAATTGTGGAGCTAGAGGAGGGGACAAGTGACTCTCCAGATGTTGATAAACTACTACATCCATCCTGCCACACCATTGGCCATGCCAGCAGGAGCTGATGGGGACTGAAAACCCAACAAGATCTGGAGGAGGACAAGTTCCCTCATCCCTGGATTAAAAAAAGGCTTGAACCTTCTGCAGGTAAGCAAAGATAGAGGTCCAGGTATCAGAAGCAGCATATCAAGCAGGGTAATGTTACTACAAGAGAATGAAGTTTTTAGATGGCAGATTGTGGTGAACTGGAGAAGTAGAGAACAAAGATAGATATAGATATGAAGAAAGAGATTTAGTGGAAACAAGACCATGGAGGACTTTGAAAGGGAGGGAGGGGGGAGGGAGGGGGGAGGGAGGATAAAGAGAAGAGGACAGGGAAAAAGGAATGACTTTTTTGTTTTTGCATGATTTTTCATGCAAAAATGGAGTACAGAGAGTACTCCAAGCTGCCCCAAGATTATGGAATGACCTGCCAGAAGAAATCTGACAGCTGGGTATGCTGTCTGCATTTAAAACAGCATTAAAAAAACAATCTCTTCTGGCCTTCTTATCGAGATGGTTTTGAAGCTGCAAGTTTTTAAATTAGGAATTTAATATATGTTAGGAATTTAAACTGATGTTATGTTCTTTTAACTGGTTATGCATTTTTAATTGGTGTTCATGTTTTTAACTGTGTTAAATGTCCATTTAGTGCTGGATTTGAATCTGTTGTTCCTGCCGCAATCCATAGGGAGAGGCTAATAAGAAATACACATCACAATCACCACCCCCATCATCATCATTTTCTGTGCTAAAAAAATAAAAAAAAAATTGTGAGGATTTTATCAGAGCAAGTCCCAAGCTGTGAAGATTCTCTTGAGTCCAGAATTTTCCTCATCAGAGTTTTCTGAAATATTCAAATATTTCTTGAATATTTTCGATATTCTTTCCATTCCTACCCTGTACTTTTGAGCATGCAACCTCTGAACTCCATCCTCCCGAGTGCTATTCTTTAGAGGGCAGATGGAGAAGAAGGCTAACCAGACACATTTCCATTATGCCAGGACCTAACTGCTCCTGGACTTAATTTCCTCCCTCCCCCTCCCTATTCCTTTTTTCTTAGGTGCTCTGACTTAATCACGTTGTAAGCCTTACAGGCAGGACCTGTTAAATTAATTACAGTATTTCCCCCTTGTCTTCAGGGGATACATTCCAAGACCACCACCACCACCCCTGATGACTGAAACCTCAGATAGTACCAAACCCCATACCATCAATGGAAGTAGACCTCTTGCTTTGCAGGGACCACAGAGAAGCTCCATACTGCCACAAAGTATGAAGCCTCTCTATGGTCCCTGACAAGTGAGAGGACTATTTCAAGTGTGGTGGGGTTGGTAGAGGGATGGCTAAAGTGAGGGCGGGGGGGTGAGCAGGCAAGATGTGAATGGCAGTACCCTTAGTGGACCGTGTGGGTGCCATTGACTGGATGCTGGGGGACAGATTGGGTCAAAGAGTGAATCTGTGAGGGAAGAGGTTGACCATAAGTAATTGCATGGAAAGCAGAACCGCAGATAAGGAGAGACTACAGTATTTGCAAGCAGTCCTGGCAGTCTTTTGGGGCAAGAGGATATAAATGCTACCAACCAAGCCACCAACCAACCAAACAAATGCCTATGTCTTCAACCTAAAAAAAAAGTATCAAGGTCTAGATGTTGAGTTCAACTTTATTAAAAGCAAACAAGCATTAAACTGTGCAGCAGAGCGTTGTGATTTCATACAGTAAGTATTTTAGCAAATTTACATAATGTTAGCCACGTGAGGAAATACTGCTATACTGCAATGGCTCGAATCCAAAATTATTCACACCTGGGGTACAAGTAGACATTAAGGGGAATGTGTACTAACCTGTCCTCCCCCACTTTATGCTTGAGCAATCAAAAATTGAAAATTAAGCCTTGGTGTACCCTTCAGTGACATGCTAAATGTAAGATACATAGGTGAGGAAAATCATATGCTGCAATGAGCAGGTACCTCTCACCATTTAGGAGAGCACTTCTCCAAAAAAGTAATAAACAGACTTGGTGAGAGCTATGACTCCCAATGACTTACCTCCACCACGACCACCCCAAAAAACCCCACTTTGTATGCAGTGCAGTCCCCACACAACATGGACATTTCTATATTGTTGAAGGGTGAGCGGATGAGCAGAAACATGTCCAGTTATTTTCCTGTAGCTGGACATTCTGCAACAAACATCTGCAGAAACCTTTGGGGATCTTTGATTTCACAGAACTATTCTGCCTGTGAATTAGTCTAGATCCAAGACATTGAAAACATTGCACTGATTTCTGAAGATCATGTTTCAAGACATCTGTGGATAGTTCAAACAAAATTTTTAGAGGATGACTGAATGTTAAGTACTTCATCATGCTAAACGTATTTTTATAAACTATATTTTAGATTATTTAGAACACTTCATATGCACATACGGTCACATCATACTCCGTATAGCAATCAGTATTATTTTTGATAAGTTATTGAGGCTTAGAGAGCCAAAGGCCACGTAGAAAGTTATCAGAGGCAAGATTCAAACTGGGAATTTCTTAATTCTTAGTTCAGTTTCCTAGTTAATGTGTTATTATGTCAAATGGGAGTCCATGTTTACCTGCAAAAAATAGCCATGTGCAATGACATTTACAGCATGAGAGGCAATGACTCCAGTAAGAATACTGGGGATTATGTAAATAAAAAGCTGTTCTGCCAAAACACATAGATCTTCTGTGTATGTTGTTTCCTGTGACATATCAGGTGAATGAATCAGAAAATTCTGCTAAGCCAATAAGTTGGAGTTTTCAAAAGGAACTGTGCTCATCCACACACCCCATTTCTCTCCTTTCTTTCCCTTGACTCACATATATTGAAGGTGAGCTATCTCCCATTCTCTTAGCCTGTGGCAAAGGACAAGAAAATACACAACAAAAGTATGTGAAATGTACAGGTTTGTACTGTGATAACATGAAAATTGCTCAGTTGTTTTTCCTACCAATGCACTGATCTTCCAGTCCATAGCTCTATTAAATATTTCTTAAAACTGTTTTTGTGCAATTATCCTCAGTAATTTGGAGTTATGGTTTTGCTCTGGTTTGCTTCCATCCGCTCCCATGCACTGAATG
This sequence comes from Cyclura pinguis, assembly GCA_030412105.1. Classification (NCBI taxonomy): domain Eukaryota; kingdom Metazoa; phylum Chordata; class Lepidosauria; order Squamata; family Iguanidae; genus Cyclura; species Cyclura pinguis. Next base: position 128,045,536 of record CM059600.1, on the reverse strand, counting down.
CTGATTTCAAAGAATAGCAAAACAACCCCACAGTGCTTCACAGACTCAGGTCTGATCCACATTAAAGGAAGCTGCTTTCATCAGCTCCACAGTGCTGTCTCACTGTCTCTTCTTTGACAATTACCCTTGGATCTAGGGATAGCCACACCTGTGCCCACAAAGGGAGGAAAACAACCACAGACAGCGAGAGGGCCATAAATTTCTAAAGATGACAGCACCATTCTGTGTTTGCTGCCAGGCATTCTGACCCAATCCTGTGGGTCCTGTGCCCTCGTTTGGGTAATTTCATGGTCCTGGCTCAGGAGTACTGCCTCAGCTCAGACACCTGTCTTTCCTCAAAGCAGTGGGTTCCACCTGTTCCTTAATTCACTGTGCCAGAATGAGCAGCCATTATAGTCCTGTGGCCACATGCGGTCCACCAAAGCTGTTTTTGCATCTTTTGACCCTGTGAATCTCCTCTCCTGGAAGCATCCAGGAACAGCATTTTATTTATTTTGGTTTAGTTTAGTTTAGTTCAGTTTAGTTTATTTATGTGTTTGTTAAAACATTTATATCCTATCCTCCCTACTTGGAGATCTCAAAGTGGTGTACATTAAAACCGAATCTGACAAATTTAATACAGCATAAATAAAAATTACTATAGAGGGTTAAAAACATATTAAACATATTAAACAACAAGTCAAAATCAAATTAAAACTGGTAAAATCATTTTTTAAAAATTTACAACTATGCATACACTGTTTTTTGGGGGGAGGGGGGAACCAGTTCGACCCCTAAAGCTTTAGTGAATGACTATGGTTTTCACTTGGCATCAGAATGACAGCAATGTTGGCTCCATTTGGGCCTTCAAGGGGAGTGTTCACTCTCAGTCCAGGCAGTCAGCCTAAAAACAGCTGATAAGAGCCAGCAGCAGTGAGCCACAGTCTCACAATGGGATTCCTCATTTTAATCTAGTAGGGAAAGAGACTCGAAACAAATACAAAGCATAACAACAGTCCCAGCAATATTTATAAATCAAAGCACAGTCAATACAATCCAAAGACAGAGGTCAGAGACACAGCAGAAGAAATGTTCAGTTAATCACTGACAAGTTTTGGAAGGGAATGGCTCAGCTTTTATAGGTTCAAAGATCAGCACAACTAGCACTTACTTAACTGCTGTCTGTTATAAATTCGCTGAGATCTGCATAGGGTTTCCCTTTGTTGTCTAGGCTCAGCCAAAGTGGTTATAGGGGATTTATCTTCTATGTCAGAAGGAGCAGGGCTCTCTGCTGGGGCTGGCACTACCCCCTGTTCTGTCTCTGGGGTGGGTGGTACTGCTTCCCCTGTTTCAGTCTCTGACTTGGAATCTATGTCCAGGTCCTGAAAGCACGGCATGACAGGGAGGGTGTTCCATAATGGAATGCCACTTCAGGGGAAGCCCTCTCCCACATCCTCACACATTATATTGACCTGACTGATGAGATATAGAGGAAGGCCCCTCCAGCAGACCTTAAACCTTGCAAAAGGTACTCCTTCAAGTATCAAGGTCCCAAGCTATTTAGTGTTTTAAAGGTCATTACCTGAACCTTCAATTCAAATTTGCTTTTCAAGCAGGTCACAGAGTCTAGCAGCACTGTTTAGCATCAAAACATACCTATTTTTCAAAGCCAGACCATTTCTGCACGAGAGGGGAGGAGCGGTTCACCACGTGTCAAGAGTGGTATTTTTATACTCTGATTCAGAAACTGTGCTGTCTGCGCCCCCCCCCCCCATTTGTATCGTACTATGGCAGAGAACAGTGGTTGCTGCATCTGCAACAGCAAGTCCTTGGCCACTCCAGTTCCCCTCCCTCACCCCATCCTGCCATCCTTGATTGTTCTGCTTTTTAAAAACACACACACACATTTTAAACACATTTCTGTATTGCTATGTTTGGGCGTAAGTATTATGTTCATTGATACATGGAAAAAAACATATTTTAACAGTCCATTACCAGGTCCACTCTTTTCCCGCTCTCTGTTTAACTGTTTAACTATCCTGCTCAAGGATGCTTTTAAGGTTCCCATCTTAGGAACATTTCACTTAGAGATCTAGTTTAATTCTCTGAGATTTACTTCCATGCAGACCTGCAGGTGCTCTGTTACTGCCAGGTGTGAGTAGACAGGGGAGGTGCTCTGCACTCTCTCATTTCTACTCTTGGGACCCAGGTTCTTCTAGGGGAGATTTAGCCCTGACACAAATGGAGCTCCCATTTGTTGCAGCCCTTGCCCCATTGAAATTGCCCATCCTCATACCATATATAATGAAATGGCTTGTTAGAGACTGTGGTACATAAAGGATTCAGCCTGGTGGGTCATTGAAGCATGGCTTCTATGTGGTTTGGCAAGTACTCCTCTGTACCAGGTGATGGCATCAACCAAACCATAGCTCCTGGTACCAGGTACCATAACGGCATCGGTAGCATTTTGCTGAGCCATACAGCAATCCTTCCTTCTAGTCCCCACACTTGCTGACTGAAGCCACATCATTCTTCCCAGGACACTATAACAAAGAATCTTGTGGCACCTAAAGAGCAAAAACTGTGTACCAACAGCTTTTGTGCACTAGGTTCTATTTCAGCAAAGCCAAACAGTATAAGCCTTGGTTGACAGACAGATATACCCACAGATGTAAAGAGGGCAAAAGCTGGAGTTCAGTGGCAATGCAATGCAACTCTGGAACTGGGTAGGAAAATTATCTGCTTTGGGTTTTGGCAAAAAAAAATCTATCAATATTCACAAATTTCTTCATAAATGGGACAAAAGGAACTTGAGTGTTGTTGTTTTTCCAAAGAAATTCTAATGTGAGAAGAGTGACAGGCATAGATACAGCCATCTTTAGCAAAGTTGCCCTGTGACTATTCAGTAAAACTCTAATGATGCAAAATTAGTTCAAGGTTCCTTCACAACAGAGGTAATTGGCAATAATATACTCATCATAGCATTGCTAAGTGAAATAACGCTTGTGGCAGGGAAAGAATCTGTAAGATATAACCAGGTTCAAATAAAAAGAGCAGAATTTCTTGATGTTATAATCTAACTATTTCATACTGAAATTTCTCATTTTTTTTTTTCAAGGATGGCCATCTTATAGATCAGCAACAATGGGATCCAATAAGAGGAAATGTTCTCCTACTGATTTCTGACTGGTACCATTTCTGATGTCGGATATTGTTTGGTTGTTTGTTGCTGAGGGATAGCTTTTCTTGTCCTGTGTGGGATGCAGGAGGTCTTTGTTGGCAGATGATGACGTCTATCACACTGGAAGAAAAAAATAGCAAGTGAATGAATGTTTGGGCCAAGATCCTATAAGACAGGTGGATTGTAAAGAATTCTTGGGTTGCAACTACCAGTAGTCCTGTTTATCATAGACAATAGTGGGAACTTGCATTTCAACAGTAGATAGGTGGCTATAATCCTCTAGTGGAGGAGAATATTTGACTGGCATAGTTACACTGTCCCCAGACAGGGAGATAGCCAGTTGGCCAATACCTCCCACGGTCTATTTCTCCATATCTGAGTTGTGGGATTCTTTGGAACCAAAGCAATATAGGATGTTGGATTGGAAAATCTGTACACATGACTTTCCAGGCAAACCCTCCCATAGCGCTTGGCTCTGAGGATCCCTGGGAAACAGGAGTTGAGGAAATAGCTTGTGGGGAGTACATGCTGGATGTTCTTCTTTTCTCTTGGCATCAACAGTGCATATGCATGCAGTGGGTGGCTGTAGTCACATGCCACCATGCATTTTCCACTGCCACTCCTCTGTTTGCACAGGAGGTCCTGGATACATTCTTGCTTAAAACGACCATGCAACGTGCAATTGGCTCCTGCTGCTGCTGCTGCTGCTGCTTCTGCGTAATGGCAGACTGTTGCAACATTTTTCCTTACCCACCTGGTTTAAAAAAAAATGCCAGAAAGTACACTTATGCACAAAAGAAATGGTTTGGTACTATGAAATGAAATTCAGTTTGCCTTTTTTTTTTCTGTCTACATTTCCTATCTTTTTCTGTTATTCTTTCCATTATTCTAGTTAAAAGGTAGATGAGATCAATCTAAATTCCGTAAAGGAGGATCAAGTTCTGTTCCAGGTATCACTGAGCACCCAAATAACAATGAAATGCTAAGAGGAAAGTCTATAACTCTATTTATTCAGGGAAATCCACAGTGGTACAAAACTCCTGCACAGACTCCAAGATGAGGGCATGCTCAGTCTCCTCCTTTCTATTCAGTGTCCTAAATATGCTCATTCTTTTATCAGGAAACGAAAAAAAAATACAGGAGAAGTGTTCTGGACTGTTCTTGATCTCATCTGTAGAACGGGAAGGAGACATTTTACCTTCCCATTTCAAGAATGCTGTACCTAAGGCTCTATTTATTTATTTTATCTATGAATTATTATTTTTTTTGGAAATATTTTTATTAAAGTTTAAAGTAAAAATAACCCCCGCTTCCCCACTTCCAAGCTTTTTTCTTTTTTTCCAGTTGAATCTGCTTATTTACATTCCATTCATACATAGCTTCTCTTCAAAAAGTAATCTTACATTGGCCCTTTTCACATGTGGGGGGGGGATGGTGTAGAGCGACCTCTCACAGAGGTCTTCTACACCGTAGAGTGGACTGGCGTGGACTACTTTTCATAGTTTCACACCAGAATCTACTCAGGAGCGGCCGGAACTAGCCGGGCTGCGTGTTTTTTAAAAACCTCTTTTTCGAGGTTTTTAAAAAGCACGGAGCGCGCAGCCCCGTGCCGCTCCGTCGCCCGGCTCCAAAGTGGATCTGCAGGTGCGCGCAAGTGCGTGCCTGCAGATCTGCCGGGGGCGGGCTTCCGGCTGGCGAGCTTCTCCGGTTGGTGGAGAGCCTCCGCCAACCGGAAGCTGCCATCTGGAACGCCGGAGGAGTGTGGAGCAGCGAGCTCGCGCTGCTCCACGTGGCAACAGACTTACCCGGCTGGAGGTAAGCTCCGTTTTTGGGCGTTTTCGCCCGTTCCCCCCCCCGCACATGTGAAAAGGGCCATTGTTACATCTTACATTGTTACACTGCTGCCTTGTTACATTGCCTTACTACATTGTTGCCTTGTATCATATACAATCTTGCTTTATTCTTTTCCTTTTCTTATTACTATCTCTTTATCCAATTTAAGACTATCTATGAAAACATTAATGCCCTACCTTGCAGAGTCCTAAATACCATAAAGGCGCCAGATCCAGTCTGATCCTGGAAGCTAAGCAGAGTCAGCCCTGGTTAGTACTTGGATGGGAGACCATCGACAAATACCAGTGTTGTGGGCTACGTTTCAGAAGAAGGAACTGGCAAAACCACCTCTAAGTATTTCTTGGCTAAGAAAACCTTATGAAATTTATGGGGTTGCCGTAAGACAACAGGTGACTGGAAAACATACACATACATGTCATCTGATCTCGGGGCGCTGCACAAGTAAAATCAGTTTAAACACTTTAGAACAATGTAAACTTTAAACTAACAAAAAGTATTTAAACAAATTAAAGTATATTAAACAATTCAACAAGTCAAAATAGCTCAAAGGGTGTCAGTTTGTTAAATTGCTTAGCACCAGCAGTTACAGAGGACAAAGGAACAGTTCAGAACTCAATATATGCTCAATATACATTGAGACTGGTACATAGATATGCCTTATCCGGCCACTATTGATAGAATGCGCCCAGTCTCACACCACACAAATAAAGACAGACAATAAATTCTAACAAACACAGGAATTTGCTAGCCAAGCTGTTGGAGCAACTAGCCATATAAAAAATTACTTACGTATGCCTAAACTTATGAATTCTGACAGAACATTTGATGGCCTGGACATCAGAAAAGGTGATATCAGTCCTGAAATACAGTTGACCCTGCATACCTGTGGATTCTGTATTGGCGGGTTCAACCAACTGTGGCTTGAAAATATTCAGAACAACAAAACAAAACAAAATTTCAAAAATCAATCTTTGATTTTGCCATTTTATATAAGGGGCGCCACTTTACTACTCCACTGTACATAAAGGGACTTCAGTATCCACAAATTTTGGTATCCATGGGGAGGTCCTGGAACCAAACCCTAGTGGCCCCATTGCATTACTGATTACTAAAAAGGAGGAGGAAGAAGAAGAGGAAGGGGAAGACGAAGAGGAGGGGAGGAATGAGGAAAAGAAAGTAGACTACTGTTACCATTACGTAAGTGTGGGGAAATCATACAAATCTCAGCCTAATTGTGCAAAGCCATTCTTTTATATTTGTATTGCAAATTGCAGTGCTGCACTTCTTTCTCAATGCTGCAAGTAGTGTCGTTATATGAGTGTTTGATCATTTCCCCTTCTCCTATCCATGTGTACTACACCAGATGTAATGACTGTACCAACTGAAAACATAGAAAGAACAGTAAGGAATCCAGTGGATTCCTCAAGCATCAGAGAGTTGATGGAGGTAGTCTTGGAGTTCATGTTGAAAACTCTCAGGCTTGTTGTCCTGGGAAATCTACACTGTCTAGAAATTCCCAGAGCTTCATGGTCATCATGACAACTCATTACATCCCAACCCAATGTATGTGACTTGCTTTTCTCCATCAGATGGGTTTACTACCACTTCAGAAGAAAATGGCCTAAGATATCTCAAGCAGAAACGTTATTACTTTGACCAAGGAGTTGATCTTCTTCTTCTTCTTCTTGTTTGTTTGTTGTTATCTTATTCATTTATTTCCCTCCTTTTTCCCTATATTGGGCCTCAAGACAGGTTGCTGCATGCATTCAAGTTGCTTCTGACTTATGGTGACCCTAAGACAAAATTATCACAGCGTTTTATTGGCAAGATCTATCCAGAAGGGACTTGCCATGGCCTTCCTCTGAGGCTGAGAGAGTGTGACTTGAAAGAAGCTCACCGACCCTTAAAACCAGCCCCCCCCCCAACACATTCAGTTATCTGTTACCTACCCAGTCAAGAAAAGCAGGTCACATATATTGGGCTGGGATGCCATGAGTTGTCATGATGACCATGAAACTATGGGAATTTCTACAGGCTGAAGTTAGATTGATACAGCAACCTCAGACTGATGGACATGAAAGAACCAGGGGGTTCTTTCAGGGGAAGCATGCAATGGACGAGGGGTGTCTGTTTGTTTATTTATTTTATTTATTTAGAGTTCTGACATGGATGCAGAAAAGGGCAAAAAAAAAAAAAAGATAAAGGGTCTGAACCAGTTTCCCATAAGGAAAGGTGCAGTTGAGCTAACTTTAAAAAAAAGTAGAGAACTACGCATGGTGTGGGGAAAGTGGATTAGACAAGAAGACATTTTTCTCCCTTCCTCACAATACTGCTGAAACTGAATAGTGGGAGGTTCAAGATAGGTAAAAGGAAGTACTTCTTCACATAACCCTTTATTAAACTATGGGATTCACTACCACAAGATGTAGGGACAGGTAACAACTTCCACAGCTTTAAAAGGGAATTGGACAAATTCATGGAGCATAAGTATATCAGTGACTAGTTCAAGTGGCTACTACAGTGGCTATGTTGGATGTATATTATATCCAGTATCAGAGGCAGTAGGTTTCCAAATACTGCTTCCTGGGGAATAGGAGTAGGAAGTTGCTGTTGCCATTCTGTCTTGCTTGTGGGTTTCCTACAGTCATCTGATTGCTCACTGCAGAAGGTGAACTAGATAGGTCTTAGGTTCAATCCATGAGAATGTCTCAGATGTGAGGCCACCATTTATTTTACCTGGCTAGTTAAATTTCTACCATCATACTTCCTTATGGGAACATTTCTGGTCCTCCTCAAGATGAGTTGCAGTTCTCACATACATCTTTTTAAAACTCGGTCGTACATAACAAGATGTTTATACAGTGAGAGACCAAAAATAATAAGGCAACCATTAACAGTTCACAAGGCAACAATAACTAGTTCAACACAAAAAACAAAGGCTCATAAAAACATAATCCATAAAGCCAGATTTTAAAATGCTGGGGAAGAATCAGTGCAATGTGCAGGACCTCTTGAACTCCAACATACAAGCCTCCTCTCACCGAAGATGTTTCCCCTCACTTGCCCTTGTTCTAGACTTCAAATTAGTGACAACGAAATGAGCACTCAATGCTTCTATGAGCATGCACATTAGAGCTGTCCTTCAGATGGCAATGCACCACCCCAAAATGGGTCCCAGAAATATATATTATCTTTCTTCCATCCCTGAAGAGGTAGGTTGATAGGCAGTTTGTGGATGGGCAAGATCCAGAGTGGAAACTGTGGCTCCCATATGCTTGATGGTACCATAGCAGCTATGATGCAAAAGCAGGCGGAAGTTGTTGTGGAGGTCTCTTCCTACTGCTCCCCAGATCTCCTGACTTCTGCCCAGATTACTGCCACCCTTGGCAATCCTCTAAGAGAAGGTTCTCCAAAATGCCACTATATTCCCTTCATTTTGAAGATCCTCCTCTCAGATCTCTGGCCATTTCCACACCACACTATTATAGCGCTATTATTCCACTTTCAACATCCTATGATTCCATAGGGAGGGGCCTTTAGATTTCTCAGCCAGAGAGCACGTTGGCCTCAGTTAACTACAAACCCAGAATTCCACAGGGTGTTGGAAGTAGAATAATAGCACTATAACAATGTAGTGCAGAAATGGCCTCTGTCTTACTCAACAAACTTTAGTGAGCCTATTGAGGCATTTCCCGGAACATCCTTTCTCTACGTCAAAACATCAAACAGATTAGGTTGTCAAGGTACTTCATGTGACCTTATTCACCCACTCAAAGGTGACAAATGTTGACAGAAAGAAGCTACAACGGGTATGTGATTGACACATCTGCTTATATCTTGTTGTGGTATATGGTGCAACATGCTACTAGCTTAGCTTCAGCCAGGTCCCATCAAAATAAAGGTCCCACCTGGTTGTACTTTATTTCTGCTTACATTAAAGCTTCCTCTGAAAAAAGAAGTAAAAAAAGAAACTTTTTTAAAGACTTTGTAGATATCCTTATCAGCTTAATTTCTCCCTACTCTCTTTTCAAAGCTCTGCCTTGTCTTTTAAAATATATTACTTTCAAAAGTGAGCTGTCAGCTTTAGCTTTGTCTCCTTGCCTGGTTGAAATCAAACGTTTGGCATGCAGTAGATAAGTTTCAAAATGCCATCTTTGCTGGAAGGCAGCGTTTAATTTCATCATTCCTCCCTACAGGGGGTCAGGAATCCTTCCCCTGCCTTCTCATAAAGTTCTTTGTGACACAGGAAGTCCTTCTTATTATACAGGAATGCTGAAAGCATTTTTCCCCACCCCTCTCGCTTTGATTTTTATTGCTTTAGCTCTGGGTCCTTTGTGCCTCCTAATTATATATTTTGCCCCATGTCTTGCTTTTCATAATGACTAATGCAAAGTATGCATACAAGGAAAGGGAAGCTTATAACTGTGAGATTAATAATTAGCAATTAGCATTAATTAAGATAATTATTTCAGTAATAAGACATCCAAAACAGCAGTAAACAAATATATGGTGTGGATTGCTGATGTGAACAAGAGAAGAAGGAGAAGGAAGGGAGCAGTGATAATCATAAGATTAAAGGGAAATGCCAAAGACATTTTGAAGAATTATTTTGGAGCCTTGGGGCACAATGGACACATCCGACCGGTTTTGCTTCTTCCAGGGAATTTTTTAGCCCATGCCACTGATTACAACACAGAGATGAGAGAAGAGGAGAGGAGAGTCAGCCCTGAAACTTGATCATGCTCGTTTTTTAAAAAATAATCACATTGGAGAGAAACTGGCTCCATCTCTAATGGTGCTGGGAAAAAGCCACTAGGGCAGAGATAATTTTACAGAGAGAGCAGCCAAATTTCTATCACCATTTATAGCTCCAATTTTTTTCTGGAACAACACATCCACCCTTTAATGAATTCTTCTAAATCAGAGCTTCTCACTCTGCTGCTGCTGCTGCTGCTGAGAAACTGGATACCCTCCAACATTTTGCAGAGGAGTATTGGGACATATGTGCCCACATAATATCAGAGTGCGGCAAATATGGCAAAAGTTATTAATGGGGAAGAACACACAAGGTATGAAAGTCTGCAGTAGTTTTCTTTTCCCTGAGCCTACCGGGAAGGGCAAGATTCTGCCCCCTCCTCTCTGCTCCTCTCTCCCCTGCTGAGTTCATTTTGTGCAAGCTACTTTTGCACTTTGAACCCAGGTTGCAGCAATTGATGTAAGCTTCTGGCAAAGGGGGGAAGTGGGAAGAAGAGAGAGAAAATGGGACATTTTAAAAGAAACTGACAAGTAGAACAGCAGAGGGTCAGAACTGTCCCTGCCAAATTGGGACAGTTGGAGGGTATGAAATTGCACATCAAAGTGAGACAACTATGGTGAATTTAAATCAATTATTATAATAGTGCTGACCAGTCGCGTAAGGACATGGGGGCAGGAGAGGCGATTCGCTCTGAGTGGCAATGCTTTTGGGGCATCCCGGCCCATAGCCACACCCTCGTGTACCCTGGCCACATCCCCGTGTGCCCTGGCCACGCCCCTGCACACCGCAGTCATGCTACTGTGCACAGTGGCCCCGCCCCTTGCGCTGTAGCTCTGCCCCCTCCTGCCCCCCTTCCACACACTCCAAACTCTGCCACTGGTGCTCACCACTTGGTTTAGTTCATGCTACAACAGAACTGGTTTTTGGTTTTTTTTATCAAGCATATGCTTTCCATGGAACTTCTTTTCTGTGGGAATAATAATTTGGCATTGCTTTATTTCCGAAATGTTTTTTCATTTTAACAAGAAGCCATGGTTCAGTAACTCATGACTCTCAGGACTATCCAACTCCATGAAGTTTAACCACCTGCCTCTCAAAGTTTCCATCCCAGAACCTGTAGAAACATTGAACACTGCCCTTCTTTTTTGTTTTAATAAAGGGACTGGGAGAATTTGAAAAGGGTCACGCACATGAATGTTAAAGAAACTGAGGCAGGCAAGTGGCCTCTTATAAGCTCTAAATATGTTAAATTGATTAGACTGTCTGGCAGACCACTTTACCTTCTAAATATGGCCAGTTGGCCTCTAAGATCTTTAATGGAGGTCTTCTTGTTTGTTCTACTATCAATAATAATGCCATCTGCCAACATCACAAAAACAGGCCTGCTCAGTGTTAGCACCTATATCCTTTGGGACTCTCTAACCTCAAGTTAGTAACCGCAGTTACCTCAAATTAGAGAGGCAGAAACAGGGTTCGTCTTCAAATATCTGCTAAAAATGTACATGATTCTGCAGTCATTTCCCTTATCAGTAATTATTTTCACTGTTCTCTTCTTCTGATGGTTGGAAAATTTACATTTTTTTTTTTAAAAAAATGTAATTATTTATCATTTTTAAGAGTGTTTTGAGTTGTTTTTATAATGTCTTTATACATTCTTTTAAAATGTGAACCACTTCATATTTAAATATATATATATATATATATATATATATATATAAATGAATAGAATAGACAGTGAGGGCATCCACTCCTTTCCCTCACCATCCAGACTTTCAGCATTTTTGTAGGGAAGGGAATAAGGATATCCAAAAGAAAATGAAGACTCATCTTCTTTCTCTCTCTCTCTCAGTCTCTCAGTATAGGTCTACACTAAAAGTTGAACCCTACTTAATGGTAAGAATAGATTTGTTCTGCTAAGTATCGTGTTTGTGTGTCTGTGTGTGTGCTGTGTGCCTTCAAGTCATTTCCAGCTTATAGTGATCCTAAAGCAACCCTATCATGAGGTTTTCTTGGCAAGATTTGTTCAGAGGGGCCTGCCTTTGCCTTCCTCTGAGACTGAGAGAGTGTGACTTGGCCAAGGTCACCCAGTGGGTAAGCAGGGGAGAGCAGAGATTTGAATTCTGGTCTCCAGAGTCATAGTCCAATGCTCGAACCCCTACACCATATTGGCTCTCTCTTATAAGTATTAACAAGGGCTAATAGCACCGACCACATCTCTGTGGCAGTCAAACTTGAAAAAGACTAGTGATTGCTTATTGAAGTGATTGAAACAGAAGGGCTTTCCGCCAATGAAATATAGAGACCTTCTTTCACACCACACAATTATAGTGCTATGTTCTACTTACACTGCCATGGCAACAGCCTGTAGATGTGGGGTTTGTAGTCTAGTGAGGTACTGGGGCTCTCTGGCTGAGAACGCTAAATGCCCTTCTTTAAACTGAAAATTCCAGGATTCCATAGGGTGGAGCCATAAATGTAAAAGCGGAATCATAGTGCTATAACTGCATAAGTAGACATACTCTAAGGATTTACTGAAAAAAAATGTTCCTAGAACTATTAATGGAGGTCATTCTTCCCTGCCTTGGTTAAATGCAAATTAAATGGAGGCGACATTTTTGGGGAGGAGATGGTATTTTGAAGAGGGTCAAAATCAATTTTGACACAGTTGAGCCAATGGTAAGCCTGACACCATTCTTTTAACTTCTACTGTTTAGCAACTAAGAACATGTTATGATAGCAACTTCACAGCGGTATAGTAGTGACTATGTGCTGAGTGCCCAGAAAGAAATCAGCTTGTGAGTCAACCCTGCAAAATCTGTTGCTCTCAAATCTTCTGTTTAATAGCTGCGGGCAATCAGATTGGATTTATGGATTAGAGGTCCAGTCCATAATGTGCTGCTCTCTTTACATATGCAGTGTTTGGAGAAATTTGCTCATACAGATGTTACTGTTTATGAACTGCATCTCCACAAAGTGCTCCAAAGGGTGTACAACAAAAACAATGCAGATAAATAGTTTCTTAGATCTGAGCTTGCTGCTTCCCTCCCCCACCCCTGCCAGCATATGTTCCAGTAGCCTTTGAAAATGTCTTAATGCCATGTCTAAAAGATTTCTCAAAGAAATGTTTAAAGCACTTGCTATATAGATATACTTACTGTATTCCTTTGCATATCATGCCTTTAGAGCTTAGGTTAAGTAAAAGACTGCTTGAGATAGAGATCAGACACACAGTTCCCAAATAAGGTCAAGTTTTAAATTATGGTAGGAAAAACTCCAAACACTGAAACCCAGTTAATCCTAGGTAATGGAGCTGCACGCTGATTGGTAAATACTCATGAAAGTTTTAGATAAAGGAAGCCTGTTTGTAATTAGAAAAGGTTAAAGTCAGAAGTAAATTTTTTAAGTTTTTTTTTCTTTTTCCTTTTCCAGTCCGCTTTGATGGTTTTTCAAAAAGAAAAGAAAGAAAGAAATAGGAGCCACCACTGTGTTTTCCTGCCTTTCTGTGAGAAAGATAATCTGCTGAAGAAAAACTTCCTGGTGTGACAAAAGAAATTAAAACATTTTCACTTTGAAACCATCTTGTTCATTTCCCTTCCAAAGCGTGCCAAGAAAGGAGGGAGGGAATTTTTACCCAATTATCTTGGCAATGAGAGGTGGAGCAATTTGCCAGAGATTTACAACCAGACATTTGCAAGATGTTCACACAGAAAATTATGTGCTGAATGTTGACACACTTCCTTTTGTCAGTATTATTGTAACCCAGCCCATTCCAATCAGCATTTGGGTATATTACGATGATATGTTTGAGTCATAATCTTGTCAAAGGCCCCTGGATTTTGTAACAAGCTTCATCCCTTCACTGGCTAGAACATCTCTGTTGTCATCAATGCAGATTTTCTCTATGTGTACCATGGGAGTAAGTGTGTGAGAGGTGGGTGTAAGGAGCAGCTGGTAGACTTCCTTGCTGCCAGTAATCCACTAGGGGTCATTGTAAGACACAGCCATGCTTTCATAACATCCCTCAGTAGTTCGGTTCAATAAGCTTCCAATGGAGGAAAACACTTGTGAGCTGAAAGGACAATGTTTGTTGGAAACACTGGTCTCTTGTACAGGGGTGGTTAAAAAGACAAACTGCACTGGAAGTGAATTGCAGAGACTCTGAAAATAAAGCAGTGTTTATTACCATAACATTGTTTAAATAGAGGATATGGCCACTTTTTGAGCACTTTAGTATGGGCCAAGTGGCCTCATCTAAAATGGATATCCTTGAGGTGAATGTAAGTGCAGGAAAGGGCAATCCCATTGACTGGAGAGTTGGAACAACTCATGTTCTGAGGAAAGCCCAAAGCATGTTCACTTGGGAAGTTAACTGAACTGGTTGTGTGTTGTGGAGAAGAGCCCATTATAGCAAGGAGCCCATTACAGAGGTTCATAATGTTGTTAACAATGTGGAAAGTGGAGTTTTTCCCCTCTTGTCTCATAATACTATGTTAAGGCAATTAAGTCTGATAGTACCAGAAATGTGCTTTGTGAGAGATAATACCCATTATAGATATGCTATGTGAGAGATCAGCACAACTGTAGGTGGGCAGCTTCCTATAATGGCTGTGCAACTCCACATTCTCATTGTGCTCATAACTGGTATTTCTTCAAGCCAAATGAGTGATTTTTCACAAGAACAGGAGAAGGATTGCCCTGCAATAATACCAACTGCAGTACAACTGCAACAGGAGACCTTTGGGTAGAACTGCCCATCATATCAAAATCCATAAGCAAATATAGGAAGACAATTAAAATATATTTTCTATGGACAGTTTTACATGCAATTATTTTTATATCAGCACCCTGAGCCACAAAAGGGGATCCACACATACAAGCCGATTTCTGCAAATGCATGAGAAGCTATCGGCATAAAGTCAAATCCAAATGTGTATTCAAATGTGGAGGTCATCCATCACTTTGTCTGAGGCGCATCTATTTAGATGCACCCATCAATGGATATGGATAGGAATGTGCTCAGACAGTCATCCAACTAAATGTAATTCCCATTGAAAGCAGTACAGTGACTAAATGGCCTTCATATCATTTGGATTTGTATCTAATTTTAGGTTGTGGTTCCTGATGGTGTTAGTATCCTGCTCTTCTACTAAAAGTACCCAGAGCAGCATACAATGTCCCATACACAACTATGTAAGACCGTAGAACATGAAGAATAAAAATGGAAATACAGCAACCGCTAAAAGCAATGGCAAAATATAGTGAGAACTTAAAGCAAAGGAAAACCACGTGTAGATTAAATCTTACATTAAAATGCACAATCATAGAGGTAGATGTTACACATGAAAAGCCAGGCAAAACCAAGTCTCCTTGGTTTTTAGCAAAAGAGGAATAAAGAGAAATAAATTTTAATTCAGAGGGCATTCTAGAGTCAAAGCAGTGCCACAGAGAAGGGCTTGTGCTGCATGCACACTCAGTCAGTGAATATGCCAAAATGACACCAAGGTCTCTGACACTGATCTTAATTCCCCAGCAGACCAATAGTAGGCTGCACCACCTAAAAAGAACTTTGCATTAAGCCTGGCAAAAGCAAACAGAAAGCAAATGAGGATGGAAAGAATATGCTGCCCCATAGCAAATGGGTATCATGAAAGAAAGTACAGAAAAGGGCAATCCCAACTGACATGTGGATAGGAGCAGCTTCTCAGAAAACATGTTTTCTGTGCAAAAAAATAGGTGTGGGAAGATCGGAGAGAAAAAAAACTTTTCCTCTCTTCAGAATAATTCTTCTGCAGCTCTTCTGGACTTTCAAATGTATGTGTGACTTTCAAATATGAGGAGATTAAGGTGGAGGAATATTTATTTTATCCTGCTACAGGGAGGAAACTACCATAATTATTTATCCTGAAATGCAAGGACAAAATACCCATGAATTTGACATATGATTAAAGTTATATGCTCCAGTCTGCATGTTGCTGACTTCTGGACTAACTAGATTGTCTTTAAAGACAGACCCACCTAAAGCACATTGCAGTCATCCAGTATGGAGATAGCTGAAGCATGGATAACTGGAACCAAGTTCATCTTCTTCA
This sequence comes from Cyclura pinguis, assembly GCA_030412105.1. NCBI lineage: Eukaryota > Metazoa > Chordata > Lepidosauria > Squamata > Iguanidae > Cyclura > Cyclura pinguis. Next base: position 128,029,677 of record CM059600.1, on the reverse strand, counting down.
ATGTGCACATCAGCAAGAGCTGATAGAAGGCACTTGTAGCAATCCCTGCCACCTGGAAGAAGTATCCATGGAAAGCACTAGTGTCCTCCGTAGCTATATAAAAATGCAGAGGTAGTTGTGTTGAACATAAAACAGAGTCCATATTGGGGCAGCACTTTTACTAAGCTATCACAAAATACATAGAAAACTTGGGAATAGCTTGCAAAAACAAAATTTGTTCATCATGTAAAGATTTTTTTTTAAAAAAAACTATTGTTCCATCTAGCTCTGTACTGTCTAGATGACTGGCAAGAAGTCTTCAAAGTGTCAGACAGGAGTGTTTTCCAGTCCTGCCAGGTGAAGCCCTTTTAACTTGAGATGCCAGGAACTGAACATGGGACTTTCTGCATCGAAAACATTTATCACTGAGCTAGGGCTCCTTTCCAGTACAGCAGGGGTACAGAAATTGAGCAGCCTTGTTGGAATTCCAATCTGTCCCTCTGAGTTTTTCCAGATGACCCACAACACCATTGCTTGCTGTTTTCCTTAGGACACTGGCTCCTGCAAAATCATTGTTCATTACAACAACATCTTATTATAAAAGGTATATGGCAAAACAGAGGTAGTGAATACTATTTATTGTTAACAAAATCTATGGTAAAAGCTGTTGATTTCACAGCTTGATTGTATCAGGTAGTACTTTTGTGGATTATTGTGGCCACTTTGGGGAGAACTGTTTTTCTTGCCAATTCTGGCTGAAGCATGAATGGGTTACTCTTCTTGACCGTCACCAATATGGCAAGTCTCATGAGAATCAATGCTGTTATTCATGAACAAGAATGGGTTTAGAGGACTGTGCTGGATACTTACATGGTGACCTGAGGACATGCACAGGAGTGCATCAGCTATAGTGCTACTTGCCTTACTTGACTCCAGCTATTCAAATGTGAATCATTGCTGGTTAAAAGCAATTCTCACTCTAATTCATTAAGAGCTAAAGGAAGTACTTTAGTCCTTAGATTTCTGTCATTTCCACTGAAAAGGAAGCCTCTGGCATGTAACTAGATAGCTACTAGTTTTTAAGTCCTGCTGATCTTTGACTTTAAACTTCTGGACAGTATTAATTTACATTTGATTTAAAAGCACGCATGTCATTCTTGCCCTGATTGAGTTATATGGAAAGAACACCAATAAACTTCCTCTTGAAACTAATAAAGAAAACTCTTCCTCTTTTATCACTCTATCAATTGTCAACCATAGTGTTTTACAGGAATTTGGAAATGGAAATATTTGATTGTAGAGACAAAAAAGGTGAAAGTACTGTAGCATTACTGCTAGAAGGAGAGTTCCAAACAGAAGAAAAGGTGATTTTACTCTGCTAAAAGCCATCTTGATATCCTGCAATAAGAATGCAAGAAGACTGCATCTGGATCAGATCAAAGCTTCCTATCCTGACAAAACTGATGAGATCCCCAAGAGCAGGCATGGGCACAGTGTCCCTTTTCCCATCTGTTCTTTCTCACCTGCTGGTGTTCAGAGGGAAGCTACCTCTGATCCTGATTACCAAATATAGCTGTGGATAGCCTTTGCCTCCATAGATTTTTCTAATCCTTTAAAACTTCATCAGGGTCTTCAAAAATGCTCACGTCTCTTTGTTCACTCCTGTGACAGAGCTTGGCATGGCTTCTGGCTTAAGTCAAACAGTGGTAGTTATACATCTAAAGTACATTGTTTTAACACGCATGCAATAAAAACTACTGAAATAAAAATTTGTACAGCTGAATGTTTTTTAAAAAAAGAATATAATCAGCTGAGTAGCATAATGGTGACGTAGAAGATGATTTTGAAAATCAGAAGTCAGCTGATATTCTGCAATAATTTCTCTTGCGTCTCCATTTAATTTCTCCATTTAATTAACCTGGATCCCTTAAGCAGCCACTTATATTTCTGTTTTTTATTATTTTCTGAGACATTAACTACTTGTTCATACAATCATAGCCACCTGGCATGAGTGTTAGTTGAATAAACGTGTAATTATCAGGATAAGCTGCCTGCCAGGTACTGAGGGCAGCCATTTGACCATAGGAATGTATCCATTTCATTGTCATGTTCAACATAAGTAGTAGTGTACATAAGTTCCAAGAATATCCTTGGAAAATGGACCTCAGTGTGGACTGATGCCATTAAAGATGCTGTACGCTGACTAGCTCCAGTGATCTATCCATTGTCATTCACCAAGATGTTCCTGACGGCAGATGGAATGTAAGCATTTATGATCTAATCCTGTGATTTAATAATGCAGTAGATGTATGGAACCATGAGATGGCTCCAACACCACCACGCTTTCCTGCTTTAAAAAGCTTGGAACTAGTTCTCAAACATCTTACTACTCTACCACTTGCACCTGCCCTTCTGAAACTCTTCAGCTTTCTCACTTAGGGTCACTTCTGTACTATCTATCATTTTCAGTATGTATGTTATATGCCTTCAAGTCACCTGTTGACTTATGTATTTATTTATTATATTTATAGGCAGCCTTTCTCCCAAGATTGGGACCCAAAGTGGCTTCCATCCATAAAGATCTGTTAAAGATACAATTAATAAAATTAAACAGATTAAAAACACTTAAAACCACTAAAAACATTTAAACTTATGGTGACCCTGTTTTCATAGAAGTTTCTTAGGCAAGGAATACTCACAAGTTCTTTTGCCAGTTCCTTCCTCTGAAATCTAGCCTACAGTACCTGGATTTCATTGGCAGTCTCCCATCCAAGTACTAACTAGAAATGACCCTGCTTAACTTCCAGAATTAGAAGCGATCTGGTTCCTTTAGGATACAATCACCTAAAAGAAACTTTGGAGAATAAGCAACTACTTTTTGGAATACCGTTCAAGTTGAAAAGCTGCTCTTGCACAAAAGAGACCTGAGCCTATTAATATGAAACCTGACATTCTTGCTTCATTCAGAAGAGGCAGCAATGCCTGCAGATTACTTCTAAACAGATCAAGAAATTTAAAAGGTTAACCCTTCCGGTCGCATGGCGGGCGCGAGTGGCAGCTCGGAATGAAGCTGCGCAATGGCGCAGCTCCGAGCAGCCACCCACTGGATTCCAGCCGCTTCTTTTACCATCGTAGAGGTGGCTAAACACCCCTCCGGTACAAGGGGTGCGGAACGGGTCCGAAGGGGACCCCACAACCTGCGTTTGGCTCTGCCCGTCTGGGGGATCGGAAAGCGCCAGGGGGGTCGAAGGACCATGACGGAACCAGCGGGATCGCCGCTTGAGCGGCACAAGCGCCGCCGTCGGCTTTTAAAATAAGAAATCAAGTAACAGTTAAGAATTTAACAAGAAATCATGTAACCTGTTCTGGTCCCTATTCCGGGAATATCGCAGCAGTTCTGGCAGGCAACGGAGCACAGGAGCGATGGTGGAGGGGACCCAGAAGCAAAGTGAGTTCGTTATGGCTGAAAGTTCCTCTTAAAGGGGCGGTGCGAATTTAAAGAAAAAGCTTGTTTGATTTTCTGCTTTCTCACAGGGATTGAATTTAATACTGTTTAATGAATAAAGAAATATTTTTGGATTTATAATTAGGACTTATACTATTAGAAGTCAAATGACTGAACATATGGACTGAAGGATTATATAAGAGTTATAATCTCCATTTGGACATTGAAATCTTTATACTATATTACTTTAATATTTTGGTGGAGCTGAGAAGATTGGGTATTTGGTTTATTGACTATGGATTTTGGAATTTTGAGCAATACTTCGGGAGCAAAAGCTATGGAGTTGCACGTTTCCCTTTTTTTTTTTTACTCTTGTGGCGAGATTCTTGTTTCCTGACTTCTTTGGACTGTTGAGACTGCTGAGACTGTGCTGCAAGGTCATCTGAGCTAAACATCCTCATTCCCACAGATGGAGCAGCTTGGAATTTAATCAACCACGAGAGTACAGTGAATCTTCAGAAATGAACTCCGGGCAGCTCCAAGAGGGGAGGGGGGAAGAGAAGGCGGATAAAGGCACAGGGCTTTAAAGTTGACAAGGGAAATGTACTTCAGCAATGTCAATTAAGCTAACTATTAGATTGATATATTGTCATTAATATAATCAATGTGATGTCAAGGCTTGGAGGGGACTATGAGACTGGGGCGCCTGTGATGGAAGTGATTTGACTGGAAGACCCCCACCCGCCATGGACTGAGCGCTTGGATCTTAAACAACGATGAGAATACAGACAATCTTCAGATAGATTCTGGGCAGCAAAGTCCAGGATGGGAGGGGGGTGGAAGGGATAAGCATAGGTGAATGTCAGTAGTCTTAAGAGTGTTATATGGAGACTGTGAGATTGTGATGGAAGATAGTTAAGTAAATACCCTCACTCTTTTGGATGGAGCAGCTCAGATTTAAAGCGACTTTGAGAATACAGGAAACTTTCAGAAATGGATCCCGGGCAGCAAAGTCCAAGAGGGGAGGGGGGAACAGGAGGTGGATATAGTCACAGGACTCTGATTTGACAAGTGAATAAATATTGGGATACTGTTTAAGAGGGGTGTGCCTGTGAGGGAGATTATTCAGGTAAAATACCCTCACTCTCAGGGACGGAGCAGCTGGGAATATAAGCAACTATAAGAATACAGAGAATTTTCAAATGAATTTCCAGGCTGCAAAGCCCCTAATGAGAGAGGGGAACAGGTTGTGGATGAAAACACAGGGCTCTGAACTATATAAATTGATCTTTACCTTAGCATTGTCAATTAAGCTATTGATGATATATCGATATATTTTTATGAATATGAACACTGAGATATTGTTGAAGGGATGAAGGGGATTGAATAGGACTAAAATAGAAGAGGGAAACAAGACATTTTAATATAAGGGTAAGAAGATGAAGGATTGTTGCAGTAACAATAGCTCAGATTGCCAGATATACAGTGACAGATATATTTAAAAATTATAAGATTTTGGGGCACAAGTAATGGAGAGTTAAAAAATAAATGAGGAGATAGTAGAAGTTTAATGAGATAAGATAAACGAAAATATTTTGAAACAAGACGAGTTGAGTAAAAGCAGAAAGGAGTGATGGTTGGGAACTGACTAGCTAGAACGACTTTATTATGATTGTGTAGGAGAGGGAAATGTCTGTTCGAACAGTTGAGAAAATCTTTGTATTGTGATGCATTAATGTAATATGTGGATTAAACTGCGGGAAAAGTCGACCAGAACAGTGTGGAAGATCAGAAATAATTCATGTAATAAGTACAAGTTAAAGAATTCTTTTTTTATTTGTGAAATTTAATAAAATTATATATATATAAAAAAGAAATTTAAAAGGTTAATAGCAGTTCCATTTAAAAAAAAAGAAATGAAAATTTAAAGGCACATAGCACATAGATTTCTTAGCACTATTTGTGTACAATTTGATCAGCATAATAGCCTCTTAAGTAAATATTATGCCTGCACATTTTATCCAATCCTGATAGAGAAATAAAGGTATAGCTGTTTTTGATTTCCAGGTTCAGATGAGTCATGTTGATCAGGACTTGGATCAATGTCGGCTGGCTCTGAATTGGTCAGAATTGAAGTGGACCCATTTTTCTGAAGCACTAAAGGGGGCTCCGAATCTGATCTTAGGATCAGCACACATCCCTAGTGTAAATAACAGTCTGTTCATTTGTAAATTAGCATGGTCTAATAATCAGATTTGCACCATAGTTCAAGAAATATGTAAAGAAGTATTGGAGGGAAACTTGATTTGCATCAGTAATTTAAACCAGCCTCTGTTTTCTTGCTCAGATAAAATATTGATTTAAATAGATTTGCTTTAAATCAATCCATCCTGGTTAGGATCATGGTTTTAGTTAAGTCATTTATGGAATCCAAGTGACTTTTGCAATGCCTGCATACTGTATTTATAACATATTGTTGCCTACTTTTTTCAAGTCAGATCTGTCCAATTTTGCTTATCAGGTTGAATGACAAGATTGAATGCCTGAAAAAAAAAAGTTGGGAAACCTAACTCCTGGGGAAACAGGAAGGAAAGATCCTTACCATTTAGCAGTCTTCTGTCTTTCCTTCATGGCTAGGTTCATACATGCCAGGCTAGTTTTAAATGTGTAGGAGTTTATATACGAGGCAACATTTAAACTTGCACTCTCCCACCTATACTTTGAAGTGGTTCAGTCCCAGGAGCATCCTGAATGCCATGTTCAGCTGAGATTTATGGGGCACAACGTCGGCTTCCCCACCATACAAATACACAAACAAAACACCTGAGAGTGTTTTTGAGGCAGGAAGGAATTATTTTAAGAGTTCTGGGAGCTTAATATTAGTGGCTCACTGGTCTTTCGTTCCTTCCTAACTCTCACTGCACAATTCTCCTGACAGACCTGTTTCGTCTTCCATGCTTTCTTTTGTGTCTGGCAGTCTCTATTTTTTTGGCAACAGATTTGATTTTCTTCCCAGGGGACTCTGAAATGATGCTGTATCCAGCGTATTCTGGATGTGGGGCATGGAAACTACCTGGAGAAGTTTTTGAGCTGCCCAGAGTGTTTTGTGTAATCCTCCTCCATCTAAAAAAAAAAAGTATTTATGATCTTACATCAATCCTCATTTTCACCATTTTCAAATGGGAAAAAAATTCCTGTCACGGAATGATATATTCTGACCTACACTATTTTGAGGAAGGGCAAGATAAAAATGTAGCAGATGCTGATTGTGATAATACCTCTGGGCAGCAGCAAGTTCTTCTTACTGCATCAGCAGCATTAAAAGTAAGAATAGGTCAGGGCCAGTAGACATATTGCTGCCTGGAATAGAGCAGCAAATGACTCCCACACACCAAAAGGAATGTGCATAGGTCTACTGGCCAGCTATTTTATTTTTACACCTGGGGTTAAAAAAAAATCTCAGCAGTCCCCTTCTCCTCTTCCTGGAAGTAAAATTGTAATCATAATAAACTAAATAATTAGCATTTGCTCCCCTTCACTTCATGGCTGATATCTGTTTTTTGAGGCAAGTGTCTCACTCTGCCTCAGGGTAGGGCTGGCCCCAATGACAGATTTATAGAAACAGAAAGGACCACAAGGACCACCTAATCCAGTTGCTTGCTGTACAAGAATACACACCTAATATCCAAAAGATGGCCATCCAGCCTCTGTTTGAAGTCCTCCAAAGGAGAATTCACCACTCCCTGGGGCAGTCCATTTTCAGACTGCGCAACTCTTACCATTGGGAAGTTCTCCCAAATGTTTAGGTGGAATCTTTTTCCTTGTAATTTGAATCAATAGATTCTGTTGGTCTTCCAGAAAGCAACCTGTTAACCCTAAGACAAGAGCACAGTGCTCCTGACAAATAATTTCTCATGGCCAACTAACCGTGAAAACAATCTTTGCAGACTGAAAAGTCCTATTTGTGGTCATCCAAACCATCTTTTGGGCTCCTAAATGCTGTGTCTGGGTTCACATTTATTATAACCCCCTGCCAATTAAAAAAAGAAAACTTGTAAATAAAGAAGGCTTTTGCCATGTTGCTCTGTCATGTGTTGATGCAGCAAAGCATCCTCCCTCCACTTTTTTTTTTTTTAAGCTTGCTGGGCATACTCACATCTAAAATGAAGCAGAGGCTGAGCTCTTTTTCTGCACGGAGGCCTAGCAATGGCATTCCTCCAGCTGATGAGCTGCGTGCTGATCCATAGGTTTCTGCAGCAGGTTTGGAGTTGGGAACATTGTTTATTATTCCACTCCCTGTTCCAAAGCTGAGAAAACATTGTTTATAAGAAACTTCAAAAGACTCTGTCACAGATATCAAGCCCATATTGTATATGCCTTTGCCAAGTCAAATTAGGTTATTTTACTTGATATTAAGTTTGACAAGGAAAGAGACTGTGAAAACCAGAATTCCAGCAGGGTGTGCCTCTTGTAATTCAGTATTATTTTAAAAAAAATACAGTGTTAAAATGCTCCACAGTAGCTCTATTCCCCACTCTTAGATTATATTACTGTCTGTATTTATCTTGTCTTGAAATGTGCCTCCTTGCATCCCAGCCCGCTTCTAAAATCAGGATTCTTCTGTAATATGGATAAACCAAGCAGACTTTGTTTTGGCTAGCAAACCAGTCCTGTCACTTGTTCATGTCTCTGTGGCTTTTCTTTTATATTTACCATAATAATTGTGCTAGTCATGGAGTACCACAAACACAATGCGCTCAGTTCTCATCTACAAAACACCTCTGAATATTGTACACTGTGCTGTTAGGAAGACATTTTAAAATCCAAGTTTCCACTAGTAAATTTAATGCAGACCAGCCACTTGTCAAGAAACCTAGGGTCATGATTTGTGTGTGTGTGTGTGGGGGGGATTTCCATTCAGTGGAAATCCAGTGAGTAGCGTTTCTACGCATTTCCTTCCCCACGTGTGGAAAGGACCTATATCAGTCTTCTCAGAGCTACTGTTTTCCAGAGATGATGTACAGATGTATTGGGTTGGGCCATGACTCCCATCATCTCCATCTACCCCCACTGATGATGTCCGTGTCATAGTACCTGGAAAGTGCCAGTTAAAAGGAGGCTCTTTTATATTCTTACTAATCCACATCCATGTGGCCTTCCAGATGTTGCTGGATGCAGCTTCTCTCAGATTTGGCCAGCATAGCCATAGTGAAGGACCAGGAAGGTGTAGTCCAGCAGCATCTGGCCATCTAACATATATTCCACAAGCAGAAGTCAGAGCATGGTTTTGATTCTGCTAATATCAGTGGGAAATAGAATGGCGCATGACCAGTGTTCACGCCCATGTGAGTGAGAGAGAGAGGAGGGAGGGAAGGGACATGGGAGCAAGTTCTTGCTGAAGGATGGAGATGAGGATGGATGAAATGTAAGACATTATAGATAATATATAACCATTATGTATGTAGCCAACATGTGTAAATTTTAACTGTCACCCTCACATACAGCTTAATCAGCCTGAAAGTGTAACTTTATTGACTTTTTAACAAAGGCCATGTGCATGGCATGCTGGAGAATAACTGCACAGGGTTGGGATTCATGAATGAGGTCTTGACAGGAAGAGCCGATTACTCTAGAGATGTGAGAATTCACCACAACGAATATTTACAAGCTATAAATCCAGTTGTTAATTTCAGGTTATCAAAACCAATCAGCATATCCAAGTTCCCAAACAACATCTGATCACCATCATCATGCTGGCAATCGGGTGCTGACAAACATATACAGCAGAGCTGAATTTACTTAAGTATACGGCACTGGTTTCCTTCACTAAACACTGAAATGTGACTTCAATTACCAAGTCAGCTCTTGTGTAGTGTTCTAGTTGGAAGAAGGGGGGAAATATCACTGCATCAGGAGGTGGGGATTGAGAGAGCATGCAAAGCAGAGAAAGATATACATTAACTTTAGCCAGGAGATATATTTTCCTTTTTTTAAAAAAAAATCCTGAAATATAGATAGTTATTGATCAAACGTGAGTCAGATCCCTTACTCAACAAAATGGTCTAATCTGGCCTGCCAGGATCCCCAGTTTGAGCCATTGGAGTTTCTTACTTGTTCCTCTCCCCAAGCCCCACTCCCTGGGAAAGGAGATGGGTCATAAGAGAGGGATTTCCTCTAAGGCTGGACACCTGACATGGTTCCCCTCTCATCTTCCCTGAGTGGGGAAGGTGAAAGGGGATGTGGGAATGAAGCATAGCCCGCTGGTGCTTTGAAAACCAGCTGAGTTCTAAGGTGCTAGCTGTGTCCCAAAGTGCTGGCTGAGTGTGCCCCCATTTTTGTTCCCCCCTCCATCTTCCCTATGTAGGGAAGATGGGGGGATGCATAAGACCAGCTCCTTAGGTAAAGGCTGAGTGAAAAAGCCATTAGAAGCTTTGGCCATAATCCTGGAGGTCTCATGGATGCCAGATGGTTCCCAGGGGAGCAATGGCCTCCAACCCTAATATGGTTTTCCAACCCTGCCCTATAGTGTCAAACACAAACAAGCCATTCAATGCTTGCTTGCTTACTGTGGAAACCCAAGATATTTTGCTGCCTGAAACAGAATACAAGTCCCATCAGTATCCTATTTGCCTTGAACACAGTCGTGTAGGGACATGGGGGTGGGGGGATGATTCACCCTGAGCAGCAAGGTTTCTGGGGCGTCTCAGCCCGTAGCCACACCCCCGCATGTCCTGGTCACGCCCCCACGCATCCTGGCCATGTCCCCACACACCACAGCCACGCGCCCTGTGCTGTAGCCTCGCCCCCTCCTGTCCCCCCACCACACACTCCAAGCTCCGCCACTGCTTGAACAGAACTGCCAATTTAAGTAGTCCTGCTCCACCATTCTGACATCACTTCCAGTCTTCAATTTGTCCCCAGAAGCAGATAGTTTCATGCTGCTCCATGAACTGGTTCTTCCCATCCACACACCCCCCCCCGCCCTTTCATACGCTATTCTGGAAGAGACTTTGTGGATGTTTGAGGAATTGCAGAAGATGGGATTGTGACGGGCGGGGGTTACAGATACTTTACTTGCACATTTCCTGGATCTAAGCCCGTTTGATTTTTATGGTTAGCAGCTATGACCCAATAGAATTCAGTATTCATCCAGCTTTTATTCAATATTAACTGTATTCATTCAGTATTAAATGAATAATTAAAGGACTTGAGTCTCATATACAGTATTGTCTCCACTCCCATTCTCCATCTCCATACAGATATAGATAGATACATACACAAACATATTTAACATAAATTGACAACTCAGGGCCAAATAAGACAGGTGCATGCATATTACTTTGGCAATAAAGCAGGGGTGGAGGTGGTAGTTTCACTTTAAACACCAGACGGAGTATATGAGAGAAAGAAACAAACTTGTCCATACCTACATCTTCCCTTTAATACAGGGTCTGCTTCCCAGTACAAAAACAGCAGAACACTGAGAAGTGAGGCAAAGATTGGAAAATACCACTGCTATCACCTGTGTGCACTGGTTAGTATTTAAGAATGTATTTATAGACATGCATCAGAGACAAACAAACCCAAAGCTGAAGCCAAATGCTTCAGATTAGTTTATATGTCTCCTAAGACAAACCAGGCTTCCCTCCAAGAGTATGAGAAAGAGACATTCAATCCCACTCACATCTTCATTCAAGCTTTGGCCTTTGGAAAGGCAGTACTGAAAAATTCTAAACAGCTCTTTCACATTTCTTTTCATACTTCCCTGCAATTTAGCAGTTATAATCCCCCTTTTAAGGGACTGTTCTGCATGATAATTTCATCTACTTCTGATGATGATTTTTTAAACAACTGATATCCTTTTGCGTTTCCAGGATTAGTCAACAGGAATGACTTACACTGAAGTAGATTGGCTCTAAATCTAATCCAATCCAGGCCTGAGTGAGCAATTTTCTAGAGCATTGAATTGTGTTACAAATCAGACCTTGCATAATCTTCAGTTTATTTAAAGTGCCTCACACCCCACATCCTACCCCTTTATTCTTCTTGAAGATCAATAATCTGTGCACTTCCACTATTCAGAATAATGTATCCGTCCTGCTTTGCAACCAAACTAGGAATTTGGCCAGTAGGATGTGAAGCTAAGCATACATGTGGCCTTGTGTGTACCTTCAAATCATCTGTTGATTTATGGCAACCCCAAGAATTTCACATGGTTTTCTTAGGCAAGGAATACTCAGAGATTGTTTTCCCAGTTCCTTCCTCCAAAATATAGCCTAAAGTATCTCCTGTCCATTGGACGTCTCCCATCCAAGTACTCACCAGAGTTGATCCTGCTTAGCTTCCAAGATCAGATGCAATCAGGTGCCTAATCCAACTACACTCAGCAGGCATGCATTGGAATGTAATTAGTTCCCAGGTTAATTATAGAGAACCAAACAGGAATTGTTAAGATCACCTTTAAAATCTTTCATCAAATTATTCTCAATTACCATTTTGTATATTAAGGATTTCCATTCAGTGGAAGTCTACCTCAAGACTAAATATATTAGGTCCAATTCAGACAAAACTAAGCACTTAAAAGGTCAATTTATATGAAGGTGAGTTAAGTATTTGCCTAATTCCTCCACTGGAAAATTAAAACAGGACTTATACATGTGTAACCCTTTTTCTCTCAGAAAAAGTCTCCAGGTTTCTTACGATATTCAAATATAAAAATGTTAAAAGCAAGAACAATGAAAACAGTATGTCTATAGTGTAGAATTACACTTCTACCTTGCCCATCCCCCCAAAAATAGGATTGTCACTTTGGTGTATAGTATGAACCAGCTAGGATTTTTCTTGTTGTTTACTATGTCAGAGAAAGTACCTTCTCAGTTCTGTGCTTTCACATTTAATGGAATCCAGGGTCCTAGCTGGTTAAAGTCATGACAGCAGTTCCATCACTGCCATGTGACACTGCCAGCAAGCCTGCTGACTTCATCACTGGAGGTGTTCATCCTTTCAGAAAACTGGCAATCTCACCTCACTATTGTTTGGCACTGACCAGAGAAACTGAACCTATATTCCTACCCCTGCCCCTGCCCCTGCCCTCTCAAAAAGAGCTGAACAGCACCAACAATTTTCTAACAGGCTTCCATGAGCTCAGTCCTATAGGAATAGTGTACACAACCCCTGTTTGGGTGTATAATTTCTCATCCGGGTAGGATCTGTTTTGACACTCATGTATGGGAGGGTCTGTGCTAGGCTGAATTTATAAAATGATACATTTGTGATGTGAAACTAAAGCTTCCCCAGTCCAGGGTCCCTTTCATACTATCCAATTATACACCCTTTTTTAATGGTGGCCTCTGAGAAGCCAATAAGCAGGTATGTAGCTATGGGGAGGGAGTTAAAATGAGGATATTGTACCTCCAAATAACAATATTACTCCCAAATGAAATTTTCCTTTGGTCCCCAAATTTTCAGCATTTCAGAAGGTGGGACATTAATAATCATTCACACCTAGAACTCCAATGTTGATTGTGTTTGCATTTTCTTGGGAACTTTGTCTGTCCTTTTCTTTGAATGCCTAATATGTGGCTGAGATGCTGTGTCAGGAGATGTAGCCATGTTACTCCCCAAAACCTAGCTTTTCAGCAGTGCAGCCCCATCCCAATATGCCAGAGAGTAGGGGCATGAGTGGAGACATGTCTATTTCTCTTCCTGTAGGTGGATGTTCTGGCAGCAGGCATCTACAGGTGCCTTTTTTGTAGTTCACTGATGGACCAGAGGTGCCTTGTCCTCTCTCTCTCTCTCTCTCTCTCTCTCTCTCTCTGTGTGTGTGTGTGATGAACAAGAAATGTTGTATTCACTCAGCATGATCTCCCACCTTCTGTAACCTTTAGATAAATCCCTCTGCTGTTCTCGGGAACATGAAGGAAATGTATGTGTTGAAACAAAGGTTGAGGCCAATTCAATAGGACCTAAGTGACAGATTAGTCTAAGCCTCTGCTGTTTTTCTGCAAGTATAGAGCATCTCTGTTCCCACCTTTCCCAGCACAGTCTGGACTCCCAGGTCCTACGCGAGGAATTCGCATTTTTTGTAATGGGGGGGGGATATTGTTTTCTGCCAAGAGTATGCACAACAAGTTGAAATAGTTGTGAATTCTCCCAGAATTTTTAATAGTTTTTGTGTATATTTGACTGTATGTTAATCTAGTCTGCCCTCCACTTTCATGGGGTTAGGGGCACAAAACCCTCATGAAAGTGGAAAAACCATGAATAAAAATAAAAATCACAAATGCTTTTTTTTAAAAAATACCTGAGAACACTTCTTTAGGAATCTCTACATCCTCCAGCATGATTTTATGTCTCGAGTCATGCTGGAAAGCTTACCCATGCCTAGAGAAGTGCTCTCTCTAGGAATCTCTAGGTCCCCCAGCACAACTCTGTGGTCCACGTCTGTAGGAAGACTTTGAGATTTCTAGAGAGAATACATTTTTTCCATGGCAGGGGCAAAGACAGTAAGCATTTTTCAAATGAATAATTAAATAAACAATCCACAAATGATCAAATCTGTGAATGCTGAACCTGTAAATTGGAAGGCCAACTGTAATTTGAACTGTTGGCTACTTTTCTCCCTGTTCCCCATCTCTGTCTTTGATGTACATATGAAATGGACTGTTTTTCTGGGCTATGGAGTGTTTCTCCTAATAAAAGAGACAATCTGCTTATTAAGAAGATTACACAGTATGTTGCCTCTGCAGTTTGTAAGGGCAGAAATGCTACCCTAACCCTATTGCGATGACATCCATGCCATCCCAGCTCACCTTTTGCACTGTGACTTTCCTAGGGATATGCTAATTTGTGGTCTCCATGCCTTTGTCATATTCATTTCTGTTCTGTTCTAGAGATGGAAATAAAATCATACAGTTTAAAGGGGCCCTATGAGCCATCAGGTCCAACCCCCTGCTCCAGGAGGCATGTTATTTATTACCTGGCCAAGAAAAGGGTTTCCTGACACTTTAGGAACCCTATCCAGAAGAATAATACAGGTGTGAAATTTTGGAGCACTTTCTGCTAGTATGTGCACATTCCAAAGTGTCCCAAGGAATTTCTCAGCACAAAAATACATGTTGTTTCTGCTTCACAAAACGTGTTTTCTGTGCAAAAATGAAAAAAAAAATCCTGGATATAAATGAGCGAATTATTATTATTATTATTATTATTATTATTATTATTATTATTATTACTACTACTACTACTACTACTACTACTATAATATATCTGGCCAACTTACAGAACATTAAAACCATAATGGATTTAAACAAACAGAAACACCAGTACAAAATATGTAAAAGATGTTTTAAAAAGCAACTAAACAATCTCAGTTGCAAGTGGACTATATATATTTCTGCTGAGAATAATGCCATGGCAGTAGATTGAACAAAAATATTCATTAGGGATGGGACGAATCCAGAATTTTCTGGATCCGAATCCCTGGAAGATTCTGGGAATCCACAAATCTCACGAATCTCGAATCTTTCGAATCCTTTTTTTAAAAAGGGTTTAAAAAGCAAGGGAAAGAAGGATAACCTTGGGCAAGACACACTCTCTCAGCCTTAGCAAAAGCCTAGGCAAAGGCAAACCTCCCTCTGAAGAAATCTGGCCAGGACAATTGTCATAGTTTTGCCTCAGGATCTCCCCAGATTGAAAATGACATGAAGGCCCTTTCTACACAGACAGGAAAATGTGGATTAATCCCACATTTTCCTGCCTGTGTAAACAGGGCCACATATTACAGTACAGAGATAATCCAGGTCAAAACTAGCTTTTCTTTGCACAGCTCCTTCTGGCATCCTGGGGTTTGTAGTTTGATCATGCGCCAGCACACTTTGGCAGAGAAGGCTGTGACACCTTGTAAAACTACAAACCCCAGAATTGTGTCTGAAAGAGCTTTGCGAGGGAGCGATGCAAAGAAATGTTCAGCTGTCCTTGAAATCTCTAGAAGACTGTACCTTCCAGTCAAGTCTCAAGTCCTGCAACAAGGAAAGCACTTAAAACACACAAACAAACAAACAAACAAACAGCCTCTAGTCCAATCTCAGTTCTGCACCTTGCAGTCTCAAAAGTCAAGTCTCAAGTCCTGCAACAAAGAAAGCACTTAAACACACACACACACACACACACACACACACACACAAGCCTCTAGTCCAGTCAATTCTCTACCGTCAAGTCCTACAAGGAACACTCAAGTCAAATCTCTAGGCCTGTCTCAATAATTCCCAGTCCCTACCCTCCAGTCTCAAATCAAAAAATAATACAGATTAATGCATGCTCAATAAACTATTCTGGAGGCAGCAACTGTTCACCTTGTTTGTTGTAGGCAACACACTCCTCCTATAAAATCAGCTAGAGTAGAATCCCATTCTTTCCTAGCTCAGGTTTTTTGGCATTCATTGTTTACCACAGACACGCTGCTGCAACGCAAGACCAAAAGTCTGTGTTTCTCCAGTTCTCCTTCGCAACCTTTCCAATGGCAACGCTGCTTATAAACTTGCAGCTAGACAGAGGAAAAAGAGAAAAAGGGGTTGAGAAGCATAAAAAGACTTTCTAAAAGGGAGCTTCAAAACGGGTTAACTGAAGTATTCATGTATCTAAGACACAGAAACTAAGAGAGGAAGTGGTATCGTGACAATCTTAGTCCCAGAATTGACCAAAGAAAGCTGGTGAAGGGGAAAGTATGGTTGGCATGGGTTGCATGGAGCCCCTGAATCCCTTTTTGCAGCCTTTGGAACCCCCTGGGACATTCCCACAAGCTCCTAGACCCCCACACAAACTCAGTTTTGCTCCTCTGTCCCTCACCTCCCAACCCCTATCCCAAAATTACCTTGCAGAGGGAGGCAGCAGCAGGGAGAGGCAGCACTAGGGGCACAGGCAGCAGGAGGGAGAAATGGCAGCCTCCAGGGCGCGTGAGGCTTTATGCCGGTCTGCCGGCCAATCACCCATGCCCACGTTGGGTGGGGAAACACGTGAGAAGCGGGATCCCATCCTGGTCCTGAGTTTTCAGGCATCCTGGTCTCCCAGGTTTCCAGGCATCCCAGTCTCCAACAAACTGTTTGAGTGGTGGATTCGAAAGATTCCGTTTGCCTATTTTGGCACAGGGATTTGGATTTCCGAATCTCAAATCCCTGCCAAAGATTCAAGGATTCGGTTGGCCCATCCCTAATATTCATTTTCTCCCACAGCAAAGAGAAAATACAAAAAAAAAATAAGCAAAGATTTAGATGCTATGTTCCCAATTTTTTTGTTTTTGTTTTGGTGGGATTGTTTTCATGGGATGATGAGAAATGTGCACATTTTTGTGTGTGTTTTTAAATTATACATTTTGCTTGACTATGTCTGCCCTCCCCCCCAAGGACTAAAGTCTGTTGAAGCACTGTTTTGCATACATTTTTCTACCCATGTTTTTCAAATGTGGCCTTTCCCCCCCCACCAAAGTCATCCGGTTTTCCCCACTTTTAAGAACACTGAAGCATGAATTGCACCCTGTCCACTGAGAGTCCAGGAACTGCAACCAGACAAAGTCAGGTTGAACATCCCCAGTTTTGGCAGCATGGTTCCCTTTCTTGGTACCCATTCAGTGGAGTGCTCTATGGACCTCCCTTTGAAACAATGCACTGCTTTGTCTGACTGTTCAAGTCTTCCCAGAGGAATTTCCACATGGGCTTAGCATGGTCAGCTGATGTTTTAGCACATTGCTTCATTAATATAGACATGGGTATCAGCACATTGCTAACCATCTACTCAGCCAGGGCAGAGACATTACAGTTGCTGTCTGCAGCTCAGAGTCTGATGATAACACCATAAAGTTTGACAAAATCAGATTGAGATTCTTGGATTCTCGTCTCTTGTGCCCCCCCCCAGTTGTGTCACATCAGGTAGGAGATCTGTAGTTGTGTTGGTGGGAGCATGTAGCCAGAAGCCCTTTCCCCATGCGCCACCTTGTCTGTCTCTACTGTAAGTTGGTTGTCGTTCTCGTGACAATTCCACCTCAGGAGGAGGCTGAGGTGGGGGAAGGACTGGTTAAGTCAGACAGCCCAAGGGAGCATGGACAAATAATTCTAAGAATGATACTAAGGAGCCGGGAAAAGTTTCTTCTGAGGATCTGAAAGGCTATTGCCTGTAATTAGTTAATCGGCATAATTGTTTCTAATTAGACTCCAGAGGCACATCACAGACTTGACAAACTCTACAGAAGCGGCAGGGAGGGGGAAAGGAGGGAGAGGAGTAGCTTCCACTCCCATGTTAATGACAATCATATAACCCTTCGAGCTGTCAAGGAGGCTTCTGGTCTAATTGGAACCATTCTTGCTGGAATGGGAGGTGAGATGATTTGTGAAAAAGACACCCTCAGCATGTAATTTTCTATGTAACAAATCTTGAAAGATGGATGCTCTTTGATCTTGATTCTTCTGTTATTGCTGTTCACACTGGGAAGGGTGCTTTAATGAAACAATCTCAGTGTAATTTACTGCCTTTGAAGTCCTAAAAATGTGCTGCCAACCCAATTTCTGGTTTTGTGGAGGCTGCAGCAGCAGTCACTCGAGGTTGCTTAATGGAGCACCAAAACTGGAACATCAAGACATCAAAGGTGAAGGTGGCATGTGATTAATGAGCCAAACTATTCATTTGTTTCTGCCTCAGAGGCAATCTGACTAGTTATTGTCTCTGGCTAATTTACACTTTGTGAGTACTTGATGTTATTACTTATGTTGGCCAAGGAGCAGATGCACTTATTTACATGGTGTGGGCAGCATTTGTAGATTGAGACACAGAGATCTACAGGCTGGGATGGCCTCAGAACTCAGTGACAACAACAACATTTGTACAGTGCTTTCAAATACTCTAAGCACTTTTCATACATTATCAAGTTGTAATCCTTACTTCAAACATACAAGGTCAATCAGTACTATTATCCCCCATAATACTGAAGGTGTGCCAGAAAGACCCAAATTTATGAAGGAGGTAAAATTTGATTAAGGAATTTCCTGAATCATGCCTCAGTCTGTTTAGCCATTGCAGCTGAAAATAAAATTGAGCAAAGCTAAAAAGAGAGTTTGCACAAATATGAAAAACTGGAGAGGGGTGGTGTCTCAGAATTGAAACTGGATGGTTTACAAATTTCAGTTCCATAGGAATTCAGCAGTGAATAGTGATTTTTAAAACTTAAAGCACAATCCAGTCACAGTTAAGCACTTTTAAGTCCCATTGAGATTGACTGGAGAGACTGAAACTCCTAGTTAATTTGCCCAATGAAATCAATAGAACTGATAAGCACTTAACTGTGGTGGGCTCATGGCCTTAAATATTGTTCATTTGGTTTAGGGCAACAAAATTCCAGTTTCAAAGGAGTTAATTCAGGACAGATGTGAAGCCTCTCCCATGTAAAATCTCTCATTCCCCAACTGTGAGTATGTGAGAGTGCAGGAAGATATAAGAATATACATTTTAATTTCTGCACACAATTTTAGTCTAGAAGAATTTGCCAGAGAATTTTCATGCTATGTTTATTTAAAGTTTCCTTGGAAAGTTCATTTCAAACAAGGAAAAAAACCTGATTTTGATGGTATCCTTTCATATCGCTAACAAAGCCAGCATGGTGGATTGGTTTGAACATTTGACAGGGAGACCAGAGTTCAAAACTGCTCAGCCATGGAAACTCACTGGGTGACCTTGCACAAATCACACTCCTTCAAGCTAAGAGGAGGTCAGTGATAAATCTCCTCAGAATAAATCTTGCTAAGAAAACCCTAGAATAGGGTTGCCATAAGTCAGAGCCAACTTGAAGGCATATAATAACAACAATAATGCCATACCACATTTACTGGACTTTTTCACTGTGCCCCTGTGTTAGCATGCTATTGTTAGACACTAAATCCCACCTTAAAACTCACTGTAGAAAAACTCATAAGGAATGATGAATTTAAAAATAATGGCTTGTTTTAATCTGAGGCCACACAGAAAAACCTCCTAAACTCCATTATAAAAACCAACATTATAGATAAAACACACTCTTTACTGGTAGATTATGCTTTTGAGTTACCTTACATCACCCTTCCTCAATCTGAGTGTCTCCAGAGGCATTGGCCTATGATGTCTCAGGTCATTTCTGCATTAGACTGTTATAGCGCGATTATTCCACTTTCAACATCCTATGGAATCCTGGGGTTTGCAGTTTAGGGAGGGGCCGGCTGTGGAAATGGCCTTAGTCTGCCCAATGTCTGTTTGATCTGAAGACAGTGGGAACTGTAGTCCAATACATTCAGAGGGTACCGGGTTGGGGAAGCCTGCAGTATGTACACCAGCACTATAAAAGTGACTACACAGGAACTACAGGCTTTCTATTTCTCTAACTTCAATGGGGCATTAATATTCTTTTGGAATGTCCCAAAGCAAAAACATCTTTGGTGAGTGGAAAGTCCAAGAGAAGGGAAATTTCCATTCAACAGTGGAAACTGTAAAAACCTACCTCCCTCAAACATGATTCCACTGACACAACTGCTCTGTACCTATATTTAACAGTTACCACCTTTAATGCCAAACCCAGAGTCACCCACACCAATAGTATGTAAGTTCTCCAAGGGGCAGGTCATTTCTCCTTGGACAACAGGGCTACTGCTCTTATACCTCTAGTCTGCTACAGAGAGCCACAGTCAAGATATCCAGTGCACGCTAAGTGTCTGTTGGCCTGATTTATAAGTAGGGATGTGCGCACCCATAAACTCACCCCACCTTTCCCTCCTTCATATCACATCCATGTCTATCCCACTGATTGTTTAATGTTATAAGAATCCTTTCCTTTGGGGAGAAATTTTTTCCCCTAACATGCTCATATTTTTCCACATGTTTTAAATCATATACCTCACTTGAACAGATTCCTCCTCCAATTGACTAAAGGGTGTTCCAGCAGTGTGTTGTATTCATTTGAAAAATGCACAATTTTTTTTCACAGTTCTGCAACTGTCTTTCAATGTGTGGATTCCAGAGTTCAGACTGTATTCAGCCAATGACAAATTGGAGAAATCCCCAAGAAAAAGAAGATCACTGGAATACATTCACTGGTACAATTAGCACATGCCTAAATGATAATTGTTCTTGTTTAATCTCCTAGGTAAGGCCCTGATGATGGCACACCAGTCTTTATAGACCCATGAAGCCAAAGCAAGCGGTTACAGCAAGTGGGAAATCCAACCTCTTGAAATAAAAAATCCATCTAAATAGGAATTACCAACAGATTTCTTTTTAAAGTTGAAAGATAGTGCTTACGATCAACAACAAAAGCACTAAACATCTAGATCCAATTCAGGCTTACTTGTGCAGAGACATATGTAATTTAAAATTTCTATGGTTCGAGATATTTGTGTGTGCTGTGCCTTCAAGTCAGCTGTTGATTTATGTCAGGCCCAGAAATTTCAGGTAAGGAATAAATTTAGATAAGGAATACTCCGGAGTGGTTTGCCATTTTCTTCATCTTATATATATCCTGTAGGACCTGGTATATGTTGGCAACCTCCCATTCAAATACTAACCAGGGCAGACCCTGCTTAGCTTCCAAGATTAGACAGCATCTGGTGCATTTAGAGTATTTAGGTCTTATGATTATTTGAGCATTGGACTATGACTATGGAGACCAGGGTTCAAATCCCCACTAAGCCATGGAAACCCACTGGATGATCTTGAGCTAGGCACATTCTCTCAGATGAAGGCAAAGGCAAACCTATCTGAACAAATCACGCTAAGAAAAACCCATGATAGAGTCACCTTAGAGTCTCCGTAAGTCAGAAACAACTTGGAGGCACACAACAACATCTGAAAATTATATCTCTTTTACGGAGTGATGTTGACAAAAATCAAAATTAGTCAGTTATTAAGTCACATGCAGAAGGCTCAAAATTCTTTAATTTACAAGAAAGCCTGACTCTGATCCACTAAACTTTAATGTTTACATACTTCAAGCTCAGATCAATAATGGCTTATTTTCTGTTTCTGCACTGACATGGTCTGCTGACAATGTGAATGAATTTCTTTACCTTTCCACTTGCTCAGAAACTGGTTGCTTGATCTCTTTGCTTTCCAAAGGAAAGTCCAGAATTTGACAAAATTACTTTTTCAGATAACAACTCTCAGAATCCTTCAGCCATCCTGGTCATGTCTCTGCTGCTCCAGTGGATTCTTTAACCAACAAAAGTAATTGAGGCAAACTTTTGGAATGTCCCAGTGCAATGACCATGCAAAATTATGTTGACCATTTATTTACTGCATAAAAGGGAAAACATGAACATTTCTCTTTGAAGTCAGACTATATCCAACTACTTTATGTTAGAAGAAACAGCCATGTAAATCTGTATCCATCCCTTGCACTTTTCTCATCCACAGCTGTTTATTGGTAAATAAAAGTTTACAGTTAGATACTGTGTAGGGATGGAAGAAATATTTGTTGTTGTTGATTTCTCTTCTAAACAATGGGTTTCCTGGCTTTTGGGAAACCCATTCAGGAAGAATAAACCAAGGTGAGAATTTTGCACAGTTTTACCTCAGCATTCATACATCCCAACACATTTAATGTAGTGATTATATGCAGAAATAGATATGGGATTTTTGTGCAAAACCTACGTTATTTTGCACAGTGTTTGCACAAGAGAAGGCTCTGTGTGTCTCTGGAAAAAGTCTTTTTAAGCAATAAATAGCACTTTTATTCAATGGGCATCGTGCAAACAGGGTGTAAGTTTTGCATGAAAATATATTTAGAAAAGAACATATCTAAATATTTTGAGATCCATGAATACAGGTTTAAAACTGCATGGACATTTTCATTTTTTCTGGCAGGGACAAGAAAACCAGATTTACTTTTCTAGTGCTGATTGGAATTGAGAAAGAGCAAAAGCTATGTTTTCTCTCTCTGTTCAAATGTTTGTGAACATGCACATGTAACAGGTATTTAGCAGACTTTATTTGTGGTCATGAATGAGTTGTGGGGTTGAAGTGCCATGCATGAGTGAGGAAGTTGCTTCTGCCTGTGGCTCCCTGCTACTAGTGTAAACAAAGCAGATATTATAATAGCCAATCAGAGAGGTATTCAGCATCATGACACATGCTATTGTAATGCTCAGGTTAGAAAATAACACAATATTTCTCATGCTTCACTTCCTGGGTGCATTTGTGTGGCAGGCATACGCAAAAATTCAAAGACACTAAAACATCTCATCATAACAGAGATTTCACTGAGTTCATAACAGTGGATTTGTCATCCAATAAGAAAACTATGAATTTAGATGAAATCCATTCATTCAGCATCCCTTCTAATTAAAGATATTTCTCATGCAAATTTCACAGTGGTTATGGCTAGAAACTATGGAAAAATGGGGGCCCATCATTCTTGAGTAGGTACCCTATAAACCCAGGGAGGGCAAAATGCAGTTGCTTTTGTGGCCCTTAGGGCCCCAGGGTAAAAAAAAATTGCCTCCAAATACCATCTAGGGAGTGTGGGGGCATTTTTTGCCCAGAAAAGGTCTTTTTTAAAGTAAACCATTTGTGACTTCTCATCACTTTCTGTTTTGGAAAAAAGCTCCTCCTAGGCCCATAATGGCCCAGGGGGGCTAAAACATGGTGAAAATGCTTTCCAAAGCTCTTAGAGGGTATTGGGGGACATCTGGGGAAAACTCTTTTTTTGAAGTTGGAGTGTGCCCCCCCAGGGCTGCCTGGGGGCTAATGTGGCTCCCTAGCCTCCCAAAAACTGTCCCCCATTTTAAAATTTCAAGCTAAATCAACTGACCCTAATTTAGCCATATCCTCACAACGGGATCAATGTCCATACTCTCATTGTTTCATAGAGCCGGTGGGAATCATGGAGCTTTCCAAACATTTTGACACAGAAGGCAGAGACTTAAATCCAGCATGGTCCTGATAGTGCAGTGCCGGTATGTCAGATCTAATTTCTGTTACACCCTGCAGCCCTCAGCGTGGCCCAGAAATGGACGTCAGAGGATTTCTCAGTCCTCAGTCCTCCACAGCAAATTTGTGGATCTGTTTGACTCCCACAGGATTCTGCTGTTCTATGTGGAAGCCCAATAATGGCTTCTCCTCAGAGTTGCCTCACTCTTAACAGTACAGTCAGTCCAGGAACCAAGCCTTTTCCTGTTAGAGTTTTTAGCTCTGTGAAAGGATCCAGGATCTAGAATCCTGTTCCTTGCATATGCTGATGGTACACATTGTAGTATACATTGTAGAAAGAGATATCCAGTACCTCCTTGCACAGCATCCCTTGCTCTGGATGCACATCAGCAGCTGAAGTTTCATGGATACTGGTTGGCTGAAGTGATGTCTCTGGGTGCAACCAGGAAAGAAAGATCAAGCTGACACTTGGGGTGGAGGCTGATACTCCTTTTCTAAATATTCAAAGGCAGCCAGAACACTTCTGGGTGCTCCCTTACCGCTAATCGGTGGCTGATGCAATAGAGATGTACCTGGAAGGCCCCTCTCAACTGTCATTATGTGCCCAGAGGCAAAGCAGGGAAGTGGGCACAGCCACTGCTCCTGAATGAACGGCATAAGTATCCTAGCAAAGACTTACATTTTGCTAGATAAATTAATGGATCTTGGCCATAGTGGACAATAAACAACCGGAATGGGGAAACACAAAGGCAATGATGAAACACATGTATTCTGAAATGTTGCTTTATAGTTTGGTTTGGCCTTATTCTTAGGGTAGCTCGTTTGTCAGTTATATATTCTGTTGTAGATAGTAATAAGAACGTCTAGTCATTTGAAAAGTCTAAGAGAATTAGTAACAACCCAGAGGGAGGGGGAGAATAGTCCACACGTTTGATCTGTGAGGCTTACCTTGTAGCATGCTGGTTCCTATCAGTGCAAAATGAGATTAGTGTGGAGAAGACAACATGTGAAAAATGCAAGAGGTAGGTGGGGGAAAAGAACAGAGCATCAAACAATCATTTGTGCCAAAGCACCCATTCTGCTCATGCAGTGAAAGCAAAGCCCTATTTACTCAAGACAAGGAGAATGTTTAATCACTGTCCATCTTAACTAGGGTAGTTTTCTTCACAGTTTCAGAGAAACGCAGACAGTGGTAAAATGTTATCTGAGGTCCATAGCCATGGGCATGGAAAAAAGAAAGTGAATTTGACGACCTGGCTACATCTGGAGTTTATCAGCTCTTTTCCTGGTTAGTATTACAGTAAACAATTATCTGTAGATCAGGAGACAGCAAAGACTTTAAAGACCCAAATTACAGAGAAAGACAGAGAGAAGGAGAACAGAGGAGATAAAAAGGAGCCTATGCATCTTATCGTACTAATGAAATCAACCTGACAGGCATGCCAAGCTGCAAGAGTATTACACTGTCTGGTATTAAATGAGCAGTTACACCACCGGCTCCTATGTCAAACCGCCAATAGACGCGAAAGAGATGAAAAATGCCCAGCCAGGTCAGCAGGAGTGATTTATGTGTGACTGCAAGACAACTGGTCAGTTTAAAAATCTTTTCAACTAAATTGTCAGGGTGTCATATTCATCATTTTTTTTTATAAGCATGATAAAACCAAGAGTGCCTCTGTAATGTACAGTCATTTGGTGAGTCCTAAATTCAAGGAAATGGCAGCAAGGATTTGTAGAAGACAGATAAGTCCTGAAAACATATTATGCAGATACCTTGCTGAAGTGAAGCAGGTTTTAGGCTGATCACTGCCCAAGAACCCCCTTGCTGGGGAAACTGCCCATGAACACCCCTGGACACCTACTTCAGTTCTTCCCACGAACTTCATTGACACCATTTTGAACTCCACCCAAGTACTCCTGGACACTGTCTTGAATTCTACTGAAGTAGCCTGTAGAGAAAATCTTGAGTTCCATGACAAAAGAAACACAAAATATAAATGTTCCAAATAAAAATGAATAGAACAAATATGAGGAAAGCTGCATAATATTAATTATTTCAATTATTATAGTCCCTTTCACCATCTTGTCAGTCTTCTAGTTGTGTCAGTTGTTCATTTCAGATTGGCACAAATCCTTTATAAGGTAAAGTTGCTTGTAAGAAGCTAGATTTTGTCACAAAATACACATGTAGTAATTATCAAATAACTGTCAAGATTTAGACAAGTCTTGGGAACTAGACTTCGCCACAGGAGAGTATGGTAAGTTTGAGGAGCTGGAGGAAGCCAATCCATCTCAAATAATTAATTTCCCATTTATTCCAAACAGATTTTTTAATACTGGGCAATCTGCTCCAAACTGCATTGGGCTGTTGTATTAGAATACACTTCCATTCCTTCACCAGGCTGAGGTTGAGAGCAGGGGAGAACTGGAGACATTCCCCCTGCCCTTTGAAGACTCCAACTGCCATTACTCCTAAGTTAAAGAAATGGGAGGGGGGAAAGGGTTTGAAATATCAGCTTCAATAAATGAGATTCTATATTTTATGTTCAGTCATGTTTGCCCTTGATCTATGAATGGTACACCAAATTACTGACAGCAAACATATAAGATATGAACAACAGGCGTATGCCAATTAAACAACCTCTAGGGTATGAATAAGCAGTGGCTTCTGATGTGTTTGCACAAATATTTAAGAGTGTGCATCTCTCTTTCCACACTTCTTAAAGAGCTATTTCTCTCACAGAGATAGTCAAATTCTGTCTGGTCTGTCCCACTTCAGAAATTAGAGTGGGAGGGTCATATAGGAGAGGATTAGGACTACATTTCCACATAATGCTACTCTCTGCAAATAAAAGACCAGCTTATGAGGAGGAAGGGTTCTTTGGCCTGGAGAAACATTCAGTCGTGCAACTGACAATAAAGCAGCATGATTCAGGCATGCAGGCTGGATGCCCCAGCAGGGGCTTTTTGATTGGAAGAGACAACTATGTCATCTGTCACTCTGCTTAGACTCCCCTGTTCATTCAATGTTTAGTTGCAATTGTCAGAATAGCTGGAGGGAGATGAGATTACCAAATAACAATATATTGTCAGCATTTTGGTTGTAGCGTAAAGCATTTTGGAGTAGCTTGTTCTTGAATGCACAGTTAGGACTCATTAGCTTTATGAAAGACCTGCTTCTCGTAGAAATGAAAACTGCTAGAACAGGTTTATTAACATGGCTGTGTACAGTTCCCTGCATTTGGGGGCTCTTCTTGAGGGTGTGGCTGTAGAAACTGCCATATTGAGCATCTGAAATCACATTTAACCCCATGCCACCTCACCTCAACATGATCTAGGCCAATGTTTGCTGCAAAATACTCTATTTTAATAAATATGCTTATGACAACCACAATTTCTGTGTGATGTGTAGACAGTGACATTTTTAAACAGCCCAATTTTAGATTATGCTAAATTTTAATACCTTAAAGCCCCTTCCAGAGACGGTCTGAAGTTCCAGGAATGACATGCAGAATGGCACCCAAAACTGTTTCCTCAGTTTAAATGGAGTTTTCCACTTGGACCACAGTAACACGCTGTTCTTGAGCAGTTTAAGTGCCTGAAAAAATAGCTGTCAAAGGAGAAACTAGAGCTGCAGCATGATTCATACAGCCTCCTTCTGCACCAGCTTTCTAAACACCAGTGTCTGCCTGCTGCCAGCAAAGGAACGGGTGTTGGTTTTGTTTAATTAATTAATTAATTAATTAATACATCTCCCATCTTTCTCTTGGGATGTGACCCAAGTCACCTTACAAAGCTTTGAAAAAAAACACCATCCAGTTAAAATCTTACTTTATAAATGTTTAAAAAGAAAGAATTAAACAATATAAACTTTTTTAAAAAAATGGTTAACAACAGTTAAAACAGATTTAAAACATAATTACAGAATGAATGATAACAAACAGCACATTACTTTATGCACGCTACTGTGATAACATTATTTAAATATTTTTTATTTATGTAACTTCTTAAGCATTCCCAAATGACCTTTATCTCTCCCTCAACATTCCCCTCCAATCCACGTTAATCAGAAAGAAAGAAAAAAACAGATATAATTTCAGCTTCCAGGCTCACTTATAATGGAATCCAAGGCTGGCAATATTTCAAAAGGCCTTCCTTCCCTCTTCCCCTGATGATGACATACTTGACTTATAAATGCCGTAAGCCTGTAATTGACACTTCACTTATTTCTGAGTCAGGCCAAAGAAGGGTAAAAAATTTCCAGGAGACTGAGCAAAAAAATAAAGCTAGTTCATTTCTTGTGAATGTGAAACATAAGAGAAAGCAGCAGTTCTATATATTAGTTCTTATTCAAGTTTGCAAATAAAGTAGAAGTCACATAATGAACATATATACTTTTTTCATATTTTCATATTTTCAATTTTTAAAAAAAATTAGAAAAAGCAGCTGCAGAAGTTTAAGCAGAAAGCTGGGCAAGCTGCTTAACCCTTTCACCACCACTCCTCTGGCAATTTTCTGTTTCAAATTGCCCACAAGCCTTACCTCTCTTGGTTTCACCCTTTCTCTCATGATCTTCTATTCATTCAAATCCATCCATACGATCTCCCTAAATTACTGTCATGTGATAGAAGAAATGCTATTGCATTTCACTCCAGTTTCCAAAATCATCTCAAAACATAACACAGTTTAATTTATGCTGAGTTTCATAAAGGCTGTGGCCCTCAATAGCATTTATATATTTCTGGGACAAAGAAAGGTTAATAAGAAAGAGGGTATTTGACATATCAAAAGGGAATTCTTCTTCTAAATTCACCTCAGTATTTAGATTGTTGTGTGTTACCCAATGCAGGAGTAGGGCAGGATAGATGGGCATTGCATTTACACTCCCCAGGTAACTTACAAAAGATTTTAAGCATCTTCCTTACAGCAAGGTCTGTAAGTTATAAATATTATTAAGGACACAAATGTTGGCAGTGAGGAGATCTGCAGCTGAAATTCTCTCTGGGTGCAATATGGAAAGTGTAAAACAAACCTCTGTTATAATTCTGTCTTTTGATGCTTCCTCCTAACAGCCAAAGCCAGCTAGTCTCACAAATAAGCACTAAGAGGCAGGGCAGGCAACTGTGTTGTTCCAGTGACCCTTTCACATCACACATTTCTAGCACTCTCATTCCACTAACTCCCAAAGATGCATCCTATGGAATCCTGGGGTTTGTAGTTTGATCAGAGGTATGGAAGAGCTCTCCAGATGAGAATTCTAAAGGCCCTTCCCTCTAACCTGCCAATCCCAGGATTATCTAGGATGGCATCATGGCAGTGAAAGTGGAATCATTTTTCTACAAAAAGCCCTGGATGGATTTTTTTTTTCAACTACAATTCCTGTCACCTCGGGCTGGCATAGCCAATGGTCAGGGGTTATTGAAGTTGCAAACCAAAAACATCTGAAAGACCACAATTGTCCACCCAAGTGTTAGAAGACTTTCAGGGCAAAGAGCTTTCCTAGAATATTGACGTGACTAAGATACACACCTCAGCCAAGTTCTAATTGTACCTTCAGTGAGCCCAGGTTTTTCTTTTTTTAAAAAGAAAGGTATTTTTCTTTAAAGAAAAAAACATTTTATTTGTAGTTACAACGATAACAAAAGTAAGCAGAATTCTATACACAATGTTATCTCCTAATGCTTTCTGAGGAGTAAGCATAAACATTCCAGAGGTTGTTTTGGACAAAATTGTCATGAAACGTACAGCTATTCCATCTTTCCTTTCTTAATGGATCCTTTGTAACAACAACAACAGCAAAAGCTGGAAGCAAAAAAAAACAAAACATAGCAGATATAATAGAAGACCTTCAGAGCCTCCAGACCAAGTACATCTAGCGGTCAAAGACATTGTGAAGCTATTTCATCTCTCATTTCTCTTATTTAAAAACAACAACAAAAAACAGAAGAAACAATGGGAAAACTTGAGGTGTTTATAAAAGTGATCACATTGTTCTCCCGATCTTCCATAAGATTCCATGAATGAGGCAGGGTGATTGCATAGTAAAAACCTCATCTGGTAACATCTCAGAGTGGGAGCTTTTTAAGAGGTGAAATACCAAGACAAAGCAAAGAGTGTTTCCCCCTACATCTTCTTAAAAATAATAATACACACACCAACTGTTTTGTGTACTCAGGATTTAAACTATGGCCCTTTCCGCATGGCATTTACCATGCGAAAGGGCGCCTGGAGCGTCGTGTGATTGTGAGAAGCGATCTGCACGATGCACTCACTATCGTGCAACGCTCCAGGGTCTGGCAGGCGCCGCTTGCGCACTTTTTCATTTTCAGCTTTCAGCCGAAAATGACGTGCCATCACATATTGCTCCAGGGCCCCATGCGCACTTGCTGTGCGTGCGGAGCTTCCGCAGCCACAGTGCTCGCACTTCCTGCCCCAGCGCAGCCTGGGAAAGTCCCAGGCTGTGCTGAGGAAGGAAGATGCGGGGCTCTCACGCTACCTGCTCAGGGGCAGGCAGCTCGTGCCAAGCTGAAGCAGCAGGGATGTGAGAGCCTCTCGCTGGAGGCTGATCATGCGATCCCCGCACCCCAGCGCCGAAAAAAGGTAAGGTGCGGAAAGGGCCTATGGAAGGTGTTTTAAGAACATTTTGAGGTCCTGACGGGATAACTCAAGAGTGCATCGTGCAGAACCATGAAGCGTGGAAAACCATCTAGTGAAAGTATAATCTTTATGTCATAAAGCCTGCACAGAGGTCACAGCCATATTTCCAGGGACTGATCCAGCAGTTTGCTGGAAGTCTTATCTTGATTCAAATAAACCAGAACTTAATCTATCTGGTGAGTTTTCCCAATTACTTTTTAAAGAATTCCTAGAGTGCTAAAATGTTAGCATTTGGAAATTAAACGTTTGTTGTTGTTGTTGTTTTGTTTTTTAAAAGAAATAGTATTTGGGGCACTCCTCAGAATTAGGAATTCAACATGGGGAAGTTCCAAAGCCTCTGCACATTGAAATGAGAACTGAATCACTGAGCACCTTACAGAACTGGAAAGTGATCTCTCAACTCTCCTGAAGATAGTAAGATTCTTCAAGGCAGCCCTCCGGGTCTGGAGATTCTTTTAAGATCACCAAGCCTGTTTAACTCAGCGTCATTGACTAATAAGCCAGGTATTGCTGGAGCACTTTAAGAAGGCTCTGTCTGTACTTTTCCGTTGCTTCACAGGCTTGAAGAGTAATCTGTAACTCTGATCCTGTTTATGCCACAGAATGATCTTATCTTGATCTCTCTAATAGTTTTTCAAGTGGTAACATTTTATTTGGAGGAGGAGAGAAAAAAAAGAGAGCAAATGACGTGAAGCACATTAAGCTGGTGTTACACAATGTGTTTACATTTGCCGTTTAGGATTAATAGTTGGAGGGATTTAATCCCTATTTGGCTCTCCAAATCTTTTGTTTCTTAAACTCTTGTCAGGTGAGAACAATTTGTTATTTCAAAAACCATATGTATTTTTTCTTCTTTTATATGCAGTCAAACTAGCAGCTTTAATGCTTATATCATACCTCAGTTTCTAATCTCCCTATTGGCAGCAAAGTTATTTAAATAAATATATATGTGCTGGATGTAAAGCTGCATATGAATATACATAAAAAAAACACACACATTCATTTCACAGATTTAAACTAGTTTAATAGTCACTCCTGAGAAGAGTTAATAGGGTGTTGGTGGGTGGGTAAATATTAGAGATTTCTAATACAGCCCCCTCACCAATATTGTTGTTGTTGTTGTTGTTGTTATCAAGCAAAGCCATCATGACTGTAGATCTGTAGTGTCCATATGACTCTGATGAGGACAAACACTTTATAAAAACCTTGGTTTGGCATTCGGAGATCCTAGTCCAATTGTTAGTCCCAATTAGAGCCAATGGGATTTACATAACCATTCTGCAATTGAGTCAACAGGTTTACTTTAGCTGGGATGAGCAATTGAATCTATGGACAAGTGACTGTGTTTAGGACTGAAGAGATCATAATTTGGGTCAGGCCGAAAGGCTATATAAGGTGATGCCCTTGGAGCTACGAAGAATATTGTGTAGACCCACCTCCTTACGATTAAGCCACAAATTATAGAGTATCTGCCCTATATGCACACAGAACAGAAGCAACAAGGCACTCTAGACCTGTGGTTCTTAACCTCGGGTCTTCCAGATATCTTGGACTTCAACTCCCAATAACTCTAGTGAGCATGGTTCGGGTTTTGAGAGCTGGGGGATCAAAGGTTCGGCACTACTGCTGTAGAACAAGGCAACAAGGAATAAGCTGCTATGGGGCACGAATTTCAGGAGAAGCAGGGCAAAGCTATGCTGGGCTAGGTAAAGTAAGGCTCCTGGGCCACCAGCCAATCAGGATCTGCAGCCACCACTACTTGCCCTACACCACAGTCCTTGTCACAGAAAGAGGAAGAGGAGGAAAAGAGGGACATAGAGGAAGTAGTAGCCACAGAGAGAAGAGGAGGCAATATGGAGCCCCGCTATTGTTTTGAATGCCTCCTGGAACAAAGGCACCATGGGCAGAAGGACTGGGGAAAATCACAGTCCTTGTGAATGAGGGGTGAATGAGTGGCTTATTTAATGGTGATTATTTAGGTCCTGAGTAACAACAATGGAATTTTTCTATTTAATGATAGATTTTTATTAGAATTTAACTGTTCAAAACCCAGGCCCTTTTCGCACCTTACCTTTTCCCGGTGCTGGGCTGCACGGCTTGCGCAGGAAGTCTTGGGAGGAATACTGTTGCATCCCTCCTATTTCGGCTCCGCAGCTGCTTCCTGGTCGCACGAGTGCTCCTCCTCTTCCATTCACAGTGCAGCCTGGGACCTCCCAGGCTGCACTGAGGAGAGGATGTGCGACCGGCCTGGCTCCTGAGGCTCTGCACGCACGGTAAGTGCGTGCGGGGCCCTGGAGCGATGCACGACTGCACAGCATTTTCGGCTTTGAGCCCTTGAGCATCGCACAAATGTGAGTGCGTCATATGGACCGCTCCTCACATTTACGTGATGCTCAAGGGGCCCTTTTGCTTCAGAAATGCCGTGCGAAAAGGGCCCCAGGATCACCTTAGCTGTAGGAGTGGCTGGTTAAATATAACCAAAGGTAGAAAATCACTTTGCAGTAGGCAGGGCCCCAGATACTCTCCTGAGATAGCATCCTTACTTTCTGAAGATTTGATTAGACCCATGAACTAGAATGATTGCATACTAAGAAATTCATGCCAACTGAGAGTGTGAGTCTGGCATGTTTTGGCATGAGTATCATTTGAAGATTAGGAAGCAGTTCACATGGTAAATCTCAGTGTTAATTTCTCCACACAGTTATGCTAAGCAAACAAATTCCAGCAGTCATGTGAAAGAGCTGGAAACCACTAGGTATAACATTTGCAGTTGTGTCCCAATGGATACACATGGTTGGCAGTAGCAGAATTCTAGAATAGCTACAGTTTCAGAAATCACTGCAACATGTATTTCTTCATACATTCTTCACCCCATTTGTAGGGCAAGAAAATGGTGACAGCTGGTTGTGTGAGGTGGCCCAATACAAATTACTGTCCTGTCCTCACGGCCAGCCAAGGAGTCCAACTGTCTAACTAGCCTGTTATCAGGAGCTGGCAAGCAAAGTTTGTCTTAGTCATTTTGCAAGCCAAGTTCGCAGTAGGTTTAGAGAGACATAATCTGAGTTTACCATCAGTCCAGAGTGGGAGGAAGAGAGAGAGAGAGAGAGAGAGAGTGCAGTGGCAAAACCCATAGTCAAGGCAAAGGTCAAGGTCAAGCATTCTAGAAGTGCAAGCAAGGAATTCAGAGTAAGCTGGGCTTTTACCACCGATAGGATTGATTGGTTACAACAATTTACTCCCATTCTGGTCTCTTGTTATATAGGCTCAGAGTCTTACCGAGCTGTGGGCCTAATTAATGAGGCCTGGACTCTCCCTTTTCCACCTACACTGGTTGCCATAAGTACTGTCACTCTCATGTCTTTAGGGTGTAGATGTTGGGAAGGGTCCTGGGATAGAGGCATGACAGTTACTGGCCTGTTTGTACTATATTTTGCATGCTCATTTGCTATGAATAACGTTATTATAATGTAAAACTTTTGCTGGCCATAAAATATCATTCAATTTACAGTGCAATCACTGCTTTGAGAACTGACAGCCTTCTCCAAGTCTCCAGCTCTCTCTCTCTCTCTCCCCCCCTCTTTGGGAGCATGTGATTATTTCTTGGCTACTTCAGTGTGGAGAGGTATTCCTCTCAGATCCAAAATGCATTAGGCTCTGCCTTAAAAGGAGATGTCAAATCAAATTAGTGGGAGTAGTCCAACATTTTAAAAACTTTTAGAATCTCATTTGTAGAGGTGTAAAGAACAACTATGCAAAAAGTTATTGAGTCTGGTGTGTAGCTTGCGCACCCATCCACAAATAATACTGAAATCATGCAAAGTGTGTGTGTGTGTGTGCGTGCATCCGTGTATATTCCAGTTAGTTCCTGTCTCATTCCCTGCTTATTTAATGCTTTAAAAGCAACTCCTCTTTTTTTATTTTATTTTTTCCCCTGAAGCCACTGTCAGTGCATTTTTCTTCAAATTTCCCAGGCGGATATGTCATTTCGTGATACAGCTCAGGGTTGCAAATGTCAGATCTTGCTGTCTGACATGGTGCATCCAGTCCTCTGAGGAATATCACCTGAGGGATTAGTGGAGTGCTGGGACTTGCATCTTGGCATCCTCAGCAATCACCATCAGACAACCAGTGTTTTTGAAAGATCACATACGTGACATTTTGACAACAGAGCCTGGGAAATGGAACTTTTATGGACTGCAGCTCTCTGAACAGCCATGCTCTCTGAGGAATCCTGGGAAATGTAGTCCAAAGAAGGAATTTTTCAAGACACAGCAGTTTGAAATTATACCACTTGCACAATGATTGCAGACTTGTAAAAGAAGATGCTAGCTATGATGTTCTTTCACTTCAACAATTTCCCCCTCCTCTCGTCTTTTACTGAGAAGTGACTTAGGATGGAAGAAGGAAATCCCAGGTGGAAATATTACAGTGTACAGCAACATCTCTGGCATACAGCATTGTAACCTCAGGCGAGGAAAAAGGATCTCAGGACTTCTCACTATACTGTTCAGGACTCTTTGTCTTGGGGTACTTTCAGTCCTCACAGTGAAAGCCATGCTAAATCCCACCAGTACAGAATCAGGGACTTGATTTCCTCCAGAATGTTTGCTCTTCATCAATCTTTGGAAAATTCTCACTAGAAAATGCAAAAACTTGGAGAGAAAACAATTGAATCCATGCATGAAAGAGACTCATTTCAAGATGCTATGTATCAAGATGTTTCAGTCTTAAAATTAATAACTAAACTAGTTAAAACAGCACCTTCACTGCATCCAGATTCACATCTTTTTCATAAGTACATTACATATGAATAGCTCATTGCCAAGGCACATGGGGCCAGAAAATTTGCAGTGCCCAATAATGTAGAAATGACTAAAATTATATATTTCTTCTGTGTGAGATAAAAGGCCTGTACACCTTTTATTATCTGAGAACTGTAGAATAACTCTTTTATAAACATTAGTTTTAATATGTGGGAAAATCATTGCTCTGCCATCACTTTGTGGTGTATTTTCAGAAGGGTAGACGTATTAGTTTCTTGCAGCCAAAACAACAAAGAGTCCTGGGGCATCATAAAAACTAGCACATTTAGAATAGCATCAGCTTTCATGGAGTCTGGCCCACTCCATCTTGTGATCATATACTGAAAAAAGGATTGCATCCAGTTTACAAAATGTGAGGAATGTGTTTGTGTTTCATATGTATTGCTAAATATGCAAAAGAAAAATAGCAAAAACCACATGATAAACCTGTATCTAACATGGAAACTTGGTTTCTATCCAATGAACAGGCTGGAGCCTGATTTTAAATTTGCAATTATTATTTTATGGAATATGTTGTTGGACCAAAGCTTAAATGGGTCTTAACCAGCATAGCCAATAGTGAAGAGACATGAAACTTTCAGCCCATCATCTGAATAGCTATGCATTCCTCTTTCCTATTCCCTAGACTACCAGCTAGGGATAGAAATCTTCTCTTATTTCATTCTTGCATGCCAGAAGAAATATATAATTTCAAATACTTTCTCATCACTGGGTGAAATGTTGAATTCTTGTGCATGTTCCAGGGTTTTTTACACTTTGGGATGTTTTTGTTAAAATTTCTATTTGTGCAATTTGTGCAAAATATAAATTATATTATAATTATATGTTAATTATAAAATACACTTACGCAAAAACTAAGGTTTTTGCCTTTCATTTTTTCCCCAGAAATTCTGAAAAATAGAAAATCCCAGGGTGATTGACTATTTTCTCAATAGGGCATTTCTATGTGTCAGGAAGCCAATTCTCAACATGTATACAAACATTTGTGACTATTCTGTTGCCAGCAATCTCCATTGTCAACATGTTTGTGCATGTGCCTGCCTTCATGTCACCTGTCAACTTATGTGACCCCTTGAATTTCACAGGGTTTTCTTACGCAGAGAATACTCAGAGGTGGTTTTGCCAGTTACTTCCTCTGAACACAGTCTACAAACATACATAGCTGCAATGGAGAATAGTTGCAAACACAAGAAAACTAAGTCCATAAAATTGCATCATTTCTACTCTCAAGCTCTTGCAAATCTTCCAAATGCATTCTGTCCCTAAAGGTAGAAGTCAGCACAGGCATGGTTTCCTATGGGTCATGTTTTGTTTTGTTAAGTGGATTTGTACCTGAATAGCAACAAAAAGGCCTTGTTCCATTGTGTCAAGTACAGGACAAACACATTCTTCTCGGCACTCCTTGGTCTAAAGGGTTTCCTTATTGTCTCTTTTACCTAGACAATGCAGGCACTGGGTGTAATAAGTATGATGGATTTCAAAACAGTTAGGTGAGTTAATGGAAAGCTCCTGGTGCTACTAATGATCAGGATGGTGTAGAAACAAGGTTTAAAGCTGTTCCGTGTAACAATTAGCCTTTCTCGTTTTGTGTCAGATCGTAAGATGGTGTTCCAAAATATGTATTGTACACCCTGCCAAAGGGATGTTCCACTCTAGAAGAATGCTGGTCAGATCTCAACATGTCTGCAGGGCCACGTGGATTTGGAAACAGAAAACTGCCAAAGCACAGAAATATTACTTACCCAATTCCAAAATATATTGAACCATACCAGAACTCATGCTAACTGTAGTGTTCTGGATTCTATGGTCCAAAAAAGTAACTTTTTAAGGTTTGAACAATATTAGTGATGAGAGTTTACGATTCCCCAGTTCCTTAGACTCTTTCTTTGATTCACACTTTCACCCAAATGCCATATTTTGTGTCCCTAATCCAGCAAGTGCCTTCATGATTGTATTTGCTGTTTTTTTTCAACATGGTTGGGGCCTCCTGATATACTTTTACAGAAAGAGCATTTTTAACTGGAGTCCTCTCTACTGTTAGTACTAGTATACATAGGTGAAAAGATCCTGCTGTTACTCTCTTCTCACAGGCCTCCTTTGAGGTAAAATTCCCCAAAATTCTAAGGAGATGCTGGCACTGCAGGTGGATCTCAAAGTCCCCCACCTCTTAGGGTAACACAAATTGTTGGATCTGTTGTCATTACTGGAAATATAGCTGGCCACATGCACCTTCTTATTTTTCTTTGCCCTCCTGTATCATCACCACTTTTGCCAGAGTCAGACCCAGTCAGCCCCAGTCTAATGAGACCCCAGTCTCAAACTAAATGCAATATCACATGGGCCTGGATCCAGACAAAAATTAAGCACTAAAAATTAACACTGGGGTCCAGTGTTGCATATATTGCATATTGCATACTGCATATATTTTGGAATTGGAATTGGACCCCAGTCTCAAACTATATGCAATATCACATGGGCCTGGATCCAGACAAAAATTAAGCACTAAAAATTAACACTGGGGTCAGTCTTGATATAAATAATTCCAACATTTCTACCCCACAGCACTGAAATCGTGGAGCCCATGCAAAACTATTAGGTAGGATTAGAGGGAAAAGCTGCCATTCACTGAATTCCGTTTCTATGACCACTTGCCGCCGCCCCCAGCCCCTGAATTTGGGCATTTTATTTACATGGAGAGTTTGAGTAGACATGTGCACATACAGAAATACACTTGTGTCTCCTTAAATCTAAACTGCTAACTAATCTGGAGAAGTGAAAAGATTCTGATTCAGGCCACTTTGGAGTGACCTTGCTTTTATCCTGATGGTTTTGGATTTGGAATTCATCTCACTCCAAAGCACAGCCCTAGCAGCTAGTATAGACATATAGAATGCAAGCACCGAAATTGAGAGACTCAGGCCACTTCTCCACTACATTCTTATAACATGATTATTCCACTTTCAACATCCTCTGAAATCCTGGGGTTTGCAGTTTAGGGAGGGGCCAGCCAACCCCTCCCTAAATTGCAAACTCCAAGATTCCATAGAATGTTGAAAGTGGAATAATCACGCTATAAGGGTGTAGTGCGGAAATGGCCTCAGTCAATAAACTGGAACACACCACATGTGTGGTATTGCATGTATACGGATGACACTCAGTTTTACCTCTCTTTTCCATGTAATTCCAAGAAACCTGTCTCAGTGCTAGTGTTTGTTGTCAGTAATGGAGTGGCTGAGAGCAAACAAATTGAAGCTACACCCAGACAAAATAGAGGTGTTTCAGGTCAGTTAGAAGACAAATCAGAAGACAGGGATTCAACCTGTGCTGGATGGGGTTATACTCCCCCTGAAATCTCAGGTTGATAACTTGGGCATACTCTTGGATTCATCCTTGGACCTGGATAATGAGATTTTGGCAGTGGCCGGTAGCGTATTCGTACAGTTAAAACTAGTGTGCCAGCTACACCTGTTTCTTGAGAAGCCAGATGTGGCTTGATTATATCCCAGCTGGATTATTGTAATACACTCCATGTGGGGCTGTTTTGGAAACTGTTTAGAAACTTCAGCAGGTTCAAAATGCTGCAGCTAGACCAGGGCTGGTTATGGGAACATACACCTTTTTTGCTGAAACAGCTCCATGGCTTCATCTCTGGGCATAATTCAAAGTACTGTTTTGACCTATAAGGCCCTTTTAAGACTTAGGTCCAGACTATCTGAAAACCTGGTCTTCCCATATGAACCTGCCCAAGCCATACAATCTTCAACAGAGAGCTTTCTTTCCATCCCATCACCCTCCCAGACTCAACTGGTGAAAACACAGGAGAGAACCTTAATGGTAGCTGCTCCTAAAACTCCCTTCTGAAGGAGGTTTAATCTGCCTTCTCTCTGCTATCATTTCACCAGCAGGCAAAGATTTCCTTGTTTAAAAAGGCCTTCAGCCATGGTTGACCAGCTTGAGTGATGTGCAATTGAGTGTGATTTTTTTGATATGTAATGTGTTTTTTTAAGTGTTTTAATTCTTAGTGTAGTGTTTTAATTGGAGGCATGATTTAAGACAGCTTGGTATAATAGTTTGAGCATTAGACTATGACCCTGGAGACCAGGGTTTGATTCCCCACTTGGTCTTGGAAATCCACTGAGTGATCTTGGCTTCAACACACACTCTCAGTCCCAGAAAACCTCCTGATAGGTTCACTTTAGGGTTGCCATAAGTTGGAAATGACTTGAAGATCACCACCAGCAATGGTTTAATGCTTTTTAAACTTTTGTACTCCATGTGTTTTAGACATTCCATTTTAATTTATATGTAAGTTGTTCTTATTCCCATTTGGGAAAAAAGTGGGATATAAATCAGAAGTCAGGAATAGGATCCTTCTTACTCCCCTGTATTCAAACTCCAAAAGCTTTAGAAGGAGGGATATTTCCTCCTAAAGCCTGTTGCATCACACATTTTCTGTTCGCCTCTGAGATACACACCCTGTGCTCTGGGGGCAAGTCTTGCCTTCTGCTCTTAGGAAAAGTTTTAGACAGCTCCTCAAGTATGAAATGGGGACAGGCTGCTGAGCAGACCTCAATCCTGGAACAAACCCATTGCCTAATTTGTTTGCTGTCCTCTCTGAGAAATGAGTCCATACTTTGGGCTTAAGACAGACCATCATGTGACCAGTAGGCAAAAAGAGATGGAAGTGTTATTCAGAGTTGTAAGATTTCTGGATGAATGTGTTATGTTACTGACTGAAGGTGACTAAAAATATACAAGTCACAAATTGAGCTGAGTCATGCATAACTTATTGTCGAGTGAAGTCCAAGTTGAATCTTTTAAGCAACTTATGTCTGATTTGAATCCAGATCAGTCGATTTGAGTCTACATCACTGCTTCAGTTTAACTATGGGCTGTGTTAATTGCTTCCTTTCACAAGTCCTGAATCTTCTACCATTCAGTTTTGCTAGACAGTCATGGCTCCTAGTATAATGAAAACAGAGGAAAGCTCCTTCCTGCCAATTTTCTTCATACCATACCTTCGTTATACACATCTCTCATACATCTGTATCTCTTTACTCACCTTTGTTTCAAAGCTAAACAGCCTCAAATCTTGTAATCTTTCCTCATAGGAGCATTGTGCCTGACCTCTGATCACTTAAGTGCTCTTTTCTATGCCTTTTCCAGCTCTATGCTATCTTGTTTGGGTGCACTGACTCAGACAACAGATTTGTAGAAAAGCATTCCAATATTGCTTGTTTAGTTTTGATCCATTTCCTAACAATCCCCAACACAGAGTTTGCTTTTTACATAGCAGCTGCACAACTGGGTTGGTATTTTCCTTGACTCTGAGGATCACAGATTCTCTTTTCAAAGTTTTGGCATTGTACCCTGAGCTCTGGATTTAGAAGGGCTTCAGACAGAGAAGAAAATCAGTTTCAAATTGAGGGAAGGCTTAAAGTATGCATGGGCTATGAAAACAGGGTTATTCTTATTATACTGAAGTATTAAGGAGACTATACCCTTAGTGCAGACAAAATCTCCTTCCCCCGCTTAGCATAAACAGATGATGTCACTGCAACTTAAAAAGAGAAAAGCCTCAGCTGGCTGAACAGCCCTTTGTTCATCGTTTCTTTTTCATATTTGAAAAGATTCCAGTGTGCTCTCTACATAAAGGTCATTTTTTATGATGCGCCTAAGGAGGTGTGAAGATTACCACATCTGTGGTAACTTTTAGTCATTGCAAAATAATTGTTGTCGACTTTTATGGAAGTATTTGATTCTTTTTGGGCTGTTGTTGTTGGGGGTTCTTGGTGTGTAAAGCTGACTCATCAGTTAGAAGCAGAGAGAGATGTGCCAGCTAATTGCTGTAGGATCTGAACTTGCAGACATATTAGGAAAGATTCACTCTGAGCCAGTTTGTGTTTGCTTAAGCCATGACAGTGGGTTGGTGTTCTTCCATGCCTTCATGTAATCAACAGCTGGGTTGGCAGTAACTTGTCTGGAAACAGTTAGATAGGGGAAAAAGCAATAATAATGGTTCCAAGAACATTAACATTTTCACCATTGCAGTTTGTGAAATGACTGGGGTTTCACAAACCCACATGTGAACATAAACAAGATCTAATAATGATTCCTAAATGAGGGGCATGGATTCAACAGTGGATCACATTACTTCTTGTGGGTTTTGTCAAAGACATACTACAATATTCAAAGTGCCAGACTCGAACGGTGTAGGTTCTCAAACTTGGTCCTCCATATGTTTTGGACTTCAGTTCCTAGAATCTCAAACCACTGGCCAAGCTGGCTAGGCCTTCTGGGAGCTGAAATGCAAAACATTTGGGAAATCAGAATTTGAGAACTACTGATATAGGTGATGGGTGCAGTAGGCTGGAGCATCCTGCTACAACATTTCAAACAATTCCTGTTGAAATCAATAGTGCACATGGAAAAGCTATGATAATGCTATGATAATAGTATTTGTGGTCAAGTCAACTTCAAATTATGGTGACCCTATGAATGAGAGACCTCTGACATCACCAGTCATCAAGTAGCAGCACTTCAGCTCTTGTAAACTCAGGGCCTAGGCTCCCTTGGTTGTATCACTCCCCCTGTAGTCTGGTCTCTGTCTTTTACTGCTGCCTTCAACTTTACCAAATATTATTGTCTTTTCCAGTGAATCACATCATCTCATGTCATGTCCAAAGTATGACAGTCTCAGTTGAGTCAATTTGGCTTCTAGGTACAGTTCAGGTTTGATTTGCTCTAGGACCCATTTATTTGTCTTTTTGGCAGTCCATGGCATTCAAAGAACTCTCCTCCAGCATCACATTTCAGGTAAGTTGATTCTCTTCCTATCAGCCTTCTTCACTGTCCAGCTTTCACAACCATGGACAGAAATCAGCAATATGATGGCACAGACAATCTTGACTTGAGCATTCAGTGATATATACTTGAAGATCTTGTCCGAAGCATGACAGCCTCCCTTTAGTCATCTTTTCTTTTAAAAAGAAGTCATGTTTTGCTTGCTCTAAGGGCCATTCATTTGTCTTTTTAGCAGTCTGTGGTATCTGTAGAACTCTTCTTCATCATCACGTTTTAAAATGAGGGTTTTTTTTTTCTCCTCATCAGTTTTCTTCACTATCTAGCATTCACAACCATAAGTAGAAATTGTATGGAATGGATGACAAAAATAGTGTAAGATATTTTTATTTAGTTGTGAAATGTATACTCTGCCTTACCATACCAAATAGCCAACAGTTCCACAGTCTACGGTAAATACAACTTTGTAATTAAAATATAAAGGCAAATCAATTAAAAACACAGGAAGAAAAGGAAGAAACTAGTGCATAATGTTTAATACCTACTTCTGCAAACAGCTTAAAAGAACAAATCTCGTCTCAATAAAAATTCCTTTGCCCACAGGCATAAAAACAGAAAGATGGATCAAGCCTTGGCAAGGAAATCCAGAACATGAAAGTAGCCACTAGAAAGGCCCTCTCCCACTTATCCAAAACTTGTGACTTTGAGCATGGCAAAACAGAGAGAAGGGCCTTTCCTAAAGATATTAAAATCCAGGCAGGATCATATGGGAAAATGTGGCCTTTCAATCATACTGATCCCAAGTCATGCCTTGCAGGTGGACTCTTGGGATGAATTCAGAAATATAATTAAACAGTGAATCTGAGGCATGAGGCATGTATTCCCTTCCAACACAATCGAATCTCCATTCCTTGACTTGCCTTTCAATGGATTTTGAGCAACTCTGATTTGTCTGGATTAAGTTCTAATGTGTTTGTCCTCATCCATCTCCGTGCTGGTATCATATAGTAATTTAGAACTCTGTTCAAGTTCTAAATTAGTATATGATATCAGCAATGAGAGTGCTTCCATAGTTCTAGATTGCAGTTATGCAAAATGCAGACTGTGGATCACATGCAACCCTCAAGGCCACTTCTACAGCTCCCAGGGGCCTCTATACAGACACCTAAAGGGGGGAGGCAATTTTTTCTCTAAATAGCCAGTAGAACACATACTCTTTAATGGCTATTTCATTGTGTTAGCAGGTACTGGGATAGGTCTGACCTTTAAAAAAGCTATACAGACCTCTTTTTTCCGAACAAGAGACAAGCTGGTCACTTGCTGTTTTGAAAAGGTTCCATAGATGCCCTAAAAATGGTGAGAAAACTTGAAAATGGACCCCAAACATTGTAAAAAATGGCCAATTGTGCCCCCACAAGTCAAGAGGACACTATTGAGCATTTGAGGAAAATTGAGTCCTCCAAATTTTGAGTGATGCAGGTGGGGCAACAATAATTAGCTTGACCCTAATGGGACTCCCAGTGAGCCATGGTGTGCTCCAGCCCCAGCAGTTGCTCACCACTGATTTAGAGGTAAAGGAAGGATACCATGGCATTTTGGTTTTCATCAGAATAGTAGCAGCACTGAATAACAGGTTGATTAGAAGTACAGTAGAGTCTTGATTATCCGACATAAACGGGCAGGCTAATAGTCGGATAGTCGAAAATGTCGGATAATCCGGAGGGTCAAAGAAATCACCTTGAAATCACCTGTTGCCATGCTTTGGCCCTTGTTTTGGGGCCTGGAGGTACTCGCCCTGCTCGCTGCCGCCGCTGCCGCGCTCGGGGCCGTGTTTTGGGGCGAGGCTTCACTCGCCCTTCTCTCCTTGCCCGTCATGGCCGCCATGTTTGGGGGCGTGTCTGGGGGCACGGAAATGCCTAAAGCCACATCCCCAAGCAGCCGCGACGTCGGATAATCCAGAATGTCGGATGACCAAATGTCGGATAATTGAGACTCTACTGTAAGTTTTGAGGAGGAAAGAAAAATAGACAGATGATTAAACGGGGGGATTATATGATGCTATATAGTATCTTGTAATTTCTACAGAGAGAGTGTATGGCTCCTATTAAAGAAGTCTCACTTGGGTATGAGTGACAAGGGAGTTCATAGGAAAAGCAGCTTAAATGATCTTGCAGCAGGTCCCTAATAGGCCTGCAAGCTGCTCTGGGAGTGGAAAGCATATTTGTTAGAGCTATTAACCTAAACAACCCTAATGTCTGATAAAATCCAGCTTGGGTCAAGAGATTTCATCTTCCAATGGGCTATTACAGATGACTGAGTATGGAGGTAACTTCTTTGAAGCATCTGAATTGGAATATAGTCCCTACAAAAATAGGTTTGGTATAGAGTAGGAGAAGGTCATCTTTGCTCATACTGTATGGAATGCATTGCTGTACTGTTTCTGGAATTTCAGCTATCTGTAGTACAGATAGTTGAGGAATGAGTATGAACCAAAGAAACAGACTGGGCCACAATCTGATCTATAGGAAATCAAAAACAATCAGTAGGCATGCCTCTAGTTCAGACTTGCACAGACTACGATGTCATTGTTGAAGCCTATTCTAGCTCTGCAATTCACAAATCACTATTG
Source organism: Cyclura pinguis (assembly GCA_030412105.1). Taxonomy (NCBI): domain Eukaryota; kingdom Metazoa; phylum Chordata; class Lepidosauria; order Squamata; family Iguanidae; genus Cyclura; species Cyclura pinguis. Next base: position 127,985,408 of record CM059600.1, on the reverse strand, counting down.
TTGCTGCTGGTACTACTAGCACTACTTCTTTATGATAATTGGGTTTGGTATTCCAAGATTTATTATACTAACTTTTAAAAATGTTGGTCATTCCCATCTTTTTCTGAGAAACCTTGAAAAAAGCCAAGGCACAGTAAATACTTTCTGCTAGTCTCCTCCAAATACAACAAAGATCCATTCAGTAGAGGTAGGAGCACAAGAGAGAATTATAAAGACTATATATTATGTAAACATGACACTTCCAGTCATTGGATGAGGAGGCATTCATTCCACTAGCCGGTCTGCTTCATGGCTTCAGAAAGAGGCTTGTAAGCTCTCTCCTCCGTCTAATGAACTCTTACCATACGTTCCCTCTTTTAACTTGGAAAGGGGGAGAGGAACTAACCTAAACAACTTAGGCCCTCAATATTTGTGGGAGCACTTGTCCCTGTATAACTCTGCCTGATTGAGGTCTGCTGAGGAGTTGAGGACTGCTATAGGGAGGAGAGGTCCTTCTGTTTGTCCCCTGGTGAGCCCAGTCCGAAGAGGGCCTTCTCAGTTGGTCTCCCCCCAATTGTGCTATGCCCGCTCCTTGGAGACACAAGTGGCATCAATACGGGTTTCACTTAGGCACCATGTGAAACAAATCGGTATTAAAATCTTTCAGTCTCACAGTGTTACTGTATATGGTTTTATAACTGTTTTAAACTTGTTTCAACTTGTTAATGTGCTTAATGTGCTTTTAGTCAATTCAAATTATTTTTACTGTTTTATTATTTTCATTATTTTAAATTGTTTTAACTCGTTTGCATTGATTTTACTTGCATGCCACCGTAAAAAAATTTTTATGTAGGGCAGGACAGAAATGTTTGTGTGTGTGTGTGTGTGTGCGCGCGCGCAAAGAAATAACATTAAAGACAGTCCAACTATCCACTGCACTGTGGAACAAAACAAGCAGAGGCTTATTATGACCACAATATAATCACAGGCTCTCTAGTCGTCACATCATTAAATATCGAGCAGGAAAACAGGCCACTTGTGCCTAATGGTCATCATCATAACTTTATTACCCTCTGCTGTAATTTTAGGTTTGGGAATAGATGCTACAAAACCATACCACAATTCATTATATTACTACAAAGCAGTTCTTCTTTGCTGCCTTCACAACTGTTTTTCTTCAAAAACATTTTTTGGTAGGAGCCATAGAAGTTTGTTTGAATGCACAGTGTTGTCATCTCAAAAATATGGACAAGCTCCATCTGATCAGGAAGCTTTTGGCTTAGGACAGGCACCTCTCCAGAAATATGAATGAGATACATAGCATCCTTACAATCTTACAATTGTCATCCCTTTTTTACTTTTCTTGAAGCTAGTTAGAATTTAACACATTTGTTGATACTTTTGAAGGAGGAGGTTGTCAGGGTCAAGGCAACTGAAATAAATAGATTTCAGTTGCCTAGATTTCATTTTGTACCCCCTCTTCAACCCAGTGTTGGCCAGTGGCTTCCAAGCCAGATGGGATGAAGAATCCACACTGAGTTTTAAGAGCTGTCCAAGGCTCAGAACCCTATCTCCTGGATAGCTCCTTTAAAGTATGAACTAAAACTTGGATTGGAGTCAATGCCCCTCTGAGATGGAAACCACCAGCCATCCCTGCCCAATTCCCTTTGAATGTTGCATATTCTTCAAAAGGAGTAGCACAACCATCCTCCCAGAACCAAGAGTTTCTCTGAGTGGAAAAGCTGGTCCCCAGCTTTCTCAGTGACAAAGCATAGAATTTCCTGGGCTTAGAAAATTGGTCATTCCTGCTATAGGCTTCTTCTTTTGGGTAGCATAGAAATGATCAGTGTTAGATGTATCCACAATCAACACTAACCTTCTTGCTGTTCGTAGTCCTTGGTCCTTGTTTTGTTTTTGTTTTTTTCCCCTCCAGTGTCTGACCAAAACCCATTACAAACATAGTCCATGCTCATTATACTTATTGCTGCTACTATAACTACTACCACTACTATTATTGAAAATTTGTTTATTGCCCGAAGCTGCTCAGTAATGATCTGGACAATGCTTACAATCATCATCATTAGAGGAAACAGTAGTATTATGACTGAACTATGAACTTGTGTATACTATAGTTATGAGTGTGTCTCAAGGAAGTAAGTGGCACAGGGTTAGTTAGACCATAAGGCCAAAACTTTGAGCTTTTCTGAAGCACACAGGTAAGTAAAGGCTACACCATTCAGTCATGTCCACATTGGAGAAAGCTCTGTGCATAGATTGTGTGTGTGTGCGCACACATGTGCATGGGACATTCATGGATGTTGAAACCAATGTGGCAATCACTGTTTGACTTTTGTACTGCTGACTGACTGCTAGGCGTGATAGCCTGAGAGATGTATCTCCCCAGTATTTTGTAATTCTACTTTGCTTCCATTTGCCCCATCTTGGGAAAGCAAGCATAGGGGTTGGCAGTATCAATGGAAATGTACAAGGAGACAGGGATATTGTTCTTCATGGTTCAGATTTGCTCTAGACACTACAGGAAGTGCGGCCAGCTGCACCCTTTGGAATGGAAAACAGAGCATCCCGTTGGTCTAATCTATTCTGAATGGCCACATTATGCAGCCTGTAGCAGGTGGAGTCCTTTATTTCCCCATGCCCAGGTACTTTTTTTAAAATGTAGAAAGTATATTTTTAAAAAACCTTCTGGTTATTTCATATAATTAAGGTAAGAATAAGTATTGCCTGTTGCAGAAAAAGTAAAAACTTTCATCTGTCATTATGTTACATCACAAAAACAACTTTTTTGCTGTCTTCATTCCCACCCCCGTAACTTATTACAGATACTATCATTATTTATAACATGTTTCTCCCAAGCTGTCATTCAGCAATAAAACCCTTATTAGCCAATGTTGAAATCCAGTGCCTCACAAAATGAAACCTGAATGCACTCAGCTAAAGACCATATGCCCCCCAAAGATTCAGCCTCTTTTTCCCAACAGTAACCAACATGATACCTCTGAGAAACCAACAACCAGGAACTGGGTGTGATATTGCCACTCCAGTTCCCGCACACAACAGACTTGAAGTTCTCCGGGCTCCACGTAGCAACTGTATTTGACAGCTGCTGACAGTTTTATGAGAGGCCAATAGTTAGAGGAGGGGTTCTCAATCTTTGGTCTGCCAGTTGTTTTGAACTTTAATTCTCAGTAACACTAGCCATCATGGCCAAAAGTGAAAGATTCTGGGGTCTGAAGTTCAAAAGATCTGGAGGACCAAAGGTTGAGAATCCCTGCAGTAGAGTGCTGGAGCAGGGGTCCTTTCATACTACACAATTATAGTGCTATATTCCACTTTAGCTCTTATGGCTGCATTCCATAGAATTCTAGGGTTTGTAGTTTGGCTAGAGGCACTAAAAGAGCTCTCTATCTGAGAGCCGTAAATGCCCTTCCCCAAACTGCAAATCCCAAGATTCCACAGGTTGGAACCATGACAGTTAAGGTGGAACTGTACCACTATAATTGTGTTGTGTGAAAGGGCCCACAGTTTGGAGAGGCCCAGGATCAATCAGTGATCTTGTCCCAGCACTATCTCTCAGCCTAACCTATCTCGCAAGGTTGTTGTAAAAATAGAATGAGAGCCATGTATACCACTCTGTGCTCCTCGGAGGTTAAGGTGGGACAAATGCAATAAGAAGAGTCAATTGATCACCTGTTTAAAGCTGTCTTCTCTATGTTGTTCAGTAATTTAATGTGGATTTGGCAGGAAGACTACACAACATTATACACACACACACACACACCAGAAGCATTGCCCATAAATTAACAACAACAACTTCTCTGACTTCTGTGAGTCAATAATGTGCTACTAGTGGAGCTCTTTAACAGCCTTGGGGTAGCCATTGAGGGGAGGGGTGGGTAAGCTCTTCTCATTTACATCTTTAACTTTAAGCATATGAGCAGCTTCACTGACATATCTCCCTATATGTGCTTAAACATAAACATATGATTTGAAAGGCTTTGTTGTCCAAGGTAATGTGTTTCCATTCAGCCTCAGCCGAACATAGAACAGTTGTGTGGTGCAGAATGGCAAAAATGTATAGAGAAAAAAAATGAAAGGGAAATAAATACCTTTGGTAATGCATTAGCCAATACATTATACAATGAGAAAAACCTTTTAGCTAGATGGATAAAGAAAAAAACACCCTGGAAAATGAGGATTGAAAGTCATCCACTTGTAGGTTTTAGGAAGAGGGAGACTGCTAACACTGGTAAAGAGAGCTTCACTCCACTTATTATCCAGCACCCCATTTCTTATACATAGGAGCATGAACAGTATCCAAGAGGAATTATCACTGATGTATTTAGATATATGGTACGATGTGTGAGAATTCAGAATAAATGTGAAAAGATCAAGCAGAATCCATTAATGAAAACACAACTAGGGTGAAATGAATAGTGAGAAATGTGTGTTCTGAGCTTGAAAACTGGAACATCTTCTCAGGCAACAAGGATTGCCAGGAGAAGGAATCCAGCAAGAACAACAACAACACCTTCCCTTTTCCTGCAGCAGGAATATTCTTTGAATGGAGTTTTATTTGTAAGAATTCTGGATCCATACTATCATCTACAATTTAATAGGTTTCATGCAGAGAATGGGTAACTGTGGCCTCTCTGTGGGCCATTTTTCTGTCCCTGTGACACTCTAAAGCAGAGCTTTCCAAACTGTGTGTTGTGACACCTTACTGTATCGGCTGAAGTGTGTAGCTGTGTCATGTAAACATTAACAGGTGGAAGGGCTGTCTCTCCCGCCACTGCTGCTGCCGCCCTGATCCAGGAAAACCCCAGCGAGGGCGGCAGTGGTGGGCCACACTCTGGTGGAGGGGTTGCCTCTACTTATTGAATTACTGTGTCACGAAATGATGCATGTCTAAGGTGTGTCAGCAACACAAAAGGTTGGAAAGCTCTGCTCTAGAGCCTGCATACACTTCCAAAAATGACAAAAAGAAAGAAAAACAAGAAGAAAAGAAAAGCAACAAAACAGGAAGTGGTGAAATCTACTTCTGTTTTTTAGTGTTAAACAGTTCAGGGGAGCCATGTTGGTATAATGAACTCCCGCACAGCCATGGAAACTACCAGGTGACCTTAGGCAACTCACATTCTCTTACCCTCAGAGGAAGGCAATGGCAAACCCTCTCTGAACAAATTTTGCCAAGAAAAGCAAGTTGACACGATTGCCTCAAGTCACAGGTAACTGGAAGGAACACAGCAGCAACAAGTGCAAGGCAGTCAGGAAATGTAGGGAGAAGGTCAGAAAGGCTAAAGCACAGAACGAACTTAGGCTGGCCAGAGACATTAAACACAATAAAAAGGGCTTTTTTAAATATGTCCGCAGCAAAAGGAAAAAGAAAGAGGCGATAGGGTCGCTGCGCAGAGAAGATGGTGAATTACTAACAGGGGGAAGAGAAAAGGCAGAACTACTTAACACCTTCTTTGCCTCAGTTTTTTCCCAGAAGGATACAAGCACTCAACCTGGTGGTTGGGGAGCAGGTGAGGAAGCAGGGGAAATGAGGCACATAATAGGGAGAGAGGTGGTACAAGAATACCTGGCCACACTGGATGAATTCAAGTCTCCGGGGCCAGATGAATTGCATCCTAGGATATTAAAAGAACTGGCAGAGGTCATTTCGGAACCACTTGCTATAATCTTTGAGAAATCTTGGAGGACAGGAGAAGTTCCAGCAGACTGGAAGAGGGCAAATGTTGTCCCCATCTTCAAGAAGGGAAAAAAAAGAGGATCCAAATAATTATTGCCCAGTCAGCCTGACGTCAGTACCCAGAAAGATCCTGGAGCAGATCATTAAGCAGTCAGTTTCTAATCACTTAGAAAGCAATGCGGTAATCACGAGAAGTCAACATGGATTTCTCAAAAATAAGTCATGCCAGACTAATCTTATTTCTGTTTATGATAGAGTTACTAGCTTGATAGATGAAGGGAATGCTGTGGATGTAGCATATCTCGATTTCAGTAAGGCCTTTGACAAAGTTGCCCATGACATTCTTGCAAAGAAGCTAGTAAAATGTGGGCTGGACAGGGCTACTGTCATGTAGATCTGTAACTGGTTGACTGACCGTTCCCAAAGGGTGCTCACCAATGGCTGCTTTTCATCCTGGAGAGAAGTGACTAGCGGGGTGCCACAGGGTTCTGTCCTGGGCCCAGTGCTGTTCAATATTTTCATCAATGACTTGGATGAAGGAATAGAGGGCATGCTCATCAAATTTGCAGATGACACCAAATTGGGAGGGGTTGCTAATACGCCAGAGGACAGGATCAAAATTCAAAATGACCTGGACAGATTGGAGAGCCGGGCCAAAGCTAACAAAATGAAATTCAACAGAGAGAAGTGTAAGGTCCTACACTTAGGTAGAAAAAATGGAATACAGAAATATAGGATGGGGGACACGTGGCTGGATGGCAGTACGTGTGAAAGGGATCTAGGAGTCTTAATAGACCACAAGCTGAACATGAATCAGCAATGTGATGAGGCAGCCAAGAAAGCCAATGCAATTCTCAGCTGCATCAATAGGAGTATGGTGTCTAGAGCGAGGGAGGTACTGGTACCACTCTACTCTGCTTTGGTTAGACCTCATCTTGAATCCTGTGTCCAGTTCTGGGCACCCCAATTCAAGAAGGACATGGTCAAGCTGGAGCAGGTCCAGAGGAGGGCGACCAAAATGGTGAAGGGCCTGGAAGCCAAGCCCTATGAGGATAGACTTAGAGAGCTGGGTATGTTCAGTCTGCAGAAGAGAGGGTTAAGAGGGGACATGATAGCTATGTTTTTAATATTTGAAGGGATGCCATGTAGAGGAGGGAGAGGGCTTGTTTTCTGCTGCTCCAGAGACCAGGACAAGGAGCAATGGATTCAAGCTGCAGGAAAGGAGATTCCACCTGAACCTCAGGAAGAACTTCCTGACAGTCAGGGCTGTCCGGCAGTGGAATCTGCTGCCTCGGAGTGTGGTGGAGTCTCCTTCTTTGGAGGTTTTTAAGCAGAGGCTGGATGGCCATCTGTCGGGAGTGCTTTGAGGGTGTTCCTGCATGGCAGGGGGTTGGACCGGATGGCCTGTGTGGTCTCTTCCAACGCTACATTTCTATGATTCTATGATTCTATGAAGTCCTGTGACCCATTAAAAAGGCTTCCAAGAGCAGAAATTCACTCCTTTTTTTTTCCCCCAGAAAAAAATGGCAACCTGTAGTTTCTGGCTAGATCAAGGCAGCCCCAGGGCCATGCTTCAACCACTCACGGTTTAGCTGATACTTGAATCAATCCATTAAACCTGCAGTGAATTGAACTATGAACTCTACTTTTAATTGATGACAAAAAGAATTAAACATATTATTCCTTCTTTTGCAGAGCATTATGGCACTGATGCTTTTCTGTCTCTGGGGATGAAAAAGAAGAAAAGTTAAAGATGCCCTTTGCTTCAGACTTTTTTTCTTTATTAAACTGTAAGTTTCCATAACTCTTTTTAATACGGAAAAAGAATGATATTTTTCTTGAGATTCCTGCACCATGCCAATTAATTGATCTTACTCATTCAGCTGGACTCGCCACTTCAGATGACACCTCAAATAGATGCGGCGGCCAGGAGTGCCTGTTATCAGCTTCGGCTGATACACCAGCGGCGCCCCTTTCTGGAACTGGAGCACCTAAAAACAGTGGTGCATGCGCTGGTAACTTCGCGGCTCGACTTCTGCAATGCGCTCTACATAGGGCTACCCTTGTGCTTAGTCCGGAAACTTCAATTAGTTCAGAATATGGCAGCCAGGTTGGTCACCGGTAGACCTAAAACTGACCATATAACACCAATTTTAAAATCTCTTCATTGGCTGCCTATTAGTTTCCGGGCACAGTACAAGGTGTTGGTTATTACCTTTAAAGCCCTTCATGGCTTGGGGCCAGCCTACCTGCGGGATCGCCTTCTTCTATATAATCCGCCCCGCACACTAAGGTCCTCTGGGAGGAGTTTACTGCAGCCAGTTAGAACTAGGTTGGCTGCAGTTACCCAGAGGACCTTTTCTTCTATCGCTCCCAAGTTATGGAATGGCCTGCCGGAGGAGACCCAGCATATTACCAGTCTGAACTGCTTTAAAAAAGTGGTCAGGACTGATCTCTTCCGACAGGCCTTCCAAGACTAGCATTTCCATCGCCTCCCATCAATTGTCTTCTTGTTTTGTTAATAGTCAACTGATTGACTGTTAATTGTTCTGTGTTTTAAGAGGTTGGTTTAGGTGGGTTGGTGGATGGTGAGGACTGGGTATGTTTTTAATCTCTTTTAATGTATTTAATGTATTTTATGTTGTTCGCCGCCTCGATCCTTGTGCAGAGGCAGGATAGAAATAAATTTTATTATTATTATTATTAATGAGTTATTCTCATTAATTGATAGTTCTGATATGATGCAGGATACAAGACTGCTGGGTAAAAGTCTTGAGCTGGTGCAGCAAGCCCCACGCAGCCTTAAAAAACATTAAAAACGATAACCTCATCTAGATGTACTTTTCTATTCATCTATAGAATTTCTCAATTATGTCTGACTAATTTTGCACAAAGTCATTATTTGAAGCAATTTGTCTGAAGTATGAGAGGCAACACCTTCACCTTTCCTGGAAGGTGGGTGGGGAAAATGTCATAATCGCCTTTGCTTCAGCATGAGTTATTAAGCGGTCACAGGAGTTCAAAAGAAGTGGGAAACGAGCAGGTAAGTCATTACATGCACCAAAAGAGTGGGGGAGAGCAACAGCAGCAAAAGACTTCTTCTGTACTATCACAAAATGAATTAATTACAGATAAGATCAGACGTGGGTGGCTTTTTTCCTTTAATGTTCTTTTTTTCCCCCAGAGATGATAATGACAGCATACAGGCTGTAGAAAGGCAGGCGTGGTGTCTGTGTGTGTGTGTGTGTGTGTGTGTGTATTATTAATGTTGGCTGTAATACAGTGGAAAGATGTTAGCTGTGAGAGCATCAAAAGGCTTAGGAAAAAGGCTCTGGGACATACATAAATGGTTTTATTTTATTAGAAAGAGGGAGCTCATTCATCCATAGCCTCACTTTGATGGAATGATTTCCAAAGCTGTAATTAAAGAAAAAATCTCCATTCAGCAATTACCCTCAATGCAATCAGCAGCTATGACAAGTGGCTCTTAGTTCCTCAGGATCTAGGTGAATTCCCCGGCTTTGCGGTTGTAATCCCTTCTGGAGGTTTCTATGAATCTTCAAGAGATGCTAACCATGACCATGGCAAGCATGTGACTCATCTTTCTGGTGACAAAATAAAAGGACTCCCAAGCCCTATCTCATTGGCTTTCTTCTCTGTCTTATGCCATACTAATATTCCTCTGACAACAAACATTTTCAAAATAATAGTCCTCTGTACTTAAGACTAATCAGAGCGGGCGCCATCCAACTTGCGAAGGTAGCAATTTTCCTTCATTAAAGCCAAATAAGGAGAGAGAACTTTGGTATTCCTTAGGGCAAATTACAAGGTGTTAATAATAACAATATAATGGCAGCAATTTTCTAGCTTTGCCCAAACCTATCATCTCCCTTGAACGCCTTATTGGATTGTCTGTGAGTTTACATAAAGTAAAGTATTAGTCACACACACACACACACACACACACACACTTTTAATTTTTACATCATGTCTCCCTTCGGTGTTTGCAATGATGCGGTAATTGTTCTCTCTTTGACGAGAAACCTCTTTGCCAGCAAGTTGCAACATGATCAGTCAAAAAAAGCCTTGTTTCTTACTAGCTGACGTGAATGCTGTATACTGGAAACAGATTAAACATCCACCCCAGTGAACCAGGGCAAACCGTGAGCGCAAAAGGCTGGGATGGAATTTCTGCTACCACTCCTACCTGCAGAATGAATTAGCTTAAGTGATTACTGCTGAACTTGAGACAAAAAAACAAATGTGCCAATTATCCTCGTATCCATCTCCTAATTGCTTGTTGAAATCCTACTAGGACACCATGATCGAATGCCACATGTTGCTAGAACAATGATTCATTAACTGAACTCTCTCTCTCTCCCTCTCTCTCTTTTAATCTTCAGTGCAGTCAAGTGCACTGACACTCCAAGAGATACTTGAGACCTGGAGAAGAGGGTTTGGTTTTGTTACATTTATTTACTCCCAGTTATGAAACTCTTCTACAAGTCATTCCTTGCTGTTTGTAGAAGATCTGCTGTGTAATAGGTTTGGAGAGATGATAGGCATCACATTTTAGGAAATGACATTGTAAGTGAAGTGAGCATTACCGATGCAGCCAGAAGTGGAGAGAGATTAGATTGCGGAGAGATGCTGTTCTTGAGGAGTCCTTGCAACCAAAACTCCTATTGTGTAGTCATTGCCCTGCCTCACTGCTAGGTCCAGCCTAAGACCTTTTGCTGTCTGCGCAATAAAGTCCCCACCTCCATAATCCTGGCCAAATCAAATTCCAAATCCCAGACCCAAGGTCTGCCCGATTAAAATGATACGCAGTGTAGAAAATCCCACAAACATTTCTCCCCGTCCCCAGCAGTAAAATATAGTATGAACAAACTAAATAAATCACAATTTGTTGTCTTTTGAGGATATCCCAATCTTCTGTCCGAGGCAGCAGTCTCACTCTCTGCTAGCTTTGGGCCAATTATTCATTGTGATCAATTTGTAATGAGCCCAAGTTCCAAAGCCTTTAAAGCAAACCATGATGTATTTTAAGAGCAAGTAATTTTCTGGCATTGAATCTGGCCACCAGTATGGATTCATATTCCTATATGCAAATAGCTTTGTCACTGATGGTTCCATTGAGTAGTTCTCTTGCCTTCACTAACTGCTGTTACTTTGGACTCAAAGTAACCACTACTGACAGCACAGTAGCTATAACCATTAAAATTAGTTGTACCTAAAGATGTTTGTTTGTTTATTTTTTTTCTGGTTTGACAAATGTGTTTGGAACTGGTCAAAATAGCTATCTGTACTCACCCCTATTTCCTAACTGCTATAATAAGAAACTCTGCAATATATTATTGGGTAGTTCTGGGAAGGATATAACTTGTACTTAAGGGGGAAAATAATTATTAAATGGGTGATTCATGTGAAATATAATGGGAGAATAACCCGTTGTGTTGTTTGATACCACTATTATGCAGTAAATTGGGCCACACCCTGGGCAGCATTGTACATCATAGTACAATTAGAAAAAGAAAAACAAAAAGAAAGAAAAAAAGAGAAAAGAAAAGAAGCACTTGTTGAGAGAGAGAAGCTGATAATTATTGAGTCATGGGTTCTGATGAGTGTGGAGAGTAGGAATCTGACCCATTCTTTAGGGCATGGGTGGGGAACTGTCAGGGGATAAAGGGTAACATTGGTCCCCAAGAGCAGTGCTATTCAACCTGATGGTCCCTGGACTGGTGCCAGTCCGCAAGCCATTGGCTGCTGATCCCTGATTAGATTCTAAGAAAGAAAGAAACAATTGAAGCTAATGGTGGTCCCTGGGACATTGTGAAAAACATTACTGGTGGAGAACTGTAACTCCTCCCCACCCCACACACACTGCAACTCTTGAAATTTATTTATGTATTTATTTATGAAATTTGGTTTAGCTCCCAGTTATTCCTTTTAGGAGGCATGGAGGACAATTACACTTGGCTATGTCACTTCCTGGGCTATTTAGGCCCAAGAGAAGCCTTTTTCCCTCCCAAGAACAGGAAGTGACCAGGAAGATGACTTTCAGATCATTTCCTGTTGAAACAAAGCCTATTTTAGAGCCGGGGGAAAATGTGGCATGATTGTCTCCACATGCATAGGAGGTGTTTGTGATCACTTCTAAATAAAAAGTTTTTTTTAAAAATATTTTTTAAATAAATGAGGAACATGGGGGCCACAATAACAGTCCTATTGAATGGCATGCAACCCACAGGCTGCACACACATACCCCATGCTCTAGGTGTATACTTTGGACTCAGATAAATCACACAATTTGAACTAAACCAGGCTGGTTCATACAGATTTGGGAGATGTCTAAATTGAAGTAAGACACATATGAAGTACATCAAATCCAAATCTTTGCACTCCTGGAGATTTATTAGTGCTTTGGATTCAAATGAACAGAGAAACACAGGACCCATTCATACTACACAATTACTGTGCTATGTTCCACATTAACTGCCTAGGCAACTGCTATGGACACCCTTCAGCATTTCACAATTGCAAACTAGGACACATGTGGCCAAGCAAAATCAGCACATGGTCAAGATGACAAACATTATTAATGAGAAAGAAAACACAAGATAGGAAAGGCTGAAGCAGTTCACTTTTTACTGTGTCTACCAGGAAGGGCAAGACTCTGCCCCCACCTCTTCACTCCCCTCCACTGAATTAATTGATTACATACAAACTAATTTTGCACTTTGAACTCAGTTTGCAGCAATTGAAATAAGCCAAGGACAAAGGGGAACGTGGGAGGGGAAGAGAGAAACTGGGACATTTTAAAAGCAACTGAAGAGTAAGATAGAGGACTAATCCCAGCTGTCCCTGTGAAGTCAGGACAGTCAGAGGTTATTATGAGTTTTATGAGGCTCTGGAACTTTCTGGTTGAGAATTATAAATAATTCTCCCTAGATGGCAAATCCCAGGATTCACTAGCTAAGGCAGTTCAAGTGGAATCATAGTACTACAATTTGGTAGTGTGACAAGGAACCGAAAGAAAGTGATAAGGAGCAAACAGCATTTTCCTGCTGATGGGAGAAGACAATTCTCCCCGGTTCCATGTGGTCCTCCTGTGCCATCAGGATCTGCTCTGAAGGCCAGAAGATGGAATAGAACTGGGTGCAGCACAAAGGGTGACAGGGAGGAGGGATGAAAGTCGTGCCACGGCTACAAATGCAATGATGGCTGCAGGCTGATGTCTCTCCAAAAGCTGGATCCTCAGAGGGAACAAACGGATGACAAAAATGAGAGTTTTGTGACTAGCAGCTCTTAAATCTAATCCTAGTGAAGCAAAATAAGTATCAGCAGTTGATATATGTATCCCCAAACTCTCCTTCTGCTAGCAGTTTTCATATTCTGGTTAAACTTTCAGATTAATTGCCTTAGGCTTTTAATGGTGTACTGTTTTGCTGATTTTTATGATCTTTCTTTTAATGAATTTTAAATGGTTTTAACTCTATAGATTGATGGTTTTAAAATTTCAATTTTAATTATATATTGTTATATATTACCAGCAATATATATGTACATGTGCATGTATGTGTACATGTATATTTACAGGTATACTTCTGTTAGATGTGTTCATGGGCATTAATTCCTTAACGGAATATTTGGTACCAGAAACAGAAATAACACGGGAAGAGTAGGGATAGGTTCCTACACCACAAAAAAGCAGACCAGATTAATATGCTACTGCAAACTTTTCATCCAAGACTCACAATATTCACATGCAAAATGAAACAGAGGTCAGATAAGCTTTGTATACATACACAAAAACATTCTCAACCTTCTACAGAGTACTTGAAGGCATCTTCCAAAATGCATCCAGGAATTATTTTTCTTTCCATCAGCTTCCACTTTTCATATGATTTCCTTTTGGTGACCAAACTTCCCAATCTATGCTTTTGTAACACGTGGAATAGAGGAGCTGCTGGGGTAGGCTTATTTGTTCTCTCTTTTTCTGTTTCTGTGTATGCTTACACGTGCTTACTAAGGGATTTTGAAGGCAGCTGCCTTTTACCTTACCTGTTGTAGGCAGACACACACAGCTAGAGAAGGATTGGCTAAAGCAGGATTCCATTCTTTCCCAGCTCAAGCATTAGTGCATTCTTTACTGCAGATACACTGCTACAATCTGACTGTGGCCCTTTCCGCACCAGGCAATAAGAACTGGGAGGTGCGTCCTCTCACGGTGGTCGTCTGCACCTTGAAGCGGACTAGGAGTGGACTACTTACCAGAGATCCGCACCTCAGTCCGCTCCAAAACGACCCCAAGTGGTCCTCCAGCGTGTTTTCTAAAGACCGCAAAAAACTTGTCTTTATTTTCCCGGAACACGCCATTGCTCCCTTGTGCAGATTCGCAGGCTCACACCAATGTGAGCCTGTGATCTGCAGAGGGCGGGCTTTAGGCACGGCAAGCTTCAGTGGTCGGTCGGGACCCACGACCAACCGGAAACCGCCATTTTGGAAGCTGGAAGCCGCCATTTTGGAAGCCGGAAGCCACTATTTTGGAAGCTGGAGCAGTACAGATCTACAGACCTCGCACTGCTCTGATTTGCCCTGGACCAAGAAGGAGCCCTGCGGAAGGGTTTCAGGGACAGTCCGCGTTGCTTCGGACCCCAGAAGAAGCGGTAGGTAATGACACGGAGCGATTCCCTCGCCTCGTGCGGAAAGGGCCTGTGTTTCTTCAGCCCTTCTTCCACATTCTCCCAATGCTAATGCTAGACAAGCTAAAACATGTCTTATGAGGAGGGCAACCAAAATGGTGAAGCGTCTAGAAGCCATGCCCTATGAGACTGCTCTAAAGACCAGGACAAGGAGCAATGGATTCAAGCTGCAGGAAAGGAGATTCCACCTGAACCTCAGGCAGAACTTCCTGATGGTCAGAGCTGTTCAGCAGTGGAATATGCTGCCTTGGAGTGTGATGGTGTCTCCTTCTTTGCAGGTTTTTAAGCAGAGACTGGATGGCCATGTATTGGGAATGCTTTGATGGGTGTTCCTGCATGGCAGGGGGTTGGACTAGATGGCCTCTGTGGTCTTTTCCTGCTCTATGATTCTTTGAGGAGTGTCATAGGGAGCTGGGAATGTTTAGCCTAGAGAAGATAAGGTTAAGAGGGGATATGATAGCTATGTTTAAATATTTGAAAGGATGTCATATCTAAGAGGGAACAGACTTGTTTTCTGCTCCTCCAGAGACTAGGACAAGGAGCAATGGATTCAAACTACAGAAAAAAAGATTCCACCAAAACCTCAGGAAGAACTTCCTGATGGTCAGAGCTGTTTGGCAGTAGAATATGCTGCCTCAGAATGTGGTGGAATCTCCTTCTTTGGAGGTTTTTAAACAGAGGCTGGATGGCCATCTGTTGAGAGTGCTTTAATGTGTGTTCCTGCATAGCAGGGGGTTGGACTGGATGGCCCCTGTGGTCTCTTCCAAATCCATGTTTCTATAATTCTATGATAATGCTGCTGAAAGAAAAACCCCTCCCAACTGGATAAAGGACAAGGAGAAAAGGGAGACTCAGCAGGTGTAAAAAAAGTCTTTTAAAAAAGAAGCTTCCTTGTCCCTTTGTTAACTGGGATATACCTGTTTTCGTATTAATAATTTGTAAGCTACTTTGAATTTCATTATTGTGGAAAAGGTGGGATATAAATGAATAAATTAGTAATAGCAGTCCATTTCTTTCTTAAAATAAAAGTTTTAAAAGTGCATACAACATAAAACCTCTGCAACTATTTGTCTGAAGCCTGGTAGGAATAATTCCCCAAGGGACTACTGTGATTTCAAAATTTATCCAGTTCCTTTTGCTAATGTCCGTTGATAGCCCAGAAAGTATATCAGAGTTGGATTTTTGAGTTGGGATCTGGGTTCTGACCTGTCAAATTGAGTCTGAAGCAATTCAGTCTTTTTCCAAAGCTCTAGATTGGGGTCTGAGCTGAATCATGTTGTCAATGCTCACTGTCTCTCCCCTGCTCCAGCCCTGAGGAAAATCTCTCATCTGAGTGTTCTGTTTGCTCTGGAAGGAAATCCCCCACTGGAGGAATGTTACACATTCTTTTTGACTAAATATAGTGATGACTAGTTTAATGATGTTTTTAAATGGAAGCTTCCCTTCCCAGGCTAATAGCAGCTTTAGGGTATAATTTTCTTAAGGACTGTAGTGGTGGGGGAGGGAAGGATTTCTCCCCCTACACTCAAATAAAGCAACATACCATGATTCCTATTAACTATACAGAAGTCAGAGGAAGGAGAACTAATGCAGCTGCAAGTGACATATGTGAGGAGGGATGGCAACAGGGACCCCACTTGTGCCTGCAATGGAGATTGCTCATGGGAGCAGGTGGGCGGAAACATCAGTCAGCTGCTTCCCAATTGACATGGGCATGGATCCTGACAATTGCAGTAGCTGCTTCTCAGTAAGCGTGGATTGTGGGGAGTCAGGTCAGGGATCACTGCTTACCTGTGTGACTATGCTTACCTGTGTAACATTCATAAGTGACCACATGGATTCTGGACTACTCTTTTAATATATCAAGCGTGGTACTTTTATATGTGAAGCCAAATTAATACGCAATGCATTCCTAAAGTAACACAGTGACTTTCAATCTGTAAAGAGTGCTAATATTGCATTTCCCACCATTTTTCTACAGATTTACTTTTTTAAAAAACCGGAAAAAAAAAACATTTTTCCCCCATGGCTTCAAAATTTGCAGAAGTTTTACATCTCTGGTTAAAACAAAACACAGCTAAAGCAATGCAGGGTACAAAAGTCTGTTTTAAAAGCAATTAAATAGGTAATCCTATTTAAAAACACAGATTTAAAATCTCTTTAAATGCATTGAAAATATAATAGTGAAGATAAAAGTACAAAACCCCAATTACACCACCTTCTGCAATAGGCAGATAACAGCTGAAGGCCTGCATAAACGCAAAGGGCTTTGCTATCTGGTGGGCGGGGAAACAACAGAACTTCCAGTGGGAGGGAATTCCACAGGCTAGAAGCTGCCATCAAAAAGGTTCTTTCCCATGTCTACACCCAACTTACCTGTGAAGGTAGTGACACTGGGAGAATCCTGAGGATTTTAAAACTCAGGCAGGTTTGTATAGGGAAATGTGGTCTTTCAGATAATACACACCTAAGCAGTATAAGACTTTATTAGAGATCATGGGTCTGCATTTTAACTATAAACAGACTAGTAAGCAATGTCAGTTTTCTAATACAGGAAAAATATGTTCCCTATAACCAATCCTGATCCCACTGGAATATCCAAACAATTTCCAAAGGTGATCACCCATATAGTGATGCTGTCCTGCATGGTAATGGTGCATTTAAGTCTTGAGTAAACTTCAAACTCTAAAACCCCAAGTTAGTCCACTAAAAGAATGTGGAAATGAGATTGATTACCAAGTGATGTCGGCATCATTCTGTACATCAAAAGAGATATCTCGAATAAATGAGAAACCTCAGCAGAGGTACATACTTCCACTGAGTCAGTTTGGATGACAATTCCCTGAACTCCAAATTAATTTGGTACTAAGGGTGTACTATCATCCTCCCAACCTAAGTACTCAGATCTTGAAGTGGCGAATGAAATCAGGGAAGTATGCAGAGGCAAAAAAGACTGCAGTCATGGGTGGCTTCAATTACCCTCAGATTGACTAAATACACTGAGTTTCTAGGACTTCGAGTATTATCCTGTCAGAGCTCACTGATGAATAGTTTCAGCATGCCAATATATTCTGTGTTCATAACAGTTATTTCCCAAGATTTGATTATAAATGTACAACATACATTGGTTAAGATAAAATGATAAGGTGAGATCATTAGGGGGGAAAGACTGCAGTAAGGAGTGGACATCAGTGACAGAATTTTGGTATTATTATTTTTTTTAATCTGAGATGCACATTCTCTTGGACAGAACTAGAGATGTAAACATTTCCAAAAATGATAAAGCTGGAGGGGATAGAGAGATTACCAATTTTTTGTGGGGGGATGGAAATTTTCAAAAAATAACAAAAATGCAATATTAGCATCCTTTAGAGATTGAAAATCACTTTGTTACTTTAAAACCATAAAATGTATTATATGCATAAGGTGATATAATTATACAATTTTGTTTGGCACAAAGCTATCTTGTTTGGTGTATTACAAAGAAAGTTCAGTCAGTCATGAATTAGTTACAAACTTGATTTCCTTTTCAAATATTTTATTTTTTCTTGCAAACAAAAAGCTACAGTGTCCTGAATTGTAAGAAAACACATTGGCTTTGCCATTTTAATAGGAGCAGGCAAAAAAACTTATAAAAACAGGGGGAAAAAACCCCACAACATTAGTAAAACAAAATTATTTTGCCTCCTGGATTTTCCTAAAGTATCAAGCAATTTTCTTTCTTTTTTTTTATTTTGAATTTTTCCAATTTTTCTGAGGGAAAAAAAGCTTCAGGAAAAAAAACTTCAGGAAAAAATTAGGGAGGGCAACATTTCTTTCTGAATTTTTCAAAAATTTTCCCCCAAGCGTTCATATCTTTAGACAAGACCACTGTTCCATATGATCCAACATCCTGCTTCCCACAAGGACCAAGCAGATGCCTCTGAGAAGGCCCACAAGTGGGGTATGAAGGCAATAGCTCTCCCCACTGTTACTTCCCCAGTAATAGGTATTTCATCTGCATCAGTGTGTCCTGTAGCGATGAATCTTCCACACAGCCATCCTGATTAAGAGATCTGCCCTCTATGAATTTGTCATTCATATCCTAACAGAAACGAATCACCACCATGTTCCCTTTCACTCACTTCATGCTGCCACACCTTGCCTCAGGCTCACACGCACCATTTGATTCTTTGATGGACCTTGACCTGGGAAAATAAACCAGTTTAAATCATCCACATACTCCTGACTTAATTGTACGAGTGTCATGCTATTTAAGTCGCAGTTCCTTTCTCATGGAGGTGACCAGGGCCATAGCTTTTTGTCCAGGGGAAAAAAAAAATCCCAGCTTCCATGCCTGGTTCTAATTAAAAGAGGGGGGAAAACCCTCTTCACTGTACACCCAAGTCCACCTAATCCACCCTGTTGATTTTCACAGGCATGAGCTTTCAACATTGCATTAATAAACTATTTTCATAGATTTGTGTTCCATAACCCTCCTTGCCCCAGAGATTTTCAGGGATGTGAGCTTCAAGTGTCACATCAAGGAAAGATGGGCATCTCACTCTAGCCTGGCCATCAGTTTATTTATGAGGGAGGAGGCCACGAGTTCAACCCTTGTATTCGTAACAGGGCTAAGCAAACAGTTCCGATCATATTCTAAGCCATTCTAAATAGACTTGAAGAGCTGGTAGTCCTATTCTCGACCATTACCAGAGTTCATGTTTGGGTTGTGATTTGACTCTATTCCCCAATGTCATCCCCCACCCCACTTGCTTTTCAGGAGCTTGTTTTCGAGGATTTATGAAATGTGAGATGACAAAATGGTGCACTAATGTTGTGGTGATTGGGCGTCATCTCCACCTCCCCACTTTCCCCAAAAATAAAGTTCCCTGCAAAGATTATTGATTGGGGCTTCAAAGCTAGGCTTATTTATTTCCCCCCAGGAATAGCTGGGGCAGCAGTTGGGTTGTATATGTACAGGACGCATCAGCAAAGGTTTGTCAGTGAAAGGTAGGATGGGACATCAATCTGAACTGATAAACCTGCTAGTCTGTTTGAGGGGAAACAAAGCAAATGAGAAACATATGCTGCCCTTGGAATTTTAGCTCTTTAAGTCAAGGATAAGAACTAGCACACAGGAGTCCTATCGGTGCTTGTTTCTACCCCTGCAGAAAGATTCTATAAAATATTATAAGCAAATAAGTCACTATTTGAAACGTATCAGCACTAACAACTTGGGCTAACTTTATGACTCTTTAAGTCTTCCAAAAGCTTGCCCAGGATATACTAAGTATATTAATCAGTACGTTTCCCTACACTAATGATCATGATGTATTTTTTTTTGTTAGTTCTTTTATCCCCTGGCCCCCCTTTTTAAAAGAAATAAAATTAGAACTTCAGTCAGCATATAGACTTCACTGCCCCATAGTTATGAACAGTTTAAAAGTCCTCTCATTTGATATATGAGGATGTGCCTATCAACAGCCATTCGGCATCTCAGCTAAATGAACCTATTGTATTCAGGTATCCTAAAGGTGTCAGACTGGTCTCTGTTGACCAAAGAATGCTGGTCACTAAGATAGGCACCCAAATCATAAACTTCCCAAGCTGAGGACTTCCCAGGGGCTTCGAAAAATCTGGTCGCTGTTCAAAATCAAATAAGTGAGATCACAGCAAAGGGTGGAACTTGGTATGACCTAGCAAGGACATTCTTGTCAAATATAGCGTTCACGAGATGTCCAAAACTGATGGTTGAGGATGATGAAGAAGTCAGGGCAGAAAAGCTAGGAAGGTTAATCTTTTGAAAGAATACAACCCCATTATGTATTGTAACATTTTTAAAAAGTAATGTGCTCTTATTTATTATGTTTTAAAAAATAACTCATTGCATGGCTTGTTACATTGTGTGCAACTTTTGTTCCTTTTCTAAAAAATGAGATTAATAAGTAAGTAGCAAAAAGCTTGAAAAATACCTGTTTAAATGCCTCCCCTAATGCCCAAAATATTTTTCAAAAGTAACCATAACAGTTATTGTTATTTGTTATACAAGGAAAGTGACTTTGTTCCCTCTCATACATTTTACACTTGTTACTCAAATTGTTACAGGTAACTGTGTTCCTTTACAACTTGTGTCCAAGCTCTGTGGGCAGAAATACTAAAAATAGCATCCAAAGAACAGAGCATACAAATTGATTAAACTCTTTGGACTTTGCATGCCCATGAAGAATAAAGGGATGAGATGCAAGTGGTGGAGTAATAAGGGCCAAAGTTTGTAACTATTTACACTGCAAACACATGAATGGTGCCTTCCTTTGTATGGAATACGGGTCAGGCAGAATATCCTTCCCACTTCCTCCCTTCTCCTCCTAAATATGTGACCCCCCACCCAGCCTTGATGATGAGCCCTATGCTTAAGTTGCTGCTAGGGCCACAGTGTCTACAGGGCAGGGGGTCCACTCTAGAGTTTAGTACAAAATGCCGAATCCTAATCCCAGAATAGATTCAGTGCCTAGGATAGCTCCTTTAAAGTCCATACAAAAGGCTAGAATGGATTCACTGGCTGATTGGCATTGAATCCACAAGCTATCACCTAGATTTTCTGACCAGCTGGCCATCTTCTCAAAAGGAAGACCTTCCCAGTTGCACTCCCTCCAAGGCTCTAAAGAGGAACAAAGCCTGAGTAGACCCCAAAGCTGTTTCCTTCTGAACACCTCAGCCCCAGACAACCTGAGGTGCCCGTTTGAGAATCCACCCTTCACTGTCATATAGGTGTTCATGAAAAGAATCTTGTTTCCCCTTTTTTGACAGGGAGGTATTACCCTATCTCACATGACCAGCTATTAAATGGATAACGACCCTTACACAAATGCTCCATACTCAATATAGGAGAAGGGGAATGAAAACTGTCAAAGGGATGGGGCAATTGGTCTGTGAAAGAATACATTAGTTCAGGATTTTTAGTTGAGGGGAAAAGACAACTTAGGAAATAGTAGAGCCATACAAAATTATCCTTCATGTGGTGAAAGGGAATAGGAAGAAGTTTTCCTCCATCTCTCATAATATCAGAGTCACTAGACAGTGGGAAATTCAGGACAGATAAAAGAAATTAAGGTCTTCCTACAGTGTGTGGCTAAAGTGCAGCATTTGCTAGCTTATGGTGTCTTGCTGGCCACCAACATGGAGAGCTTCCGAAGATACTGAGGAAAAATCATGGAGGATAAAGCTATCCATGACTACTAGTGACTAGAAGACTGCCTCCAGAATCAGAAGCAGCATGGGACAAACAGCAGGATACTATTGCCTTCATGTTGTATTTATTGGCTTCTCATAGGTATCTTGTTGACTTCCATGGGAAACATACTTCTGGATCATATCTAACAGGAGTCATTTGTGTTCATAAACATGAAACAATGCCATATTTAATCACCACTAGATTACCAAGGGATATCCTCAAAACTGCTTATCAAACTGTTCATCATATTTCCAATGGTGTCTTCTTCACACACCATCTCTGGAATCATGTCTACCAAAAGATTGCTACCTTAAAGACAAATTTATGATGGCATGACAGCATGTGTATTTTGAGTGTAGAACTTGGACCTGGGAGATTCTAGTTCTAGTCTAGTTATGAAACTCACTGGTTGACCTTGGTCCAGTCACTCTCTGACCAAAGTCTTTCACAGGGCTGTTGTAAGGACAAAGGAGGGAGCAGGACAAAGAAAGAGAGGCACATAGAACACCTTGAGCTCCTTGAAAGGAAAGGGGGATATAAATGTAACTCATACATGAAATTAATACAGGCACTTTTGTGGACATAGCGTAGAGTCTGCTAAAGGCCATTAAAACCTATACAGCAATACATCTGTTAGACTCTAAAGTGCTTCAAGACTCTTCATCATTTTGTTGCCTAGATAACCCTCTTTCTAACAGAGAAAAAAAATCAAAGCTTATTGATAGTTAGTGCATACCTTACATAATATGAAAAGGTAATAGCTTTTGGAAAATTCTAGCATTCTCTCCCTCCCTCTTGTTCTAGGACAAATGGATACAGTTAATTTTCCTTTGACTGTAAAAGCCCTTCCTGGCCTCGCAGCTAAAGTCTCAGCTGTTGTTCTGTATTATTTTAAAATAATTGGCTATAGTATCCAGACCATGTGACCCAGGATACTTTCTGGTGTCAGTTACTGGTCATACTTAGAAGGCCATGCCTGTCTCTCTCACTCTTTCTCCCTCCCTTTAGCAATCTTGCTTCTAACAACTTCTTTCTCTATGCTAACCTCTTCACCAAGAAGTTGTTGAGTTTAAAATGAAGATACTATATTCCCAAGTCCTTTTATTAGTTAGTTAGGATCTAGTTTCTCTAATAGATATGCAATTATAAAGTCTATTAATAATTTTTTAAAATTTGGAATCTAAAGCCGTGCACCTTGTTTTTACTTCCAAGTCAGCCTCCAGTTCAGGAAAGACACACAGAGACTGAGACATGCTTCTTCTGCAACTCTTCTAAAAGAAAGCTAATTCCTTACAGCTTTAGACTTCAAAGAGTTCCCCAAAAAGCTAACACTCAGCAATAGCTAATCTAAATTAACTGCTGGTAGACCAAACAATGCAGAAGAGCAACTGGAAGTACATAATGCATGATTACATTCAGTTTCTTGTAGTTGGTAGATTGAGCTGAAGACACATCTAATCCCCCATTCTGTTTTCAGCAGTTGATAGTCAGATGCCCCTGAAAATCTTGAAGCTGACCATAAAGGGAACAGCCTCTCCCTAAGATATTTGTGGTCACTGCCATATTGCTTCATTATATGGAAGTTCCTCAGAATAAATATTATAGTTAACACACCAGTTCCTCAGGATAAATATTAATGTAATTACTGTTAATATAAATATTAAGTTCTACCACTGAGTACTTTCTCTGTACTTCAGAGAAAATCTGTATTCATGTGAGTTCAAAAAAATAAAAATAAAAACACTGACCCTATTCTCGATTTACTTTTATACCAAACTGTGGATTCTTTAAAGGATTTGTCCTGAGTGTTTACCTTTGATTGTGCCACAGCTATAAAACATTCTCCAGTTCTTTCCCATTCTACTATTCTTTTTAATGGTAAAGAATGAATTTCAAGATATGGATGACTACATTTTTTCCTTCTGTTAGTCACTTAAAGGCACCTGAAACTGGCAGCAACTGATCCAACTTGCTGAATGAGCTTGTACAGTTCTCATCAGGGCATTGTACTTCCTCAGTTGTTACACTCCAACTGTTTGTTTCAAAACACCCCTCAGGACAATCATGTTCTACACATACATGTTCAGCTAAATAGGAAGCCTACTACTTCAAAGAGAGATTTGCATCAGCCCAGCATTGGGTTCTCTTCTGTTTCCACCCTGACTTCAGCTGCAGTCCCCCCTGCTGTTTGAAACAGAAACCTCAATTAAGACCTTTTTTAAATTGCTCTTTTAATTAACCTTCCCTTAGTAGATCTTTCATCCAGCATTTTCCTTCCCCAGTTTTTCTTTATTCCTTCTTTCTGGCTTTTACTTTCTTTTATCAGATTGTAAACAGCTATCAGAGGATGACAGTTTCTTCTCCTGCGGTGGCAATCCTGCAGGGTGTGTGCAACAGTGCAACAAATCAAGAGTATGAAACAATATGTTGATGAACAGTCCTTGCTAAGAAATAGAGCATAGCACAGAACAAATGATGACGCTGAAATTTAAAATTAGGCTGGTTTATAAATCCAAGCTAGTAGGTTCAGACATATAAATCCTGACTTGCATCCAGCAGATTTTACTATTCTCATAATTCAAATCAAGATTGACTAGAAATTAATCTGTATTTTTATGTGTGCTTATACTGTACGGCTAAACATTAAAAATTTACTGTTGCATGCTTATTGTCAACAAAGCTTATGTGATAACAGCCTATAAGAATAAACATGTGTTACAATGCATTCTGTTGTTCAATAGCCACAGGAAAGAACAACACGCCACATATACCACACCCCCATGATTCACATGCACAAGATTTAGAAAGGAGTCCAAAGACTCAGAACAACAGAGAAATAGAACAACAAACAAGTTATGAGTAATGATGGGTCCATTTCATTCATCACTGCACAGAACTGTCCTTGTTTCTCCTAAAAATCCACTTTTCTAAGGATCAATCCAGGGCTAGCCCAAGGAGAACAAGCCATGAATGGCATGTTCACAGTCAGCATGCCTGTGAAACTGAGGAAAGTGGAGAAGTTTTAACATTACAGATTCCCTAGCTCTTCATATTGTTTTTGTAAATACGCTACATGATGAATCTTGAAGCCCTCAAGATGTGATTGGCCTCTAACTCCTAGCAGCCATAGCCAGCCTGGCCAGTGGTGAGAGATGCCAGGAGTTGCAGCCTAACCACATTTTGGGGGCTGTATGATTCCCCACCGTTGCTCTAGATGAATCTGTTCATCAGGAATATGTTAGTATGTCATTATACATTGCTTTAACTAGACAGATCTAGCTGTTTTGGGTCCCATTTTTGGGAAAAGGGCAGGATATAAACCCAATTATAGTGGAGAGAGAAAGAGAGAGAGATTTTCTACAAATGTAAAACTAAATTACTGTTATTGATTTGTACATCAGCAAGTGAGGGACTCCTGTTTCTTTGCCTCCTCTCTATCCCCTTAATGCAGGAGGGGAGGGAGAAATCAGAGATCTATTCCACCCAATATGTGGTCCATCCATGTGCATGCAGGTCACCTTTAGACATTAACTGTTTACACAACAGTCCAATGACTGCATTTTAATTATATTTTCAATGTAAAAGAAATAACAAAACCAGTCTTTTTGCCATTTCCTGAGCAATTAGTTCTTTTGGTTTTGCAGTCAGCAGGACATCCATTGATTCACCCAATGAGCAACAAAGTCATCCATCTTACACTGGGATGAGGTACCGATGGTGCAGCTGACATACAAAACAAAGTTATTCATTCTCAGAAAAGACATACAGGAGATGATTCATCCCCTAAATTTCCACTATGTACAAGAGATCATTTTTAGGATCTCTGGATTTTTTTCCACACATAATCAATTATGGTGAGATTCTCAAGGATTTTTGTCCCTCATCAAACTACAAACGCCAGGATTCCATAGGATGTTGCCATAGCAATTAAGGAAAAATCATAGTGCTATAACTGTGTAGTGTGAAAGGGCGCTAAGGGTTTTTAATTTGGTTAGAGGCACCAGAGGAGCTGTCTGGCTAAGAACTCTAGAAACCCCTCCCTAAACTACAAATCTCATCAATGGCACTGTTTTTCTGTATTGGTGGGATTGCATGCTCCTTTGAGGTAAGAGGCTATGCTGATGGTAGCAGTGCTCCTAGTAAGGTCTCCCATGTCAGACAGGCTTTTGCTGTTGGAGCCAAACTAAACAGGCCAAACAGCTACTGGGCAGCAGCAGTAGTGGGGCTAACACTGGCAGAAGATCTCTCTGAGACAAAGGCAGTGGCACCATAGCTAATGCTTGTTAGTACGGTGCAGACAGAGGCACAGTAAACCCGTTTTCAATGTCTTTTACCACAAAAACTCTATGATGAGACAATCCAACATGAAGCAAGAGATAGTGCCAGGAGATGTCACTCCAGGTCAGAAGGCACTCAGCAAACTATTGGGGTATACCAGAGGGCAGCTACAAATAGTGCTGTGGCTAACAACACAATTGGACTCAAGGAGAAAGGACATTCGGTCATTGATGTGTTCAGAGATTAAAGGAAAGTTCAAAGCTGTACAGCACATATGATAAGAACTTGGATTGTGAGAAGCATGAATCGGTGGAAGCTAGACATAGTAAAAAAAATGGAGCGTATAAACATTGCAGTATTTAGACAGGAATGGGACATTTTGAATCAGATAATAACACAGTGTTTTACTCTTGAAATGAAAATCTAAGAAGAAATGGGGTGACAAAAACAAAAGCAGAACCATCTGCTATAGGGAACATGAAGGACTTAAGGAAGTTTGCTTGGGAATGACTGAGCACACACACTCTGCTTGTAAAGTCTCTCAGCTGGCTTGGTATCTTTTCCCCCTTCTGAGCTCACTTTGCAACAAGTGCACGTGCCGTCACAGGCAAGTCTCTGTAGGCAGGAAGAACTGACAGAAGTGCTCTGTTTCAATACTTGCAATACAGACAAGTTCCATTAATCTGACCAGATAATCTGCTCTTTCTCTAGGCAAGACTTGGGACTACGTGTGCGTACAAGTGACCCCAAGCAAGCCTCCACAGGTGAGGAGAACTGATAAAAGAGTGAACCCCATGTCAAATTAATAGAACTTATCCTTAATTTGAAAACACTGAAAGAAGAAATTGTCAGATAACAGGGTGTCAAAAGGCGGGGTCTTCTATATAAAAGAGAGTACAGATTCATTCAAGAAACAACCATTTGAAGATGAACCAAGAATTTTAGAAAGCGAAGTGAAAGCTGCACTCAAAGCACTTGGGAGAAATAAATCACCAGGAACAGATGATATAGAAATAGAGTGCTTCATTCTACAGAGACAGAATCTACTCTAGTTCTACCTAGAATATATTGACAAATATGGAAAACAAAAGAATGGCCAAAGATTAGAAATGCTCAATGCACTTTCCAGTCTCCAAGAAAGGGGACACTAGGATTGCAGCAACCACAGGACCATTGTATTAATTGCCCATGCAAGCAAAGTCATGCTCAAAATTCTACAACAAAGACTTTTACTATATATGGAGCAAGAAATGCCAGATGCCCAAGCTGCATCCAGGAAAGAAAGAGGCACTAGGGATCATAGTGAAATAGTTCACGATTTTCTATACCTCAGCTCTGTCATTGATCAGAATGGAGGCTGCAGTCAAGAAATCGGAAGAAGACTAGGACTTAGAAGGGCAGCTATGAAGGAACTAGACAAGATTCTTAAGTGTTAAGCTATATCACTGAATAATAGAATTAACCATCCCATCCCATCATATTTCAAATTTCTTTGTATAGTTGTGAAAGCTGGACAGTGAAGAAAGCTAATGGGAAGAAAATCAACTCATTTGAAATGTGGTGCTGGAAAAGAGTTCTATTGATATCCTGCAGTGATAGAAAGACCAATAAATGTGTCCTAGAGAAACCAAGAAGAGTAAACTAAGGCTGTCCTACTTCGGCCATATCACGGGAAGACATGACTCCCTAGAAAAGACAATCATGCTTGGTAGGCAGTAGGAAAAGAGGACGACTGCCTTACAGATGGATACGCTCGATCAAGGAAGACATGTCCCTGAATCTGCAAGACCTGAGCAGAGTGGTTCATGATAGGGTGACTTGGACATCTCTCATCCATAGTCACCATAAGTCAACTTAGTGGGCAGTTAACAACAATAAACTGTTAAAACTTAACACACTTGAGAGCTTCACAGTGTTTTAATCTACCCCTGACTGACTCAAGAAGGCAAAAATCTTTTTTACCTCTAGGTCTATTTACACTTATTTTAGAGACTGGAGAAGGGTGGGCAGGCAGCTGGAACTAAAAACCCCAGAGCCATGGACTTAATCAGCTGGCTACTGAATCTGACTTGAGTTACAGTCCTGTATGCACTTTTGTACTTCATTTAACACAATGAGATTTAACAACCGGGGGTCGTGGAAGTCTTTCCCTAAGACTGCCCTAAGTTGAAGTCAACGTGATAGCAAATAACCACAAACAACAAAAAAGTGTATGTAGGCCTGCAGTGTGTCAACAGCTAAGGGAAATGTGCTGGCTTTCACAGTCAGTCTGCCAAGCAGTAAAATAGCAGTAGTAACAGCACACAGTATAGAGGCCCACTGAGCATGAATGAGGTAATGAAGTCAGTGTAACCCACTAAAATCAAGAGTCATTTAATTACCCAACCTGGGGATGCAATAAATAATAAAACAGAGTCAACTATTTGTCTCCTTTGTAGGAATAGAGTCATCTCGCTGAAATGAATGTTCACGGTGAAATGAAAAAACAAAGTTCTCTCTCCCTCAGCTATAATCTGTGATTAGAACATTCAATCAATTAGCATTGGTGTTGTCAAAACTTGCTCCAAATAAAGGATGAGAGAGTCCGCCCCAGGGGAAATCTTAATGGCTAGCCAGTTCTGAGCCATGTGCTCCCTACTAAAGTGGGGAGCTCACGCCTGGAAGAAATTCCATGTTTTACTACAGCAGCACAAAGCAGAGGTCAGTGACAGAAGAAGAGGCCCCCTTATCTGCCCTTAGTCATCTCTGGAGCACTAATAGATGCGAGCTAATCCCCAAGAGGAAAAAACAGTTTCATGCCCGGAGCAAAAAAAAAAGTCAATTTTCACATTAGACACTCTTTCTCCTTCTTTCCTTTTAAAAACTGGCGGATTAAGGAAGGTTTTGCAACAGACAGGCTGTTTTAAACCCACAACAAGACAACCAGTGAGGCCAGAGCTAGAGACCCTATCTATGGGTTTTTGAGGCATGCCTCTTGGATTGTGGCTTCTGAGTCTTTCCTTTCTTCAAGGTAGCAATGGCTCATCTGATTGGCATCCCCTGGCCCAATCAAATGTATGAGGTACTGGGGAAAATGTGAACCGGCAAAGTTTCCCAAGATTATAGCTGGTAGTTAAATTGCATTGGGACAAAGGGTGGTGGAGCAATTAGGTGTACCAATGCCCTAATTTGGCCGCAGAGTGTTGGACAGAGATTCTCACAGTTATCTGATCAGTGATCACATCCCAAAGGTATATGTCAGCCCTTCTTGCAAGATAATTTAACATCATCAATAAAAGTTGATTGCTTTTATTTTTTTTCAACATCCTATGGAATCCTGGCGTTTTTTCAAATGACCCATATCCAATTGTTGTTGTTGGAATTTACATTTTAAAAACCACATTAGATCATATTTGCATTTTAAGTCAAAGGAAAACTACGCAGGGCAAACCTTACCGTGGAGCTTCAGGCAGGTTTTTTCCCCTTCAAAATGAAATCAGCTGAACTAGTTTAAGTTATTTTCCATTCTCTATGAGCTATTTACAGGCCCCACATAATTCAGCTGATAAACATTTCACCCAAGGCTGATGAAAACAAAAATGGAGCAGACTTCATAAAAGGTTTATTAATTTCTTCTAGGTTGACCCAATGAGTTTCTAGATGAGCTAGCTAGTTAAAGAGGAGAACTAACGCACTTTACCTTAGGAATGAAATTAACAAGACACAAAGCTATTGCAGAGCTCTTTGAGTCAGTTTCAATACTCTAGCATTTTGATATCAGATCAGGAAAATGCTAGCTTTTTGGAGGAAATGGATGAGCAGGCATTAAACTAGCGGTGAGATCTGAATGGCCCACCAGATGCTGTTGGATAGGAACTCGCAGAATTCAGCATCACTAGCTATGCCAGCTTAGAGCCACTGGGAGTTTTACCCTAGCAACACCTGAAGGGCCTCATGATTCCCACTTGTTCCATAAACCCTCTGTCCTCCATCTTGAGCTCTTGAATTTGTACCACATAGATATCAAGCACCTTAGGGCTGGTACCAACAACAGTATGGACTGAGTCAGGATTGTTGCTTCAGCAAAATTGTCAGCTGGGTGTAGTCCCAGTATAAGATCCTTTGAGCCATTCTTGACCATAAAAGACAGAGAAAACACTGCAATTATCTTTAATACTGTTGAGAGGGAAAGAAAAATAGTGCCACTTCCTGTACTGTTGTCAGCACAACAGAACTGCAAGCAAAGCAATCCTTCACTTTCCCAATCTTCTATCTCACTGCAACAGCAGAGAAGTCGTCCTGCCTCACCAATCATCCAAAACCCTGAGAACTCTGGGAAATATAATTGTCCCAAATTACTAAGCCCTTTGTAGGGACAACAGATGCCTGGGTAACTCCATGTCTAAAGGCTCCTAGCACACCCTACCTTGATCCACGAGGTCTGAAGCCCCTGGCAGAACCACTACTACTAACTGGAGAAGTGGAGAGCTAAATCCCAGAACTTCACATACACATAAGATGGACTGTCCCACTGAACAGTGCCTCTTCTCAAAGGGAAACAGCCTTTTTTTCCAGTAGCTAACATCCTATCCAGATCGGACAGAAAAATATTATGAAGCCTACATGTTTTTCCTTCCAGCTAGGGGTAAAAAACAACATACAGAGGTCACATTAATTGCCTAAAGTTACACAGAGGATGATGCTAGAGTTATGTTCCTGGCCTTACTAAACAGAGATCTTTGCTTTGTAGCTCACTGACAACATTCTACAACCTTTAACCTTCTATTGTCAAGAAGTGTTAGTTTGCTTAAACGGCAGTGTTGTCGTGACTCTGTTCCCCCCCATGTGAATATAATTGCTTACATTACTAACTGACTAACTTTTCCTGTTTCAGTGCAGCTTGTGGTTTGGATTCAGCGACCTTCTTTCTGCCTGAATAAAATTTCTTCAGAAAAAGACGGAAGCTTATGAGATGTTTTGAGAGGGAGTTTTGATAATATGTATCATCACTTTAAAAAAAAAAATCACAAGATCCAATAGATTCCAGTGGGAGAGATTATAGTCCATGATTTAGCCATCTCTTGAAGTCATTACACTCAATTTGAGCTGGCTTTTCAAACAATCTAGCAAAAAGATATTCCTGGAGATTGCAGAAGCTACTTTTTGAACTACAGAAAAGTATTCCTCTAGAAATTAGAGGATTCTAGTAGTCCAAAAAGGTAACATCTTCAAGCTCTATATAATTCATCAAGCTACAGCAGTAGAACCACAAGGATCCAAGACAACAGGTCAGCACAGTTCTGGATTAGAACAATAGCTGCCATTTCCATGAGGTCATTCCTTCATCTCTTCTTGGAGTATTCCTGGATCACCACCATTACCCTTCTAACCACAGAATATTTACTACACACACACCACTTTTCATTATCTTTACCACCATAAAACATCTCATGTTCTACTTGGGAAAACTAAAGCCATGTGTACTGTTACCAGGAGGTAGGTGAATTGATTAGAAGTGCTATTTTACAGAAGTCCAAAAACCTGCTAGTGAATATATTCCAGATTAAACGTGGGGTTATGAAATAGGCTGAATGTAACTCCCATTGTGAAAAGGCAACTCTCTTTCTGCGGGAGACTTACAATTCAATGGGATACTCCACTGGTAGAATTTTGTTGGTCTTTGTGGGTTCTCCATTTTCCCTATAGTCACCTATCTGTTTTAGAGGGGTGAGAACCCTCCTGAACAGCAAGGAAAGTAACATTGGGGGCTGCAGAGGGAAAAGGAATTAACTAACATTGTCGCTTCTTCCCTTTCCATCTTAAGGAGCACTGGAACACCATTCAGTCTCATTGATCCTTACTCCCACTGGTAAAAGAAAAGCTGGATCCCAACCAATAATTTTTTAAGAGTGAGTACTGCAATGATTTGCCTATAGCTTGGAAGGAACCCTTCTAATTTAATGACGTTATCTGAAAGGTGTCATTCATGGGAGTTGGGAACAAATGGCAGCATTGTTACTTTTGTCACCCTATCTGTTTAACTTGTACGCTGAACATACCATACCTAAAGCAGGACTGGACATGGAGGAATGAGGTGTGAAAACTGGAGGAAGGAACACCCACAACTTAAGATATACAGATGACACCATACTACTAACAGAAAACAGCAGAGACTTGGAATGATTACTGAAGAAAGTGCAAAGGCAGGTTTACAGCTGAGCATTAAGAAAGGAAAAATAATTGACCACAGATGATTTATGTAAACTTAAAGTAGACAATGAAGACATTAAAATAGTTAGGGGTTTTCAATACCTAGGCTCAGTAATTAATTAGAATGGAGACTGAAGTCAAGAAATCAGAAATAGACTAAGATTTGGCATGGTAGCTATGAAGGAACTAGACAAGATTCTGAAATATAAAGATGCATAACTGAAAACTAAAGTTAGGATTGTCCATATTTCCAATTTCTATGTATGGTTGTGAAGGCTGGACAGTGAGGGAAGCTGATGGAAGAAAATCAACTCATTTGAAATGTGGCACTGGAGGAAAGTTCTGTTGATATTGTGGACTGCTAAAGAGAGAAATAAATAGGTGCTAGAGCAAATCAAGCCTGAATTCTCCCTAGAAACCAAGATGACTAAACTAAGGCTGTCCTATCTGGCCATATAATGAGAAGATATGACTCCACAGAAAAGATGATAATGCTTGGTAAGGTACAAGACAGTAGGAAAAGGGAAAGACTGCATTACAAATGGATAGATTCAATCAAGGAAGACACACCCCGGAAGACCTGAACAGAGTGGTTCCTGATAGGGTGACTTTGATGTCTCTCATCTGTAGGGTCTCCATAAATCAAAATCAACTTGACAGCAGTTAACAATATATTAAATGTGATAATGCTAGTTTTTGTTTTAATGTATCAGGCTATTCACCAGCTTTGCTTTTGAGGAGTCATTTGGAGGGATTTAAGGTCATTTTTTTAAAAAAAAAAATTAAGGGCTTTTTAAATACTAACATGTTAGTAATACAGCACTATGAGTAACATGGATCATGCCAAGTTAAAAAAAATAACATAGTTTCTGTTCTGGATTATAACCACTTATGGAAAAGAATTCGTTTTTAGAAAGGTAATGTTCTACTCTGCATTTTTCTGAGCCTCACATGAAGGGTAAACCTCTATGGTCTCAGAACAGACGTATGGGTGTAATGCCACCTTGGCAGTTTAGACTGATACTGCTTCAGAGTAACATCTTCACCATCACCTAAGTTGCATCCTTGAGTGCTTCCAGAAACAATCAAGGCTTAAACAAACTTATTCAAGCAGGTGGCCACTGAAAGGAGTTAGTCTATCTAATGAAGGCTGGATATAATTATATTTGATTGGGAAAGGTGTCTGTAAAAGCTGGAGATGTTTTGAGAAAGAGGTTGCAAGTATACATCAACAGTCTTGGTGATGAAATGTTCCAGGGAGAATGCTGACTTGCTTTGACTCAGAAGTACAGGACCAGCCTAAGGCATTTTGCAGCCTCAAGCGACGGACAAGATGGAGCCCTCTTCCATTCCTCATACCAAAGCCAACCAATCTGGCATTTCAATCTTACTTTAGTAATGGGACAGCATCCCTCACTCTACCTGAAAGCACTTGCTTTCCTAACAAAGAACAGGACAAACAGTCTGAAACAGTTTGCTCTGTATGCCAAAGCCTCACTGGTTCTCCGTGACTCCCAACTACTTAGCTCAACTTAGTGGTAGGGCTGACCTTACAGTGATACCATGAGAAGAGATTAACAATTCTGACGACACATTTATTTTGCAAAATGTTAGGTATCAGACTATATCCAGACAAAGGAAACACCTTGTTAGAGTTAAATAGAGTTGTGTAGCAGTGTTACAGAACTGGAAAGATTATGCTAGTTTTGTATCAGTGCCATTGGGTTCCAATTTTTTTTTCTGTGCACAGTTCAAGGTACAAACATTGCCCTTTAAAAATGCAAATACTCTGAGTTCATTGTCTCCCACAAGAACCTGTTCAAGATCTTCTTTTGGCTTCTCTGGCTCTTAATTTTTCCCTTTCCCCACCTCTTGGACCTCAGAATATGGTTGGGGAGGGACTCTTGAGTCTCCTGAAGTCTAGGCAAGGGGTGCTGAGCCCCTACCCAAAATAATCAGGCAAAATTGGACCACCAAGATTCCTACATGGTTGAGCCCACAAAGGATTTGTCAATCATAAATGTGCTAAATGATCAAACACACACACAACTATTAAGACAACTCTTGTAGCTGAGACCTCCCAGGAATAACAAAACAAAACAACTGAGCCTTCCCAGGTGCGCAGTCTCCCAATTATGCAAGTGGGCTTCACATTTTTCCCGTTTCCTTGATTTATTACTTGCACGTGCTCATTCTTATTTCCTCAGTTTTGTAATATTTCATGTATTATTTTGTCATTACATTCATGGTATGCAAATTCAGTTGATAGTGGTTGAGCTGAAAGCGTTTTTTATTTCAATGCAACTTACTGTGCATTCCATTGTTTTGTAAAAAAAGAAAAAAAATACCTGCCAACAGGCAGAATTACTCATGACCTGCCTGCCAAGATTGAGACCCCCGGCCTTAAAAATAATTCTGTGGTTCCTGCCCACCCCTGCCAACAGAGGCCAGCTGGAGGATATGAGAGGGCTTTCTCTAGAACTTGGCAAATTACTTTTTTTAATTCATCAATTCCCATAACTTATATTCTTTAAAAGTAACTCATTGTTATTACTAGTTGCAATGATGAACAAGTAACTCATTGCATTACTATGGGGTTTGATCATTGTTTTAGTTAATATTTGTTACTGAAAAAAAATCATGGGGGATTGGTAAGAGAATGACATAAACCCACAATGCTACTAAAATGCATTTAAAGTAATGTGGAAAAGGAACTAGAAAACCTTGCTTATGAGACTTATAAAGTAATCTCATTCCCACCTTTTGCCAGACTGTTAGAGTGCTATTATTCCACTTTCAACATCCTATGGAATCCTGGGGTTTGCAGTTTAGAGAAGGGCCTCAAATAGCACTCTAATAGCACTATAACAATCTAGTGAGGACATGACCTTACTTTTGAAATGTGACTTCATTTTGTCCTCTTGACCCAAGCCTTTGACCTTTGTAACCTAAATCATGGAACAAAGTAACTCAAAGTAACTTCTCTAGGTTTGTCTGGCTTCCCACCTTTGCCCATTTTTAAAGTTACACTTTCTTTATTCCAGTGAACATCAGTCATTTTCTCCAGATACTTTCCAGATAAATTTTTCCATCTGTTTATTGCAGATACTTTATTGTTGGTATTTTTGTTTTATTGCTGTTGCCCGTTATTACAATTTTATCCTGCTTAGCTTATTTTATCATTCTATCTCTTTAACTCCACACACTGTTCTTTGTGTAACCATATAGAGAAAACAGAATACAAAAGGCGGGGCAGTTAAATCATAAAGAAAGAAGAATAGGACCAAGTCCTGTGAACTACTGATGGTTATCAGCATGATGATTGGTTGTAGAGAACTCTTGTCTGTATTATTTGTTTGTTTGTTTTATTTGGTTTATGTCCTACCTTTCTCCTATTACCTTACAATGGCCAAGAACTCTCAGCTAGCTAATGGTATAAGAGTGTGCACCTAGCCATTCCAAATTATTTATTTTCTGTGTAGTTCAAGCTATCCTTCAGTGATCGATTCTTGCATCTTCCAGTCACAAATAATAATTTCAAACCTCTCTTTGTTCTAGTAGAGTGGCCTGGTCTACATATTTAGGAGTATCACTAAATGCCTCCGTAGCTGATTACTAAAAAATTTAATAACTGGCAATGGCATATATGAAGTGAGCACACTGAAAACATTTCATATACAACAATATGAAACAACATAAAAGTACCATCTATAGGATTACAATGGCCCATCCACAAATGTATTATTTTTGATATTGCACTCATCTGATTCATGATCATAAACTAGGTTGTCAGTTGTCTCTTAGGCTCTTTTTGCACGGCATTTTGCAAGCGAAAGGGCCCCTTGAGCGTCGCGTAAATGTGAGGAGCGGTCTGCACGATGCACTCACATTTACCTGACGCTCAAGAGCCAGACGCGCAGCACATACGCATTTTTTTATTTTCGGTTTTTAGCCGAAAATGGTGCGCGCTCACGCACCGGTCAGGGGCCTGGGGCGTACTCACCTGCCGTGCGAAGCCTCCTGAGCTGTGCCGGTCACGCTTTCTGCCCCAGCGCTAGCCTCCAACTCCCAGCCTGCACTGTGGAAGGAAGGAAGGGGCGCGGGCGGGGCGCTCATGTGAGCAGGAAGGAGCTGCGGAGCTCAAGCAGGAGGCTTGCGAGAGCGTTCCTCTCAAGCCTTCGTACGCGAGCTGAGCAGCCCAGCAGCGCAAAAAGGTGAGGTGCGAAAAGGCCCTTAGTGTAATGCATATTGCGTATTTGAGAGCCAGAAAATTTGTCCCTTATCAGACTAGCAGGTGTTCCTTATTATAAGGGATATCCCTTATTTGAGGCTTGGAAAGATTTTCCTTTTATAGATACTGAACAAGATGACAAAAAACTCCCATATTTTGGGGTGCGGGCCCTTCATGAAGACAGAAATGTATGCATCATGTAATTTGTGATTGAAGACAATTTGTTGATTTTACAGAGAAACACGTGGCTATTTGGTATTCAAGTAAAGCACAAATTTGTTCATAGTAACTTCCCCATTGTCAACTTTGTATATCATGAATTTTGACTGTACCTTATTGCTATTTAGAAGACCTGGCAAAGAGTAGGCATGAGGATCTCATATTGAGTACAAAGAGGCTGCAATGTGATTCTAATGTCATGGCTATAATTCAGCACCAACATTTGCACATCTTTCTCCTCAGATATGCTATGTTTCACTGTCTTCAGCCCCTAGTGGTTTGGTGCAGCCCCTAGTGGTATAGTCCAATTCCAGACGCAGCTTTGGACTACATGTCCTTTATTGGGCATGTTGGCTATGACCTCTGAGAGT
Organism: Cyclura pinguis; assembly: GCA_030412105.1. Classification (NCBI taxonomy): domain Eukaryota; kingdom Metazoa; phylum Chordata; class Lepidosauria; order Squamata; family Iguanidae; genus Cyclura; species Cyclura pinguis. The sequence continues at coordinate 127,948,510 of CM059600.1, read as the reverse complement.
TAAAATCCAAAAGTTTGTCACTCCTGGGACTACCAGTGATGGGCCAATTTATAGTCAAGGGTGATGCTATTGAAAGCCTTTTGTACACAGATATGTTACCAAAGTGGTTTAGGAGTCCCTGAAATGGTGTCTCTGTTTTAGGGTCGGTGAAGTTTCCCCAGAGGTACAGAGCATTTTGCCATACCGAAGAAATTATATTAGTCTGACTGACACAAACAACAAGAGTTGATGCACAGGTATATGGCTGGTCTATGGGAGCCATGCACATTAAAAATTTCCCCAATTAAATCCTTAGCTCTGCAATATATTTCTCTCTCGGCCAATAATTATTAGTATATTAGTTGGCCCAGTAAACACCCAGTAAACACATATATTTCTGTTTTGGGGTGGGAATCTTTCTAATGGGGTATGTTATGGGTTTTTAATTTCTTTTTATTATGTATGCTTTAATGTGTTTAAACTGTTTTAAGTCAGAGGGTTTTTCTTTTAAAGATATAGTTTAATTAATGCTGTTTTAACTTGTGTTTCAAATAGTCATGTGTGGTGCAGTGATTTCAACGTTCAGTTGCAATCTAGAAACCAGGATTCAAATCCCTCTCGGCCATGGAAACCCACTAGGTGAGCTTGGGCAAGTTGCACTCCCTCAGCCTCAGAGGAAGGCAAAGACAAATCCCCTCTGAACAAATCTTGCCAAGAAAACCCTGTGACATGTTTGGCTTAGGATCGCTGTCGCTAGGAAATGACTTGAGGGGACACAACAGCAATCAAATAGTCTGTTATACCTCATTCTTAATTTGATCTGAGCTGACTTGGGTTTCCTTCTGGAAGAAAGGTAGGATATATTTAAGATAAAATTACCATTCTAGGGCCCTTTTCGCACCTTACCTTTTCCCGGTGCTGGGCTGCTCAGCTCGCACGTGAAGGCTTGGGAGGAACGCTGTCTCGTCCCTCCTACTTCAGCTCCGCAGCTGCTTCCTCATTGCATGAGTGCCCTGCCTCTTCCGTTTGCAGTGCAGCCTGGGACCTGCCAGGCTGCACTCAGGAGAGGATGCACAACCGGCCCACCTCCCGAGGCTCCGCACGCCAGGTAAGTGCGCGCGGGGCCCCAGAGCAATGCACGACCACGCAGCATTTTCGGCTTCGAGCCGAAAATGAAAAAATGCGTGCACGGTCCGTGTCAGGCCCTTGAGCACCGTGCAAATGTGAGTGCGTCATATGGACCGCTCCTCACATTTAGGCGACGCTCAAGGGGCCCTTGGGCTTCAGAAATGCCATGCGAAAACGGCCTAGGACATGTTTGGATGTGGCTTAGGACCTCCAAACAAACTCCATCACTTTCTGTAGTGATGTTGTATAAAGACGACTACTATAATGATGAGGAATCTAATCCACACACACTTTTGTGTAACCAAATTGGGGCTTATCCCATCTACAATAATACTTATCAATCTGCCAACTTTCCTCATGTCTGGCACCTGGTGGCTTCCACGTTAGTGTTGTGCTGAATCCACTCTGGTATTTACTCCAGACTTTAAAAGAGCTATGCAAGGTACTTTAACTTATTCCCAAAATAGAAGTCTAGGTTAAGATAACGAGTGGATCTACCACAACACTGACATAGGAGCCTTCAGATACCATGGTTCACTTCAATGTTTGATCATGAACAGCAGCCAAACATAAATAACAGATACCTTTCCAATGCTTAGTCATGAATATAAGCCAATAATAAATTCTTATAATGGTAAGTTTAAAAAAAACTCATAAATCTAATCTATAGATGTCAATCTAAGATTATTCATTATAGTTTATACTTGTTAAGTGAGTAACACCTACAAGTTCCTACTACGTTCAAAGCATGTATATTCCCAAGATAAATCATCCACTTACACTGGTAGCCATGGTGATGCAAAGTTGACAGAATCACTCATCATAGTTAGCAACAAGTACAGTAGAGCTTAGTCTTACATGGGTTGTAATCAGATGAAATACTGCATGCTGCTTTAGGTGAAACACTGAACTGTAGGAGAATATAGTGATAAGTACCGGTAGTAGTAATATACTAGGTTTGGTTTTGGTTGGAACTCTGAGTTTGACCTAATCAACATTAAATACTTCTCAATCCTGTTCATTTTAAAAAAGAGAAGTTTAGGCACAGACTCCCCCTGAAATTAATAGAATTTAAAGTTTCTTCACATTTTTCATAGAGGAAGAAGCAGTTCCACTGCTTTTATCTTGTATGTTTTCAACTATCTTTTAATTGTGTTTTTAGAGTGTCTTTAACTCTGTGCTTTTAATACAACTGTTTTTGTTCTTTGACTTCTGTAATATAAGATGCTAACTAAACTTCTAATTATTGTAAGCCATCCTGGGTCCCATGGCAGCAGAAAGAAAGGGTATAAATAAATGAAGGAATGAATGAATTTTAGTCACACTTTTCATTCTAACAGAAATCAGGCTCCAGTGGTCTTAGGGGAAGTGACCCAATTACCAGAGCAAAGAAAATTTCCTTTTTGGACTTCAACTCCCAGAATCAGTCAGCCAGCATGGGAGATATAGTTCCCCAAAAGCTATTTTTTCAGCCTCTGCCAATTCCTGTTCTATGATTCTTACCCACAGCAAGAGGTTGTGTACATATTGTCATCTATTGTAATTGTTCCTTGACTCCAAACTGATATTCAGTGTGTTACCTGCTGACACTTAGGAGCAAGAGAGAAGAACTCTTGGATCTAATCACCTCTATGGGTTATTTCCTTCTGATGCAAATCATCTGTATGAAAGGGAAGGTAGGAAGAAGCTGGGAATTTATATATACAGTAATGCCAGTATTGTGCAGAAATACAGGTGCTCTGTGTAGAAATTCATTGGCTAAACAGGCTGCTTTTGCATATAGTCTGTTTGCATATGTACAAACTAAACGAAAATCATAAAGGGAACCTAGGAACAGAACAAGGATGGGAATTAAGCCTTCAACTGTTCTGAATTGTCAGAGACAGTCCCAATTAATCTTGTCACCCCCACTTTTTCAGCTGCTTTTAAATGTCCTGCTTTCCCTCTTCTCTGCTTTCTCCCTTTGTCCTCAGTTTACTTCAGTTTTTGCAAACTGAGTTCAAAGTCCAAAAGTATATCGTCCTCACTTAACTTGGCAGGGGAAGAGGAGAAAAGGAGGTACAGCCTTGTCCTTCCCAGTATTCTCAGGCAAAAGCAAACTGCTGTGGGCACCTTCTAACTTGTATGTTCCTCCTCACTAATAACTTTTGACCACTCTTTTGTTGCTTGGCCAGATATGTCCTGGTTTTCATCCGTGAAATTTTGGAGGGTATGAAATTCAAAAAACCCCAAACATTCTCTACACACTCAATCTCAGCTGATTTTGAAAGCCACACATACCCCGGTCTGGTTATTAAGGAGAGAAGGCCAGAGAATATCACAAATCTCCAAGCAGGAGTAGAAGAATCCTGCCTGAAAGGCTGCAGAGCTGCTGCCACTCACATCTGACAGTACAGAATAGGCTAGTGGAACCCTTTGGACCTTTCTGCACTACACTGGTTTAGTGCTCTTATTCTACTTTCAACATCCTGTGGAATTCTGGGGTTTGTAGTTTACTGAGGCCAAAGAGCTCTCTGACTGAGAATCCCAGGATTCCATAGGATGTTGAAAGTGGAATCAGAGCACTATGAGAGTGTAGGGTGAAAAGGCCCACAGGAAGAGAGAAAGCTGCCTTGTTCTGAGTCAGACTCTCTTACAATGAATCTGAACTAGATGGACTTGTAGTCTGACTCAGGAAAAAGCAGCTTCTTTTCATTCCTAAAGGATATAAAAACATCTATTTTCAGACTTCTCAGAACTGGCAATTATCCTCAGAATTATGTTTCCAAGATTTTCAATGCACTTCAGTGAAAAAGAGTCTTCACAAAAACATGCAATATTTGGGGGTGGGGGGGGGAGTCTTAAATAGGATATATTTATATACTGTATGTTTTATATCTGTGTGTGCAAAATATAAAAAATATAAAAATCCATAAGTTAAAAATTCTTATACCAACAGGGTTGGAGCCCCTGATAAATAATATGGAGCTATCAGCATATTCAGATGAACCCTGATTTATATATATATATTGGTACAGTTTGAATTTTCAGAACCCCAAAGTGGGTAACCCTGTCCTCATTCACCCCCATGGCTCACTGAGCAGGGCCATTGGCCCCCTGGAGCCATGGAACGTTGAGAAAGAGCAATGCTGTTGCTGGGAAAATAACAGTATAAACCCTGGAGCCAACAGTGGGGGGCGGGTGGAGTCTGTGCCCTATTTGAATTCCTTAGAGCCTACAATCTCTCAAGAGACGTACTCTTCAACATTTTACAGATAAAAACCAGGGCCCATGTGGCTGAGCAATATCAGGGAGTGGTCAAGCTGGGCGACATTATTAATGAGGAAGAACAAAAAAGGTAGGAGATGAGACACAGTTTGCTTTTGCCCATGTCTACTTTGGAGGGGTAATATTCTGCCCCTTCTCTCTCCTTTCCCCTGCTGAGTTAATTGAGTGCAAACTATCTGTGCATTTTAAACTCAGTTTGCAGCAAATGAAGTAAGCTAAAGACAAAAGGAGAAAGTTGGAGGAGGAGAGAGAAACAGGGACATTTTAAAAGTAGCTGGAAAAAAAATGGGACAACAGAGGATTAACTGGGACTGTTCCTGACCAATCAGGACAGTTGGAGAGTATGAAAACAGCACGGCTGGCTGGCTGATTTTAACTCTGAAGAGAAGCACTACTATTAAGAGAGGAGAACTTATGGAAAGATTATGGTGCAGATCCCACTTGTGTTGAGTAATCCCACAGTATGAACTTTGCAGAGCTTTGAAATATTACTGTTTGGATTGCATGTCACACAGTCCCCAGGAAATGACCATCATGCCAGGGGGATTCTCAGAGCTGAAGTTCATAAAAGGCAACATGTCCGAACAACGGAAGTTTTGTTTCCTTTAAGGCCCTTTCCGCACAGCATTTGCCATGCGAAAGGGCGCCTGGAGCATCGCGTGATTGTGAGGAGTGATCTGCACGACACACAATCGTGTGACGCTCCAGGATCGGGCAGGTGCCGATCACGCACCTTTTCCTTTTCGGCTGGAAGCCGAAAATGGTGTGCAATCGCGCATTGCTCCTGGGTCCCGCGTGCACTTGCCTGGCTTGTGGAGCCTCCAGAGCCACGCCAGTCATGCTTCCTACCCCAGTGCAGCCTGGGAAACTCCCAGGCTGCACTGCGGAAGGAAGAGGCGGGGCTCTTGCGTGAGCAGGCAGCTCATGAGGAGCTGAAGCAGCAAGGATGCGAGAGCCTCTCGCCAGAGGCTGCTCGCATGATCCCCGTGCCCCAGCGCCAGAAAAAGGTAAGGTGCGGCAAGGGCCTAAGAAGGGAAGCTTGAAGAACAGTGATGGGGACTTCCAGTTGCTCTGTGATAGGTGGCATTAGCCCCACACTGGTATGTGTGTGTGTGTGTGTGTGTGTGTGTACAGGAAGGTCTGCCAGTGGTGAGGAAGGGAGTTCAGGTGCAGAGGGTTGAGACAGTTCTGCCAGTTGTCTCAGCACATTATGGAATCTGCTCTTACAGCATTGAAGTGAATTGTAACACGGTAGAGATATGCTGTGTGGCACCAAATCCCTAATTACTTTCATATGGAAATTTAATTATTTTCAGGTTATTAAACATGCTGATGGGATCATGAATTCTAAATAATCAAGCACAAATTATACAGCTGAGTTGTACAAATTACAAGTCATGAGTTGAGAACTGAGAAATATGACTCAGAAAGGCATGCCTAATGATGCTTTATAAGTTAAATAACAACTGGAAAGCTTCTTCTAAATGAGAAAGTATTATGAGCGTATTTAAATAAAAGTGGCCCTCCACAGTTTTTCCTGAAATGCAATAAAGGTACACCACAGTTCAGTTCTGCCAGACTCTGGGTTGTTTTTTTTTAATGCTTCCATTTGAGTTTGAGTTTGTTGTTCCTCTGTATCTCCATTAACTCTTTACATCCACAGTCTCCTGATTTCTGGCCATCTCAACTAATTTAATTATTTCTGGAATAAAGATAGACAGATGCTAGATAGAGCAACCTGTCAACAATTTTGTGCAGAACACTACTGAGAACATCCGGGAATAAAACCCAGGAATAAAATCTGTCGTGATGCTGGTGGGGGGATTTTGGGATCCAGATGTAAGTCAGAAAAGTGACTTTCCCAAACTCTAGTTTGATTTTTGACATTTCACTTTCAGTGCAGGCTAAAATAGGAGAAAGAAAGTTTCCGTTCCCAACATTTTAACTGCAGGCTCTTTAATCCTCTCTCATAGGTCATGAGTGGGAATTATGCAGCAGCTCCCAGCAGTCTTAGCCAACATAGCCTGAGATGAGGAATTCTGGGAGTTGTAGTTCAACAGCTGGAAGGTTTTAACCTATCCCACCTTGCCCTGGGTCATTCTGCCCAATGCTTCTTGGAAAATGGAGTGTCTAAAACATCTGGAAAATGAAGTGCTGAAACATCTGGAGGGTCAGATGTTACTCATACTTGGTGTTGAATAAACTTGCCAGCTGCAAACCTGAAGATCCCTTTCTTAAACGTCAAGTATTCAGCCCCTGGGCTTATTATCCCAAATCACCACAGACTAGGCCATATCTCAAATGTTGGCCTTCCACAAGGTTTCAGACTACAGCTCCTGGATTCCCTAATCACTTGCAATAGTAGCTGGGGCTTCTGGGAGTTGAAGCCCCAAATGTTTTGAAATGAGAACCACCACATGTGTTCTAGACCCTTGCTCTTTCTGATTTATTAAAAGGCTAGAGGGGGACTAGCTGGCTGGGTTATGGAATGTTTAATGCCTCTTTAGAGCAAAGGAGGGACCACACAAGACAGAAGGAGACCAAGATCTCTACTTTTTAAAAAAACGAAAACAAAATCTTCCCTGGATGGTACAATATTTGACTACTATTGGTCAGTTTCTGATATTACATTTTTGGGCAAGATACTGGAGTGTGTGGTGCTCTTGACCTCCAGGTATATCTAGAACCATTTCAGTCTGACCTCAAGACTAATAACGGAACAGCTATGGCTGTTTTGGTGGATGACCTACACTGGGGACTGGCTAGGAGAGTGTGTCCCCATCATTTCTGCTGGACCTCTTGGTGGATTTCAGTGCCATCAAGCATGGTATCCTTCTGGGCCACCTTGCAGTGATGAGACTTGGAGGCACTGCTTGAAAAGATCATCCCAGAAAGTGGTGCAGGAAGATTCCTGTTCAACTCCTTGGCTGTTGGGATGTATAGTCCCTCAAGCCTCTGTTTTGCCCCCTATGCTATTTAACATATGAATGGAATTCTGGAAGAGGGTGCCCCAACTTTTGCAGTCAGGTTCTATCAGTCTTTTCCAGTTTTCCAGTTTTTTCAGTTTTCCAGTTTTTTCCAGTTAATTTCAAGTAAGCTGTTTCAATTCAGTGTCTGGAACTAGTAATGGACTGGATGAGGATGAATGCACGCGGAAAGATTCTGGAGCAGATCATTAAGCAGTCAGTTTCTAATCACTTAGAAAGCAACGCGGTAATCACGAGAAGTCAACACAGATTTCTCAAAAATAAGTCATGCCAGACTAATCTTATCTCTTTTTATGATAGAGTTATTAGCTTGATAGATGAAGGGAATGCTGTGGATGTAGCATTTCTCGATTTCAGTAAGACCTTTGACAAAGTTCCACATGACATTCTTGCAAAGAAGCTAGTAAAATGCGGGCTGGACAGGGCTACTCTTAGTTGGATTTGTAATTGGTTGACCGACCGAACCCAAAGGGTGATCACGAATGGCTGCTTTTCATCCTGGAGAGAAGTGACTAGTGGGGTGCCACAGGGTTCTGTCCGGGGCGCAGTGCTGTTCAATATCTTCATCAACGACTTGGATGAAGGAATAGAGGGCATGCTCGTCAAATTTGCAGATGACACCAAATTGGGAGGGGTTGCTAATATGCCAGAGGACAGGATTAAAATTCAAAATGACCTGGACAGATTGGAGAGCTGGGCCAAAGCTAACAAAATGAAATTCAACAGAGAGAAGTGTAAGGTCCTACGCTTAGGTAGAAAAAATGGAATACAGAAATATAGGATGGGGGACACGTGGCTGGATGGCAGTACGTGTGAAAGGGATCTAGGAGTTTTAATAGACCACAAGCTGAACATGAGTCAGCAGTGTGATGCGGCAGCCAAGAAAGCCAATGCAATTCTCGGCTGCATCAATAGGAGTATGGTGTCTAGAGCGAGGGAGGTACTGGTACCACTCTACTCTGCTTTGGCTAGACCTCATCTTGAATACTGTGTCCAGTTCTGGGCACCCCAATTCAAGAAGGACATGGTCAAGCTGGAGCAGGTCCAGAGGAGGGCGACCAAAATGGTGAGGGGCCTGGAAGCCATGTCCTATGAGGATAAACTTAGAGAGCTGGGTATGTTTAGTCTGCAGAAGAGAAGGTTAAGAGGGGACATGATGGCCATGTTTAAATATTTGAAGGGATGCCATGTAGAGGAAGGAGACGGCTTGTTTTCTGCTGCTCCAGAGCCCAAAACAAGGAGCAATGGATTCAAGCTGCAGGAAAGGAGATTCCACCTGAACCTCAGGAAGAACTTCCTGACGGTCAGGGCTGTCTGGCAGTGGAATATGCTGGCTCGGAGTGTGGTGGAGTCTCCTTCTTTGGAGGTTTTTAAGCAGAGGCTGGATGGCCATCTGTCGGGAGTGCTTTAAGGGTGTTCCTGCATGGCAGGGGGTTGGACTGGATGGCCCGTGTGGTGTCTTCCAACTCTACATTTCTATGATTCTATGATTCTATGAACAAATTAAGGTTTAATCCAGACACAACAGAGGTGCTCCTTGTCAGTCAAAAGGCAAGTCTGGAAATGGGGTTCAGCCTGTGTTGGAGATAATTACAGTCCCCCTGAAGTGGCAGGTTTGTAGTTGGAGTACACACTTGGATTCAGACCTGAACCTAGAAGTCCAGGTTTTGAGTCCGGGCTGTTTAAATAATTGAATCTTCCTATATGAGCCTATCCAGGCACTGAAGATCTTTGGGAGAGGGCTTTCTCTCTGTCCCACTTCTCTCTGTCCCACTACTTTTTGGTGGGAGCAAGGAAGAGGATCTTCTCAGGGGCTGCTCCTAGGGAGGCTAGGATGGCTTGCTCCTTGCTGTCCTTCTACTGGCATATGAAAACTTTATTGGTGTCCTATTTTTGTATGTTTTTAATCTGTACTAGTTTTAATAATCTATAAACTACCATGAGTACTGGAAATGAGGGTAATAATAATAATAATAATAATAATAATAATAATAATAATAATAATACAGAAAGTTTTGATTAAAAGACCAGGTTCTCTGAGCTTCAGTTTGCCTTTCTGTAAAGCATAGTATTCTTTAGCAATGTTTTACTTCACCAAGTTGTTATGAAGACAACTGACTGAAAGACTGGAAGGTTTTCAGATAGTAATAAGACCCTATAAAGTAACTATCTCATAACATAACGGGGAACCTCTGGCAGACTCTTTCATGGACATGAGTACTTCTTTGGAAATGTGATCAGCCTTTCGCTACACATCTATTCAGAACTGTGGCAATTCATTTCAGAATATATTGTAGGGCAGAAGATGGGAGACAACAGAGAGAAATACCTGGGACATGGGGTAGAAAACAGATACTTGAGAAACAACCATGGTCACATAAGCTTTTGAGCATGATAGCCCTTCGGCAACTTCAGATGCTTCTCTCTGTCCCTCCTCCTTCCCTTTCTCCCTGTCTCTCTCCTCCTCTCAATCTCTCTCTCTCTCCCTCTCTCTCTCCCTAGGTGTGTAAAGAAAACCAATTACCTCAGTGCTGACACTTAATATGCAGAGATTTCGCCTGGAGGAGATTTTTACTGCTGAGTTATAAACTTCAGCAACTGTGGATTATAATGGATAATAGACTGAATGATGCTTCAGTGTAGCAGTTCTGACAGGACTACTATGATTGCCCTGGCATATAAATACTCATTAAATTAAAAGGTACGCAAACAAAACAGCACATTGCCTTATACAACAAGCTGCATTGTTGGCTATGAAGATATATAGAAACAGCTTTGTTGCTTTTTCCTTTTCTGATGTACGTCTTAATGTGGTAAAGGGGGCAAACCCTAACATACTGAGAAGGAAACATTGTCCACCAACATCCAGGTTAGTCACTGTGTCAACAGGCCACCTGTTTACATAATTATTCTGGGTTAACAACCCATGAACTCACTCCCACCATTGCTTTCTTTACACAGTCAAAGGATGAATCACAGATGGAAAGTGACCTGAGTCAACTGGCACTGGGTGAGGGAGACCTGAGTTCAAATCCATGCTCTGAGCTCAGCCATCTGTTTGGGGAGGGCGGGAATGAATCATCCTCCCAGCCCCCAACAATGCTCAAAGCAATATGTAAAGGGGGGGAAAAGTCGTATGAAATCAATCTGTTCCAATTGTGATCAGAATGACTAATGAAAGAAAAACAGGAAAAATGTTATGTCATTAGTCCTGCAAAACAAAAATGTGAAGTAGTGTTACATGAATACCTTAGAATTACACACATACAGAGAGACGGGGGTGGGGGGGGAGAGAGGGAAAGAGAGAGAGAGATTCTGAATATCAGGGAATCATTTATATTAGACCCTCTCATCTCAATTTGCTGTGTTTCTCGTCTGCCCTCCAGTTTAAATCTGCTAGTGTTAACTATGACTGATTATCCAAATGTTGTGTGTGTATATATTCAAAGTTCCATATTTGCTGGTATGTTAGACACACCAACGTATAAGACGCGCCCCATTTTTCAAGGAGTATTTTTCAGGAAAAAATGTTTTAGTACCCCGAGGAAGAAAAATGCACAGGAAAGGAGGGGAAGGTAAGGAGTGCTGCACCAGGTTCTCCCACCTCCTCCCTTCCTGTTTTGCTTCAGCAGGGAGAGCTCCCAGCAGAGTCAAAATGCCCAAGAAAGAATGGGAAGGTAAAGAGTGCTACACCAGGCTTCCCCCACCTCCTCCCTTCCTCTCTTGCCAGCAGGGAGAACCCCTTTCTCTCCTCCTCCCTTCCCTATGCATTTAGTCTTCCCTGTATTTGCCAGTGTATAAGATGCACCTCATTTTCAGAGGGTATTTTTTAGGAAAAAAAAGTGTGTCTTATACACCAGCAAATATGGTATGCACTCTCCTCATACATGCACACACACCAGCCATATACAACTGTATCACTTTCCTGTGTCATCCTCTGTCATAATGCTTCTTTCTTTCTTTTTTTTTAACAGATAACCATGCCCTCTACAAAGGGATGAAAAATACCATACTACTCAGACAACATCTTAATTCATTTTGATCTCAATTATGAACCAAATCATTAGGAACATGTTGAGGTCTGATCACATCTTCACCTAAAAGGAGGATAAGAAATCTCAGTGTCATTGAAGACCAGCTTCCTTTTTAAGGCAAACATTTATATGAGCTTTCAAGAGTCTCCTTTCCAAAATTTGTACTAGTGGTCTCACTAAGGAGCTTGTTTCTGAAGAGAGTAATTCAAGCTTGCCTCCTATTAGCTTCTCTTGCCAGTAGCTTCCATCAGCAGAACAGGTAAGGGAGATTATCTCCGCTCACTTTTGCAGTATCCCATGTAACTGCAAAAATAGTTCTGGAGGACTGAGGTGCCCTTCAAAGCAGAGTTTTGGGAGCAATGGGTATTCTTGGAGAGGAGATTATTTAGTCCCATTGGGCAGGTGGACATCTCCTCTTTTGAGGAAGAGAATAGGCCACAGTATTGGCATTCTTTCATTGATTGGTTTGCATTGCTTTGTATTGTCTATATTATTTATTTACATTTTCTCTATGATTGCCCTTCTCAGGGTGGCATAAAGCTGTAAAAAAATTAAAAATTAGTGAATCAACCCAGCTGGTTTTGCAGAAAAACGTTAAAACAACTACAAAACAGCAGGAAACAATTATTTTTTAAAAAAAAAAAAATTACACTACAAAGCAGATATTATACACCGAAAGCCTTTTACCCTTGGAGGCTAAATGGAACACATTAATGCCAAAGCCTGATACAGAATTGAAAGTAATAGATTTTAAAATGAGGATAACAGGGAAAATAAGACTATGAAGAGAAGGTGCTGTTAGCCTGGTGCATAAAGGACATTAAAAATGAACTCTAGACTAATCCCTTTGAGTAGAACATTCCATAAATGAAGAGCCACTGCTGAGAATTTCATTCTTGTATGGACACTTGCAATGACTCAGCTTTCAGGACCTCTTGGAGAAGGAATTCATAGACAAACTCAGGACATAAACAAGTACATGTGGGAAAAGGTGATTCTTTGGAAGGCACAGTTTCTTTCAGGTCAGTCACTGAAGGAGGCATGAAGGACTTACGTTGTGCTTTGCAAATTACCTACCCAAATCATCAGAAGGTAAAAGAAGGTAAAAGATCAAGGACAGAAAAGTTAAAAAGTGTGGGAAAGCAGAGGTAGAAACCTAGATAGGACAAACCTACGTAGTTAGTTCAAAAACCAGACCTAGCCTATTGAGTTTGGGTATACATCTACACATGTTGGGTTAAAAGAAATGTTAAAATATATTTAGACAATTAAATGTCATTAGTGTACTCCAGCTGTAAAATGGATCCATTTTTCTGTTGTGTCTTCTAAAGAGGCCTGCTTAGTTCTTTTACAGTATGTTGTCTATTCATTTAAGATGGGCTGTGTTTATGAGGAAAATCAATTTCCCTCTTCTCTTAAAGCTATTCTGAAGATTACAGCTATGCTTCAAGAGACAGAGGACATTTGAGGGGATGGTAGATCATGTAACTGTCCTTGCTAATCAGAAAGTCCCAGTGCTTTGGCACTGTGAACAAAACCCTGTTGTTACTGTGTGCATTCTAGTCATTTCTCACTTGTGGCATCCCTAGGGCAAAACTATCATGAGGTTCTCTTGGCAATATTTATTCAGAGGGGGGTTGCCATTGCCTTCTGCTTAGGCTGGGAGAGTGTGGCTTGTCCAGGGTCATCCAGGTCTCCTATTGGGTTTCCATGGTTCAGCAGGGATTCAAACCCTGGTCTTCCAGAGTCCTAGTCCGACACTCAAACCAGTAGGCCATACTAGCACTTAACTCGAGCCCTGCTACAGCGCTAGTTACCTCAAAAGCACAATGATTCTTTTCATGTTCATCACGGCCTTTCTTTTTTTTAAAGGTCCTGGGAGCCAGAACAGTTTTCAAAGTAGAGACTGGTGTGATCACTCTTTTTCCTCCAGCAAACGGTACAATGGGATCACTGCCTAAATTAGAATAGGCTAGAAAACAAATGTCTTTCATCCTTAATTACAGAACTATTCCTTTGACTCTGCATGTTTTGATCAATACTTCCAACTTTCTCTTTGTTATGTAAGTACTCATAATTACAAACAATCTGTCACTCCTGGAACCCACAAGTTGCAACATTTCATGGTTGGTGTTTTCAGATGTGCTTATGGTGTTTATTTTAAGGATATGTTGAAGGGTACATGCCTAATTGCCTCTTGGAGCAGCAAGTTTATTTTGTGGTTTCAGGGTGTACAGTGATGTATCAGGTTATGCTTTCGGGGGGAGCTTGCTAGTTGGGGGTAATTTTTTTTATATATAAATGATTGTGGAAAACTCCCAAGCATGCTGTCTCTGTGAACTGTTCAAAGAAAAAGAACCCTGTTTGAAGATGAAAGGAAAGCCTGGCACATTGACTTCAAGCTAAAATGTATTTTCTCCCAAGGATTCTCCTTGGCGAGTTTTGATGCTGAATAATTATTATATGTATTATGCAGTAGATTACAGGGATGGGCAAGTTATGGCCCAAGATCTTCTTGAAACCCTCAGCCTACTTTCACATGGCCCTTGGTTCAGTTTTCAAAGCCTTCTGCAAGCCATTTTAGACTTTTGATAATAATGGAGGAAGAATCAGGGGAGAGACAACAGGAGTGTCACAAAAAACAGAAAAATAGAAACGAGTGGCAGAGGGGGAGAGATGGAAAGACAAATCTAGCCCCGCATACTTCAGGCTTCAACCCTATTTACATATTCAAACAGCTCCAGAGGTGGAAAGATGGCTTGTGATTGAAAAAAACAAATATTCCACATTCTTGAACTAGTATATATTCAGAATTTGATAGCTGATATGCAATAGCATGTAGTATGTAATTGGATTTGAAAGCTGATATGCCATGGCATCGATAAGTTTCTGAGAAACAATCATATTTGCAGTCTGAGAGCTTACAAAATTTTATATTTAAGATTCAGCACAAGCCTTATAATACTTGAATCAAGCTTATGATGTTACTTTTCACATTCAAAGTTTGAAATGCTTTCAATTTCTGAACTGGAGGATTGGGGGCAGGGGTTCAACTCAGACTTACCAAAAGTTCTGTTTCATTGCTTTTGCCTGCCTCCCATGTTGGACAACATCAAGGCTGATCAGCTTGCACGAGCAGTGGTAGGACCTATGCTGTCCCAAGTCATGCTATGCATGCTATATAAAGAATTAGGCTTCAGACTACATCAATAAGGAGAATGTCAGACACTTCAGAAAGGAAAAACAAAGCACGTGGGGGTGGTGATTGTGGGGGTGATGATTATATTTATTTCTATTCTTCTTTTTTCCCAGTTCAGGACATTTTGATTCACATAAAGTTAAAAATTCATAGGGTACAAAAAGTTAAAATAATATTAAACCATCAAAAAAATTTAAAACCAGATTGAAATACATATCATTACACTATCTCCCATCCTGGGCAATCTCTCTTTTTCCTTAGACAAACCATTTCAGTGGGTCAAAACTAACACTTTGCTAGAGAACATGACTGAAGAGGGCTTGCAGCCACTCCTAGAACTATTGCTAGGCAAAGTGAGGCTAATGCATCATGAGACTGATTCTGGAGTACAGCAGCAGCAGCAGCAGCAATTGCCTGATTTTTCCTCTTGAGCCACTCAACCATGCCTCTCTGTTGAAGAATAGAGGTATGTGAGCCATGTGGACTGTCCGGATCCCCAAAGGGCACTCAAGCATGGTGGGAGTGATGCCATCCCATTGCCATTATTGTGGTATGGTTCAACAGGTAACCCAGACCACTTCTGTGGCGCGGACGAGATGGTGCCATGTTATCTTTTGCCTCAGGCAACAATACATCTTGGGGCAGCCCTGACTGTAGCTCAGTGGTAGAGCACTTGCTTTTCATGCAGGAGGTCCCAGGATAGGACTGGGGAGAATCCAACCAAAGCCCTAGAGAGCCTCTACCAGCCAGTTTCAACAGCAGAGGGCCCAGGAGACCAGTGCCCTGATCAGTATGAGATGACTTTCCTCTACTTTCCCCTGACTAGATTATTCCTTCTCTGTACCTGTGGCACCTCCATAAGAGAGCAGAACTCCAAAAGGTTTTTTTTTTGTCCCATTGTGCCAGCTGTGTCATTTTCCCAAGTTCTATATAGAAAGGTTTGCAGGGGCACACGTCCAATGAAGCTGAGTGTAAAGGAAGCAGTGGTGCAATAATACTGGAGTCAGGTGCCTTCAGGTCCTCTGAGCACAATCATATAAGGGGAGATGGGCACAGCTCTGCCTGGGCTGTGAACCTTTCAAGATCTGACTCTGAATCTGTGGAACAGTCTTCCTTGGGACTTCCAGATAGAAGAGGCTCTCATTTATTTTCATTAGGGTTGAAGACCTTCCTCTTTGATCTGCTTGATTAAGCTACTGAGTTGTGCCTGAAGTTGGTGGGGTGGCTGGTGAGATACTGGGCTTTTATATATATATATATAGAGAGAGAGAGAGAGAGAATGCTGGGTTTTATTGTGTTTATCTCTGAAAGCATATGTTTGATGTTCCACCCTTTGGAATTATAAATCATCATCATCATCATCATCATCATCATCATCATCTAGCATGCTGATTTTGCTACCCTGACAGTCTATTCCATTTCATTATCTATGTCACCTCTGTTGTGGAAAAAGAATTAGAGGCGACATACTCTAGTTGGCCCCTGTTTTAAAAGACAAAAACAGTAGATCATTTCTAAGCATTACCATTGGGGTTTCTTTTTCATTTTTAGACCAAAAAACAAACAAACATGATTTCAAAATCACAAAATCCTGCATTAGGGAGGAGAGGATCATCTCAAAACGTACATAGATTTTATCTGAAAGTGAGTTTTATTGAAAGCCATGTTTCTCTGATTATGGCTACCCAGATCTGTCCTATACATTGATATATTTGAAGCACCTAGATGAAACACGGAGTGAAATATTCCAGAACAGCAAAAAAAAAACACACACCCTTTCCATGCAAGAGAATGGAAAAGACACAATTTAGCCAAAATCCTATTTATATTCAAAGCACAATGCCAGAACCACATGCAACGTACTTTTTCCCATTCCTTTTATTTATCCAGCTCCCAATCTAAGTGAATATATGCTTGACATGAGGATGTTTCAAGTTTAAGGTGTAATTAATTATTACTTACCTGCAGTTTGCAATGCTAAAACGAAATGTGTAGCTCAAAATGAAGATACAGTCAGCCCTCCATATCTGTGGGTTTCACTTTTGCAGATTTGGTTTTTCACAGATTATTTGCTGTCACCTCTGTTGCCTCCCTATACCATTTTTAATACGGGACTGGAAGCCTGGTGAGACTGAAAAACTGTGAATAAGGCTAGTAAGTCCCTATTAAAAACGGTTTGGGGCAGCAGTAGAAGTGGCAGTAAGCCCCACCAGCCAGCAACTTCTGCCTGATGAAGGAACTCTGATGCCTCAAAGGAATCCATGGTGGGTTGAATATATCAATCATACTTTTTTTCTGTGTTAAATATGGTTTGGTAGTGCCTAGAGTTATTCATGGGTTTTTTTTCATTTTCATCGGGGTCCTGTGGCCCTAACTCTAGCGAATGTGGAGGGCTGACTGTATAATTTAAACAGCCAATGGGCTTATTCTCCCCTCCCACACACACTTTGTTTTACTCTTCCACCAAACCAATGGGGTAGAAAAACACTTAGATTTTCACATTATTTCCTGTAAAAATGTCTGACACAAGTCCATCACAAATCAGGAATATGTCCAGAATGTAACCCATTCTAGAATTCTCAACAGATCCGTTAGGAACAAAGAGACTGTTCACTTTAGGCATATACAGCTTTTTATTTTAGTTTGAGTGACCTTGTAAACAGATGGAATGCCTCAAATTATTTGGATAGAAAATTGTTTCTAAGCAGAATGCTATTTTGGCATTTCTCAAAAGGCATCACACTGTTCTTGTGTTCATTGAACATAATGAACCCTTTTAAATTTTTCTGCACCATCAATAATGACTCTAATCATACCATTAGAAATTGCCTCCAAGGTTGTTTCCCAGCATTCTCCTTAATTATTGGATTATTAATGTTGGCGGACAAGTAGTCTTCCTATATTAATGCATATCTGAAGGATGAGTAAAGGCCTCATCAAAGAAGCCTAATGCATGTTTAAAGAAGTGTATGGACCTAATCCAGCTAGAAATTCTGTTGCAGAGCCATGTTTTTCTGCAACTCTTGTTCTTGTCATATCGTGGAGGAGCACTTCAACAGACGTTGCACTCTTTCTTGCTAGGAAGTTTATTTCACCATGACCAGCTGTAAAAAAACCAAAAAGGCCCCATGAGTGTAAAGCATAACAGAAGCACTTCCTCATGGGCGAGAAGGCGGTAGGCTTGCAGCATCTTTTCCCCCTTATTTTATCAGAAATAAAAAGGGAGGGAGGGAGGGAGGGAGGGAGGGAGAGGACTCAAAAATTCATCCAACAGATGTACTCAGTAATACTAAGAACAGACTTG
This sequence comes from Cyclura pinguis, assembly GCA_030412105.1. NCBI lineage: Eukaryota > Metazoa > Chordata > Lepidosauria > Squamata > Iguanidae > Cyclura > Cyclura pinguis. The sequence goes on along the minus strand of CM059600.1, from coordinate 127,930,612 downwards.
TTGAAATCTGTTTGATTAAAGTGAATCAAGTTATGATTATGCCTGTTTTTCTAGTAACTCAATTAGAAAAATTGACAAGTAAATCAAAACGTACAGAAGGAGAGAAACACATGGGCAACTTTGATGAGATTTGGCTCCCCTTCCTTTGTCATCTGTCAAAAAATTACCTAAAATTGTGGGAAGATATTTTATCTGACCCTCCAGCCAAAAAGACATAAGGAGAAAGTACATATTGTATATGTGTTACTTAAGACCTCTTATTTGTACTATAGATTACAAATGGTAGATTCTTCATTCTGTTTTTTTTCTCTTTTATTGATACAGAGTGTGGCACTATTTTGACTATGAATTATGGTTTTGGTTTTGTTATTGTTGATTTTTTCCATTTCTTGGCTTGATTTTTGGTTGTTGTTGTTGTTGTTGTTTTGTGTATATTAAATAAATAAAATCTAAAAAAAACGTTGTTATGAAAAGCACAGATATAGGATGGAAGACACCTGTGTTGACCACAGTATGTGTGAAAGAGATCTCGGTGTCTTAGTAGAGTCCAAACTGAATGTGAGTCAACAGTCTGATGCAGCTGCTAAAAAAGACAATGCAATTCTAGGCTGCAACAATAGGAATGTAGTGTCTAGGTCAAAGAAAGTAATAGTACCACTCTATTCTGCTTTGGTCAGACCTTACCTGGAATATTGTGTCTGGTTCTGGACACCACAGTTCAGAAAGGATATTGACAAGCTGGAATGTGACCAGAGGAAGGTGAACAGAATGGTTAAAGGCCAGGAAACCATGCCCTATGGAGAGTGGCTTAGGGAGGTGGGTATGTTTAACCTGGAGAAGAGAACGTTAAGAAGTGACATGAATGCCATGTTTAAATATTTGAAAGGATGTCATATGTAAGATGAAGCAAGCTTGGTTTTTGCAGCTACAAAGACTAGTACAAGGAGCAATGGCTTTAAACTTCAGGAAAAGAGATTCCACCTAGACATTAGGAAAAATTTCCTGATGATAAGAGCTATTCAATAGTGGAATATGCTGCCCCAGAGTGTGGTGAAGTCTCTTTCTTTGGAGGTTTTTAAACAGAGGCTGGAAGGCCATCTATCAGGAGTGCTTTGGCTGTGTATTGTTGCATGGCAGGCAGTTGTGCTGGATGGCCCTTGTGGTCTCTTCCAACTCCACAATTCTATGATTTTTTTACTATGGCCATTTCCACACCTTACCCTTTTCCATTGTCTTGCTGTTGCGATCCTGGCAGCGCCTTTGCCAGGATAGGAGTGTGACACAAATGCTCCCCTCTGCACCTGCCTGGCTGCGAGGAGATGGGAGCACGAGTGGCACACACCTTCCTTCTGCAGTGCAGCCGGTCTCTTTCCCATGCTGCACTGGGGAAGGAAGAGTCTACATTGCCCTTTCCCCTGTTCTACATGGCTGCCAGTGACAGGAGTGTCATGTGACTGTGGGCCATTAATGGATTTTTTTTTTATGTTAATGAAATATCCTGCAGTCGTGATAAGTGGGGGCATGTTGGCAATGGGACCACAATGACATCATGCAAAAGCACAAGTTGTGGACTGCTGCCAATGCATTCCCATCAAGTGACAGTGACACCATGCAGAAATGGCCCAAGTCAGCATCTATCCCATTCACTTAGAATTAAGATTTATGAGGCCAGGAGTATGTCTGGAAGTACTAAAAGTGAACTCTATTTACAGTCCAGAAACAAACACTTTCTACTGATTATCCTAAACTTTATTTTTTACAGTCATAGCATTGTGTATACGAATATTGCTGCTAGTGCCATCACAGGATTTAGGGCAGGATATAAATATTTTAACACAGAGTCAGTCAGTCATCCAGACAGATAACATGAATCACAAATGCTTGTGGATCTGCTTCAAACTATCAAGAGATCCATCAGCTGAACCTGCCTTCTGATCACCCCTCCTGTGTGGTTTCCATTTCTGCTTGAGAGCTGGACTGAGATCCGTGTTCATGAGCAGACAAAAAAGAAAGGTTACAACCTTTGGGGCTAAGCAAAAAGAAAGGGGAGAAAGGTTAGATGTATAAAGTTATACATGGGTGGAGAAAATCTATAGGAAGAAGTTTTTTCTCCCTATCCCATAATAGCTATGCCCAGTAGTGGTAGAATCAGCAGAGGTAAAAGCACGCGTTTCTTCACACAATATGTGGCATTGTATCTGCATTGCACAGTTACTTCAGCTTGAGCTCATTTTAACTACCAGGACTGCACCTTAGAGAACTGTGGGATCTGTCCTTTGGTGTATTCAGTAGTGCTGAAATGCCATTACATTGGCAGCAAAGTATTCAGTAGCTCACCAAGCTACAAATCCCGGAATGCCACAGGGTGAAGCAATGACAGTAAAAGTGGAAGCAGAGTGCTATAACCAGAAAACTGTGTGAGAAAGAGACCCTTATCACAAAAGTTCAGCGGTCAGAAAACAGGCCTTTCCTAACACAAATTCCGCTGAAGGTGTCCTCCATTATAAGCTAGAATTAACTTCTACCTGGGAAGCTGATCCTAAAGGAAAGCGAGTCCCACTGGTTGAAGTGCAAAAGAATGAAGCAATTAGTTGTCTGTGTGAGTGGGAGGGATGCTTACACCACAGAACTCATGCAACCAACCCAAAAATTCTGGTACCCTGTGAGCAATCCTGGGAGCTAAGTCTCTTCAACAAGTGAAGAAGAGAAAGAGAGCTCAAGGAGAAAGCCCAGCACAAGCCTGGCATTCTGACTGTGTGTGTGAGGCTGAATACCCAGCCCCTCCCTCAGATTAACTGTCTTAGCATGATAGGGGTTTGCACCAGGGAGGATTGTATGAATCACCTCTTGTTTCCAGGCAGAGGTGTCATCTCCCTGCTTTCCGACTTTACACCTAGAGCAGAAGTCAGCAATTCAATTTGTCTCCCCTTTCCCCCTCTCTGTATCTCCAGGCCAGGATGGCTGTCTGGAGCTGCCCCCTGAAGAGATCATAAAGTGTTAAAAGCCCCCCGCGAGAGACAACTACGGTGTTCAAACCCTCTTTGGGGACAGAACTTGGAAAGGTTGCTTCGGGGACTACATCTTCTAGCGCGACGGTGGGATTTGGGGAACTGGGGCCCCAAAAGGTAACTTTGGCCATGCTTTGCTGATTTTGGGGAGTGGGAATTCATCTGGTCGTCCCTCCTAGGACTCTGGCCAGGTTCGATCCCTCAAGATTTTGTGCCTGGGAAGGCTTCACCTATCGAATTTCAGCTTGGCCTAACGGTGTTAAATGTGCAGGGTTCCGATCACAAGAAGGTCGAAAGTCCTTCTTCGGGTTAAATGTTTTGAGGATCAGAGCGGGTGTCCAAACAGACCGTGGCATACGTAGTGTTTCTGGTACATATTAATCAAGAACACTATGAAAACATGTCGCTAAATGGTAATAAAGTCTTGCCTCATTTTACCTCTGTTTATGCTTGTGTTAATCTTGAAAATATGTTGCATTTTATCAGACACACCTGTCTGAATGGGAACTCTAAGCAAGCCTGTAGGTTTAAGTCCAAGTTGGTCGATGTACTTGTTACCCTCAGCAGAGCCGACAGTAGCAGTTTCTTCCTCGGAGCCGGCTTTTATGTTGGGGAGAGTGGAAATCCTTCCGCAGCCGCTCACCGCGACCTTTCCCGTCCTTCTCCAGGGCGCGGGCGAGGCGTGTGAATGCCACACGGGGAGGGACGCTGCGGCCACCCTCGCTTCCCGCCCACCTCCCTGCCGGATGGGCAACCGCATCAACCAGTTTCACCGAAGGACGTAGGTTTTAAGAGGAGACGCTGAAGGCGTGAAGGATCATAAAAAGGCACCGATGGTATTAAACTATTGCGGAATGGAATTCTTCTCCAGCTTAGCTTGGCCGAGGACTGGGCAGCGAGTAAGTGAGAGGCACCCGAGCCAAGCATGGCGGAGGATTACCAAGGTCGTCGGACATCAGCCAATTCGTTTCGGGCTTTCCTTTTAGCCATCGGCCATAACAAAAGCTCAAAATGAATTGGCTGAAGGCCGACCGCTTACTGTTAGGCAGCGGCTCGCAGCTTTCTCACTTGCAGCCTGGTCTACCGCCAAGCGAGACTGGAAAGCAATTCCATTCTTCAATATCGTTAGTAGTAGTAGTACTATTACGGTTGTTGTTCCCTTCTCCCTCCCACAGCCTTAAAATCCATGTACCTCATCAGATGCTCTCCGATTTTGGAAGCTAAGCAGGGTCAGCCCTGGTGAGTACTTGGAAGGAAGACTGCCAACGACTACCAGATACTGTCGGCTATATTTCAGAGGAAGGAACTGGCAAAACTTCCTCTGAGTATTCCTTGCCTAAGAAAACCCTATGAATTTCGTGGAGTCGCCGTAAGTCGGCAGGTGACTTGAAGGCCCAATCACGCACCTCGTTTACACGGTTTGAGGGGGTGGCAGTGACACTACGATGTGGAGAAAAGAGGAACACTTAAGATGCCTACTTTGCTTCCCTGTGTGTTCTATAGATGGATTTAGGATGTATTAACATACCGCACACAAAACATGACAATAAACCCCGTTGAATTCGCCGCTGCAAGTGTTATTGCGTGTGACTAGCGTGACAACGGTGGCGGCCGCACAGAAAGGAAAATAGCCGTTTTGATTTAACTGGAGTGAAACAGAATCAGAATCAAAGAAGAGGCAATTTTTTTTATGAAGACCAACTACAATTCCACAAAAGTGTGCCAGCTTTTCAATTCTCCAGAATTCTTCCTCCGCAGGAGATGTAAAATAAATCGGAGCGGTGATTTTAAAAATAATCCCCAAACCCTCCCATTTCTTTTTATATCACCCACCCTGATAAAGTTAGCTCTCCGTGTGTGTGTGTGTGTGTGTGTAGGGTCTGATTAAGAGTTCTGGGGAACACTAAAGGTGGTAGAGTTCTGCAGATTTTTAGCTGGTCCTATCATTCAGTCTGTGGATTTTGTTTCTCTCTGCATGTTAAAGGAGAGAATGGCCTTCCCTATGTCAGTGGGCTCTGAATTCAGCTATATGCTGTTTTATTTACTGAATCCCAGCCCTGGGCAAGGTACTGCCTCTCAGGTGTGATTGGACTGCAACTCCTAGCTTTCCCCACTATTGGCAAAGCCAGCTAGGGCTGATGGGAACTGTGGCCCTCCGACAGATGGGGGTAGAGGGCTTCACACCTTCTAGCCAAGCCCTGTTTTCTGAACAGGTGTCTTGTAAATGTGCCTTCCCAACTTGTTGCCCTTTAAGGCTTTTGGGCTACAATTTCCATTATCACTACTCATTGGCCATGCTATCAGGGGATGGTGGGATCTGTAGCCCATTCCGTCCACATTGCCCAGTGGAGGCGTAGGTGAGATTGCATTGTATGCTTACCGACAGGTCACATCATCCCAGGTAGCATGGCTAAGGGCCAGTGAGTGTACCTGGAAGAATAGGACATCCGAGTTCCTAAGCACAACCGATTGAGACCAAACTTCTCTGAAAGCCACAAATTCTGTATCCCACTAAATTTGGTAAGAACGGACCTGTAGCATGGGAGGGTGCGGGTGTTGAGATTTCCCGCAAAGGACAGTAACACAGAGCTTTCCTTCGCATTTTTCGGGGTGGGTAGAGACCACTTCATTAGATGCATGAAAGTTTTGTCTTCTGTTGGGAAAGCCTACAAAATGAGAGGTTGGGATTAACGTGAGTAAAGACTTCAGAAAGCCAACGGTCTGGGAACGCCTGTAAAATCTCTAGGGAAAACGACCTCCTCTCAAAAGTCCAGGCACCCTTCAACAGAGCAGCCACGGACGGCAGAACACAGTCTTTCTACGTCCTCCGGTCTTACTATCACTTCTATTACTATTGTTATTATTTATTATTATTATTACTATTAATCCCACCTTTCTCCCAATAATGGGCCTCAAGGTGGCTAACAGTATATTTGAATACAATACAGGCTTAAAACAATACAAAACGTTGATAGAACTATAAATACAAAGATCATCAAAAGCTATTAAACAATGCATAACGTTAAAACATTAAACATTAAAGATTATACAAATCATAAAACACCATGTGAAAATATGAAAACACCATGTGAAATGCCTATTCCATTTGGTTGCCAAAAGCCTGGTGGCACAAGAATGCTTTCCGTTGCCAGGGAAGCGAGAACAAGGAGGTACCCTTCCTGCCCTCCCTAGGGAGCCAGTTCCAAAGACTGGGAGCTGCCACCTAGAAGGCCCTTTCTCTTGTTCCCACCAAACTGACCCTTGAGAAGGTGTTGAGACAGAGAGTACGGCCTCTCTAGAAGATGGTAGAGTTCTAATGGACTCAAAAAAGGGAGATCCCGTCCTTCAAAGAGCCTAGACCCAAGCTCTGTAGGGGTTTATAGGTCATCACCAGCACTTTGAACTGTTGTTGACACCATTAAGCCAAAAGCAAATGTATCACTAGAGCAAGGAGGTTGCAGGACCGTTTGATGTAGTATCTTGTGTTTATTAGCCTGGAAAATTTCCCTAGAGCTCAAACCCTGCTGTTATTTCTTTCGAGGGACCACAGGAATCCTCAGATCATCACTTAATTTTTTTGGGGGGGAGAGAGAGGGAGGTTAGAGGGGAGAACCGGCATGGTGTAGTGGACTGAGCGATGGACTACGACCCTGGAGACCAGGGTTCGATTCCCTCCTCAGCCATGGAAACCCACTGGGTGACTTGGGCAAGTCACACACTCTCAGCCCCAGAAAACCCCGCCTCAGGGTGGCCATAAGTCGGAAACAGACTTAAAGGCGCACAACAACAAGATTAGAGGGAAGTGCCCCTCTTAATTTTTTTGCCACGGGATCCAAAGTTTTTCTTTGCATACTGGGAAAGAGGAATGATCTTTTTTTTTTTCTTTTTTTTTTGAAGGGAGAACCACACACTTCTCTCCTGCCTCGCCGCTATCCCCGAAGGACTTTCCTCCTGACCCGGTCTCCCTAAATCGGCTCGAAAAGTCCCAGATCCCACCAGAAGGAAAGGAGGCGCTCGCAGGCGTGTGACGCCCGTGTCGCTTGGGTCCTCTCTAACTAGACGTCCCCGGTTGGCCCCCAACAGGGAAACGACGGCAGCTTGCAGCGAACCAGCGAGGAAACACGCTGCAAATGGCGGCAATTCGTTCGACTTTTTTCCAAGGACAAGGGTTCTGCGGAAGTACGAAGAGCTATGTGTTCCATAGAACGGGGGATTTATCTCAACCCCGTATTCGCCTTCGATCGGAACTCTCCAGAAAGAGAATTCTTGGCTAAGGAGCCCCGTTGAGCGCAACGCGTTCGGTCTGGCTACAGGGACGCCTAAGCTGGACAGAGATCGCCTTCCATGCTGTTATCCATTTATACCCAAGGGAAGAGGTGAGGATCCAGGAGCAAGTCAGGAGGAATTCAAAACTTCCCTACAGCAGTCCTAAGGTCTGCCTTAGGTTACTCTGGAGTAAATGAACTGGAGCGTATTAAAACAGAGTTCCCCAAACTGTTTTTTCTTCCCAGCTCCAGTGTAGAACTATATCTTGTGTCCAAATGGGTACAATTCTAATATCTATGGACGTAAATACACAGTGTCAAAGGTATCAGCAAAAATAATATCAAAGGAGTGCTTTACTTCAAAAACATTTCTCCCTTTATGTGAGAGATCGGTTCGCTGTGTTCTCTCAGAGGATCTTCGAGGTGCGGGCTTTTCTCCTATTTTGAACGGACACACTAAGTGTTATTTCAACTACTTTTTGTGCAGTAGGAAAATAAAACGGAAAAAAATGTTTTTGTGCAGTTGTCACTGCAGTAAGGGCTTTAAGTTTTAATGAGCTTATTGAAGCAAATAGACGTGATAAAGAAAATGAAAAAGAAAAAAGAGTACTTTCAGGCTTTATAACCTCAGATGATGATGATGATGATGATGATGATGATGATTGAGAGCAGCTAGCTGACTGGTCCATATATGACTAAAAAGGACGCGTACACGAGCCATGTCTAGTAGCTGCTTTGGACCCAGCTGGCATATCCTCACATTCAGAGATAATCCGTGTCTTGGTGACACATCGTCAGTCAGTGTGAGACTGTCTGTCACTTTCTACACTGCACTGCAACATAGGCAAAATACTAAGGAGTGCAGCGGCTCAGGAAGAAGCTTCTCGGACAGAGGGGGAGAACGCTGAGACTACACCTGAGACCAAAGGGTTTGTGGCGCACCCGTTTTAACAGGAGGCTGCGTCCAAACAGACGCCTTTGAAAAGACCTCCCCAGCTCGGATGGACTTCCCTCTGTCGGAGTACTTCCGCTCCAGAAGCGCTCTTCAGCGGGGGAGTTTGCGAATCTCCCTGTCCTCCTTCCCCCCTTCCTCTACGGAAGCGAACGAAAAGGAAGGCAAAGAAACAAACTTCAGGGCAATTAAAAGCGAGAAAAGAAAGGGGAGTGTCGTGCGGGTCCCTTTCCGACAAAGGGAAAGGGCCCTGGCAGACAGATTCTCTGAAAGAACCTGAAGTCACCTCCCGTGCAATTAAAAACCGCGAGCAGTTAATCTTCTATCTGTTCCCCATCCCTCAAAAACACACGCACAAGGAAAGAGGCGCGGACGCAATCGGATTCCAGCGTACGATCTTCTGGTTCGCCCGAGGACGTCTCGGCAGGTGCAGGAGTGGCTTTGGGAAACACTCGATCTCGCGGAGGGGGCGGGGAGGGGAGAGATTTCCAAGGGCCAACAATCTGGGAAGGAAATCTGACAGAATCTTGGTTGTACCAGGTCACTTTCTGAGAGCGATCTAGAGTCTATGTAGACTCTATGTAGATTCTAGATCTGTAGACTATAGATCTGTTAAGTCTACAGCTCTTCTGGAACCATCCTGCCTTTCTTTGCAGGGAGGTGGGTGGTGGCCGTTTGAATAAATCCAGATAAAATTTATCACATCTCCCCCCCCCCGCGCAAAAAAGACTCTAGGGCTGAAATAAATCCACCCTATCCCAGGGCGGCTCTGTGTGCACATATGGATTATGATTATAAGTGTTTCGGGTCTCCGATCCCACAAGGCTGAAAACTCGGAAAACTTGTTCCCAAAGAAGAAGGGCAAGCGTTTTTTCTACAACATTGTCTCCATCTGCGCATCTCATGAGACTTGGAGTAACTAGAAACCGCGCTCTGGTATAGAGGGATGGATTTCTCCTTTACTGGGGCGGAATGCGTGACTGCTGGCACCTTTCATCATGATGTACAAATAAGGCGAGGGATGCTTCCAAGGGCCATGTATGATAGATCTAGTAACATTTATTTGTTTATTTTGTATCCCGCCTCTCTCCGGACATGGCACCCAAGACGGATCACAGTGTAGACCAAAACAAAGTACACCTATAAAAATGGGCGTGATATTTAAAAGTTTATAAAACGGTTAAGTAACCAATAATAATGTTCATTCTTCATTTTTCTTTTATAGCATAAATTTCTGGTGGATTTTTATCAAAACTGGAGGGGAGGAGGGAAGACGACACAGATCCCCGGCGACAAAATTATTTTACAGGGCGGGGAAAACATTTTACAATCCACATCGTACCCTAAAGGTACCAGACCTTGTATGATCTTGGAGGCTAAGCAGGGTCAGCCCTGGTTAGTACTCGGATGGGGAACTGCCGACGAAGACCAAGTGCTGTAGACTATATTTCAGAGGAAGGAACTGGCAAAATCACCTCTGAGTATTCCTTGCCTAAGAAAAGCCTGTGAAATTCATGGGGTCGCCATAAATCGATAGGCGACTTGCGGCTGTCGCAACACACAGACACGATGCTTCTCTGGAGGGGACCCAGGAATTAAGGATGACTTTCAAATCCTAAAATGTGGCTTTAGATAAAAAGAGTTCGATCAGTCTTTGCGATGGAGAAGGTCGATTGGGAGACGATCCCGATCCCTACACGATTATCAGCAGTACCTCGTACTTTCGTGAGTAGCAACAGTCATGTCCCCGTGCGTCCCAGACACCCCTCCCGACTCAATATTCTTGCCTGTTCTGAAAAGGCAGTTTCCTCGGAAGCAAACCGTGCTCATTCTCAGTGGCACTCCTCTCCGAGAGACGAGGCTGACTCCTGGAGCCTTCCCTCCTCTTTCCCTACTTTCTCCCCCTCTCTCTCCCTCCCTCCTCCCTTCCCAGGGAAAAGGAGATCAAATTGTATGCAATTGCCGCGACTGTAAAGAAAGAAAATCCTTGTTCGGAGACAATTTGCATTGAGGTGGAGGGGACTACTCTCATTTCCTTACGAGTATGTAACCAATATTGTGGGCCGTTGACAGCTGCGAACATGAATCTGGATTGCTGTTGTCCGAGGAGACAGAGGTGAATGAAAGCACCCCGGCTTGGCCGCGTTGGTTTTCACTGGGGGCGCCTTTGAGGGAGGACACGGAAGGGAGGGGTCTCCTCTTTGTGCTCAGGCCCCAGGCCTTTCAGGGTGTTTTTTCCGGGTCGCACGGGGTTATTCTGCCCCAGCGCTTCTCTCTCCCGAGGCGGCCTGACTTTGGTTCTGGCCAGTGGGGCTCGGATTGGTGCGCAGGGCTTGCCTACGAAACGCACAGCTCTCTCCGTCTCCCCGACTCCAGCCGATCCTCCAGAAATGGAAGCAATGCCTGTTTGGAAACTTGCTGTAATTTAGAAGAAAATGAAGATAGGTGTTTGTACCGGGCTGACAGAAGGTATATAAGCACTGCCTGAAAGGAGGTCCATAAATCCATAAAGGCTGGATTTAGGACGTAGATGATCATAGCTTTTATCATCGTATGATCGTAGATGATCATAGCTTCATAGCTTTGTACAAGGTTTGGTTGCACTATTTTACATTAATTTAAAGCATAAGTTTCACGGGACTTACAGTTGAGCAAGCATGGCTACAGAGCATCTCTTATTCACCTTACTCAGAATTAAGTTCCCTTCAGCCAGCTTGGTGTAGTGGTTTGAGCTCTGGACTACGACTCTGGAGACCAGCTTTGGAATCCCTTGTCAGTCCTCTATCTGCAGAATGGATACCCCAGTACTAACCTAACCCTTGTCGTCAAAATCACGAATAAGGCAGTCCTAGGTGTGCCCAGAGACCCGCCGTGGTGTTAGTGGCTGGAGCGTTGAACTACGACTCTGAAGAGCAAGGTTTTAATCCACGTTCGGCCATGAAACCCATTGGGCGATCTTGGGCAAGTCATACTCTCTCAGCCTCAGTGGAAGGAAAACGCAAAGCTGCTCTGAACAAACCTTAGCCAAGAAAAACCTGTCTTAGGGTCGCCATCAAGTCCCAAACAACTTGAAGGCGCACAACAACAACCAGTTTCATGAAAGCCAGAGCGGTGTAGGTTGGATTAGGACTTCTGTAGACCCGCATTGGAATCTCTCCACTCAGCCAAGGAAACCCACTGGGTGACCTTGGGAAAGCGACACTCTCTCACCCTTCTTACAAGAAGGCAAGGACAACCTTCCTCTGAAGAAATCTTGCCAAGAAAACCCTGAGATAGGGTCGTCTTAAGTCTGAGTCGATTTGGAGGCACATCATAAAAGCAATCGGTTTCATGGGGTAAGGGTACATGAGACTGCCATCTTAGGTTCCTCTTGTTAACATCCAAAATAGCCTTTAAGCCTTGTTGAGAAACTTCTCCTTTGCCTTTTTCATTACTAAAATAGTCCTCCCTTCAAAATGGGACCCTGGCTTGGAGTTTATTCATTTATTTTATCCATTTATATCCCTCTTTTTTTCCAATACTGAGATTCCAGGCGGCATACAACTATTACAACCCGCCCCTCCTTTCCTGTACGTAGACATCCTCCGCTTGCGAGAGAAAGGATCACGTAGTCCAACCCCCTGACAAGTGCAGGGATGCTTAGCTATGGCTTCCTGTCTGGGTACCTTGTCTGCCTAGTTGAGCGTTGAGGACCCTTTCCAAGTATTCTATGAGCCAGTAAGACTGGTTTTGGTTCTGGAGTTCTTCCTTCCCCCAAGCTACGCCCCTCCTTCCCCAGTGTGACAAGAAGAGAGAAAACCCGGCCCCGCTGCGGGGCGACGCGGGAAACAACTCCCGCCGCCGCCGCCGCCGCCGCCGGGCTGGCGACCTGGAGCCAGGCGATCTTCGACGAGGCCCCCACCTGCTCTGCTGGCCCGGCCCGGCTCCCTTCCCCGCGGCCGGCCAGAGAGGCTGACAGGCTCGAAACTCTCTCAATTGTACAGACCTAACAAAAACCGAAGGAGGCCGAAGAAGAAACAGGGAAGACGGGCGGGGGAGGGAGGAGCGCTCGGGCTTTGAAGTCGACAGACCGAAGCCCTTGCAAAGCAGCCGCCCTCTCGTCCTTGGAAGGTCCGGAAGGTCTTCGTGGGTCCCTTTCCCCGCCTTCTCCTCCCTTCCCCCTCTCCTGGTCCGAAGAGAAAAACAAGAGACGTTACCTAGAATTAAGACTCCGTTCTCCAGGCTTCGGTTCCCGGATCGATGTTAGGAATGAGGAGCGGGAAGGAGAAAGAGGTTCTTGGGGAAAGGGACGGTCGTCTGGCTGGGTCTGCCAAGCCCAAGACGCGAATTTAACTGATTTCATTCCATTAGTTTGCAACAAGTTTTCCACTCACGGGAAAAGAAAGGCTTGAATAGACTCCCCTCTCCGTTCATTCATTCATTTATTTATTTGTTTTTAAGAAAATACTCTCCATCGACCTACTGGTACTACTGATGCTAGCCCTACTACTACTATTTTACCTTGAGTTTACTCTGTCCTTCCCACTACTATTTTACTCCGGCTTTCTTCTATCTTTCCCACACCTTTTGCTTCTTCAGCAGGGGAAGGGAAAAGAGGGGATATACTCAACAAAAAGCGCCATTTAGGTAAGACGAAAAGGGAGGGGCTTTCTTCCCCCTAGCGCCTGCCTTACCGTGGTTCTGATTCTGCGTGGATTATTCCTCGAGAGGCCACGTCTGTCGCTGGCCGAGTATCTTATTCCGTCCAGTTTGTAGCTGGGTATATAATTGTACCTATACTTCTCTTTGGGAGGACTTATAAAGGAACAAGCGAGGCTTCCCAGTGAAAAGGCACAAAAGATCTTGTTGTCGCAGAGTCTGAGGCCTCTAGGTGTGGATGATAAAAGGCGCAGAACCGTTTTCGTTTCCTTACAAATTCTTTAGTCTGTTTTGATGAAGTCCACGTTTGTTTGTCTAGAGACCCGTTGACGCAAACTGGTAACACTGGGGTGGTTTGTACCAAGATAAAGGGGAGGAAGTAACCGACACGGTTGTGAAAAACTGTGACGTCCTTACAATTTCATCCTTGAAGCCTGGGAGCCTTTCCGTTTGGTGGCAGGAAAGGAAACCCACCCCTCTCTATACACGCACGTGGATGCCCGCAGGAGACGGAATGGCTTCCTAATTTCTCATAAGGGACACTGTGGGTTTCGTGGAACATGTATGGGGGGCGCATGCGGGGAGAAGCTCTCCTTAGTTAGAAACCGCCTTGGATACGGCGGAACGTCTAAACTATGCCGTTCGCATCGGGACTAGTGGCCAGACTAGCGTGGCGCTAGCCACTTCTTAGGTTTTTCCCCCGTTACACTCACACAGAGTGTTGGAGCGGTTGCAGCAAGAGAACGAGGCAGAGGCCGAGCATATCGACTCTAAGCTGATGACATCTTTCTCTCCCCGGAAAATAACTCTTCGAGGGAGAAGATGGCAATTATGTCTCTCCAAAAAAATACGTAAATAAACGGAACCAGTGTGTGCTTTACTAGATAAATCACTTTTTTTTTTTTTGGAGCCTAACGGGAACTTCTTATTTTTCTTATTCTTATTATTATTAGGAAGTAGGCACCAGAGCCTGTCAACCCTGGTTAGTGCTTGGCCGAGAGACCGCCAATGACTGCCGGGGGCTGGAGGGAATACTTCAGAGGAAGGAACTGGCAAAACCACCTCTGAGTATGCCTTGCCTAAGAAAAACCCTGTGAAATTCATGGGGTCGCCATAAGTCCACAGGCGACTTGAAGGTACACCCACACACACGTTGTAGAAGATTCTCACATAAAAACACAACCTACCTATACATCCCTGTGTACGTGCTTTCAAATCTCCTGTCCACTTATGGCGACTCCTTGGGAAACACTCAGAGGTGGTTCTGACAGTTCCTTCTTCTGAAATATAGCCCACAGCACCTGGTATTCAAAGGTGGTCTCCCATCTAAGTACTAATCTGCGCGGACTCTGCTTAGCTTCCCAGATCAGACGGTATCGGGTGCCTTTAGGATATTTTGGCAGGGCTACTCAAAGGATGGCAAAGGCAACCCCTCCCCCCGAACAAATCTTGCCCAGAAAACCCTGAAACAGGGTCGCCTTAGGGTCGCCGTATGCCTGAAACGACTTGGAGACATACAACTTACCTGTATACAAGAGCATACATATGAATGTACGTATAAGTATGTGTACATTTACAGAGAGACAGATTCAGTACTGTAGGTAATATTCAGAAGAAGGATATCGCACCTCTGTCTTCCTCGCCAAAGAAAACCTCATGAAATTCATTGTGACTTGAAGGCAACACACACACACGTGTATGTATACTACACACAGAAACACAGATAGCATTCGTACGTGTGGGTATAAAGCACGAACTCGTCCGGGCGCCTGCAGCGTTCATGCGTGGGCGTGCAGGCACTCCGACGACCCGTGCGCGGAAGCGCGCCTACACGCAGACAACGCTGGTGCGTGCGTGTACAACACAGCCACCCCTTCCCCGCTCGGCTCTCCGTGTCTGATGCCCGGTCCTAGCTCCCCCCTTCCCCGCGTGCCCCTCGCCCCGATCCCCCACTGGCAGCACCTCCGAAGGAGCCGAATCCCCAACCGGCCGGCCCTCCCCGCCTCGGGCAGCGGGGCGTCTCGGAGCCTCCCTGCTCTGAAGGCTCTTTCATAACCAGTCATGGAATAATCATCGCGCTCCTCCTCCTCGGGACCTTTCCAGGCCCGGGCTGCTGACAAGGCTGATAGAGTCGTCACGGGGCGGCTGAGCCTGCCGGGGACGCGCGCGGGCGCGCTCCCGCTCTCTTCCTCCTTCTCGGGGGGGGGGGACGAGAGAGGAGGGCTGGAGGGAGCTGGTGGTTGCCGCCGCGCTGCTGCTGCTGCTGCCCTGAAGTGGGGCAGGGGGGCGGGGCTGCCGGGGCCGGGCCGCCGCTTCTGCTCTCGCTGGAGCCGGTCAAACTGCACAGCCGCTTCCCCCAGGAGTTTTCCTTTCATCTTCCCGCTGCTGGCGCCTGCGAACAGCCTCGGTTTGTCTGCAACGTCTCTCCCGCCCTCCTAATTCTCTCCTTTTCTCTCTCGAGCTCCCTGCCTCTCTCTCTCCGTCTCCCCTCCTCCCCGCCTTGCCTTCTCTCGCTGCTGCTCCAGAGTCTCAGGAACCGGGCGCATATTTCCCAGCTGGTGTCATCGGCCAGAGCCCATGGTGTGTGTGTGTGGGGGGGAGCGGTTGGGAGTGGGAAGAGCCGAAATCGCCGCGTGGGGCCGTTCTGGGAACCGGCCTGACCCGGCGTCGCTTTGCCCCCCTTCCTCAGAGACCGTCCGCATCCTTGGATCGGCCCTGAGGGGAACCGGGATCGGCACCTTTGACCAGTCGGCCGTCCTTCCTCGCAGCCCAAGTTGGTGGAAAGTTTCTTCGTTGGACCCCAGCGCTCAAAGTGCTGGCTGGGGGATTTTGGAAGTTGGGGGTTCATCGAAGCAGCTTATCCTAGTTCTGTCCATAGCTGGTTAAAATCCTGCTTTATATCTGCACACATTAGAAATGCAAAACGATCCTTGGTAACCACCGGAGGCCCACAGATGCAGAAGACAAGTTTACACACACGCGTACGCGTTCTCCATTGGCCTCAGGACTTCCCTGAACTTCGGAGTAGGATTCTTTTTGGCAGGCCGGTCTGGCTGGAGCAAGGCAATCCGGACGGCGAGTGTGAGAGTTTCCGGGCCTTCGTCTCCAGCCATGCCACTCAGTCCTCTACTCCGGAGTAAGCCATCCTGTGTGCAGCGGAGTTTATTCCCAAACCGGGGCGAACAGCATTGCAGCCTTCTAAAGAGAGGGAAGTAGATGAGATGGACAGAAGAGGCAGCGCCCAGAAGACGGCGCCGAGGTCACCAAAGAGTTGCCACGGTAAAAGAGCGTGGAAAAGAGTTGGAAATATTAATCGAAATTCATTATTAATATATAAAGAGCACTGGTCGATGCAATCTAAGTTGATTGTCTGACTTGCCTAGCTCTCTGGCCATTTTTATGGTTAGAACGATTAGTGTTCTCGGTTTCAAAGAAGTACCCTGCTAGTATCTTGGAAAGGGAGGAAAAAGGGAAGCGGGAGGAGGGGGAGAGAGAACCCTGGTAGCACCTTTAAAATTGTCTGGTTTTTATTTTGGCATGAGCGGAGATAAACCCACATCCGAAGAAGTGGGTTTATATCCAGGAAAACTCATGCGTTTTTTAAAAAGTTAGTCTTAAAGGTACTGCAACATTCCTTTTCCCCCTCCCTCCGTTCCCCTGTTGTCTTGCGATTCATTTTGCCTTCCGACGATAAAGATGCTCAAAACCTTTCTTTTATAGAACGGAGAAGTCATGGTTCCCTTTGCAGCTGGTACTTGTTTACAAGGAATGTTTCCTAAATTCTAGTAGGACCACTAACGACAACCATAATTAAACCGGGTCGTATTTCTCCTTCTTCCGTGGGGTAGGGTTCGGTGTCTTAAATGTACCTGCAAGACAGGTACGTTTAAGTACGTTTTGGACTAGGTGGGCAACCTGGCCAACGCCAGAAGCCATCCAAAGGGGGTGTCTTAAGACCAACCATTTTAGCGCTTCCGATCCCGTACGCGCTTCTTTGAAAACTAGCTCTCCCCGGCACAAGCGAGGGAGGATGTCCAGAGGGACAGCCGGAGACTTCTAGTTCTGAGGCTCCAAGCAAGCAATTGTTTTCAGGAGGAAGGACACCGATTCTCCAAGCACCAGGATCGACTGAGGAGGAGTAACTACCAGTCTCTTACTTTGCTTTGGAGCTGTACGTGTGGCACACTTCGCTTGGAAGCACATCTCACGAGAAAGGAGGAAACCCCCCCGTCAAGTCCACCCTTCGGAAGCCGTCCTGCTGTAAAAGTATCATTTGTCCACAGGCAGAGATATTGGGTGGGATACAGCCGATCCACCGAAGGCACCGAACTGGAAGAGGCCATGAAGTCAGTGGCATTGACCTCATCGCCAAGGCCTTCCCGTCCAGCTCCGATCTAATCTTAATCTTTAAATCAAGGGGAAGGATTGGGTGCTGAGGTCATTGACCGGAGGCGGGGGGGACACATAAGGCCCATGGGCCTCACTTTGATCAGCCCCAGTTTAGCGTTTACCCATCTCAGTGTGCTTGACTGGGAGCGGGCTCTTCAGATGAATGAATATATGTCCATGTGAATCTCGCATCCGCCAGATTGTACTGGCCCTTGCCTTTACAAGGGATAGGCGATGTCTGGAAGGAGTGACACATTCCTCCCCCCACCTCTCCCCCTTCCAAAACAACTGTATCTAAAGCTTCACGTGTTTCATGTACTAACCACTGAAACCAGAAGGGGAAGGCTGTCACGTTTGGGCGAAAAAAAGAATAAGTGAGTCATACTTTGACCCAGCTGGACGACTGGTTCAAACTGTATATAACTACCGTTACCACCATTTTTAAACAACTGGAAATCGGATGTTCGGAGCCCGAACAAGAATTCGCACGTCCATCTGAAGACACTGGCAGCCAGTGCGCCTACTTCGGGAAAGCAGGTCGCGCTGACCTAACCCCAAGCTTGCATCCATTCTTCCTCGGTAGAAAAACGTTGCATTGATTCGGTGTAATTATCTGTGGCTCTTCGGCCCGGCGGCCCTGGCGTTCCCATTGTTCCTTGTTTACACACATTGTCCTCTGATTTCCATCAATTCTCATTTACTTGTCACGGAAGGCGGGGGGTGGTGGTGCTGGAGAGGAGCCTTGGGCTCCAGACTCGTTGCTAACACAACATCCAGGTTTCTGCAAAAAAAGGCGACATTTCAATAAACTGACAGTCCTAGACAATAGGACGTGGTTAATCTCTCCCTTCGACGTTTTGCAACTGGAGGTTTCGGAGGATATCCATACGCCCAAAGCGTGGGGTTTAGTGGAGTGAGAAGAGCGGTTGAGAGAAAGAGATAACCCACCTTCCCTTTTGGTGTTCGGCCTGCTCTTTCTGGTTGCTAAAACGGGAACCTTGCTTCCTTGCCCGATCCTAAAGGCCTGTGCATTCTGATGGAGGCCTAGGTGTATGTGAGGGACAGGAGGCATTTGCCAGGAAAGGACCAGAAAAGGGGCAGGCACGGAACCGAGGAGATGCATTTGGCTGGGCTCGCAGAAATATTCTTCTGAAACAATAGGTATTCATAGGGCCGAACTGCCAGTTTGTATCGGAAAGTATATTTTTGCCTTTGCGCAATCCTATCCTTCAATTTGAAGCCTCACTGAGCTCAGAGGGATTCAAGTCAAGATATGGATGTATGCGATTGCAGCCTACCATCCCGATTGGCCTGTCATTTTTCTTGGTGCTATAAACCAGAGTGTTTTTTTCCAACAATCAGCACTTTAAGCATTCTAAAGATGAAGCTTAGCTACGGGAAAATCAGTGGCAATGTTGCCATTGTCTCAGTAAGCGCCCCCAATCCTGTCCATCGCTCTTTCTCTCTTTAACTCTCCCATTCTTAATTAGAAGAGGAGACCCCGACTGCGGTGTGGTTGGGACTCGGCCCAGTCACAGCTGTGTAGGCCGGACAGGCAGAGACACTGCGACACAGTGAAAAGCTCCCACTAGCCACGGACGCCGTTTGGAGAGCCCCCTCCCAGATACA
The DNA here is from genome assembly GCA_030412105.1 of Cyclura pinguis. NCBI lineage: Eukaryota > Metazoa > Chordata > Lepidosauria > Squamata > Iguanidae > Cyclura > Cyclura pinguis. The sequence continues at coordinate 127,911,731 of CM059600.1, read as the reverse complement.
AGGAAAAGATACTCCCCTGTACTTTTCCTAGGGTGTCCAAAGGTGCTTCAATCGGAAGCATGAACACTGCAAACGGAGCGGAAGATGCGACCTGATCTTATCTCGAGAAAGTGCAACATCGCCGATTTGGAAGGGGTGGGCGGGGTCTGCCAAACGACCAAAAAGGAGAAAGTGCGCCCAATTCCCCCCCCCCGCCCGCTAATTTATTTCTTGTGTCATCGGCTGGTCCAGCATCGTTGGCACTGGCTGTCTCCTTCCCTCGAATCACGTAAGACCCGACAGCCCCGTAACGTTTGAGGACATCGAGAAAAGATCCACCCGACCTCCGAGGGCATTGAGGCATAGAAGGTTTGACGATACAACCAGTGGGTTTCCCAGAAGGTCCCCAGCGCCTAGTTCTGTTTTATCTCTTACTGCTCCGCCCTCCACTTGAAGAGCTTAAGGAGAAATCCTGTCCGGATACTAAAGATAGCACTTGGAATCCGACATTAAACGAGTCTTAAATTTAAACGGGGTGTAATGTCCAAGGACGTTATTTCAGAACTGGGGTGTTAAGGTCTGCTCTGATAAAAATATTCCCCAGGGGTTACTGGGCTCTGGTTGTTTTGAAGCGAGATCTCACTGCGTTCCTTTTTCCCTCCCCACGCCCACCCCCCACCAACCCGCACAGTTTGAGGAAGACATAACAACTATAACCGCCCTTGTCAGCGTGCAATTTTCGGACTGGGATATTTGCGAGGTGGAATTAATTACGAGGATATTTTTACCCCCCAAAAGGATTGGGTCCTCAGCCTGTTAACTGGAATGTCACTTGAGGGATGCTGATTTTGAACGGCCCGGGGAAGCCGCCGTGTGCGAGGCGGCGGCCCGGCCTGGAGGCGCGGGGCTGAGCTCGCCGACGGAGGAGTCCGCGGAGGGCTTCCGGGCTGGTCAGAATGGCATCTGTTTGTCATCAAGGCATCGGCGCCTCCCGCAATTGACGGGACCCACCTAATCTGTATTTCTTGTTCAAACAACGGCAGCCGCAGCCGCAGCGACAACAACCAAATCAGCCTCAACCCCCAAGTGCATTTTCATGTGTTGGCTTAGATGTGCTGCTCACACAGTCGAAGGGCGAGAGGTTCAGGAGCTTTTAGCGTAGGAAGGGAGGCCTCCCTTGACTCTCACGAACGATCTGATGGTTTCGGGAGGGTGAGGGGAGACGAACTGGACAGCCTCGGATTAAATGCCAGAGGTTGTGGAGTCAGATGCTCACGCTGCCCCTCTATCCACATACACCCCTCCCGTTCACTCAGTTATCTTGACCTCTTTTCTTCCCTCTCTCCTCTGTCTCCTCAGTGGATTAAGAGGAAGAGAGGATCGTTTGCATTATTCTAAAGGCCCCGTCTGGGAAAGGGAATGTCTTTCCACTGAATCCCGCGGACTTCTCTCCAGCTCGATCCAGATACCCCCCCCCCACACACACACACAGCATCTCCTAAATTTTAGAGATCGGGTGGGCTAGAATCGTGCAGGTGGGGAACGGAACTGTTAGGTGCTTTGGGGGGATCGCACCCTTCACTATAAACGAAGGCGTACAGTATCGACAGTGACACTCAAGCCACCATCCTCCGAACGTGGAGGATGTTTCTTTCTCCCCTTCTAACCGGGAAGTGAAACGCGCAACCGTCTTGCGCTCCATCCTTCCTGTAGTGTCTCCTCCCCCTTCTCAACCTTCCCCTCCAAGAGCATCCACTGCCGAAATCGATCCCTTCTTTTGGCTTCCGGAATCGCATCATTTGGAGGGGAGGAAGGGGGAATTCCGGTTCCAAACCGCGCTAGAGCCGCCAGTGTAGACAGCACTCGCTCGGGCTAAACTTTCCTCCGTGTCGCACCAGAGATTTCGAAAAGGCCTTCTCCACGCGTGTGTCCTCGGGCTGCCAGGGCGGGCAGATCTCGCTCTCACGACCCACGCGCGCGAGGGGGCCGAGTTGGAATGCGAGCGGCGAAATGAGAAAGCGGGGCGGCGGCGGCGGCGGCGGCGGGGGGACGAGGGCGGGCCAGGGAGCTAAACTAAGCCGCGCTCTCAGAGTTTCCTCTTCGTATCATCAGCCCTAATTACTCCACTGACTTTCCTGTTGTTTTGGCAGAGTTACAGAGCTGGAAAGCTCCCTAATAACACAGCTCCGCTCGCTGCCCATGTCATTAACTTCTAATTTATTTAAAAGGAAAAGACGGGGGGAAGGGAGAGGAGGAGGACGAAAGCTGGCGTGCGGGGGGGGGGGAGCGGCCACTCTGCCCCCCTCCCCGCTGCTCGCCGTTCGGAGCCAATCAGATGAGTCACCGCCTGACGTCACCGCCCCTGCCGCTCCCATTGGCCGAGCCGCGCTTACTCAGCTTCCCAAAGGAGGAAACAGCCCGAACTCTCCGCTGACCAAAAAGGGGAGGGGGGGAAAGTGGCTCGGCTGTTCGAGGCTGGTGCGGAGCGAGGCTGGTGCGTCCGGCGGGAGCGGCGGCGCGAAAGCCAGAGGCTGACTGAGTGGTCTGGAGGAGCCCGAGGAGAGGGAAAAGGAAGCGGGGAAAGGGCAGCCGGGCCGGCGGGCGAGCGGGCGGCGACGCAGGGCGGCCGCAAGAGCAGCAGCTGCCGCCGCCGCCGCCGCCGCCGCCGCCTGGGCAGCGCTCTCCGGGGCAGGGATCCTTGCGAAGGAGCCGCGCCGCCGCGATGTCTTCGTCGTCGTCTTGTTCGCCCCCTTCCAAAGCGAAGGAGGTTTTCTCCTCGGACGAGGAGGCCCCCACGGCCGCCGCCGCCGCCGCCGCGGAGGATCAGCGCAGAGTCAAGGTCTCCAGTTTGCCGTTCAGCGTGGAGGCGCTCATGTCGGACAGCAAGAAGCCCCCCCGAGAGGCGACGGCCGGGGTGGTGGCGGGGGGCATGGAAGGAGCCGGCTTGGGCCCCTCCAGGAACCTGCTCTTGCCCACTCACGTCGGCAGGGAAGCGCCGAGCCCCGGCGGGCTTACAAAAACCTTCGAGACCTCGTCGGTCAAATCCGAGAATTCCGAGGACGGCTCCCCGTGGATCCCGGAGGCCGGCAGATACTCCCCGCCCCCGAGTGAGTCTTTGGCCGGAACCGGGAGGAGGAGGAGGAGGAGGAGGGGGTCCGGTTTTGTCGGGGACGGGGTCCCCTCCAAAAGTCCCAGGAGGCGGGAAGAGCGAAGGTTCCGGGCGTGAGGGAAGACTCCAGAAAGCTCTTTCCTCGGCTCGTTTCGGGGATCAGCAGCGAGGGCCTGACCTGAGCTCCTGGAGAGGGTAGTCGATGTCCGGGCTTTACACGAGGAGGGGGAAAAGGCGGCGATGGGACTATGGGGTGGGAGCTCAGTCCGGAATCGGATCCCACAAGCTTTGGCTTTGGGGAAACTTTCCTTCGCGACGAACCTCGGGAAACTGAGGCAGCCCTAGAAATCAGCCTCAACAACGAGGATGTCCTTTAAATCACTGGCCAAGGCAACTTGGCCTAGAATGTAAAACTTCTTTTGCCTGTATCAGTTTAAAAAAAAAAAATATCACAAAACGCACACTCGTTTGCCAACCAGCCCACCCCCACCGCTACCGTTTAGGGGACCCAGCAGTGGCAAAAAATAGAGGAACTTCTGAAAGCACCCGTACACGCCTCCCGCTCGCCATCCCATTCGTATTAATCATGTCTCTTTCCGACTTTTGTGGGCGGGAGGATTTGATTATTGTTATTCCCAAGTGGATAGATCGGGGAGAGAGGCTCTTTCTCTGACTTTGCGATTTCAGTGTGAATGAAGCTACCGTGGCTCCTTCTCTTCCTGCTCTTCTTCCATCCTCATCATTCATCCCCCGATAGATGGTCCTTGGCGGGGCGCGGGGTTAAGTCTCTTTCTCTTTCTTTGCGACCTGAATGTGAGCAATTTCTCACCATCCTCATCCCCGTTATCACGCTTAATGTTGATCGAGGCTGTTTCCGCGCCCCCCCCCCCCCCCGATAGGCAGGCCTCTGCCACGGCGTTCTCGCCGACTTTCCTTCCGCACCCGGCTGGCCGGCCCGGGTGTTCGCGGCGATCCTGGCCCTGGGTTGCCTCCTCCGGTGCACCTGTAGCAGACTACCTGAGGCCTCCGGGGGAAGCGCATCTCCCCCGGCGCTTGTAGTTCTTTATTCTTCCGGAGCGTCGTTGTCCGAGGAGCCAGACTGGGGAAATAAATGAACACCGTGGGGAGAAGGGCCGGATTGGCTTCTTAATTCAGTGGGACCTTCGCAAGGAATCCTTGATGCTAGAGCAATGGTCATTTCTGCACTAGACTATTACAGCGCTATTATTCCACTTGCAACATCCTGTGGAATCCTGGGGTTTGCAGTTTCGGGAGGGGCCAGCCGGTCCCTCCTAAAACTGCAAACCCCAGGATTCCATAGGATGTTGCAAGTGGAATAATAGCGCTGTAACAGTCTAGTGCGGAAATGGTCCATCTCTCTTTCGTTTTCTTGCTTCGATCCCGGCGCGTCTTCAGGGACCAAATTGCTTTTCCAATTCTGTGTAGTCAAAAATCTAGCTCACATTCTATAACGTGTATTTCAATTCTCCACGGCTTTAGGAGAGTGTTTATGAAAGAATTATTTTTTTTTCTATTTGGTTTTTTAAAAGTTGGGCCACTTTTAAAAATTCTCCTGCTTTTCAGAATTTCCTCCATAAACTCAGTGCGACACTTCTTGATCCTCTCCTATAAAATGCACACCCTTACCTGACTAGAAAGGTCTCTTGCTTCATTTAATAGTTAGGACACTGCCAAGAGAGCAGTGCCATTCTTCTAAATTCAACAAGGGTAGTAGGCGTGTTAGGTGCAGCAAAGGGGTCTGGTGACACTTTAAAGCCTAAGGCCTACTTTTAAAAAAAGAGGCAGGGTTATATAAATTGCATTTTGTCCTATACCTCTAATAAAGCAGATGTTGCACTTTGAAAAATCCACTTAATGAAAAAGTAATGTAACAAAGATGCTTTAGTCTCTAAGATGCTTAGTCTCTAAGTTGCTAAGGCTTGTAACAGAATCTGTCACTTCCCGGGAATCCTAATAAAAGTATAGCTTCATGTCTCCTTGTTGTAGACAGAATGCATTTCCAGAAAATAACCTTTGCTGAGGAAAATGCGTGGCAAGAGGAGTCACTATCTTCATCGCCCTTTCTAGTTTTCTACATTACATTCAGTAAAACTGCCCCCAAAGTTAATGTACGGCTACCTTCTTTTATGCATTCCCTCCTCTTACTGCTTGATCCTGTGTACTTTTACTCAGAAGTCAGTCCTGCTGAGTTGGACGGGACTTTACTCTGGAGTACATTTGTCCAGGAATAGGTCCTCAGCATTTTCCCCAGCTGTCAAAGATACAGGGCAGGGTAGAAAGGCTTTATCCTATCTTAAACTATCACAAGCTACTTTTAATTCTAACTACAAATGCCAGGATGTGTTCTTTTAAAAAAAAACTTTTAAAAAACACACACACACACACATACAAAATAAAATGCAATAGCCACAGTTAAGTATATATTGGAATTCCAGCTCGTTTCTTTATAGCGCTCTCCAGGATTCATTCATGTCTGTGGCTTTTTTGCTTGTCTTTGGAGTACATTTGGGTTAAGAAAACACTCAAAACTTGTGTTAAAGCAGCTTTTTCTTGGAAGTGAGAGTTCTGGCCAATTTAAGAAGAACTTTCAAATAAATTTATTTCAGCTGAAGATGTATTTGGAGAGGCAGCAAAAGCAAATTGCACAGTCATAAAGCTTTCGAAAAGGCATCTGTACAAATTATTAAATTGCTGTTATAGCACACTCTTAAAGTTTGTACTCAGAGATAACCTCTGCTAAGTTCAAGTGAGCTTACCCCTAAGTAAATTAGTATTGGATTTACAGATTTCTGCTTATGATGTTTCAGGCCTGCTTGATTCCCAAATTTGTTTGTTTTGGATATAAATTAAAAAATGGATTATCTGGTGAGAACATATATTTTGCGAGATAGTAATGTAGGCCCATCATCATTGCTTCTCTTTTGGCTAAGATCAAATATAATATGTAATAATCATCTGAGAAAAATGAGGAAGGGAGAAAAGGCAGGAGTGAGTTTTTAAAAGTAAAATAATATACTGTAGTACAATGCAGAAGGGATGATTTCAGAAGCACTTACTGTTCAAAACACTGCTATCTGTGTATACAGTAAAAAAAATGTTGTAGTCTGCATATCCTGTGGACTCTGTATAATGTTCAAATAATTGTAATTATGATAAAGAAAAGGATTGTATTTGAAATAAGCGATAACAGAAATATGTATGCAAATCATAAAAAACATTTCATAGCTTGTACAATATAAAATGTTTTCCTGTCCCAAAATTATATTATATTTTGGGAACAGATGTTATGCCATTGAGGTAAATTAATGTTCTTCATCTTTGGCTTTACTTGGAACATATTTTTCCATATTTTTTCATATTACCTCATGGCTTTCCACACTATTATTTAAAACAAATGGCACATAATCTGACACTCTGTTCTTTCTGACTTGGTAGCAGGGTGAAATCATAATACATTCTTGAAGAAGTCTGGAATCCTGTGTTAATTTACATAAAAGGAAGCCCCTTGAAACTCTGTGCACTTGTAGTGCTTGAAATCATTGGGCTTAATGGCTTCTCTTCTAGAAGGTTGTTTCTATATTATCATACCCAAGTGAAAGTTGCTGAAGTCAGACTTGAAGTAATATCTGCGATGTTATTACACTGGATGAGATTATGCAGTTTGCAAGCAAGTAACTTGTGATTTAAAGAAAGTTGTGGTGGTATCTTCTGCTTGACTGCAGAAACCAGTATTGTAATTACTAACTGCCCACTAACCTAGGCTTCTTATTAAGAAGCCCTGTCATCTTTTATTTCAAGAAGAAAAAAAGCCTGAATGATTCTCTTTAATGTGCCCTAATAATAACCCACTTACCTTATCCAAAGCATGTATTCGATTTCTAAACTTCATTCTTCAGACATGACACAATTGCATAAGATCTGAAGTTTTATTCATAAGATATGCTTAGGAAATGTAGTAAAAGAAAAACAAAAGTCAGAATGCAGTAACACCTCTATATTAGGATCACTAAAGTGTCACAACCTTTGAGTTCTCCTAGATGTGCTGGTTTTTTTCACGGATAACATGGCTACTGTTATTTTTCAGTTGCTGTAAGTGAAGTCCCCTCTCCCAGTAGACACACAGACATAAATTGTGTTGGTTTTAAAGAGGATTTGCTGTCATGCCACAGAGGAGTACAACTCTAGAATGCTTCACCCACTTTTGTATATTTCCAAAAGCCCTTTTAAAATGCTAAAAAAAAAAAAGTAGCCAAGAAAACAGTAAAAACAAAGGCTGCTTCTTCCAAACCAATAGCACAACAACACTGACATTTACTCTGTAAAGTGCCAGAGATTTAAAATTTGTTGTTGCCTTCGAGTCATTTTTTGACTTATGGCAACCTTCATAGGGCTTTATGGATGCTGAGAGTGTGTGATAAGCCCAAGGGCACCCAGTGGGTTTCCGTGGCCAAGTGCAGAATGGTCATAGCTCAATGCTCAAACCACTGCATCACACTGGCTCTCAAGGTTTAAACTACTGTACCTTCAATTTAAACTGTACACCATCCGAGACACCACTAGCTTCTTAAATCAGTTGTTTCCAGAAAGCTGTTTGATAATTTAGAATCTGAAATCCTAAACATACTGTGGAGTGAGCGACCTTAAACATGAGCAAACTTTCTTCTGTATAAACACACATAAGATTGCGCTTTGAATATGAGGTCTATTCAAGAGTATGATTTTCAGTGCATCTGCTTGAAATTAAATCTAAATGACCAGTATGCTTTAGCAGCATGCCAAATATGTTCAGGATTTTGAGGCAGGCGATTCCTTTGGTGCATTTATTTCATTCTCCGCCTGCTCTTCTCATAGGATTTCTCAGCCCTGGAACTCCTCTGTACCAAAATGCAAATTGTGCTGAAAAGAGTCAGGGCTGTTGCTATGTAAATTACAGGCTTTCGGGTTGTAATGGAACAAGATATGAAACAAATTCCCCATTTTGTATTAGCTGCAGATGTTGTGCAGCTATATATTTTCTAAAGATTAGCACGTGTCATAAGAGCTGCATGTTGAACCAGTGTGTCAGCCTCTTGCCTTCTTTATTTTTTGTTGTTGCTGGCTGGGAATATAGGAACCTCAATTGAGGAGGGGAGCAGAATGACAGACAACTCTTTGCTCACAGATCACAAGTCTCCCATTGATTTCACTGAGAGCCTTGGCAGTGAACACAGACAGAAACAACAAGCAACATAGCCCCCGCCTCCCCACCATCAGACCCTTTTCCAGTGTCCTCAGGCAAAACTTCAACTAAAATGTCTGATCAAAGATGTCATTCACTTTGGATAAATCATAACAAGCAGTGGCTGGGGATGCATTTCTTTCTTTCCCTTATGAGACATTTTTTTTAGCTTCTAGTTAGTAACTGGCTCCTTTAGTAATATGTTCCACTCTCAGCTTCAGTGGTGACTTGTAGGAATTCCTGTTTTCCTATGTCTTACCAAGAGGCACACATGCATAGCTTTTGAGGTTCTTGGTTTCCTGACCAGAGGCTTTCAGAGATTCTGGTTGCGGTGTTATAGAAAGATCGCAGTGGCTGCAGAAGAGGAAGATCAGTTGTTGGCTGCTGTTGGATTCACTATGACGGGTGGATTTCAAATACACTTCTTATAATAGGCTCGTGATGATTTTGTCCCTGTTTAGTTAGGATGCAAAGCCCAGCACAGTGATTTGGAGATACAAGTGTATACCTATATTAATGCAACTACACACCAGAAAACTTTTTTTTTCTTTTGGATTCTGATCCCCAGAATCCTTTGGCTGGGTGCTGGAGTCCAAAAAAGCTGTCTCACTAAGCTCTGACCATATCAGATAGTATCTCTGTAGCCCTGTGGCCAACTTCTTTGCTGGGTTGGCTGTTGTTAAAGCCATTTCAAACCATTGTACGTTCGATATAATCATCACAGTCAAACTCATCTCTGAAATTAGAAACAAGACACTTGACAGCACACTATGCCCTATTTTCTGGCTGTACACTACCACGCCTGCAGCCCTATAGAAAATAGGTCTATTTCTGCGTTTCTCGTAAGAACATCTGCTGCAGTCCTGCTAAAACAAGAAACAGGCTGTAATAGAATTTTTAATAGTCAGTTCAGGTTCTTTAAAACCTTCTGGGTAGATTCTAAGTTTTTGATGTGGACAGAGATAGCCATGAAACAGGCCAGGGATATTCTGTGAAAGTTTCACACAGAGAACTCAAGATGCCTTAATTGTGTGCTTCAAAATATAAGGTGATAATGTGACATAAGTAATTTATAGGCTCAGCAGGGAGCCACAATTGGTTGCAGGTTTCTCTCAAAGATATGGTGGCAAATCCGAATTTGCTGCTATGCAATGTAGTACAAAATAGCACCCACACAGAAACAGTTCTCAGGTGGACTGTAGAGGGCAAAACAATCCCTATGTGATTATGTTTGATAGATTTGCCAGGGCTGAGATGGTTGAAAAAGTGCAGATAAAAACACCAGAATTCTTTTGGTTTGTTGAATGTGTGATACCAACAAACTCAGTGGATTGAGTCTTTGATCCCATGCAAGGTTTTTATTGCAAGGACAGTTGGCTCATGTAACTAATTGTTTTGGGTAATATTAGACTTCAGACATCCATTTTCATTCTTAAGAAAAGACGCTATAAACGGTAATTTGATGTCATTATTTCCATCTATTTTTAAAATGTGCTCTTTTGTGCCTGACTTTGCTCTGTTCTGCTTGCTTTTATAAACCACCACATAAAAAGATACCCCCTCCATTCTTCTAATATCATGCATCTTATCTCACTGCTTGGATGTTTCTGTGCAGGTTGTCTGTTGTGTGGGGAGACACTTTGTACAAAGGGAACTGGCTGCCACTGTGCCATCCTTCCCTCCCATATATGCTTCCTTCTGCTCCCCTCAAAATTTGGGCTATTTTGGTATTACTTTCCTGTTGTGAAACAATTATTATTGTATATACTGGGAGAAGAGGGAGAAGATGTTTCTCAGCCCTTTGACAGCTTTCCTCCTCTGCTTCTTCTGAGGTAATTCGTCTTTATTGTCACTTTCAGGACACCTGAGTCCCACAGCTTGCACGCTGAGAAAACACAAGACAAATCGGAAGCCGAGGACACCTTTCACCACCTCCCAGCTGCTGGCTTTAGAGCGTAAATTCCGTCAGAAGCAATACCTCTCGATTGCCGAAAGGGCTGAGTTCTCCAGCTCACTTAACCTCACAGAGACTCAAGTCAAAATCTGGTTCCAAAACCGGAGAGCCAAGGCAAAGAGACTGCAGGAAGCAGAGCTGGAGAAGTTAAAAATGGCCGCCAAGCCCATGTTGCCGTCTGGCTTTAGCCTCCCTTTTCCCATCAACTCCCCGCTCCAAGCAGCTTCACTCTATGGAACATCGTATCCTTTTCACAGACCTGTGCTTCCCATTCCACCCGTAGGACTCTATGCTACTCCTGTTGGATATAGCATGTACCACTTATCCTAAGAAGATCAGAGAGAACAACAGCTATAATGCAATGAGAAACATTCTGATGGATCTTGCACAACTCAAGAGTGCAGCACAAAACCCTTACTGGTTGTTTTTCTGCATGCTTGTATGTGCCTTGTCAAGTATATAGAAGTTTGAGCACAGAGCCTGTTTTCTGCAGGTTGGGGAGCCAGCCATGTGTGAGCTCAGCACTCAGAATCTGCCCCTGAAAGAGAGGTGGTGTTTTGTCTTGTTTTTAAACATACTTGCTTAAACTAATATAGTTTTTGTTTATTTACTGCACATGGGGTGGGGGAGAAGAAATCAATCATTAAATCATATGTTTCCACAGAATATATATACATACACACATTTTCCCTGCTAAGATACTCAGTGGAGTGTCATTTTATTTAAAGGGAACCATTTTCACTTTCTTAAGTGAAAAACTTGCAACCTCGTCCTGTGCATGTTTACTCAGAAGTAAGTCCCACTCTGTTCAGTGGTTCTCACTCCCAGTTTAGTGTGCGCATGTCCGAGTAGGTAGGAATTCAGGATGAAATTTCTTGTTTGGATGGGGGAAGCTTAAGTACATGGGCAAGTTTATTTATAAAACCAGTTGTCAGCAATAAAAGAGGACTTGAGTTGAGGCAGAACAAAAGCCACACTGATTCAGCTGCTGCATTCTCTCACTGAGTTCTTCACTGCACTGCAGTCCCTAAACCAAGGTGTCTCAAATACAAAATGCTGGGAGTAGGTAGGGAGTTGCATTGGTATGATCCAACAGGGCAAGTGTTAGCATTCATAAGATACGATCCTTTCAAGCTGCAGTCTTCTAATACTTGCTGTCAATGAACACCATACAATGGGACTGACTCAGATCAAGTGGCCGTAGGGCTACCACGCAGAAGATTCGCACCGGTGATAGTTCTGTTTACTGTTAGTTTGCAATTCGTTTTCTTAAGATGGAGCTGTGTTTGTCTACATGCCATGGCAAAAGAGAGTCCAAGAAGGTTGGAAGAGTTTTGACTTTTTTTTTGTTAAGAATTATGACTTATGATCATGGTTGTGTGTGTTTGACTTTTTTGAATGACGGGGAACGATATAGGACAGAGGTATGAAGAAAAGCACTGTTGCTTTTCGGTGTGTGTACATATTTGTGTGTACATGTATATGCAGAGAGACTATCAAAACTCTGTTGCAGAGTTGTTATTTTTATTGCAATAATCTGTGCTTTAACCATTATTAGCTTGTTAAAAATGAATTCTGCTTAAGCATTTCGTAAATCACCCATAGATCCAGAAAACCCAACCAATGCCACCTATGCTAAAGACAGGACTATCCTCTCTTTCTTTTCTTTATTTTTTTTTGAGGGGGTGGAAGAAAGGAAGAGAGGACCAACTTCTGTTTAGTGTACTTGGCATTATGTAAGCCACTGTTCTAATTATTTTAATTTTTTTTATTATTGTTATTATTGCTATACTTTGTGGGAAGCTGTCTATAGAGGATGCAGGCTGCTGAAGACAGGACTTCTCCAAGGTGCATTTTTAGCATGTTACAAAAAGATAGAGACACAAAATTTGTTTTCCGTTGGATCCACTCCAGACTGTTGTGCCCATTAGTTGCCCATGAGTTCAGTTCTACCAGCATATTAAAATCCCTTTGAAAGGGATGCCTTGTACAATTTTATATATTTTATTAAAGATTTATTATTTCTTACCTCTTATTTAGAATTAAATTTTAAAAAAACCCTCTTGTTTAATTGTGTGTTGGTTTGTCCTCTGTGGAGTTTTTTAAAAAAACAAAACAAAAGATCAATGCCTTTTCTCTGTTTCTTCTGAGTTAGTATCAAAGAAATACTGGAAACTAAGGATTCACATTCCCTTTCTGCCAGTGGTTTTCAGTTCTTTTAAAATTTAATTCTGAAGAAAAAGCCAAATCTGCAACAAATGGGCAATGTAGGAACTGCAAGTCATTTAGCAATTTTAGGAGGTATACTGATTATTTATTCTGGTTCCCTAGCTTGTTTATTCATACCCCACTTGGATAAAAGTTACTCATTAATTACACCTGTTGAGTAAGTAGCAATTCAATGGTCTTTTTAAGGATCAAAAAGGGAGAAAGGGTGAAGTCCTGCTTTCAATAAATTGATGGCAAAACTGATCTGGTCGCTCCCTCATACTCTAGGTTTATGTGTGTGTGTGCCTTTAACCAGTACTCAGAGGTGGTTCTGCCAGTTCTTTCCTCTGGTTAGTCCTGGCTCTAGGTTTACTCCAGGGCAAACGCTGCTGAGTTTAGGAGCCTTTGCTCTGGAGATCTGCATCCTCTTCAGCTCCAGTTGCAGGAGAATCCCGTGAAGGAAATGTAGGGAAAAGCCCCTAAGGTCTATAGCATTCAGAAACAAAACTAGGCTGTTGTCAGGCAATTTAAGCTCAGTCATCTGACCTGCACCAATTAGAAACTAACTTAGTTGCAGAATTAAGGTGCTACTCTTTCTCACCTCCACCAGTGACAGCGGGATTGCCAAAACCCGGTTGTGTCTGCCAACCTGTACTTGCTTACCTGAGAAGAAATCTGGCTGAGTTCAGTGGGTCACTTTTCTAAGAAGAGGGCAATATTAAACCCCCCAAAATGGCAGTGTCCTAGATTCAGGAGTGAGTTTTTCTATTCTCAACTAGGAGACTTACCTCCAGAGAGAAAATGCTCCCTCCCCAATGAAATAGGACAATCTGAATTGAAACAGTTTTAATATTGGTCTGAGCTTTCCGTGGGAAACATACGTTTCGCAGCCCCTTCGCCCCAGCATCTGAGTCTCGTCCACATTTTTCCCTTGAAGCCCTGGAGCCTTTGTAAGGCCACACATTTCCCCGGTTCAGTGACAGTCAGAGCTTGGTCTTTTTTTTTTTTTTAATCATTTTATTCAAATTCAGATATAAAACAATTAAAACTGTCAACTTATTTGAAATGTTTCTGATCTTCCACACTGATCTAGATTTCATTATCAATATTTCTTAACGTACTTAAAATATTGTACTACATTTTAGTGCTATTATTACTTCTTGATTCTTGCATTTCCATCTCCATATTCCTGCTTCATGATATATATCCTGTAGCCCCCTCATAATTTATCTTAAATCATGAATCACAGATTTCCATCTGATGGTACCCAGCAATTACCCGTTACAATTTGCCATTCTTTTTGTATCTCATCGTCTGATTTCCCTTTTAATCTCTGAGAGACCATATCAGCATTTTTGTTTTCAATAAGTGTACCCCACCATTGTTCTATTGTGGGTATTTGCTGAGTTTTCCACATCTTTGCATATTCAATAGGAGCTGTTGTTATCATGTACAGTAACATTCTCCAGTACTTCTTTATACCAGTACCTTCTAATACATCAGTCATATTTAACAAACACAATTCTGGTAACTTAGCAAACTGTACTTTCATTAATGCACATATTTTGTCATGTATTTCAGTCCAATATTTCTTAGCTTTAGGACATGTCCACCACATATGATATATCGTACCAGCCTCATTCTGACATTTCCAACATTGTCCAGTATCTGTATTATAAATCTTTTTTAATTTATCTGGTGTCATGTACCGTCTATGAAATAGCTTGTAATAGTTCTCTTTCAAATTCTGTGCTACTGTAAATTTCTGTGTTTTTTTCCAGCTCTGCTCCCAAGACTCTAATTGTATTGAATGTCAGATATTTTGTGCCCATGAAATCATTGTTGCCTTTACTGTTTCTTCTTGCCTCTCCTGATGTAGTATTTCTTGATATATTTGGGCAAGTAAATGAGGGGGATTTTCGAACAGCCATTTAATTACTCCAGTTTTCTCTTTGAGTTCAATTCCATATGTTTTTATATCCATCTGAAACCTTTCTGCTAACTGTAAGGGAACCGACTTAATGTTATTCCCTCTTGTTCTAGTTTTTCTCTTGTTTTAATCTTAAAGTTGTTGGACGTTGATCTCTCAATTATATCATCATATCACAACCATTTATCTGTGTCCGTCCATCTGCCAAAAAAAGCCTCTCGCGGTGAGACCCAGGTGGGGAGCTGCTGTACGTTTTTAGTTTTATAACCCTCCCAAATTTTCAGAAGCGATTTTCTGATAAAGTGATGTGTGAAGTCTTTATCTATTTTTGCTTTATCATAAAACATATAGGCATGCCACCCCATCCTCAGGTCTGCTCCCTCCAGTGCCAACATTCCCCTGTCTTGTAGGTCTAGCCAGTCTTTTATCCACTTAAAAGCCAGGGCCTCATAGTATATTTGGAGCTTGGTCTTTTAAAAAAGAGGGAGAGATCACAATTAGCCCTGCAGCTACAATCTTCCCCGAATGGCTAGGATCATTGATGGTGATGATGATGATAATAAATGTTCATTTTAATGGAATATAGGTCAGCATTTGCGAAAGTTTATGTCTGAAATATCTTTGCAGAGGCTTTATTTCGGCATCCCTTCTGATCACGATTATGATGGATTGCTAATAATAAACAGCAGCAGCACCGTTTCTGAGCCCCCCCCCCCCAGCCCGATCCGTCGTATGTCTACATGTGGGTCAGTGCTGTTAAATTCATGGTAAATTCATGATAAATTCGGGGTTTTCTTGGGAAGAGTTATTCAGAGGGGCTTTGCCGTGCCCTGAGGCCGAGAGAATGTAACTCCCCCGCCCTCCGTGGGTTTCCGTGGCCGAGCGGGGACTGAAACCCTGGTCTCCATTGCTCCAATCACTACACCACGGTGGGTCTCCGGGCACACCCAGGACTGCCTTATTCGTGATTCTCACAACAGGCCTATAAGGTTAGGTTAGTACTGGGGTATCCATTTTGCAAATAGAGGATTGACCTGGGAAGGAAATGTCTTTTTGCAAGCCGCTTAGGATACGATTCCGTACTCACATCCCTCGGAGCCAACCCCATTAAACTTGGGCGTGGCTTATTATTGAGTAAACATGTAGAAGACTGTGGTGTCCATGTGTTCTTGTCAGAAATGCGGTTGGAATCCATGTCTCGGGTTTTGTGAGAGCCACAATTTTCTGGTTTCCAGAGCGGCAGCCACTTGCTTTAAAGCAACCGGGTTCCGCGAGCTTACTCTGAAGTAACAGGGCTGCCTCTAAAAGATGGAAGATGAAATGAGGGGCAGAGTTTCACCGGTTGAATTTCTGCTTGCCGTGTAGGTGTCAGACACAGAGGCTTGACTAAGAAGGCCACCTGGGCAAATGATCTTAGAGGACAGTGTGGGCTAGTTTTATAACGCCTGGTTAATAAAACCAAACTAATGAAACCCTACCTTCACCTCCTAGATCCTCATTAGAGCGTCTGCACACAGGTCGGAAAGAACCCGGTTTAAAGACTCCGAACTGAAGTCATTTTCAGTTCAGATTCTCTGTGTCCACCCCCACGACACACACGCCTGCCCTTCCTCAGCCTGCTCTAATAATGGTTTATAGCCGCGCTTAAAAAATAGACCGGGGGGGGGGATATGAGTAGGAGGAGAGAGACTTTCTCTTTCCAAGCAGAAGTCGCCTTAATTGAGCTGCGGAGAGCGCAAGAACCCCTCGGCAGCGCCTGGACGGGGGAGGGTTGGAAGGCCGAGCAAAGCGGCGCTCCTCCGGCATCAATCAACTCGCGTCAGGGATTTCCGGGGAAAGCGCTGCGCTAGAAGTGTTTCGAGTCCGGGAGCTTTGAGGGTGTTAGAAGCGAATCCTGCGAGGGACTCAAGGATTTATGGAGGAAGGGGAGAAACGTTCACGGTCTCCTGCTCCCTCCCTTTCTTTTCTTTCCCTTTAAACACGGGGGGAGAGAGAGAGAGAGAGAGAGAGAGACAACCCCCGGGCCTCTTCTAATTGGAGTTTTACCCGGCGCCCCATTTATTAACCTGCCCCAACCCCAGCTTTCAAGAAGGAAAGGCCGAGTTAATTGAGTAGTTGAGTTTATGAGAGGGAGGTGTCTTTTGAAAAAAGCGCACTGGGAAGATTTCCTAACGCGCGGCGCCCTGGAGGCAACGCGCGGAGGGAGAGGGGCGTGTGTCTCAACCGGAGCTATTACCTCCAGTAAGCCGAAGTGGGGGGGGGGACGGGACGGCCTCGTTTCCCCCGCCAAGCCTGTCTCCAGAAGTTGGCGACGCGGCTCCTTCCCAGGGCGGCGGGGAGCGGGCGCCCCGTCCGAGGTTTTCCCGAGGTCGCTCTCGACACAAAGCAGAGCTGATTCTGAGCGCGAGGCAGGCTGGATCGCCTTGGCTCGCTGGCGTCGGATCGAACGAGGGAAATTTCAGGGACCGGGAAGGGCGCAAGAGAAAGCAAATCGAGCAGTAATCGGAACTATAAAATATTCGGGGTTTCTTTTGCTTTCGAAGGAGAACATCTCCGCAGCGTGAAAAAC
The DNA here is from genome assembly GCA_030412105.1 of Cyclura pinguis. Classification (NCBI taxonomy): domain Eukaryota; kingdom Metazoa; phylum Chordata; class Lepidosauria; order Squamata; family Iguanidae; genus Cyclura; species Cyclura pinguis. Next base: position 127,894,743 of record CM059600.1, on the reverse strand, counting down.
GGTTCCGCGCTTTCCAAATTGAAGAGCGGAGTCTGGCCGGCAGAAGAAGAAATGTGAACGCCCGCCCCTCTCCCGAATTCCCCCGCGAGGGAGCTGTTGACATAAACACTTAGGAATGGGCTTTCTGGCACGGCGGAGGCAGCGGCCGTGCGACGCGGCGGAGTCTGCATTTCATGTTGCCACTTTGCCTTGTCGAGCGCCGGGCTTTCCTGCCTCTTTTTTCTTAATGGAGGGCAAAGGCGAGATAGTCTACTGCGGGGAGGGGCGGCTCTTAAATCACGGCGTCGGTTCGTGCCACAGTTTCCTTGAAAGGCCCAGTTTCTTAACACGTCCGATTCGTCTTTCTTTTCCACACCCCGATCCTCAACGATCCCTTTAAGAGCGCAATCCACCCCGTCGCGGTCGACTGTAAACTAGAGTTCTGAGAAGTTTAGGAAGAAATGCTTCCCCCTACTTGTATAAGTGCCTCCTCAAAGTTAAGCCTAAACGCTGAGTTGGGGTAGAACGCGCAGCCCGATCCTATGCACCTGGCTTTGGTCGAGCAGTCAGTCTTCAGATACTGTGAGGGTGTAGGTCGTGTAAATGCGCGACTGACCTCTTTGCTTCCACGCGAAGGATTAAGGAAGTGAAGGCTCAGAAAAACCCACAGGGTTTAATTCGATTCTTCCAAAGGAGGTCCAGTCCAGCTTTCTATTGCTGGAATCCTGTTGTTAAGTCCCAAACAAAGCAGATGTATTGAATGAACTGCCTATGCGCTAATGGTACCTAAATGCTGTTTGATCTTGGTCGCTAAGCAGGGTCAGTCATGGTTAGTACTTGGATGGGAGACCACCAATGAATTCCAGGTGCTGTAGGCTATTTTTCAGAGAAATGAATTGGCAAAACCAGCTCTGAGTATGCCTTGCCTAAGTAAAACCCTGTGAAATTCATGGAGTCGCCGTAAGTCCGCAGGCGACTTGAAGGTACACCCACACACAAGTCCTGTAAGTTTTTCACACACAAGCGCAACCTATCTATACATCCCTGTGTACTTCAGTGCATATACTTTAAAGTCTCCTGCCGACTTATGGCGACCCCTTGGGAAATACTCAGAGGTGGTTCTGCCGGTTTCTATGAAAACTCTATGAAATCCATGGGGTCTCCATAAATGGAGAAGCAACTTGAAGCCACATACACTGAATGAATTGCTCAAGGATGAATCTACCCATTGCTTTGTCGTGTGGACTTACAGCGACCCTTTCATAGGATTTCCCCGGCTAGATTTGTTCTGCGTCAATTTGCCATTGCTTTCCCCTTAGGAGGCTCAGAGAGCGTGACTTGCTCATTGCCATCCAGTGGGTTTCCCTGATCTCCCGATCGCCTATGCCATTTCCGCACTAGCTTGTTATAGTGCTATTATTCCACTTTCAACATCCTATGGAATCCTGGGGTTTGCAGTTTGGGGAGGGGCCTTTGAGGATGTTGAAAGTGGAATAATAACACTATAGCAGCCTAGTGGGGACATGGCTCTAGTCCAACGCCCAAACCAGGCCATTGTGGTGGCAACACATAAGTAAATGCAGTTGATTCAGTTGTTCTACTTTAGTTAGAACTAATAATAGGGTTTAAGCCATGGTGTCCCGCACCTTCTCCTACACTTAAACAGAGCAAAATAGTGACTTTTGATGAAGACAAGTGTGTGTATTTAAAAAATACATCGGACCTCGCATTTTAAAAGGGTACAGGTGGAAAGGAGCAGGCGACAGATACAAAGGGTCGGGTTAGCAACTCGCCACGTGGATGCAGCCCGTAGATGACTGCTGCGAAGGCCTGGCTTCTCAGCTGTTATTTTTTGTTGACTTCCCTGGGAATACTAAGACCAGAGGAAATAAAGACGATTTTTTTCCAGGACCGAGCGTTGTGTCAGCTCCTGCCGGTCCCACTTTTGGGCACGGCATCAGTTCAAAGCAACTCAGGCCCCAAAGTCCAGGGGAAATTCCACTCCAGCTCTTCTAGAAGTTGAAGAAATTCGGTCAGTAACGTGCGGGGAGAGATTTCACACTCCCATCTAGAGCTGCGGATTGTACTCTGGTACGGAGAGCAAAAATCCAGCGATGCTCGTCAAACCCCGGTTGACCAGAAGATAAATCCCAAAGTGTGTATTAAGGGTACTCCTTTATGAAACGAATCCCCAGGGGACGAAATGTTTTGGGGCCTACCGGCGCCTAATGAAAAGTATCCCGGCAAGAGGGACTTCGGAAATTGCTTTCAACTCCTGGAAGCCCGATTGATTTTGGCAAGGCTACGGCACGGCCCTGAAACGCTCAGCTGCCCTTTTCCTCCACGTGTTTTCGGGCGGGTTAAGGCTGCAAGGTTAAACAGGCTTGGATAAGGGGTATGACCCCGGTATTCGTGAGTTGTGCGCCTTCCACTCGTTTTCGGCTTAGGGCAGCTCAGAAATGAACCCAGCACAGCATTTTCTTGGAAAGGTTTCTTCAGAAAGGGTTTGTCTTTACCTTCCCTTAAGACTGAGAAAGTGTGACTTGACCAAGGTCACCCAGTGGGTTTCGTGACCGGGAAGGGATTGGAAGCCTGGTCTCCAGAGTGGTAGTCCAACGCTCAAGCCGCTACTCCTGGGCGGGACTTATTTTTTAATACACTTGCTTAGGATAGGAGGTGCGGGCTTCCTTGGCTACAACCGGAATTCCTCCCCAACGAGTTGTGCCTGGAGGGGCAGCTTAAGGCCAATTATTGCTGTAGGATTCTGGGAACGTGCCCTCCCCTAAAAGACAGTCTTTCCCTCCGTTTTACCGGTAGCTGCTTCGAGTCTATATGCGACAGCAGGCCTCGCAAAACCCAGGTGATGTGATCCACCGACTTTTTCTTTTACAAAGTTAACTCCCCGTTATTCTATCAGGAATGGCTGCTACTGAATACCGGGGTGTATCCACACTGGACAATTATAGCAGGTTGATAGCACTCTAACTGCTACGGCTCCATCTTACGGAATGTTAGGATCTGCAGTTTGATGAAGGACTCTGCTAGAGAGTGCTAATTCAAGGTGTGAACTACAGTTCCCAAGGTATACCAAGTGCCACTCTAAACTTTAGAATTAAGCTGATTTAATCCTCAGCCCCACTTTTTTCACGCTACCTGGGTAGCTTCTAAATAGCTCGCCAAACTACAGCTCCCAGTTGTGCAGCCATGACCACTGAAATGGCGCCAGAGTTTCAGTTTTAAAAGGGAAGCTCTGTCTTCTGTCCCTGCACTCCTTACTTTCAGCGTGAAGGACAGAGCGGAAAGGCACAGTGAAAGGGGAATTTCCAAACGGCTAGAAGGACTGGGAAGAAGGGTAGCTGGGAAATAAATTCTCCGTTTTAAAGCAACATGAATAGGTATCACCATCATCATCTTGATTATTATCGTTGTTTTTTTATGATCACTCTTATCACGGCATTGAAAGAGTTCTCCTTTGTCAGTGTCTTTATAGATTATATCTACTAAGTTTGCAATATCAAGATACAGAGAAGGCAGGGAGCCGCTTTGGTGAACACAGGCATCTTTCTCTGTAGGGTTTCTAAGGGCACATTGACGCGTTAGGTACATACAGTGATTTATGTACGGTTTAGATGGGTTTAATTATGCTCACACATACATCTTGAGTTAGGACTATTTTCCAGCAGTTCAACACCTGGATCATCTCACACACCCCTTTGAAGGGAGAGCCACAATTTTCATCTTCCTGTGTCCTGTTACGCTCCGACTCCCCTCTCTCAGCCGTGTAGCTGCTGTATACCTGGTGCTTTCACATTAACTCCACCACTGCATCTGAGGAAGTGGACTGAAATCCACCCAAGGTCCGGCTAAAAGAAACCGGTTTGTCTTAAAGGCGTTTCCATTTTTATGCGACAACCAAACTTACAAGGCTGCCTTCTTGAAGCCTGGAGCCCACTGGCACGAGGAAATAAATCAAAACCTGTTGTAGAAAGGGCCTTGGTGCGCGAGCGGGTTTGGAAGGCACGGTTCTCTCGTCCAGGCCGACAGGCTGTTAAAACAGGTCTGGCCGTATTTCAGGTGAGAAACAATAGTTATGGAGTTGACGGGAACAGCGATGTACTTTTTCTGTGAATCTGTTCTGCCTATTCACTGGCTTGCAAACATACGCAGTTCCAGGACATTTACTACCCTGTGGAGATCCGAAGGGGAGTAAATGGCACTGAACTTATTTCTGTTTCAGGGCTGGTTATGCATTTACACGTGCCTTGTGACTCCTTTGACTAATATGGTCCCAGTGATCGGTGGCGTTTGTTTTATATGCCTCCTTACTCCCGGAGTGGGACCCAAGGAGGTTCACAGAAAGAAGCAGTTCAAACCTAAAGGGCTTGCGCTATGGCTCTCTCGTACACGAACACAAAACAGAATCTCTAAATCAGCAGCCCAAATTTCTTTTGAACTCTGGAGAGCTTATAAGCATCCTAGGGTCAGAAACTGCCTGTATATTTATTCAAACGAGCCCCGCCATCCCATAGACAACTATTCCGAAATAAGTCTAATTACTTTCAATGGAACTTATACACAGGGATAAGGGTTGTGTATGATTGCGGCCTAACCCGCAGTGGGAACAGTTCGGAGTCTCTGTGTTGTGATTTTCCACCTTAAAAACAAGACATAACAGACTGGGGTTCAAGGAATGTACACGTAATGGGCCGTGTGTAATCACAAAACATTCAATGATCACCATTCTGCATTCGAAGAAGTGGGTTTACATCCAGGAAAGCTCGTGCGAAAATAAAAACGATCTCGTGTTTTAGGGCACGTAATTACACAGATCCCAAGGATTAGGCTGCGATTCAGTTTAAACGGAATTGTGGAGCATGAACCTCACTGGGGTTTAGGCTTCTAGGTAAATAGGCTTAGGAAAGCACTTTAGGCCTAAATCCGATAGTTAGTCTCTAGTTCAAACAAACGCATTGAATCAATGAGAACTTGGTAAGACGACACTTAAAACCCATTGCTTCCATGGGTCTACTATAGATGGAATCCACAACTCGGTTTCGGCCTACCCCTCATAGAAGGGCAAGTCCACTCTGGGCTTGTCAGAGAGGAAGCCTTCGGACTTCGTGTTTTAAGTACTTCCTCATCTCGAAGCCTATGGGGCCCGCTGTCCAAATCTACCCATATTTCTTGTCAGTGAGTTCCATCAAGTCCGCTGGGGCCGATGCTTTATGAAGCATCCAGCTTTTCTGGGAAAAAACAGAGGCGCCAGCCCTCAAGGAGGAAAAGAATTCGAGTCTAGGGAGCGAAGGGCGTGCACAGTCTGGAGAGTAACCCCCACCCCCGTCCCCGTCCCCGCCAGCGAATTATGCAGACAGATCCTTCCGAATGGCCTGCCCTTCCCAGAGAGATGCAGGCTGCTGGTGAGGAAGAGGCGCTCTCTTTCGGGTTTACAGATGGCAAGCGAAACATGTAGGACTGGGCCGGGGGGGGGGCACGGGACAGAATCCGACAAGCCTGCTGAGTAGCTTCGCCGTTTCCCCCTCCCATAAGAATTCTGCTCCCTCCCAACGCTGTTTTGCTGGTCCCGAATTTCTAGCATTGCGGAGAGCGAGACGCTGAAAACTGTTCACATACCTAGAACTCTCCCGTTTGCTGCGCTCGCTTTCCGTGGTCACCGTGCCTGCCCTCGTCCTTTGGCAGCCTACACTGTAGTTCTGAATCCTCGTTTCCAGTTTAAAGGCACGTCGCAGCTAGAAATTCGGGGACTGAAGGAAAATTTCGGAGGAGGGAGAGAACGTTTATGGGGGGTAATTGCCCTCATCCCCCCCGTTTCAGCCCTAGGAGAAACGAAGGAGAAAAAGAAAAAAGTGGGGGTAGGAGGGCCACAAAGCCTGAAGGAGCCCGCCAAGGTATAACCAAAGGACGTCCTTTCGGTTTCAGTGGGATTATATCCCCCGAATCCTTTCCCTTGGAACCTAATCTAACAGATCGGAATAGATTTCCGGGGTTCTTGGGAGCACAGGTTTCGGAAAGCAAGGGAAACGGATGCCTGGGCGGAGAGGGAAAGTGTACTCTAATCCCTCCCCACACTCTTCCACGCAGAAAATAGTCCCGTTTCTGTGCACCCGAGCCCCTCTGGACTTGGGGATCGGCGTCCCCTGGTGCCGCACCCCACGGTAAGAAGGCAGAGGCTGCCATCTCTCCCCAATTCTGCCCTCCTTTTCCTCGGGTGAACTCGCGAGATCCCCGTCCCCTTCCCCACCCCGCTGGAGAAATCAAGGTGCGTTTCGGTCTCTCAGCCGCGAAAGACAATTTCCCCCAGAGATCCCCTTCTTAAACGGATGACTCGGCCGTGGGGGTGGGAGAGCCTGACGTCTATCCGATGCTTTTCCCAGCGCGATGGGAAGGGAAAAAATACGGGCCCCGCGCTTTCCCCTCAGATCCGTCTTTTGCCTTTTAACAAGGCGAAGAAATCCCCTCCCCGCTGCTTTAAGTAGAAAGCGCGCCCGAGAAAGCGGCCACGAGTTTTAAGACTGACCGGCAAACAGCCACGGCGCCGCCCGTTCGGAGCGGGTGGAAGTGTTTCAGCGGCCTTTGGGACGGAGACAGAGCGAGAACGTGGACGGATTCGAGGGAGAGCGAGAGCACGAGCGGGCTTGGGTGCAAAGTGAGAACGCGAACGTTTCTAAGGCCATTTCCGCACTCGACTGTTATAGTGCTATTATTCCATTTCCAACCTCCACTTCCAAGTTTAGGGAGGGGCCTGCAAACCCCAGGATTCCATAGGATGTTGAAAGTGGAATAATAACGCTGTAACGGTCTAGTGCGGAAATGGCCTAACAGCGAGAAGGGAACGTGTGTTGAGAGCGCCTGGCAGCGGGAGTGAGAACGTGCGTGCAGGGAGAGCGAGCGAGAACACAGACGCGCGCTCGCAGTCACGAGCTGAAAGAGCGAGAATGTATAGCGTTATCCAAAGAAAATTAACGCCCTACCATAGTGGGTCAGTAAAATAGCTTTTCCTGGCACAAGCTGCCCTTCTTCCAGGCCCCCTCTCTCTACAAAATAAAAAAAGAAAAAAAAATAATAAAGAAAGAGAAAGAAAGAAAGGAAGGAAGAAGGGGGGGGGAGCTAATGGCTATGTTTCGAACAAGCAAGGAACTCGTAAGGGGCGGGGCCGTTCATTTTTTTAAAAAAAAATGCACTTTTTTGCTTGTTCTTTGAAAAAAAAAAAAACTGATCGTGCCAGCGTTTAAGGGCCGAAGTTTGTTTTAAATAAGAAGAATTTTTCCCAGACTGTGTAATGAGTGTTGCTTTAGAAACGACAGAAAGAGAAAGGGAGAGTTATTTGCTTTTTAATGACTTCAAATAGCCCGTTCTGGGCTATCAAGGTGCTGTGTTAAATAACACGCTGGAGTCCCTTGGAAACGGCAACTGGAGGAGAAGTGGGGTGGGGAGAGAGAGAAGGAAAAGCCCGGATCAGGATGAAAAATAAGCAGCCGAGATAATCTCCCGTCGGCGAGCCAAAAAAAAAAAAAAATACAATAAAGCTAATTTAAGACTGTCAAAACTTCAAAGCTGAGAAAAGGAGCTGCTAAAATAATGTCTCTTGATAAGGGAAATAATAAACACACTTGCGCGGGCGCATGTACGTTCACACACACACACACACCCATACCCGTCCTTATACACACAAAATGTCTACTCAATAAACTCCCCTGGATCTCGGGGTCTGGGCTATATTTTATTTGGTGATGAAAGCACTTTGATGTCAGTGTATTCCAAACAATTATTATTATAATTTGAAACAACCTGGTGTTTTCCATTACTAACGGCTTACGCTTTGAAGTTACACCTCATAATTTCTTAAATTAAATAAATCATTTTAAGTTTGCACTGGGAGCCTTTTAATAGCAGAGAAAGGAATATCATTATCTTATTGAGAGGCAATTGCCGCGGCTCCAGTTTGGCTGTAGCTGGGGGCAAAGTGGTGCTCTCGAACAGACATACTTTATTAGCCTCCCATAACTCTTGAAAGAACATTTTTATATTTTCTTTGATTCGGGCCCCCCCCTCGGCCCCCCGCCTCTTGTTTTCAAGCCGTCCCAACCTTTAATTACTGCCTAATATGAAAAGCATTATTTTTTAATGCTGTGTAATTTACCAGAGGCAAGAGGCCAAGCTAACAATTGTTTATGGGCCTTGTTGTTGTTTCACACACAGGGGCCCGAGCGCGCCGCTGCTTCGAACCCGGGCTTTTCATGGGTGGTTGCGCTCATTAAGACGCGGACGCCCCGTCCGGAGGTTGCTGCCTGGCGGCGGCGGGAGAGGCGGCGGCAGGGGTGGGGGACGCGGGCCCCGGTTCGAAGCCAACGGGGGCGGAAGGCTTTTGAGAGGGGCCGGTTCCTGCTGACGCCCTCCGATCTCCTCCTCTCTCCCCCCACCTCCGCTTTCCAACCCACAAAGCCCCCGATTTGGTCCTCCCTGGTTGTTTTGATCCGTCTTTGAGAGGCCATTTCGCCGGGCTTCTCCCCGGGCCTGCCTCGAGTGCTTCAAGAGGGGAAAGAAGGGGGGGGGGGACTCAGAGGTTCAGGCTCTTTCTCTAGAGAAGGCCCCAAGACGACCACGAGAGTTCGGTGCGGGGGGGTGTCTCTTAAAAAAAACAAACAAGGGGGAAATTCCCGGCCATCTCCAAAACCACGTGTGGGTCATTTTTTTTTTCAAACAAAAATAAAATGGGTCTAGTTCCCAGGGTCTGCTGCCAATGCTTGAATGAGGAAGTTGCCTGTGATGGAGGTGCAGGCCTGAATGACTTTCAGTAGGCCTAGTCCCTCATAGGCCATTTCCACATTACTGTGCAATTACTTCACTTTCAACCTCCTGTGGAATCCTGAGGTTTGCCCTTTAGGGAGGGGCCTTTAGAATTCCCAGCCAGAGAGCTCTTTGGCCTCAGTAACCTACAAACCCCAGAATTCCAGAGGAGGTTGAAAGTGGAATAATAGCATTATGACAGTGTGGGGTGGAAATGGCCTTTCAGTCCGTCATAGAATCATAGAACTTTCCAGTTGGAAGAGGCCGCAAGTACCTATCTAGTCCGCCAATCCCACCTTGCCTTGCAAGAATAGACATCTGGGGCACTCCTGACAGATGGCCATCCAACTACCTTCTGAGGCAGTTATTAGTTTAGACCAGTCCTAGGTCAGTACCAGAGACTGTGCTTTGCAGCCATGGTCTGCAGCAGGAAGGTTCCAGGGAAGGCTCGGAAAAATCTCTGCTTGAAGCCCTGGAGAACTGCTGCCAATATTGTTTTCAGAGGCGTGGAAGGAAGATCTGATTCGGTTGAAATGGGGTGATGGGAGTGGGGAGTGCTGGATCTGTGATCCAGGCTTCAGTTTCTACAGCCATAAAACTCACCAATGACTCTAAGTGGATCAATCTCTCTCAGCCTGACTTCCCTCACAGGGTTGTTGAGACAACAGTGTAGTGAGGGGGAATTTCTACAGTCTTGGAGAATAGGAATCATATAAGTGACAGACAAAGTCTCTGGTGAAACTTTTAATTTTTCATTGTCTCCTACCTGTCCTCACACTGTTTCAGCACTGATGACTTCTGTCATATGGCTTCTCTCCTGGCCCTGCCTTTATAATGGATAGTCTGATCTATGGGTCTTCCTTGGGTAGTCTGTCTACTTGTTTGCATGGGAGAAGGCAATGAAGATATTGAAACAGTTCAGGATTTTTCATACCTTGGCTTAGTCATTAATCAGAATGGAGACTGTAATCAAGAAATCTAAAGAAGACTAGGACTTGGAAGGGCCACTGTGAAGGAGCTAGACAAAATCCTCAGAATACTAAAGTCAGGATTGTTCATGATGTCATATTTCCAATTTCTGTGTATAGTTGTGAAACCTGGACAGTGAAGAAATCTGAAAGGAAGAAAATCAACTCTTTTGAAATGTGGTGCTGGAGAAGAGTTCTACAGATACCCTGTACTGCTAGGAAGACCAATAAATGTGTCCTACAGAAAATTAAGCCTGAACTCCCCTAGAAGCCAAGATGACTAAATTAAGGCTGTCCTGCTTTGGCCATATCATGATAGAAGACCTGACTCATTAGAAGATGGTGGTAGGAAACAAGGAAGGCCCCCTTACAGATGGACAAATTCAACCAAGAGAGACAGGTCCCTGTATCTGCAAGACCTGAGCAGGGCAGCTGATGACAGGGTGACTTGGACTATGGACTTGGAGAATCCATAGGTTTGCCATAAGTTTAAGTTGAAGTTGACTTAAAGGTAGTTAACAGCAACAAACCAGGCACAGGAGACTATTCCAGACCCTATAGATAGAAGAACTGCTTGCCAACTTGTGTTCCACATGTGAGAGACCAAAGGAGGTGTAGAAGGAGGCTCTGGTCACAGCAAAGGACACACAGAAAGAGCACAGAAAGTGTGGTGGATAATGGCTGCACAGAAGACTGATCTCTGGGTTAACCATAGTGCTGTGATGCCCCTTTAACTTCCCTGGCAACATCCTACGCAATCTTGGGATTGCAGTGTAAGGAAGGGCATTTGGCACTCTTGGTCAGAGAGCAACTGCAGTGTAGCCTACCATATCTAAAAGTGTTAGGATGTTAGCAAGTCTGGTCTCTTAGCAAGTGTATGCATATCGTGAATGACCACCTCATGGCATGCTTCCTGCTCCTGAAGTAAAAAAATTATATCTGGTTGTACTTCATGAGTTTTGAGGCTGTAAGAAAAAAAAAAGGTATTCTTGCAAGTCTAAATCAGTTATACCAGTCTGACACCACTTTAACTGCCATGGTTTCATTCGAAGGAATCTTGGGATCTGTAGTTTAGTGGGACCTGTAGTTCTGAATTCTCTGTTAGTGCATCCCCCCCAAAACTATAGTTCCCAAGAAAAACTGTGAAGAGGGACCAAGGGTTATATGTAGCACACAAGGTTTTAGCTGGTCAGCTGCATTGTTCTTCAGCTTAGCTGGTAGCCTGTAAAGGAGTTCCATGTCCATCATTCTGGATCTCAGCAGGTGTGGAAACACTAGATGTTAGAAGAAGTGACATGGAGGGGAAGCAGAAGAAAGAACAGAAAGAACATAAGAATGCCACCCCTGGTTATGGTAAAGCTCTTCTAGTCTAGCATTCTGTTTCTAAGAGGGGAAGAAAAAATGGTGCTTCCTTCCTCTGTTGTTTTTTCTCCAATCTAAAAATAAGCAAAACCAGAAAGGTAGTAGAAAATGGTCTTTGCATTAGGACTATTAGCTATGATCACTAAATGGAACCTCCAGAGGCAGGGGACCTCTGGATGGTGGCTATTAGGGAAGGGCCATAGTTACTGTTTGAATTATTCCCCTGGAATGGATGAAGGGGCACTTGGAAGGAAGGAGACACACACAGAGTCCAAGATGCAGAGCTGAGGAATGTGGCTTTTTTCGACTTCTTCTGCCAGAAACCCTCAGGGAATAAGGAGCCAGCCTCAGACTGGGGACTTTCTCATGTTCTGACAATATGTAAAAATCGCCTGAAAAGAAAAATAAAGGCAAATTGTTTTCATCTTTCTCCTCCCCAAGCAATTCTTGTTACATTCGAATAGCGGCCACCGTTTGATTTCTCCAGCGGTTTACCAACTTTCCTTGGGAAGATGTTAAAGCGTTCTCCTCTTTTTGATTGTCAGTTTCTCAGCATTTCATTGTAGGAGGTACATGAAAGGTTCACTCCAGGAAAAACTTAGGAGTCCCCGAGTGCCTTGAGAAAACTGTGGGTGAAGATTGGGGTGGATGGCAGATATCCCGGCAAAACTCCCACAGTTCCTGACCATGGCTCAAGTTGAGATGGGGCTGATAGGAGTTGTAGTCCAACATATTGGGAGAATAACAGCTTGCCTACCAACTAGTGTTGAATGTTATGTGCATGTAAATAAAGCCTGCCGACTGGTGGGGGCTTCAGTGGCAACGGGGCGGCGCATCCACTCCAACTCTTTGTCCGAACTTTAGAGGAACGAGATAAGGGGTCAAATTGCTCCTCAAAATTGGCTTATCACTTTCAAGATTACAGCAGACTAAAAGCAGAGTAGATTTGTCACCCCGCTGACGTGGAAGCCGTCAGTCCACAGATCATTTTTCCTGGTAGGAGAGTGATAGGAGTTTTAGTCCAGCACATTTGGAGGGGTCGACGCTGGTGGGAGGGGGGAGGCTGACTGAAGGCATGCCTCCTCGCTTGGTGGCTTGTTTTCTGGCAGGGACTCCCGAACTGTATTGAGCGTGCCCCCCCCCCCCGAGACTGGCAGGCAAGTCAGTATGGATTTTGCGCATTTCCCTATATATTTTTTTCCAAAACATGAAAGCCACAGAACACAGTGAATAATTATAACAACAATGTCGTTGACTAAAGTAGTTATCAGTGTGACTACCATGACGACGATGACACAACAAATGTTATTATTATGCAATTACTTTAAAAATTGTAAAATGGGTTAAAGCATCAGACTGATATATCAAGGAAAGGGGAACTGGTTGTTGCTCTCTAGGAGCTTGAAAATTCGTTTTCGGAGGTCTGGATCTTAGCCGCGGGGGAGAAGCGGTTTCAACCGTGGTGCGGAGTCAGTTCGTTTCACCGATTCCTTCCAGCTTGGTCATCGCTAGTTGTTCACTCCTTCTCCAGGACAGCACGCCCCTCCTAGCAAGATGAATGTTTAGGTTTCACACTGAGGAGTCTCCTAAACAGACAGTTAGAAGAACCCCAAAGATCCGTTGTTCCAAAACTCAAGAATCCTCGTTCACGCAGAATGTTAGGGACACTCACAAAACAAATCCGGGTTCGCCGCCGCGTCAACATCAGCCAGTGTTGATTCTCAAGACACGCACACTTGCATGTGCTTTTAAACATCCGTCGACAAAGCGTTATGCATATGTCGCGTTTTTGTTTTTTTTTAGCTATACCTTTAAAAAGAAATGTACACTCACTGCATGGCCCAAGTGTGTCTGCTCAGAGTAAGGAAGTCGACTTAAGTTGTACTTGGATCAAAGTAATAGTCTGGCCACCTCAGGTATAGATAGTAATGTGTGAATGAAGTTTAAACAAATTCATTTGTGCCTTCAAGTCGTTTCCGACTTCTAGCGACGCTAAAGCGACCCTAGCACGGCGTTTTCTTGGCAAGTTTTGTTTGCCATTGGCTTCCTTTGAGGCTGAGAGAGTGTGAGCTGCCCAAGGTCACCCGATGGGTTCCATGGTCATGCGGGACTCGAACTCTTGGTCTCCCAGAGTCCTAGCTCACAACGCTCAAACCCTTACTAATGGCTCTGCTAGTATCTGGCTCCAGTCTTTTTTCGCGGGGAGCCTCTCCGCGAGAAGAAGACTGGATTCTTGGTCCGGGTCTCTGGGCAACACAAAAATGGCTGCGCAGAGGAAGGGTTGTCACACCAAGCCCCTGCAGCCAGGACGAGAACGGGGGGGCTTATTATGGCTAAGCTTCAGTCATTGCAGCTTCCACCCAACCGCCCAGCCCCGGCTTCCTTTCTTTTGCCTCCCGATGCAGATCTCTTCAGATTACGATGGAAGTGGAGCCACTTCTGTCCCGTCGCAGCCCACATCTTCTTCCCTTACACGATTCTGCCCCGGTTTGCTATTTAAACCCGGGATCAACCCCTCTCCTCTCATGTCCATCGATCACTTATTGGGGATATTGGTTTCCGAGTCCCTCTGTTTGCTTATATTTCTTTATTTTAATGGAGACGGGATGAACACCAGTAAACCCAGGCAGAGGGCATCCACCCACGGAGTGTGACAGTTTCTAAATGGAAGTCAGTCAGAAAGGGGCCCACAAGTGGCGAGGACTCAAAAGTTGAGTCAACACGCCACGAGAGGCTTAAAAGGACTCCCACTATCCCGGGGAAAGGACGCCTGATTAGCTGAGAGGAAGAGGCAGTGCGGGGGAATAGTTTGAGTGCTGGGCTAAGACCTCAGTTCACATTCAGCCATAGAAACCCACTGGGTGGCCTTGGACAAGTCACACTCTGTCGGCCTCAGAGGAAGGCAATGGCAGCCCCCTCTCTAATGATATAGTCACAGTAAGTTGGAGTCGACTGGAAAACAGGTAACAACAGCAAACTTCATTGTCCAGTGCAGCTTGAACAGCCGTAGAGAGGAGATCTCCGTACATCAGTTAATAGAAAAAGTAGCGCGTGTGATGTGTAGTGGTTAGTGTTATTTATCAGTTAGTCGTACTGATATCCCGCTCTTCCTTTCGTAAAGCCTAGGCTGTGAACTCGCTCCTTCTCTTTCCCACTTTTTTCCCCTCAGGATAACCTCGTGAGTTAAGTCAACCATCTTACGCGGGGCGGGCAACTTCGGGCCCTCCACTTATGGACACTCCGATCCTTTTTCAATATTGGCTCTGTACTGGCTGGGGCAGGTGGAAATCGCAGTCGAGTTGAGCTCTCCAGGCCCCTGGGCCAGGCAGCCACCCGAGCCCCTCACAGCTGACCGGTTTATTGTGAGGCTGAACGGCTGCCTGGGGTCCCATATTAGAGCACAGGCAAAAATGTAATTAATTAACCAACTAATTAAGGGGCCGACAGGGGAGCCATACATACCAGGGGGTGAAAGTTTGTTCTTCTGCCTTCGAGGAATAACCACTCACATCACTTTCACCCTTTGGCCAGGCTGGCTGGGGCTGATGGGAACTGGAGTCCAGGATCCTGGAGGGGTCCCTATTTCCCCCACCCGGTACCATACATTCTTGGAGCTCTTTGCAGGGACGATGATGGTGATGTCAAAGAATTATCCCACTTCGCGGGCGTATTTGTTCTCTCGTCTACCTCTCCACCCGAGAGCAGGGCAAGGCAGGGTCGTCCCCAACCGCCTCCCGCTTGGACTCCCGTGAAGGCAAGTCCCGCATCCCCGAGAGGGTTGATTTTCTTTAAACTACCGGGGAAAGGAGCTAACGACGGGACAAACGCCGCTGACAAACAGTCGACAGCTTTATGAGGCCAGTTCAGTTCCCAGAGGGACACAGGTACGTGTGTGTGTGTGTGTGTGTGTGTGTGTGTGTGTGTGTGTGTGTGTCGTCTCTGCTTCCCATCCTTGCCTCGTTCCGTTTCACTGTTGCGCGGCTCTTTGAAATTGCAGACGGGCCCTAGATTTCTCTCTCTCTCTCTCTCTCTCTCTCTCTCTCTTTTGCAAAACAGGAGGCACCTCGGGCTTTGTTTTATGGGCTGGTTGTTCCCTCCAGTCTCCCGCCAGGTCTCTGTGTCTCTCCCCTTCCCGTCCCCCTTTAGTTCATCCCCCTGAAAAGTCTCCTCTGCCCAACCCCTTTTGCCATTTTTCACGCCGGACTCCGGCATTTCTCGGCTTAAGCCCTTGCCTTTTTTGATGTAGCGAGTCAATGGAAGAATGCCGGCCTCGGTTATCAATCACCCAGCTGGGGCTTAAAGGGCTCCGGCTAATCAGATTTAATTGCTCATGTAGCGCCACTCCTGCCCTGGGCCACGACCGCCTTGCTCAATTAAACCCCAAATGCCGACAATCAATAAATAAGGAACGACAACACGTTTAAGGGATTTATCCAGCCAAGGAACTGAACTGGAAACGGATTACAACCAAGAAGGGGCCTTTCGTAATTAAACATACCTCTCTTCTAAAGAGGGAACGATCGCGGGGAGGCGGGGAGAGTGAATCCAAAGAGAAAAGCTCTCCGTTTGCGGAGGTGAATATTGCACCTGCTTTCCTTTCTTATTCTTGTTATAGTTGCAACTCTTCTGTCAAATAAATAAAGATCGGAACAAGGGACAACGGAGGAAGGGAACTAAGCAAGTTAGTTAATTGCATTTGCATACCCTCTTTCTGCAAGCAGTCAGGCAAAAATAAAATTAGCACACATAAATATAGTTATTTAATTTAAATGAGCAATAAACACATAATAGCAATGATAAAAATACAAAAACAGCATTTAAAAGTACAGAAGCTAAATGTAAATACAGGTTCCAAAGAAATGTCTTAAAAGGCTTTCTGGAAATCAGAGAGAGGGGTGGCCAGTTATAGCTGCGGCATGAATGGATTCTTAAATTTGGGAGCACAGAAGTGAAGTCCCTTTCCTGCATGCCTAAAAAACAGTGAGCAAGCTAAGGTATCTGGTGCTTCATCCCTTACCCCAGCAACTTGGATAAATCCTTTAAAGTTTAGATTAAAGCTCAGAGTGGATTCACCACTTCCTGACATTAGGATGTGTAGTTCACCCTGGGACAATGTGCCCAGCCATTCTGGCAATCATATTAGACTCTGTTATGTGCCTGACCAGCCCACTGGACAATCTAAAGAACGCAGTTTTTCATCTTGTGTTCTCACAACAAATACCTTTGCTCAAAGTACAGTATGGCTGAAGATTTTGATTTTTGTTTCTGTGGTTTGCACAGAACAAACTGGGACCCTGACACAGAAAGTGATTGCCACAATGCTGATTTGAAACTGGAGTGCACAGTGTCACACTACCTCCTTGAATAAGACCTTGTTAGTATTCACTTCTGTCCTATCTATTTCCGCACTTAATTGACTGAAAGGCAAAGATGCTGTAAAATATTTTAGCGATGACAGAAGCTGGATGAGATGTTGTTCCAGGAGCGTTCTGTCTGGTTGTAAGAGTTTGATACTTGATAACATGCGACAGTAGCTTCAATTGAATCTGAATTGACTCTATAGCCTAAATCCAGTTGTGGTTCCAAGTACAGTAAACATTTTGAAACAATAAGTTTTGACTTTCCAACCCTCTGTTGGTTCAATAAATTTGTCCTAGCTGGAATTAACTACTAGATTTAGCCCACTGTTCCCTCTTCCGCCCAGGAAATGGCCAAAAAAACCCAAAACGAGTTTGGTCCATTTGGGCCACTGTAATGATGAACTAGCTACAGCATAAGATAGCATACTGTACTTGTTCTTGTGTGCCTTCAAATTGCTTTTGACTTAGGTCAGCCCTAAGATGAACCTGTTCCCGTGTTTTCTTAGCAAGAGTTACTCAGAAATGGTTTGCCGTTGCCTTCTTCTGAGGCCAAATGTGACTCCCCTAAAGTCACTCAGTGGGTTTCTATGGCCGAGCAAGGATATTTTTCAGAGAAGTGTTGCCATTGCTTTCCTCTCAGGAGGCTGACAGACTGTGACCCAGTCGGCTTCCATGGCTAAGTGGGGAATTGAATCCTGGTCTTCTGGAACTCATCTCACTGGCCACTCATCATATTATATGCATAATGCATATTTTAATGGCTAGAACCCTACCAACAGCAATTTGCTAGCACTTTGGAGCTTACATGAACATGGAAAGCACTTATTAGATCTAAAACTTAACTGTCTTTGTGGAATGGAACATACATGTGAAGAAAATGCTAGTGTTATTTCTCACTTGGGAGGCTTATATTTGTTGTAACAGTGTTTCCTGAGAATAAAATCTCTTAACACCGTAGGTTTCTATACAAACAACCTCCACACCCTGAACATGCAGTACCTCAGTACACCTTGACCTGCTTACATACCCACCCAACCTAATTTATGGATACTGTGGCATTCACTGAAAACTTTCCAGCTCATAGGCATGCTGTGGAGTTGTTTGCTGGGATGCTAGTGGAGATTTCAGTGGGTGAACAGTTCTTAGGTTTAGGAGACTTCCTCCACAATTCACAGCCCCAGGGTTACATAAGGTTATAATCAGCATACATTTGTCAATCCTCTTTCAAGGGTGATTGACCAAGGGCGCTTTTCTCTTTCCGAAGGAGGACAAGATCCTAAGCACAATTAGTTCAGAGTAATTTGAAGTCACTGGCAATTACCTCTTAATAAAGGTAGCCGTGTACCAGATAATATGAGTACATAACTTCTGTATTTGCAGTTTAATATGCTGGATCAGAGGAGCATGCAACCATGCATTTTACTTGAATGAACACACTTGGCTGTTGTACCAATTCCTAGGGAGAACTTGTTTAGTTTATAAACTATACACTACTTACCTGCTAGCACTGTTAAAACCAAGGAGACATCACCCAAGGCTTTCATGCAGTATAACTTTAAAACATCCTTCACCCCACCTATGTGTTCATGATTTCCCAGTACAAGCCTAGATCACCCAGGAGAGCATCTAACAGGCATATCAAGTATCGGTGCTGGAAGACCCCAAGAATGTCCGTCATTTCTTCCATGTATATTTTGATGTTAGATGTTCCTTTAAATAGTATTTGGTGAATCCTTGCTATTTCTGTTAAACAATAAATGATAAGTTTTTATGGGTTTTCTGGGTTTTGAGGCCATGTTCTGTTAGTATTTTCTCCCAACATTTTGCCTGCATCTGTGGCTGACATCTTCAGAGGATAAATGATAACTTTATCATCTCTGTTTGACATCTAATTATACAGTCCTCTCTTTACATTCATGGGTTTGTGAATTTGATTGTTCACAAGCATGTACATCTCCCCCCATTCTCTTCTTCCCATTCCCTTGCTTTTTGCCAGGCACAGAGAAGGGAGGCAAGCACGTTCAGTGAAAAGGCATGCACATGCATTCTCCCCTCTGAAACTCCCTCTTCCATTCCCATGCATTTTTCCTCAGTGTGGAAAAACTGCATCAAGGTAAAACACAAGGGAATGGAGTGGGGAGGCTCACACAAGCCTTCCTTTTCGCCTCTGGAGCTACCCCTCCCACATTCCCATGCATTGATTTTATCCTGGCGCTGAGAACTTATGCTGAGGCAAAACACAAAGAAATGGGGGGAAGGCTTGTGTGAGCCTTCCTTTCTCCTGCAGAGCTCCTCCTCCCATTCCTATGCATTTTGCATTCCTATGCATTTGTCTCTATTCAACAGAATCAACAGGTACTTGCTGAGTCAACTGTTTTATAAATTCCATTGAATCAACCAGTGCTAGGGTTAACAATTAGATTTAGGCTCATATGTGACATCTGCCCTTTGACATCTAAGAATATTTGGCAGTTAGCATGCAACAGTATTAGTATTTGACAGCATTTTAGAGAAAAGTTGCAGCAGTATTTCATATTTGGCATGTGCCAGTTTGCAAGTGACAAATTACTTAATGTTCAACCGTATTGTGTAGTTTGTATGTGATGATATTTGTGACCTGTATGCAGCATTCTTCTCAATATTTCACATATCACAAAAGTCCACGCCTCCTTCCCAGGCTTGCAATCTACATTAAATGATGGACTTCAGGCTTGTTAGAGAGGTTAAAAACAATAAACAGTTTGGGGTTTTTTTTGGTTATGTCTGTAGCAAAAGGAGGAATAAGGAAATGGTAGGGCTACTATGTGGAAAAGATGACAAAATTCTAACATGAGAAGGAAAAAAGGAAGAACTACTCAACACTTTCTTTGCTTTATCTTGTCTCAAAAGGAAAACAGTGCTGAACCTGGGGAAAATGGAGCAGATGATGTAGTGGGAGAAATGCAGCACACAGTAGGTAAAGAGGTATTACAGGAATATCTGACTGCTCTAAACGAATTAAGGTCTTCAGGGCCAAACGAACTACATCCAAGGGATTTAAAACAATTGGCAGAAGCAATCTCAGAACTACTAGCAATAATCTTTGAGAAATCCTAGAGAACAGGAGAAGTCTCAGCAGACTGGAGGAGGACAAATGTTGTCCTCATCTTCAAAGAGGGGAAAAATGGAGACCCAAACAATTAACTGCCAGTGAGCTTGCCACCAATAGCAGGAAAGATTAGAGCAGATCATTAAACAGATAGTCTGTAAACACTTAGAAGGGAATGAGGTGATCACAAAAAAATCAACATGGGTTTCTCAAAAGCAAGTCATACCAGACTAATCTTCTGTTTCTCTCTCTCTCTGGGTAGTTACTAGAGTGGTAGATGAAAGGAATGCTGTGGATATAGCACATCTTGATTTCAGTAAGGTCTTTGACAAGGTGCCCCCTGATATTCTTTCAAGCAAGTTAGTAAGATGTGGGCTAGACAACGCTACTGTTTGGTGGACTTGTAAGAATAATCAAAGAATAATCACCAATGGCTCTTCTTCATCCTGGAAAGAAGTGTCTAGTGGGGTGCCACAGGGTTCTGCCCTGCGCCCAGTGCCATTCAACATCTTTATCAATTACTGTATTTGCTGGCCTATAAGATGCACTTTTTTTTCCTAAAAAAATACCTTCTGAAAATGGGGTGCATCTTATACACCAGTAAATAGGGTACTTTGAAAACTATTGCAAACAATTGACTTACACTGGGACTTGTACTTTGTACAGTCTTACCTCTTGTGTTTAATCTTTCTGTAGACAATTGACTTTTGGGGAATAAAGCTCTGTGAGTTTAATAAAAAAAAGAAAAGAAAAAGAAAGTGGGAAAACATGGGCAGCCCCCTTAAGAGAGGAAGAGGCCACCTTGCTGCAGCCCCTTCCTCCTTCCTCCCGTTTACCCCTCGCAGCCGGGTCTTTTTCTTGGACCCAACCACCTGGGGGGAAAGGAGTGGGATGGAGATGCGCTTTCTTCCTTGAAGGGGAGGTTTGGTTTCTTCTGGAGGAGCTGCTTGTTCCTATTTTCTACCCCAGCCTCCACCTACCCTTGCTAGGGGGTGGAGGATGAAAAAATGAGTTGAGAAGAGGGGGACCTAGAAAGAAGAGGAGCAGCCTCTGGATGCTTTGAGCCCCCTCTTCTTGCTGCCTCCCTAACCCTTTTCTGCACAGGGCTCAGCGGCTCCTGTCTTCATTTCCCCTTCCCAGTTGCTTTTCTTAAGTGCCTGCAACTCAGCTCCAGTTTATGGAGGAGTTTTCCTGGCAAGATTTGTTTGGAGGGGGAGCCTCATGGCTTGCCTCTGAGGCTGAGAGAATGGGATTTGCCCAAGGGAAATAGGGAAAGGGGGAATCGTCCTGCTACATCTCCTTTCACTCCCCCCCCTTCCTATGTATTTTGCCTCAGCCAGGTACTAGAAATTTTTTCCTAAAAAATAAGGTCTGAAAATGGAGTGCGTCTCATACACCAGTGTGTCTAATACGCCGGCAAATACGGTGCTTGGATCATAGAATAGAGGGAGAGCTTATCAAATTTGCAGATAACACCAAATTAGGAAGGTTAGGTAAGGACAGAAGACAGGATCGGTATTCAAAATGACACTAACGGATTAGAGAGCTGGGCCAAAACTAATGAATATGAATATGAATTTCAACAGGGAGAAATGTAGTGCACTTAGAAAAAAATGAAATACACATATAGAGGATGGATGAAAGAGATCTGGGAGTCTTCATGGAACACAAGCTGAACGTGAGTCAACAGTGTGATGTGGCAGCTAAAAAAGCCAGGTTCCAGGCTGCATCTATAGGTTGAGGCAGGTAATAATACCACTGTATTCTGCTGTAGTCAGACCTCATCTCTAATACTGTGTCCAGTGCTGAGAACCACAATTTGAGAAGGATATTGACAAACTGGAACGTGTCCAGAAGACAGTGACCAAAATAGTAAAAGTTCTGATAACCACGCCCTATGAGGAGTAGTTTAGGGAACTGGGTGTGTTTAGCTTGAAAAAGAGAAGGTTAAGAGGTGACATGATAGCCATATGGGATGTCATATGGAAGATGGATAAAGCTTATTTTCTGCTGCTCCAGAGATTAGGACACAGAGCAATGCTTTGAAACTACAGGAAAAGAGATTCCAATTAAACATAGGAAGAACTTCCTGATGGTAAGAGCTATTCAACAATGGAATAGCTGCCTCTTGCTTAGTGTGGTG
Source organism: Cyclura pinguis (assembly GCA_030412105.1). Classification (NCBI taxonomy): domain Eukaryota; kingdom Metazoa; phylum Chordata; class Lepidosauria; order Squamata; family Iguanidae; genus Cyclura; species Cyclura pinguis. The sequence goes on along the minus strand of CM059600.1, from coordinate 127,873,038 downwards.
GGATCTCCTTCTTTGCAGGTTTTCAAATAGAAGCTGGATGGCCATCTGTTGGAACTGCTTTGATTGTATATTCCTGCATGGCAGGGGGTTTGCCTCAATGGCCTCTGCGGTCTCTTCCCGCTCTATGGTTCTAGGTCAGGAAATGAACTGTAATTGAGTAAAGCAGGTATTATTAGCAAACTTCACACTTGTGAGGTTTACTTTGCTTTTGACTTGAACCCAAGGATAAGAAACCAGAAGAAAGTGCAAGCATGTTGGTGGGAGGAATGAATGAAGAGGATAAAAATGGTGCTTCGGGGGGTGTGGGGAGAGCCAATTATTTGCTGCAGAGTATGAGTTATGCTCTGGAGTGATCTCCACATTCAAATGACCACAGAGCAGGGATTCTAACAGCCTTTTTGTCTTTAATTTTTAAAAAATATTTTGTGATTGATACTGTTATACCATTGGCAGACTGAAGGTGTGCAGGGTAGTGAGAATGAGGAGATGCCTGGTAAAGTAACTTGGGTGACAGGGGACTTAGGATCATGACCAGAGTGCTGCAGTCATGACTAAGCAGCAATTCCCCCCACCTGCTTTAGCAGGCAGCAGCTATATGGGGAGAAAGAGACACATTCTGCTGGTGACTGGAGAATAGATAAATGAAGATTCTGTCATGTTTGTGGGGGACAGCCCCCCCGCAATATCTAGCTGATACAAAATTTCAGCATCTTTTTTTTTCTCCGCAAGAAAACCAAAATAAACTGCACTTCCAATCATATGTTCTTTGATTTTCTTTCTGTTTAAGCCATCACAGTGAATGACTGATCAAATCACACCAAACTTGCCAAAAGCACCTGTGGCACACGTAAGGCCTCTGGAAGTCAGGAAAATGGTTTTGAAATGAAAGATGGCTAGGGTTTCCCTACTGATCCGTTTGTAATTTTTAAATGCTGTCTCAGTGCAGTCACTGCAAACTTTGATTGCTCACAATTTCATCAACAGCTGCTCCCTCCTGAACTTTTTTTTTAAACCCTTTATTTTCCCAAAAATGCTTCCTCAGCAAGTCTGCTGACAGTGTTTTGAGATATTCTTGAGGGTGTAGTTTTCCATTTGTTGGCCATAACGGAGAAAAGAATTGCTATTTAAAAATAACATGGAACCTAACCTGTAACATGGAGGATAGCTAGTGGAAGTAATTTTACTAGGAAGTTGTTATATACTAGCATAGGATATGAAAATGTGGGTAGTTTACAGACTGGATAGTGTTGAACTAAACATTGTTCAAACTGAGTTAACAGAATCTGTGTGGGTCACTTGGTGACTTAACATAGCTCACTGGAACTGAAGAAGTGGCTACATCTGACTGGAAAGTATTTACTGTTACTGAACGGGACCCAGTTTAGATTCCAATGGCCATCCTATAAAGCTTATTTTTCCCTAACAGTGCTAATGCTAATAAATCCAGTTTTCTGGATTGTCATTAGCCAGTTTTACACTTTCTAAAAACCAGACTCTTCAAGCTACAATTTAAATTAATAAATTCTAGGTTGTCAGTTACTAGCAGGCAGTGAAGTAGTCTGAGCTGATACATAAATGAAAGTGTTAACTTCTTGCCTATCTGTGTTCCAGGAAAGTTGGAATTTGCCTTAAAGATTCCTGCTCAGCCATGGAAACCCATTCAATGATGCTGGGCAACTCATACTTTCTCAGCCTAAACAGATCTTGTTAAAAAAAAAAAATCTAGAGTCACCCATAACTCAGAGTCAATATGTGAAGGAACATAACAACATCAAAGAATCCACTGCAGGCAAAGCATGTAGAAGCCTCCCTTTCGCCTTTCTTTTCAACGCATTTTATATGGAGGCTTTACATCTAGATATACAGATTATCTAGAAAGCTTTTATCCCACATGGCCAATCACATACTATTTCAAAAATAAGATGTTAATCTACTTTATCTAGGAAATCTAGGTGGTGACTTCCTGGAACTTTCTGCCCGCTCCCTGATGAGGGCCATTTCATGGCAAGATAACTCAAAAAGCATACAAGGCAAGATGGGATATTCTAAACTTGTCCATCCCATGGTGTGAAATACTTTGTGCATCTGGATCTTCTTACCTCAGGCTAAATAATACTGTATGGTAGAACAGCATGTTGATGGAAACCAAAGAGCGAAAGCTTAGCAAAGCCTCTGAGAAAACGTCAGTAAGGTACACAACAAGTCTTTCTCCATTTGTCTTGTGGGCATACTCTGTTTTCATATACCACTCAGAGCTTTTTAGACTACAGCTCCTCCTGGCTTGGAGATTCCAGATGTTTTGGTCACAAAGAGTAGTTTTCCTTAGCTCTTTGATGCACTATACATTTGGTCATCTTTGTGGTATCTCCCCCTCCCACACACATGCACAGGGGTGGATTAGAAGAAAGATGACTGCGATGAAGAAGTCCCAACAAGACAAGAATCAGGAAAACTGTTACTTGTTATTTCCCTTTGGATCCCTTTCTCTCTCTCTTTTGTAAATTATGTTGATCTTTCCCATTAGAAAATAAGAACATGTTGAGGAAAAGAACAAAGAGCCTTTCCTGTAATTTTCAGGTTTTTATTTCTGTACTTTTTTCAAATGGGCAGGTCTGACTAGAAGTACTTGAGGTCCATGAAACCTGTTTGCCTGAGTAGTTGTTGTACAACTGCTTATTTTGAAAACAAAATATCCAAGGAGATCCCTGAAGGTTTTTAGAAGTAGCCAAATCCATGAATCATATGGCACTTCTGAACTTTCTGAAGATAGTGATCACCATTACATTGGACATACCTCCTTTGCGCTTGGGGGGCTCTACCAAGCCCATGAGAAAAGTTGCTGTTTCATTCCCTCTTCCTGCTTGAGGTGATGATCGTAGTTTAAAGGTCCATGAGTCACTGAGATAATAGCTGTTATTTTATAGAATGCACAGGAAGAAGTAGAAGAAAGGCTATCTGAAGTTCCCATCTTTAGTACTTGTCTGACATTGGAGGCTGTCACAGAAACAGTTTGAGGTTAGGAGCTTCCTAGATAACATTAATTGTGAGCATTGGCAGCCTTAATGTTACACCAGCTGAAGGAACCTATTTATGGCAATTAGAAGCCAGAATAATCTTGCTGGTCTTATGACTACAAACTACAGGAAAAGAGATTCCACATAAATCTCAGGAAGAGCTTCCTGACAGTCAGAGCTGTTGGGCAGTGGAATATGCTACACTGGAGTGTGGTGGAGTCTCCTTCTTTGGAGGTTTTAAGCAGAGGCTGGATGGCCATCTGTCAGGAGTGGTTTGATGTGGGTTCCTGCATAGCAGGGAGTTGGACTGGATGGCCCTTGTGATCTCTTCCAACTCTATGAATCTATGATTTTATGATTTTGTGAATCTATGAATCTATGATTTTGTACTGCCAGCTTTCCAGGTCTATGTGAAGTGCCCCCCTACACATGGATGTACCTTGTAATCATACCAAATACAAGAGTCCTAGGTGCAAACAGTCTTCAACGTCTCACTCTCTACAGTATGAGAAATTTGGGGACTGAGGGAAAATTTCACAGGAGGACAGAACAACACCCTCACTTTGCTCCCTATAGCCACACTCTAGTTCTGCCACTATGAGACAAGGGGTGTTATTAAGGCTGGAGTGCTCTCTCCCTGTCTCCTGATGTTTTAGATCATGTGTGAATTATCTGGAGGATCTGTATTTCTGAGCAATTTGCACATCCTGTGTTTTGTGTGACTGTCTTGAAAGCAATGCCCTTGAATTTGTATTATCTATGTTAAATGTAATAAAAATACAGTGAGGTGTCCCCTGCCTCCATTTAACCTAACATTTATTCAAAAGCAAGGCCAAACATTGTTGTGAATGTTTCCCTCTCCTTGGTCTGAAATGATGTTTCTCTTATCAGTATGTGTTTTTGATGTATGTTTGTCTAAACCAAGGGTGGTGTTACTGCCCTGGCTAGTCCAAGCTTTGGGGATATTAAAAGATATCCCTTGATATCGCAATTCGGCTGCACTTCTCTATTCCTTTCCACGTGCTTGCGAGGCCACTGGACAAGCACGTAAACAAGCTCGGCCGTTAATAGCCGTAAGATTCGAACTACAATACAGGCAGGCCAGAAATAGCTGGCTCACTGCTTTAGGAGACCTCCAGGCAAGTACTCTAAGGGCTTTTTCGCACTTGGCGAAGAAAACGCCCTGTTCTGTTACTTACCGGACTGGCATGCTCCCTCGGAGGATCCAGGCTGATCCGGAGCAGTGCGTGGTCATGCTACACACTGCTCCACGGACGAAAATGGCGGCTTCCGGTTGGTGGAGGCTCTCCACCAACCGGTGAAGCTCACCAGCCTGAAGCCCGCCCCTGGAAGATCTGCAGGCTCGCGCTGGCGCTGGAGCACAGCCACGGAGTGGGGCACGCCGCACTGTTGAAAGACCTGTTTTAAGCAGTCTTTCAATAGCATGGCGAGCGACCACTTCTGGTCTTTCCAGAGTGGGCTGAAGTCCGGAACTACAGAAAGTAGTTCGGACCCAGTCTGCCCCCAAGTGCAAACGTCCTCGCTGGAGGACGCTCTGCCCCGTTGCAAATACAAAGTGCGGAAAAGGCCTAAGTATGCACGCCACTTACAAAAGAGCCCCTGCCCCGTGATGGCAGCTTGATGGGTAAACTATGCAATACCCAATTACTCTGCGTTTGCATACTGGCTACTCTATTGAGAACTGCTACGATAACTGAATCATTCAGATTCTGACCTTTCGGAGGCTTTGTCTCCAACTCCAAATCTATTGTTTTCCCCCAAGTATGGCATAGCCTGCAGTCACAATTTTCCTTATAAAATCCCTTGATTCTGAGACCTTCCTCGGATTGCTCCTGAGTTTCATCCCACCTTGCTGGCGCTTTGCTTGGCGAGCCTCCCCTCAGCTCCACGTGCTGAGCTACCTCGCACCCCAGCTACGCTCTCTATTTTTCTGGGCTTCAGGACAGGTGAAGTATCACCCAAACCAGCAAGCCGTCTAAAAATCCCTCTATACCACTCCAACCTTTATTTTCTTTAGTTATCTTGTACGAGTGTGTCGCATACACTGTTTTGCTTGTATTTAATAAACATCATTTATTATTTCAACTTCTGTGTTCTCCTTGACTCGACCCGACCTCGCAGACATAGGGTTCAAGATCTCGCTACGTTACCCTGCCTCTTATAACGCAAAGCAGTGCTTTGAACTAATTTTCCCCAACTTTAGTTGAGCACATTTTGGTGTCCCTCCCGGGACCCCCAGTTCACAGGGTAACAGAGGGCAACTTGAACGGGTTTGGGAACTAATTTCTTCTGGGAAGGATTGATGAAAAAAAAATGAAATCTACTTTGGGTTTTGAAAAACCCTTGGTACAGGCAAGGGACCTGAGACTTGTTTAAAACATGAATTGTAGTTCCTAGAGGCTTCTAGAGGCCACAACTGACACTTTTATTCTAGACTTTTCTGAGCCACTAAACACATGAGGAGTCCATTGAACATTTTTCACTTGGGAGAGGACTGAGCTCCTTGTCCTCTGTCTCAGGGTCACTAAAACATTTTTGAAGACCGAGGGAACAAAAAACCCTAACAGATAGATCCCATCCCCACCCCCCATTCAATCCACTTAAGTACTGTCATGAACAAAAAAAAAACATTATTTCTGATAACCAATAAACCAAAATGTGGTTGTTTAATTTTGTGCCTTTTCGATTAATTCATCAGTTAAGTTGATGGAGTGGGCTGGCTTATATTGCTTTTTGCAGCTGGTAGAAAATATAAGAGAAGGAAAAAAAATTTTCCTCCTCCCTTGGATATTTTAATTTTGTTGAATCAAAGAGGAGAGACATATTTCACATTTTCTCTTTTAGTTCCCAAAAATGCAGCAGAATCCAGTAGTCTGAAAACAGTGGCTATTGTTTCCTTAACTTACAGGTCCTTCTAATTACAATAGGCCTGTAGCAGTAGGTGAAGTCAGCCTTAGCCACTCCTGCTGTTGTTCTTCCTCCTCCTCCTCATAATTCTAGTATGGTATACTAATTGCTTTACTAATTAAATCAATTAAAGCCTGTATACAATGTATTTATTTCAGAGGAAATTACAAACAACAACAGTGATTACACCTTGGCCATGAACAGTACAAAAATGGAGGTCAAATCAAATGATCTTGTTAGGTGGTGATATCACTTACTGGTTTTAGGCCCTTTCCACACAGGGCAATTAAAACGGCACAGAGCGACCTCCAACGGAGGTTGTCTGCATTATGGAGTGGACTGGGTCGGACTACTTTTCATAGTTCCACACCTCAGTCCACTCCGAAGCGACCGGAAGTGGTCGCGCTGCATGCTTTTTAAAAACTTCTTGTAAGAGGTTTTTCAAAAGCACGGAGCGCACGACTCTGTGTCACTCTGTCGCCGCACTCTGGTGCAGATTTGCAGGCATGCAGTAGTGCGTGCCTGCAGATCTGCCAGGGGCGGGCTTTAGGCTGACGAGCTTCTCCGGTTGGTGGAGAGCCTCCACCAACCGGAAGCCGCCATTTTGGACGCCGGAGCAGTGCAGAGCGATGAGCTCGCACTGCTCCTCGTCCCGATGGACCCAATCGGACCCACGAAAAAGCCGGTAAGTAGCGTTTTTATGCATTTCCTTCCCCACATGTGGAAAGGGCCTGTAGATTTAGCAACCCCTTCTCCTCCCCTGAAACCACTCTGTTTTCCTTAAGAGTTTTCGCTGTCAGCTTTCCTTAATTGTTTTTTATTTAAGGTTTTTACTCATCAACTTAACGATGGCTAAGGCACACCCGTGGCACTTGTTGATGCACCATACAGCTGCATACAAGCTTTAAGGAACGGTAAGGTAAGGATACAAAGTTCCCATATGGTTGACCCAAAACATTTTGCTCCATGATGCAAAGAAGTAAATGGTGGCTGCCTCCATTAAGACAAGGCTCAGAGTCCCTAGAAACCAAGACAACTAAGGGCATTTCCGCCCTACACTGTTATAGTGCCATTATTCCAGTTTCAACATCCTGTGGAATTCTGGGGTTTGTAGTTTACTAAGGCCAAAGAGCTCTCTGGCTGACTGCAAACCTTAGGATTCCATAGGATGTTGAAAGTGGAATAATAGCCCTATAACAGTGTAGTGCTGAAATGGCCTAAACTGAGGCTGTCATACTTTCACCACGTCATGAGAAGACATGACTTACTAGAAAAGATAATGCTGCTTGTTAAGGTGGAAGGCATCGGGAAAAGAGGAAGACTGTATAATAGATGAATAGACTCAATCAAGGAAGACACATCCCTAAATCTGCAAGACCTGAGCTGGACAACTGAGGATAGGCTGACTTGGAGGGCTTGTACAGGTCCAGCATAAGTTGAAGTCAACTTGATGGCAGTTAACAACAAAAACAATAACAGAGTACCACAGAGTGCCCAAATTATTCTGGCACCTGGGACAAACAGTCCCATAAACAATCATTTCTTGGGGTACAAATAAGCCAATAAAAGAAATAAATTTAAAAATATAATTTTCTGAAGTTTCACAGAATTCAAAGTCAGCTATCCAAAGATGCCACCTCATTTTCCCTGAGAGAAAGAAATCACATAAGTCAAGGGTAGGGCAAGATAAGTGTACATCTACAGGACTTAGGATTATTATTAGTTTCAACTAATGTGGACACACTGAATGAATGTGATCTATTTATGTTTTTGCTTCACTATTCAGTGATTGATTCCATGGCTCTACTCCAATTAGAGCTAACCAAAGGTAAGTACCAGGGTGAAGGGAGACCTTTGTGTTGGTCCAATGGTGGTGGTCCCTTAGAGGATAGTAGGGTAAGTATCGATAGTGGAAGATGTGGAAGAATTGCCATGAAGTGTATGGTTCACTGACATGTTGACACATTGTCCCATTGGGATGAGGAGTTGTGTAAGAGCAGCTTGGCACACTTCTTGCCACAGCCCCTGTTCACTTTGCTGTGGTTTATGCAAGAGAACTTCTCAGGGATTCTTGTGGCCCAATTATGAAAGTTTTGAGCCCACAAAAATGGGTGTGGAGAACTGAGGCAATTGTGATCCAGTTAAGATAATGGAGGGTGCCTCTAGGCTCTAGCAGGCCTGCACTACTGGGGGACCTTCCTACACAATGTCAGGGGAAGACCAGTCTTTTTTCTGGAAGGTTTTTCCTGATGTGATGTGATCATGACTTTGTAACTCCAAGCAAGTTTATGGTATCTGGGAATGAGAAAGCACCACAACTTCACCAGTTCCTGACATTTTGTGTTGTTGCCTAAAAGTATTCTGCTAGCGTAAATGACTCTTCTTGTTTTAGTATAATTATTACTAATGGTATGCCAATGGTAATAACTGAGCTTAAACACTTACATTTGGTAAACACTCCAGCATAGTAATTACTGGTCGTCTCCCATCATTCATATCTACAGTGGTATTTGGTCATGTATCTGTGGCTCAAAATAAAATTGCCTGCTCTGTATTTCTTCAAACCACATGCCAGTTGTGGGAATACTGAACTTTCTCTCACACTTTGGTAACAGAGACAGCATATTAATAACCATTGCAAAATGTAACTCTAGGTTACTGTTTCTCAGAGTTTGTCTAGCCTCTCCCGTGTGCCTTTCTCCACATCACAGTATGCTTATAACATGGAACTCAGGCTTCTACTGCACAGTTTCCTCTTAATTCTTCAATAAGTATCTAATTAGGAACTGTGCTGCTTAGCCTCTATGGACATTGAACATTGCATTATACCAAATCAGAACGCCAGTCATAGAGTGTTGCTATGGAGAGGGGGAAGAGTGCACTGCCCCCAACATACGAATTCTGAACCCCAAATGACATTTTCCTCCTGTCTATGAATTTCTAGCATACCAGAGACTGAAGCACTGAAAATTGTTCACACTTCTAATATTTGCTCTGTTTGTATTTCCTTGGTAACTTCAATAGCCCCTTTTCTTTGGATGCCTAAACTATATTTCTCAGTGCTCAACTGAAGTTTGAAGCTACTGCCATGCTCGAAATTTGGGGACTGAAGGAAAATTTCATGAAAGGGAGAGGAAAAATTCTTCTTGAGGGCAACAATGCTGTCATTTTGCCCTCCCCCAGCAACATCCTTAACATTAGTCCATGTAGTACAGTCTAGACAAGGGTACACAACATACAAGGGGCTGTCTGCACCTCTGAAAAACCTACTAATTTCTGAAATTTTTATTGATATTGTTGATCTGACTGCCAATTTTGCTGCAAATATTTTCTCTGATGGTTCCCTTATTGCTGCCTTATGGCTTTATGGATATCCCCTCACCAATCCAGGAGGACACTTTAGTATCCAATCTCAAATAGCTTTCCTCTGAGAGCTCTCTAGGGGCAGGGATGGGTGACGTGTGTCTCTGGGACCCCTTGTGGTCCTCCAAGGCTGTTTTTGTAGCCCTGATCCTCTGGACTACCCAGAGTGACTTTTCTGTGGTCTCCCCAACAAAACCATCTTGTGGAAGCTTCCAGGAGTGGCAATTAACTTTTAAATAAGTATCAAGTCCCCTATGCACATTTTAACAAAATCAAATACCTGTTTTTCAAACTAGAAGTGGACTTGGACCTACTTATAGTTTTGTTTTTATATTTTTGGGTAATTTTTGGCAGATTGGGCAGCCTTTGAAGGGTCTTAGGAGCAGAAAATTGACCTGGATCCACTTTAATTGCCCATCTCTCTCCCAGGGGGTGTTCTAGCAGCCATATTATGAATGCTCCCATATCTCCTCCCTTGTTTGTAGATGATGCCATAAGTATTGCCTACAGTAAATTTTGGATTCGTAAAGAAAGTTCATGGACCAGCCCAGTGATCTGTGCATTTTTTTCTGCTTCAGTGTATTATATCAAATGTAGCCATCCTAGAGAAGGGTCCTAAAACTGAAGAGAGGTGATTTTCTCTCACTAGAAGCTGGGATGTTGGGTTCAGAGCAGGAGCAGGAGAATCACATCTTCCAACCATTAGGTACTATCAAATTTATCTCATAAATGCACAGTCTAAAAATAATCTTCAGTTTCGCTAATATAAAAGGCCACCTTATTTCTCTCTCTCTCTCTTTTTTAAATCTTGGACTCACAAGGAACCTATGTGTTTTACTTAGATCTGGGAATGGATGAAACTTACAGCTAGACCTCCTCCCTCCTTCCCACTCTTTCAAACGGAGGAAGCTACCGTTATTTTGTCTGAGCAGCCCTGGTGCAATCTGAAACCTGTTAGCAGCAAAGAGAAGCTGATGCTGATAAGGCTTCAGTCCTCCCCCAGAATTATATCTTAGACTAAACTGCAGACTTTGGTAGCTGCAAAATACAGCTTTTATTATGCAATTGTTCAATCTCAGTCACAGTATTTTAAAAGAAGCCCAGATATCTCTGTCCCCGTCCCGCCCTTTGTTATGATTCCATAGTTTCTTACTGCTTCCTCTGTCTTTTTTTAAAATGTTGCCACAGAAAACCCATTAAGGAAGAAAAGATAGCATAGATGCACCATGTGTTTTGACCGGCAACACTCAGAGCCATTTCTCTGAATGCATCCTATGGAGCTAGAGCACTATTAGGCAGAATGAGACTGCTGCTTTGGGGGAGTGATGTGGATGTATTAAAGGACAGAGCTACGGGCATCATGCTCAACCAGATCTGTGTCCCCCAAGCTGGCTAGGTACCTTCAGCATTAGGGGAGATTGCTGTCTTGTCGCCAAGGACCAAATCAGTGTCACCCCTCAGTTATGTGGAATAGGGAGAAAAGTACCATCTTCTCCTTTATCTCACACATCGAAACATCTTGCTTTGTCCCTTAAGCCCTTGTGGCTTTTAACATCATGCTAACTGCTCCTCTTTATGTCTCCTTTCCCCTTTCTGGGTAACATCATGCTAGCTTAACATCATCCCATGATCTTATTCTTTAACTGGTGCCTGACCTGAACCAGTCTGAAGACTGCTGTGAAGAGAGAAGTTGGGCAAGCCATTACAGCCAGCCAGTCACAGCTTAGGGAATGCTGTGAAGTGGGGCCAGTGGAGGAAAGGATACAAACTAGAGGTTTACATATTTGCAGTACCTGTATGGGCCATGCTGGAAAATACCCAAAAATCCAAAACCCACAAAACAGTGATACCTTTATTGGGCCAATTAAAAAGCACAAAACACATCATGCAAGCTTTTGAAGCTACATTGACTTCTCCCTCAGGCAAAGATGTTAAAAATCATATAGGAGAAGAACAGTTACGATGTTAGAATTGCAGGCCTACATTTTGTCTCAGATGTTACTTCAGTTGTCAGTTAAGATTGTCTGGAGGGATGTCAACATAGGCAAGGGCTGCTCTTCTTCTTGGCCATGTGGGGGCAAAGCACAGTAAAACACCAGGTAATAAAATTTCAGCTTCTTTTGCAACAGCAAAGTAACTTCCCTTGAGATACAGGCTATCTCTGTCCTGTGTGAGACAACCAGCTCTTTTCTTAGGCAGAGAATATTGAATTTCTCAAACACATCTGGAAAAACTTTTAGATGCTATATAGGCTTGTCTGCTAAAGGGAGAGACAGGAGTCAGATAGGGAAAAGAAATAATGGAGTTAGGGCAGTCAGGAACAGGGAAAGATCTGGATAGGGGTTTTGGGAGCTGTGAATGAAGAAAGAATTGAGGGTTTTCTTGTTTTACTACTATATAAAAATCAAAGTTTATCTGTTTGTGAGTTTGTTTGTCAGGCAGGTGAAGACCTCACATGATTGGCTGTGTGAGGTGAGAAGATCTCATATGATTGGCTGGCTGTGAAGATTCTATGGAATCTTGGGGTTGGCAGTTTAGGGAGGGGCCTTTAGAATTCTCACCCGAGAGCTCTTGAGCCTCAGGCTGGTTGCTACGGAGATGAGGCCTACCATCAATAAGGATGCCAGAAGACATTTGGGAGGCATATGTGAGAAAAATTAAAGTGACATACACAACATAGCCCATTTCCACACTACACTGTCATAGTGCTATTATTCTACTTTCAACATCCTATGGAATCCTGGGATTTGTAGTTTAAGTAGAGGCATTTAAGAATTCCCAGCCAGAGAGTTCTTTGGCCTCAGTAAACTACAAACCCCAGAATTCCACAGGATGTTGAAAGGGGAATAATAGCACTATGACAGTGTAGTGCAGAAATGGCCATAGTTGCAAGGTCTTCTCACTTCATACGGTAGATTGTATGGGTTCCTTATGTAAGGAATCTTAAAGCTGAAGTCCAAAACAAAAAATGCTTCCAGAAAAACATAAAGCCATTGCACAAATTCAACAAAAAGAACAAAAAAGCCAGTACATCAACATCATCAGAAAACACAGATTGGATTGGGGACTATGGGGATAAGTTTTAGGTATTGGAATAGGCCAGTTGCTATGGAGACGATGTCTAGGAGCAAGGAGGAGGACAGTGTATTCCTGCAGGAAACCAACCTCTGAATGTTAGCAACTCTGAATAAAGATTGGATTGGAGAATATGGGTAAAATTTACAGAACAGAAATAGGCTGGTTGCTATGGCCATGAGGCCTAGCAGCAAGGAGGAGGACGTGTACTCCCTCAGCAACCCAAACCATGTATGTAAATAACTCTGAATACAGATTGCATTGGGAAATATGGAGCAAAGTTACAGGAAGTGGAGAAGACAGTTTGGTGAGTTCTTAAGAGGAAAATAAAAACTCTGGACAATGCTGGGTATATACTCTCGTTATATAATAAATCTTCACTTGTTTATTTTCCACAACTGAGTCTGACCGTTCCATTGAAGAACTGATAAGCAGATTGATCATGCTTGCCACAGAGGACTCACTGGTCAGCAAAGCCACTTGCCCATACTAGTGATCCGTTTGAGACATGCGTACCAGATCCAGGGAGAGATCTCGAGGGCAAGAGGGCAAAGTGAGTCACAGGAGCCTAAGGGATGAATCTGCTTTGCCAGCCGGGAGTGGGGGTTCTGCCACAACTAGACCTTTCTGAGAAAAGCAGAGCAGCAGAAATAACAGAGCGGTTCCTTGCCTCACAGTGATCTATGCCAGTGTGACTCACAGCTTGATGTATTCACCAGATCTGTTGGACTACAACTCCCATGATCCTTGAGCCGGCCGATCTACGTACACAAAGCCTCAACAGTACCTTCCCTTCATCTTTAATCTTCTCTCTTTTGGCATTTCTCCCAGGCGCTATTTGCAAAGCCAAGCCAGTATACCAGGTTTCTGAAGACAGCAGTCCTATGCACATCACCTGAGATGCAGGTCCACCTTAGGCCAGTGAGCAACACCCTCAGGAAAAATACGCCAGTCCCAAGTCAGTCTGTTTCCTTGTCCTGTGATAGCCTAGTCTGCTGCTTTTGTTTGCTGAGTTGTCCTGGCCTCGTTTTTTGTTTGTTTGTTTGTTTGAAATCCAAGAAGGTTAAAGTTTACCCTGAGATCACCCGATGCCTTCCATATGTCTTTGCTGAAACTCACATCAGCTCCAGCGGGGCCAGCGTCGCCTTTTGGCGGAGCGAGGCAGTCCCACAGGTGTCTGGCGCTGGAAGGCAGCAGCAAGGAATCGGAGGCAAAAGCTGTCTGCCCCCCGAACTAGCCCACTGCCTTCGGATATAACGGAAAATGTGTGTGTTGAAGGCAGATTTAACCACCAGTCCCACTGGGTCCCATGTTGGGAGAAAGACGGGGTACAAATTGTATAAATAAATAATTTTTGTATACGAAATGGGAGGAAACATGACCTTGTTCTTTGTCTCAGGTAGTCCTGGGCTAGTCCTGACTCCCATGAACAATAGTCAGGATTGTTTGAAGTCGTAGACCAAAATTTGTGGAAAGCATAAGATAGAGAAGGCTGCCTTAGTAACAGTGCCCAAATTGAAAGAAAAAGTCATTTCCTTGTTTATTTTACTGTTTCTGTTCATGCAACATTAGTTTGATTTGTTCCATTTCCTTTTAAGAAGAAATGCGGTATTCAAATGGCACTATTCTGAAACATCTTTACATCAATGGACTGAACACAAAAACAAAAGGAGTTGTTTTATATATTTCTGTGCAACAAGGGTACCGCTAAGAACCTTTTATCAAGCCACTTTGCCTCCCAGCAGTTAGTATATTAGGGTCATAAGATAAGAATCCTTTCCCAGATGAAATCTATTTGCTTTGTACTTCACATCTAATGGGCAGTTTGGGAAAGAGCCTTCTCCAACCTGTATTTAAAATGATCCATTTAAAAGATAAGTAAATTGCAGCCGCTCATTAAACCCAGCACTTCATGCCACACTGCAAACATATATTTAACTAGGAAAGGAACACGGCTGTGGGCTCTCTCTGTTTTCCTCTTTCTTCTGAAATCTTGAACTGTTGTGATTCATCATCATTTCCAAAAGTGCCTGAAAATTACAGGCCAAGCACAATTGCAAAACACTGTGAGGATCAGGGAACTCAATGCATTTACAGGTGAGGTAACCATTTTCTTTCCGTGCTTGCTTCTGAAATGGTTTCAATCCTTTTTGATAAATGGGTTGATTTGATCACTGTTTCTTTTAGGAGAGGTAGTTGGCTGAGGCTACTTTCACAGGTCATGGTGCATAAACAATGCCCTAGTGGAACTACTGAGAAATGCAAGTAATGTAGCACATTGAGGCCAGAATTCATTCAGGAACATATAAACGCATGACATCCACACTAGTTATGCAGAGACAAAAAGTAACTGTTGAGCAATGGATATATTCCACTGACAACAGCAGAAGTGGCGTTCCATAGACAACATGTTCATCTGTGCCTTGTCTTTGCAAGTTGTGCATTGTAACTGTGTTTCCTATAGTTTGCATTGTGATTATGCATTGTGCATTGTGAAATTGCGCCCAGTCATTGACATGTGTTACACAATGTTGCTATTCTGTATGGGGGTTGCTGCTGTGGTATATATCTACATGCAGATATTTACACATTGGGCTGAGGGGATGTTGAATTGAAGCCTGAGCTTGGAATGTTATTCTTTAAAGTAATTCATATCTGTTCCCTATTAACACTGCTAGTTCCCCATTAATTAAAGACCAACACATTAATAATATACTGTCAGCCCCCTATTTTCACAAGAATTAGGGGTGTGAGACCTCCACACAAGTGGTAAAACCACAGATAAAAATAAACACTGCGAATACTATGCTTTTTGTTTCCAGAGAACACTTCTCTATGAATCTCCAGGTCCTCCAGCACAATTCTATGGCCATCTTCTGGCAGAATAGGCTACAGAGTTATGCTGGAGGACCTAGTATGTTGGAGGACCTAGAGAGAATGTATTTTTTCCATGGCAGGGGAAATATAGTAAGAATGTTTTTAATAAATAAAATAAAACTCATGACCTAGAGATTCCTAGAGAATTGTTCTCAGGTTTTTTTAAAAATAGCATTTGTGATTTTTTAATCTGCAGTTTTTTCACCTTCACGGAGGTCTTGTGCCCCTACCCACAAGAAAATAGAGGACTAACTTTATATTTACACACACAGACGTGTGTGTGTATCTATAATGAATGTGTGCACATATATGTGTGTGTATAATCAGTACAATGAATAACACTTAATCATATATAATGAGTACAATGAATAATATTTAATCATTAAATATTCATGAAAATGAATAATATTCATAGGAATTACATTATTGCACAAAAAGAAAATTATTGTGTCATCTGCTCCCAATGCAAAGCTTCTGCTTCTTCCCAAGTGAGTGAGGGCAAGCAGAACATGTATGGGCATCTGGCCATGGCCAGAGAGATCAATGGTCTTTATCTGATCAACGGCTGGAAGGATGGGGCTATGCCTGTGAGCCTCTTGGCTGCTATTGGACACTTGGAATAAAGGACATTGCACCAGGAGTTACAGGATAGATTTTTCCACAGTAACTCCCAGGCATGCATAGGCATAACTGGGGGTTATGGCAATATATGTTACCAAGAAGATTCTAAGTACAGGTAGTTGCTGGGAGAATGCCTGGATTTTTTTTTCCTGTGATACACACAAGCACCTACACACATTTTTTTTAAAGTGGTATATAAATATGGACCCGCTTCTGCTTTTCCAAATGACTACCTTGGTGGGTATTCTTACACATAGTAAGAGAGTAGAACATCCATCCACATGTCCCTCTTCTGCTTCACTTCCTTTGTTCCCAGGAAAGAGTGGATTCTATTAGCTGTCTTGTTAGCATTCAACTCTTATAGTGCTAACTACACAACCTCATATTCTGAGATGCAGCCCTTTCCATTAAATACACCAGAATCATTTTCCTCTGCTTACAATCACAGACAACTGGTCCAAATGTTCAGCCACTAAGGCAATAAATTCTTCCTTCTCAAACTTGACCCCTCCAACATGACAATGAAGCTTAGAAAGTTACCTCCCATTGGCAACTGAAGTTTCATTGCCATGTGTCTGAGGGGGTCCAGCATGCGGGCAGTGGGTCAGCCTTTACCTGCCTTTATAGAGTCCTTCTTGAAAATCACACAATGAGGAAAAACAGCAATGACCTTCCACTTTCACCATGGGATTTTCAGGACCTTGGGAAATAGATCTACCACCAAGAGAAGCACTGTGGATTTCAGGCTTACCAAGCTCCCTGATCAAACTAGAAATTTTCACAGGGGAAATCTCTTGTTTTCACTTTACACGAAAATGATTGCCACATCTTGGTGTGTGGGTGAGGTATACAATTGTACAGCAGAACTACATTAACCTAGCAATGGAACATCTGAATTGATTTGTCTAAGAAATCATATAAATACAGAATAGAAGGAACATGAAGTGTGCTTTGCTCTGATATAAAGAGCATGATCAATGATGCTAGGGGGAAAGGGAGGCCAAAAATTTCCCTCTTCTCCTGGAAAGTATATCCTCTGTTACGAAAATTAGGGGAGCTGGAAAGCAAAATATCCATCTATTCAGAATGACACAGTGCCAAAAGCCCTATCTCTTATTTGGCTTCATAAATTAGCATACTCAAATCCGATTGGTGATGTGATTTTTTTTAAAGACGCTTATTCAGAGTGAAAGCAATATTCTGTGCCCCAACTATGGCCCTTTCCGCACGAGGTGAGGGAATCGCTCCGTGCCATTACCTACCGCTTCTTCTGGGGTCTGAAGCAACATGGACTGTCCCTGAAGTCCTTCCGCAGGGCTCCTCCTTGGTCCAGGGCGAATTGGAGAAGTGCAAGGTCTGTAGATCTGCACTGCTCCGGCTTCCAAAATGGCGGCTTCTAGCTTCCAAAATGGTGATTCCTGCTTCCAAAATGGCGGCTTCCAGTTGGTCATGGGTCCCGACTAACCGCTGAAGCTCGCCACACCTAAAGTCCGCCCTCCGCAGATCGCAGGCTCACATTGGTGCGAGCCTGCGAATCTGCACAAGGAAGCAGGAATGCAATGGCACGTTCCAGGAAAATAAAGACCTGTTTTTTGTGGTCTTTAGAAAACACGCTGGAGGACCACTTGGGGTCGTTTTGGAGCGGACCGAGGTGCGGATCTCCAGTAAGTAGTCTGCTCCTAGTCCGCTCCAAGGTGCAGACGACCTCCATGAGAGGACGCACTGCCCCGTTTTAATTGCCTGGTGCGGAAAGGGCCTTTGCTTTGTTATATTGCCACCCAGCCAAATCTGGCTGCATAATAAAATCCCATCACATTTTGTTTTCTTTTGCTTATGTGTTTTTAATTGTCCTGATGTTCTTTGCTAGATAAAGAAGCAAATCTGAGTATGACAAAAGTTAAGGAAGGTATGTTCTTTACTCTGGCCATTTTTTCATTCCCGGCATGCTTATGGAGGGCTGGGCTTTGGTAAAATCCCTACAACTGAGCAATACATTCCACATAGAGTCCAGCCTGGGAATGTTTGCAGTCTCCTTGCAAGTGGATCCATTCTTTTCTCTCATTGTGTAGCAGTAGCAAAAGTCAACATGTTTTTAAATATTACAAATTTTTAAAGCAATTCAGCTTGGAAGACGAAGACAGGCCCATGTTTCACGCTCAGGCATCCATACAAAATTACCTTATAGTAGAGCAGTATGAGTGAAATGTAATTGTTAGTCTCCAGAATACACCTGTTGGATCAATGGGACTTGCATAAATGTTGACTCAACAAGTCCCAGTTACTCAATAGGTCTACTTTAAATCTAATTGAACTAACATTTAGATGTAGCCCTACATTTTCATGCAGTCTTACTGCCTTATAACATGTCTAATATGAAGTTTATTTCAACCCTGTCATAATAGTGAAGATAGTCACACTGGGTGATCATAGCAGATGAACTGCAACCAAGTACAGATGATTGATTCCTATGATGAAAGGATGAAATATGAAGACACTAATTCCCTTATTGGCTTTGATGCTTATTAAAAGAAAACCTCCACTGAAGGCTACCCCTGTGCTGGAGGGCTTAAAGCATTACTAGCAGTATTTGAAGAGGCATCATTCTCTGGACATATTTATTCTGCTTTGCTTAGTAATCCAACATGACCCAACTAATTGTCATGCTCTTAGAAGCCAATAGTAATCCGCCTCTTGGATCACAGTAAAAGGCAAAGGTTGCTCCCATGGATTGTAAAGATTTCTTTAGTTCTGTAACATGCAGGATAATTGCTTCTCTCTACAGTGGCATAATGTTGCTGTTTAAAAAAACATCCTAAGAAAATGTGCTTAAGACTGGAACCTTAACAGTAGGTTTTACTCTGCTAGTGAAATAATTCAGCCTCAAAAAAATGGTTGAATTGTTTATTATAATGGGTAGACTTATACCCAAACCTTCAAGTACATTAATCCAGGTAATGTAATGTACAGTAAAATATTTTAAGCATTACAATAAGACAGATCATTAAACACTTAAAACGTTTGGGAAATAACAATAACAATCTTTCTTCCTCTTCCTCTTCCTCTTCCTCTTCTTCTTCTCTTGGCTTTCAAAAGATGTGAGAACAGAGCATTTCAGATCCCATGGACCACCACCGAAGTTTTTCATGTACTGCTGTACCTCGGATAGAAAGGGAACACACAAACTGGCCTCTAAACCTGCATGAGTTGTGGATGGAAACAGTCAAAACCTTGCAACAAATGAGGGTGCTTCAGATCAGTTTTGCTACCGATAGAGACAAAATGAACCTCCTACTGAAGCTACCAAAACCTAGGCTGGACTGCGGCTGAAGCCATTTGAAGGAGTCAGGATTTGAAAAGGCTGCAAGTGGGTGATAGTATGTCCAGAGTGGAGAAGTGGAAGGGAATGGGATGGACTAACAGCTCCATCTTCTAATTCTGGACATATTTTATGTGTGCTTTTCTAGTTAATGGATTTTGAAGGGGGGTCAAGAAGAGCTCATTAGATGGCTTATCTTCTAATACCATCATACTTCACTATTTTGAGAGGCTTAAAATTGGTTTTCAGGAGTTAGAACTGTGAAAGCCTACACCTGTCCTTCTGAAACTTTGCAGTTTTCTTGCCTGGGGGCACCAGTACAACATGTGCCATTCTCATACAAGCTACCAACAAAAACATAAAAGAGGTAAATTCACTCCACGTGAAAAACCTTTTAGAATTCCCACATTGCACCTATCATTTGAAAACCTTTTAGGGTTGCTTCTTCAGGTCATCTCTATAGTATCTGTCATTTTTGGAATAATGGTCTTTAAGGAACTTATGGGTATAAGCATATTTGTTTTGGGGTATACTCTAAATGGAAATGCTGCTTTTGCACATGCACTCATGCACACACAAAACACCCGAAGCCAATTACTCTGAAAAATGACAATCTTGATTCCCTCAGTCAAGCAACGTCTTCCAGCCTCTTACCATACTGACACAAATTTTTAAAGAAGTGATTAGCAACTCCATTTTTAAAAATCAAAAATTAAAGGCAGAATGGCCTCTTGTGTCTGTAGATTTTATCCAAGCCTGACAAAGACAAAAATGATCATGTTTAGATCCACCAACCTTTAGATCTTGACCTTTATTTGGAACCAAAGTTGAAATAGAATGACATTGGGCTCAGAGCAGATCCCTAAGGTGGACAGTTGGTCCTTCAGGCACCCTGGAAGCAGGTAATGGATGGATTTAGAGGTAAAGACCAGCACTGTGAGTTAAGCCCAGAAACAAAGGGGATGGAAGGAGCTGGATAAGCTAGTGGAGTACCAGTACAATATGTTCATAAGACCCAGTGCCAAAATTAAAATGACTTCTAATGAATAGAAGTGCTGAATTTTGGTCATGGGATCATGCCTTAAAAGTACAAGTGATCACTGTAATCCCATCTTTTTCCCATAATTTTTGTAAGGCAAAATTACAAAATTACAAAAAATTACAAAAATTACAAAATTACAAAAATTAAAATAGATATAGACAAAATTTCATATTACTAAAATTGCAATATATTTAAAT
Source organism: Cyclura pinguis (assembly GCA_030412105.1). NCBI lineage: Eukaryota > Metazoa > Chordata > Lepidosauria > Squamata > Iguanidae > Cyclura > Cyclura pinguis. Next base: position 127,852,605 of record CM059600.1, on the reverse strand, counting down.
TGTCAACAGAATTAAAGGCTATTTAAAGTACGGATGGGACAAATCCAGAATTTCCTGAATCTGAATCCGAATTCCTGGAAGGTTCTGGGAATCCACAAATCTTGAATCTTTCAAATCCTTTTTTGAAAAAAGGTTTAAAAAGCAAGGGAAAGAAGGATAATCTTGGGCAAGACACAGCCTTAGCAAAAGTCTATGCAAAGGCAAACCTCCTTCTGAAGAAATCTGGCCAGGACAATTGTCATACTTTTGCCTCAGGATCTCCCCAGATTGAAAATGACACGAAGGCACTTTCTACACAGGCAGGAAAATGTGGATTGATCCCACATTTTCCTGCCTGTATAAACAGTACAATACAGAGATAATCCAGGTCAAAACTGGATTTTCTTTGCATAGCTCCTTATGGCATCCTGGGGTTTGTAGTTTGATGATGCACCAGCACACTTTGGCAGAGAAGGCTGTGACACCTTATAAAAGTACAAACCCCAGAACTGTGTATGAAAGAGCTTTGCAAGGGAGCTATGCAAAGGAATCTTTCAGCTGTCCTTGAAATCTCAAGGCCAATTTGGTGGGCCCCAGAGGCACCAATTTTTAAAAACAATTTTTCCTTTCTGCTACATGTAGTTTGTCATGTGGCTCATGAGAAACCATGAAAGACATTTCACTTCTCATCCTATTCTAGCTATAGGTTTACAACCAGGCATTGGTCTTGTGAAAGGGGGTACACTGGCCTACATGTGGCAATCACTGGATGAGATTGTGTGACCTTGCCCTCTGCCCCATTACTTCTGATAGGTGTCTGGCCCACTGACCCCAGCATTGATACATGCCATTGATTTTCAGCACAGAAAATAGTGCTGAACTTAAATATTAAATGTTCAGTTTAAATATATTAGAATACAACCCCAGATGTAATTTCTGAAATTGTTAGCAAAGGCCATTATTACTCCAAGGGAAAAATTCACCTACTTGCCATCTTCCCTTGTGTATCTATGTCCTAGGTTTTCAGGCATCCCAGTCTCCCAGGTTTTCAGGTGTCCCAGTCTCCAACAAACTATTTGGTTGGTGGATTTGAAAGACTTGGTTTGCGCATTTTAGCACAGGGATTCGGATTTGTGAATCTCGAATCCTTGCCAAGGATTCAAGGATTCGGTTGGCCCCTCCCTAATTTAAAGTACATTCATTAAAAAGCAACAAATACAGAGAAGGCAGCAAATTTTCAAAAGCCCTTTCCCCATAAGCAGGCAGTTTCCAAAGACTTGTTGAAACAAAAATGAGTCCACCTTCCACTAGAAGGATGCAAAAGAGAGGACAAGTCTAACATCTCTCAGAAAGGAATTCCAGAACTTAGAAGCAGCCACTGTGAAGGCCCATCAAATGTACCTGTGAGGAGAGAGGGACAATGAGAAGGCCTATTATATCTAGCCAGAGGCATACTTAATTCCTGGTTGAAATAGATCTCAGTGAACCTTTAGTATAGCAGGGCACTGGGCTGTAGAATTAATAGATATTGTCCGTACAGGGAAGAGTTGATGAGAATTGTGGTCCATTGCATCTGGTGGGGAAGACTGCTTGATACAATGTGTAAGGCTAAAAACTTCTATCATCTTCTTTAATCACGAGCTGCTGAACCTTTGTTTCTGCAAACTAGGGCTGTTGCCCTCAACATACTCTCCAGAGGGTAAGCTCCACCAAAAGGCTGATTCTGAGGATTTTCCTGTGAAAAACCTCTAAATGTTTGCTTTTCTTCATAGGAACCTGTTCCAACTTGGGTTCGACCTTGATTTAAAGGATTCTTCTCTGCCACAAAACAGATCTTAAAAATTTTCAGTTCAGGCAGCCTGTCTCGTACTACTCGGTGCAACTGGTAACCCACTACCAAAGCTGTACTTCAGAAATTACAGAATATTAATAAGCCTGTTATTACATTGCATCAGAGTGCTCTTGTTCCTAGACATCTTTAAATGTTTTCAAGCTAGGACAGGGATTAAGAAAGGAAGAGTTAAAAATAAATTAACTTTGTATTCAGAACTCTCTGTGTTAAGCCAGCTGTTCTCAAGCAATGAGTTACATTTGGCAAGGGTGGAGGAGAACGGAGCAGGTGAGGGGGGGTATGGAGGAGGAGAAGCTAGCCGCAGATTTTCATCAGCGAGCTGTTAAATTAGTCCTCTTGCTTCCCAGGGCTTGTTTTATTCAATCTTCCTTTATTAAGAACATAGGTTTGATTTTGGGAGGAACAAATTCTTCTAAGTTCTTAAAAGGAAAATGGTTGTAAGCATGCTTTTATTAGGCTGCATTACTGGATAACCAATACAGCATGTTACCATTATGAATCATCTGATTTAAAGTGACACGAAAGGAACTCAGGGAAAAAAAAAATACACTCAGCCAAAACACTGGCAAGCAACAGCTCACCAGGCCAGCTTGGATTAGTTTCTGCAGAATTCTCTGCTGCGACTGGTAGCAACTCACCACCAGCTTATCTTTGTTTTGACTACACTTCTCAAACATGTATTAGAATGGAGGAAATCAGGGCCAGATGGAGGGCCTATCTACATTAAAAATTTAAAGCAGTTTCAAACCTATTTATTTCTCATGGTGCTATCGCAACTGAGGATGTTTGAATGAAGTATTTCTACAATGTGTCTAACAATATTCTTATATCAACCAAATCTATAGTTCACAAAGATGGTGGGCAGGATGCAAACCACACACAGCAGCAAATGACACCATCCCTCCTCTTCCTCCTCCTCCTCCTCTTCTTCCCCACTGTACGGTAGTACTCAACAGCAGTCAAATTGCAGTGCACTCTCCATATTTGGGGAGGGGCTCCATTCCAGAACATCTTGCAAATAGGAAAAATTGTGAGTGCTTGCATCCCATGTTATTAAATGGCAGTGACATCCAAGTGGATGCTTCAGTGCATCCGCATATACTTCACTGCCCTTTTAAGTATAGGACACAGTGCTCCATGATCGCTTAAATTTGCAGATTCTGAGGTCATTTATATGGAGCATCTACTGTATTCTGGAAAAAAAAGTCCTGTAAGAGCCTCTCCTCCTCTCAGCAATAGAAATATATGAAGAATAAATTCAATAGTTGTAATTTGGTACCCTCTCATGGTGCCTCCAAACTGCTGCCTGAGGCAGCTGGCCCACTACGTCTAATAGTCAGGCTGCTCTGCTCCAAAAATGTGCTATGAAGATGATCCAAGTCATTTTACTAGTGCAGTGAAAGCATTGCCCATAGAAATTAAGGTCAATATAGCCTAACTCCTGGTAAGAAAATTCTTTTAGATCTGAGGGTCAAACTGTATTCCCCTTTTGTTCATTCCCCCAAGTAGAGAAAGATGTGTGCTTGTCCTATTTTGTGTTTAGGTTGCTTCAATTTGCCATTGGTCATTGGAAGGCAAGCACATCAGCAAGGTGGATTTCTAAAGCACAAATCTCTAAAGAAATCTTGCTGTTGGAAGAAAAACACACTAATTTCAGAGAGAGGCAACTCCTTCCGGCAGCACATGTTGAAGAGAACAGAACAAACTGTATATGCTACATGTCGTATTCTGTGCCGATCTCAGATTCAACAGAAGATGCTTTCAGTAATGAAATAAGATTGGAATTGCCAGTCTGCCCAGCCTTTGTATATAGCCTTAGAGATGCATCATCTTGATTTTTGCCTCAGGCAGCAAAATGCTTTGAGACAGCTCTGTCTTCATGTGAAGAATAGCCTTCTCTCCACACATCTTTCGCTCTGTACATGGCAATGGGAGGTGGATCCAGTGGGTCATTTAGCAACAATGGGGACTAAGCCAATAGAGACACCTCCCCTTATCCTTTTCACTTGATTCTTTTTCACATGGAGCAAACCCACAGCTAGATCTACCAAAGAAATCCATTTTTTTGCCTCTTCCAGCTTTTTCCTGTGAGAGAAACCTCTGTATCTAAGAATTTTTTTGATGTTGTTTCTGCCAGACATTAGAGATGAAATACATATACTTTGAAAACAACATCAGCAACAGCAACAACACCTTTTCTTGAGATATCCACTGCAAATCTGAAAGACAAGTATTCATTGAACAGGCAAACATTTTGGTGAATTCAGCACATTCATTTTGCATTGAAAGATATTGCAGTAGAAGTAAAGTGGGCAGTAGTAGCAATTAAACTCTATCTGACTTGTATCGGTGAACATTTGACAGCTACCATCTATCAGTTGTTGAAGTCTGACATGTAGCAATCATGTTTTGACAGCATTAGACAATTTATAACCAGCTTAAAATAATAGAAATCAGTATTTCAGGATGTGATAGTGGTGGTGCAGTTTACCTGAGTAATCTTCATGCTACTAAGAAATAAAAAGAGACAAATGTTGAATTCCAGTGTCAAAACCCAAAGCCAACTTTTGGCATTGAAGGATGCCAAAGGAAAGCGCTGCAGAACTAAGATACTCTGCTTCTTTTGACTATCCTCATTGAAAAGTGGGTCACAATATTTTGTACTAAATGAAACTTTGAAAAGATTTATGAGGAAAGCTAGTTCATGAAGGAGATATAAGATCTACCTTGTTTTTCATGTATGTATTATCTCCCTCCAAAAAAATCAAATTATTTCAGCTTTTTGGACATCACAAAAATTAACAACCATTCTTAAGAGTGATCCAATTTCAGTTCTATTCTCCATGATCAGAAATTAATTCTGCTCATCTGTTCTGGGACATTCTTCTAAATAAGTGTCTAAATAATGTAGAAAGAGACTGGTTTCTCACCATAGTACTTCATGTCTCAAACCAGTTGTATTGCTAGAGAAAGCTGGCCACATTAGTCTGAGTGTACCTAAACCAGGGAAATTGAACATCCAGTCCTTGGGCTTAATGCATCTCATTAAACATCCAAATTTGGACAAGGTCCTGGCTGATACCCCTCCCCTTCTCCGAAGCTCTTCTTGTTAATGTGCCTTCAAGTCATTTCTGACTTATGATGAGCTTCAGGCAAACCTATCACAGGGTTTTCTGGGACTGAGAGTGTGTGACATGCCCAAGGTTACCCAGTGGGTTTCCATTGCCAAGCGTGGAATCATGGGTTTTCATGGCCAAGACAATCACAGTCCAACATTCAAACCAATACACCACCCTGACTCTTTCCCTGAAGCTCTACCTTTCCCTAATTCTCTATCCCTCAAGACTGAGGAGATCCCACGACATGCACCTCATTTTTCCATTTGGGAAGGCATGCTGCATTTTAGGGAATTTCACTGTTATCTTTGGTTTGAGATTCACCCCCTCTCCCATACCACTTGCACTTCTAGTAGGAACACAGAATAGAGATTTGTGCCTGAAACCAAAGATAACATTGGGATTCCTCCCACCCTGCCAATGGGGTTCCCAGTCAGGAATACCAATAAGGCAAGAGAAATCCCATTTCTGTCTCTTGTTAGCTGCAGAAAAGGTCTGTTCATTTGTTGAAAATCATGGCAGTAATGGCATGGGATAGTAAGACCAGGCCTGCTGGGCTCGTGTCTGTGTTGGCCTTATCCTTTGCCAACCCTGTGTTAATGTGTTATGCCTGGAAAGTAGACTCTGATCTGTCTGCTTGGGTTTATCCCGTGACTAAGAACCCTAGATGAGTTGGAATTTTCAGTGTGTAGATTTCTACTGCTCTTCCTCTCCAGCTGGATGGCAGGGGAAGGACAATGAGGACACAATGGTGCTAAATCTGCCCAGAGACAGTTAATGGATGTCTGTGCCAGGAAAAATATTGCAATGGAATATACAGGAGTCTATTTGCAAGTAGCCTGATGAAAATGCAATGATTAGTAGGAGCCAGCATGGGTTTGTCAAGAACAAATCTTGCCAAAGTAAGCTTATAACTTTTTTTTTAAAAGGTCACTAGTTTAGTAGAGGGTGGAAATGCTGTGGATGGCATTTATCTGGATTTCAGCAAAGCATTTGATAACGTCCCTCACAACATTTTGATTACCGAACTGACTAAACGTGGAATAGATAGAAATACCATCAGAACCATAATTGGTTGGAAAAATGTGTATAAAGAGTTGTCATCAGTGGCTGTGCTTTAAACTGAAAGGGGATCTCAAGTGGAATGCCACAGGGTTCTGTCCTGGGGCTTACATTCTTCAACGTTTTTATCAATGATTTAAATGGTACAGGGAATTTTTATCAAATCTGCAGATGATACAAAACTGAGAGGGGTAGCCAACACACTGGAAGATAAGAACTCAAAAGAACCTTGATAAACCATAAAACTGGGCTGAAATTAATAAAATGAAATTCAGCAGAGACAAATGCAAAATTCTACATTTTGGCCACAGAAAACAAATGGAATGGTATAGCACATACAAATGGAAGGGTGACTGGCTTGGGAGTGTATATGGATATATGATTACTTTGGATAATAAGGGATGCAATTACACACTATAAATGGCTTTGCAAGCTTAAAAGTAACACAGAATTCTTTTTACAAAGTGGATTCCCACCTGCTTTGAATCCAACTTCAAGGAGAACAGCAAATGGATTCTTGACCTTTTTGAAATACCACTGAAGCACACTTTTTAAAACCAAGAAAACAGATTAACTATCTGCTTCCCTAATAAAATAACCAGGAAGTAGTGGTCAAACAGTGCAGCGGTGCAGGAAGGGCTACGTCTACTCCACAGGAACAAAGCAATTGAGCAATTAGGGAAGGAGCCACAGCAAACATGAAAAGCCAGAAAGCTAGTCAGACTGGCCTGTATTACAACGCATTAGCAGTTGGCATACTGCTTGCCTCTGTATTTTCCAGAGAACCTTAAGAGTACCAGAAAGAAATCTGTGCACAACATGAGGGAAATGGAAAGTTGCTGCAATTGCTAAAGGCTGCAGTGAAACTCAAACATAAGAGACAATGTAGGAACTTCACAAACACCTCTCTCCACTCCAGACTGGAAGAATTTGAAACCACTTAAGAGTGCATTGTTTGTATTCTTAGACATTGTTAAAGGCCACTAAAGCAGAAATGCTACACACACCTACCTAGTAGGACTTCCCTCTGCATAGAAATGCTGAGCATATTTATCAAAGAGTTTTCACAGGGAGAATTATTGTTCATTCAGAGCAGGATTGGGGAGTCTTTGGCCCTCTGAAGCTTCAGCACCTGTGATCTCTTACCTCTGACTATGTTTGGTGAAATCGATGGCAGTAAAATAAAACATCTGGTGAACCAAAGATTCTTCACTCCTGATTTATAGATCATTACAATGGCAGCCTCTCTGATGGACAGCCAATAATTCTTAGACCTTTTTCCTACTTCTTACCTCCATCAGCCTCCTCACTCCCACCAACTCATGGCTGCAAACACAATAACAGTAATTATCCTATAATTGAGCATTACAGTCACAATCTGGTTAAATACGTCAGCGCAGGGAAGGAAACTAGTAATGTTCATGGTGACAGAGTAAGTGATTATTTATTTCTCCATTCTCTGAGACATGGGTGGTATCTGCTGGGAAACAGGCCTTTCATCAACCCATTTTATCTCTCCCTCTAGCACTCTGCCATTGCACCCATTCTCACTAACTATCAGAATCCACCACAGCAAGGCCTGTCTGCCACCAGTGCTCCTGGCTAGACATCAGAAGAGAAAGGGGCAAAGGATTTGTTGATGTGTGAGAAAAATGCCAGATTCTCAGCAGTATTTTAATAGATTTCGTGTAATTGTGCTTCCCTTAAGCTTTGTAGAGTACTCTAAGAGAAATTCAAAGCACTCTTTTGTAGCCTAAGGCTTCCATGCTACATCATGAAATAAAGACTTATTTTTTAAAAAAATATCTCTGTCTTGGAGGCTGGGGAGAGAAGCAAATCCTCAGCAACAACATATAAACTGATTTCAAGAATCTACTTTCTGTCACCTCCTGTTGTTTTAACTGGAATTGGATTGTCTCCTTCCTGCAATCAAAGCTTAGGAATTTTCAGACAATTATAGTACAAAAGCACTGTAATACTGGAGGAAATGGTTTTGTCTACCAAATATCTGAAGATGAATTCAGACTGAGATGTCATAACTTTCATCCGTGATCAGCTTCAGATGTGAATCTTTTACAAATGCTGCTTGGAAAAATGAGTGTATATCACTCATGCTTTAAAAAACAACAACAGAGTAATTAAGTAGAATAATGGCAACCATCTTTCAGGATTCCAGTCAATATCTTCCAGTTTACAGAACAGATTGTTTAGATAATGTTTGGAATTTACTGCTACATACAATCTCATTTAGATTACTTTTTCTAAAAGAGAGAGAACACAAGATTAAACCAGGATGATGTTGTTGGACTCTGTCAGTCTCTGTCAATATAGTAAATGGTGAGGGTGATGTGAATGTCATCTAAATTGAGAATGTCACAGGTTCACTATCTCTGGAGTAGTCCAATGGGTAGTAAGAAATTTATCAAGGGCTATTAGCCTGGTAGCTAAATGGAAAGCCCTTATCCATAGTGGTATCTCTCTGAATAACAGATCTTGGGGGCAAGCAACAAGGAAAGATTTTAATCTTCATGCCTATCAGTGAAAAGGGAATACTTGACCTGATGGACCAAATAGTACCTCTTTATCTTCTCATTACTTTGACATGGGGGGGGGGTTTACTTCATCATTCCTTAGCATTCTTCAGTAAATTCAGTAAATTACATCTGTTTGAACCGTGTTAGCTATAAGGTAGCTGTTAGGTCTTCTTTACTGAAGACAGTCCTCTGTTTGAAGGCTTCTTCCAACTGAAGGGCTAATCTGTTGCAGATCACTTTCAAGATAAAGAGTTACAAGAAGAGTGTCAGGCTGCAGACTGAAGCAGTACTTGTGACAGCTGGTCAGTCTTCCTCAGTATGATAAGATACATTATACTTGTATGAAACTATACTGATTGTTTTCAAATTAGCATCTACACATATAAATGACCAGTAGTAGGTGTTAGGGAAATCTGTGCCCCTTTTGTCCTTTCTTTTGGTGACAATTAAATGGCTACCAGGATATGAACAGCCCAGAGTACGAGTGTGTCCTGCATTCTTTTCCTCCACATCATTGTGTTCAAAGTTAATCTTTCAGATATTCTTTGTCAGGGAGATGTTCGGGCTGTCCATATTGGAAAAACTTGTACATCTCCACATGATAAGATCTATTTTAGATATGAGAAGAATACGAAGGGAAAGAAGTGAAAACTATTTATGATTAAGACATGGATAGGACCATCTGAAGTCAGGGAGTTTCATGCAATCATCCCAAAGAGCGCCTCCAAGGCACTGGAACTTTGTGCCTAGAGAAGTTTGACTGGCAACTTCCTTGCTATCTTTGGCCATTTCTGCACTAGACTGTTATGATGCTATTCTACTTTCAACATATAAATCTCAGACAAGTAACTTTTCACCTGCTTACAAGTCCACCACATATGAAAAAAGAAGCCTTCCTTATCTTGATATCCCCAACATTCATTTGAAAGATTCTGGTGTTACAGCCCCCACCCTCAGATTGATATGGTTCAACTGGCAAATATTATTTACTTGGGACTACATTATTTGGCACTGATATAAAATGGAACCTGAAGTGATTGGAAGGTCAAGCTGGAGAGGTCAAGTTGGAAAGAGGAAAATTACTGAGATGGCAAATGTGAGACGGCAAGGCAGGTCAGCCTACATCCTCTCTAGCAGCAACCATAGTCATTGTCAGGCAGATGATGAGGCAACTCTGGAGACAATAGCCTTATGCTAAAGCTGGACATCTCTGTGCTGAAATGGGAAGTTCCCACCAAACCACAGTGGTGGAGCTTGGAGTGTGGAGAGGGGAGCTGGAGGGGGCAGAGCTACGGCTCGAGGGGCATGGCCACTGTGTGTGGGGGTGTGGCCATGGTGTGTGGGGGCATGGTTATGGGTCAGAGCACCCCAAAAACATTGCTGCCTATGGCAAACCACTCTCCCATCCCTACATGATTGCCAAATCATGATTGTTTTAACCCTCTTCCCTCACACTTGGATGTTTCTCTGCTTTATCTCCCCAGCATCTCGACAACACAGAGCGATTATGACAGCCATTACTGCTTTTATCCGGACCTCATTGTTTGTGTTGCAACACCCATTGCCCACTTGGCTGGGAGAGCAATTCACATCCATACCCACAGGGTAGTTTTTGAGTATAAAAACTATCAGTCTTGAGCAATTCGCCACAGTCTGTCACCTTGCTGAATGCCACGCTGTAGCCTAGATTTCTGGACAAGAAATGTCCTTAGATGCTTACCTAAGAACGTCACCGCTTTTCCTCGCTTCTCTCTGGACCAGTAATTATCACCTGAAACCTGAAATTCCTCTATCCATAGGCTTCCTCCCTTTTCTTACAGTTAGTCCTTGTGTGAATGCGCGAGTGCTTGGATCTTTTGTGTGCATGTATGGATCTTTCAATAAAACACATTTTTAGTTTACATTTGAATTTTCTGGCTGTTTTTTCCCTGCAAGACCCTGTAAACATTGATGGAAAAATCTTGTTAGGTTACCCTCCTCTCACAGGCCTCCTAATTTTGAGCTAATTAGTTCTGTACTGTCACTTGGAGGTACTGACATTGTAGGTAGACCTCTGAGTCACCTAAGTTTTGGGGTAACATTGGGGCATTTACAACAGCTTTTTTGGTTAGATAACATACACACACACACACACACACACACACACACCATCTTATGCAGGCTTTTTTTTAATACTGCACAAAGTAAATTTTATGTCTTTGGACCAAATTTTTTCACATACATCCATATGGACTTTATGCCCAAGACTTTGGGCTGACCTTATCATGTACTCTTCTACAGGCTGAACTTCTGTCTCTAGTTTCAAAAGTCATTTATACACTTTTGAAATTACATGCCCATTGTCTTTACACAACTCTAAATAAAACTTGTTTTCTCTAACCTCTATTTGCATTTCTCTTATGTTGACTAAATCTGTCCTTAAATTGCATATAAGCAAACCAGTTAAGATCTTTGCCTTCCTTAAGAATAATCTGTCTGGATTTAAACTTTTGTTCAAAATACAAAAGATCGTAATTAAATAACCATTTCCAACATTTAATCCATTCTTTTCTAAGGCCCTTTCCGCAACTCACCTTTTTGCGGAGCTGGGGTGCAGGGATCGCACAAGCAGCCTCTTGCGAGAGGCTCTTGTGTCCCCATTGCTTCAGCTCTGCAGCTGCTGCCTGCTCGCAAGCAGGTAGCACAAGGGCCCCTCCTCTTCCTTCTGCAGTGCAGCCTGGGATTTTCCCAGGCTGCGCTGGGGCAGGAAGCGCGAGCGCTGAGGCTCCAGAGCTCCGCATGCACAGTAAGTGTGCGTGGGGCCCTGGAGCAATGCACGATCATGCACTGTTTTCGGCTCAAAGCTGAAAATGAAATAGTGCATGATCGGCACCTGCCAGGCCCTGAAGCATCGCACGATTGTGAGTGCATCATGTGAACCGCACCTCACAGTTGTACAACGCTCCTGGGGCCCTTTCGCATGGCAAATTCCACGTGAAAAGGGCCTAAAAAAGGCTTCCTGTGGTGAGGTGGCTAATATTATCTTATGAAAAAGTCTCTGGTGGTACTTATACTAAACTCGTAGGAGAACCTCTTAAATACAATTTTTAAATTCAGCATGTGTCTTGACTTTATCATACCAAAATAATCATGCCAACCAAATCTTAAATTATAGCCTTCAAGTTCCAAGAATCGCTCGTCTCTAAGCAATATCCATTCCTTCAACCATACAGAACAACAGGCCTTATAACATTGACATTAGGGACTCCCAAGGTGCCCTTTTCCTTTGCATTGTGCAGTGTTTTAAATTTTATTGTGGGTTTCTTTGCCTGCCAGACAAATCTGGAAATCTCTTTCTGCCATTGGGAAAAAGAATGTATTCAATTTCTTATAATAGGGATCATTTGAAAGCCATTGGAAAAACATTTGTTTTTATTTCTGCAATTCTACCCAAAAGGGATAAATTAAAGTTTCCCCACTTTCCTAAGTTAAATTTCTTTCCAGACTTCTTTATAGTTGTTTTGAAATAATAAACTATTGTTTTTCATAACTGTAACCTCCCAAATATTTAATCCCCTTTAACACTTTAAAATTTGAAAAACCAGTTAGCTCATAGCCCTCCTCTGAAGTCATATTTTTAGTCAGCAATTTTGTTTTGTTGCAATTCACTTCAAATCTGGATCATTTCCCAAGTGCCTTAATTTTTTTCCAAAAGAACTTTCATTGAATCCAGTGGGTTTTGTTGCATAATCTGCATAAGCTCCTCAGCTTGTACTGTACTGCTTGTACTGTTCTTTCTTTCTTTTTTTCTTTTTACCCTCACCCCATTGATTTTATTGGGTGGGGTCTTTTTTTAATTATCATGATTTCAATAGATTTTAATTCTACTGAGAAATTATGCTTTCAGTTTTGTATGATATGAACTTTGAGCTGTATCTGTTTTAACTTTTGCCTGCCGTCATGAGTCCCAGACTAGGAAAAAGGTGGAAATAAATAAATAAATAGATAAATAAATGATGGCTGGCATTCTGTATTGCAGTTAATTCATACTTAGATTTACAGATCCATAACTTCTCTGTATTCAGCTATGTTATGTACATACGGTCGTGGCACTATTGTCCTGAGCATAAATGTCATCCAAAACCCACCTTTGGTTCTAGTGAGCTACTCTGAGTCATGGCAGTTTGTGGTGTGGTCAAGGCAGACATTTCAAGATGATGCTATCAGCCCCCTCCCACCCTCAAGCCATGATGTAATGAAAGGAAGCAGCCCTCCATCCCTCACAGTAGCTCTCTGGAAATGGAGGTGGGTTTGAGGAATCAATTCCTTAGTTCACTCATAGCTAAAATTCAGAAAAGCCAGTTACTACTTCTTTTTAACTGAAATACAGACTACTGAAAATAGCCAGATTAGTTGGATGGCAGTAGGACCCACCATTATCACTCCTACATTATTTTAGTTTCAGGAGTTCATCAGTCAGTATTTTGTTTTCCCTGAATTAAGAACCACTAAGCCTCTCCCCTTTCCCTTTCTCTGCCCCTCTTCTTTTCTCCCGCACCTAAACTTTTTCTTCCTTGCTGGATTTTCTTTCCCCTCCACTCTCATTCACCCTTCCTCTATCCTAACACTTCCCCCACCCCCATTACCAGGATGCAAGAATATATCTCTTTTTTTGCTCACTCTAAAGGTTGCCCTGTTTTAGCTCCTCATTACAGGCAGCTATATCTGCCCATGATTTATGCAAATTGGTAGTTTATAGAAGGGTTGACACTCCACTAATTTCCCACTCAGAATCATCATAGATGGTGTTTTCTTAGTTTCTTTGAATTATGATGCAGCGGTACACGCCATGACTCCCAGTTTATTACCTTTAGTCATCATAGAATACATGTGCCTGGAAGAGCTGAAGGAGAAGCTGATAATCAACAGGTTCCCTAGGAAAAGGCATTTCATAACATTTCAAATCCTACTCGAAGCATCTAAAATTGACTGATTGTACCTGTGCCCAGTCTCATGCCAAAGCCTATCTGCAAAATGGAAACAATCTTGCTGCCATAAGTCAGGATTACTGTACAGTTTACTGAACCAATACAAACTGTATATTTTGTACGCTCATAAAAACAGAGTTTGGAAAGTTTGCCCTATTGGGCTATAACTGTAAGCACGGCTACCAGAGTGTGGAGATCAGTGGAACACTATCATTTCAGATCTCTAAGGCCCTAACATGTAAAGTGAACCATACCTGTGGCTTCGCTTATTGACTAAGTACACTGAAAGGCAATAGGAGGTTCATTTTTTGCAGAACAGTTGGGCAGAGTAGGAATATAGGTATCAACTATTATAGCTTCTAAAATTATTGAAACATAAAGTGTATGCTGATCATATAGTGTTATCTTTCATAGCAGTTCATTTGCTATGGTTCTAATTTTAAAGAATCCTGGGATTTGTAGTTTTGTGAAGAACATGGATTTCTCTGTTCCAGCACTCAAGCCCACCCCTCTGAACTACTGTTCCTAAAATACTCTGCTGTCTTTCACTACAAAATTAAACTGATGTAATTTTTGGCCTCTTTTCAGTGTCTTCTTAAGTACTTCACAAACTACAGGTTACAGAATTGCTTAAGACAGAACAATGACAATTAAAGTGGTCTGAAACTGATATAAGTGTCTAGTGCCAATGTATCTTTAGTCTCTTTTAAAATGAAAGCTGTGATCCAGGCCAACTAATGGCAGGACCATGTATCAAGTAAAACCCAGCCAACTGGGCAACTTAGCAACTACGCCATTCCTTTTTTCTTTTCTTTTCTGTCCCCCCACCTCAACCAGGAAGCACCATACACTCATTCTACCTTTTCCTTTACTTCCACTACATATCCACCAGTAAGAGTTTTGTCATCCTTCTTATGCTGGTCTATGACTGTAATAAAGATTCTATTCTATTCTGTCATCCTTCACCCATCTACCCACTCATATATGAGTATATATGAATAGAATTGAGAATTTCTGCTTTGTATTATATAGGAAGAGGAAAAAGAAAGAATAGGTAGTAGGTTCTGTTTGTAGATACATGTGCACATGCAGACACAGGCATGTGCATATCTATATATACAGAAAGAAGCAAGGCAAAGCCCAGCCAGGCCCTGTCATGTCGTGCCTTGGAGACCCTGAGAGTGAGGAGGAGGATTCTGAATCTGAGGCGGAAGTTTCTCCAAAAGCTTGCTCTGGGGAAGATAACAGCCAACAGCAGGGGCCTGATCAGGTGTCAGAAGATGAAGTGTCAGAAGATGAAGCAATACAGACTCTTACTGTGCAGGAGAGACAATACCAGAAAGAGAGGCTCTGCTGCTCAGCTCCTTTAAATAACAGGCGAGCTTTAATGAGGGAACGCCTGTGGCAACATCAGTAATGGATAAAAGGCAGACAGCTGGTCCATTCCTCTCAAAGTTGTCAACTGATCTTTCTGGTAGTTGAAGCTCTGTGTTGTGGTTTCTTGACTATCTTGGAGCTCTGCTTGTTTGACACCAATTTGGATTTGCCTTGTGGATTTGTTTGCTTTGGAACTTGAACTTTGTTTGGACTATTCCTGCTCTTGCCTCCACGGGTAAGCTCTACTCTGCTGCTTTGCTAATTGACTGCCTGGTCTGCCTAGGACACAATAGGCCTAGCCTGAGTCAGTAATGTGGTCCTTTGGTACCCCACCAAAAAACAGCTACAAGCATTTTGATTGAGCCTCAAGGTGTCCTGCCTTTCCTCCTGAGAGGGATTTTTTTTCTACCTCTGTTGTATGAGATCTCACATGCAGGAAACTTGGACTAAACAGTCCCTAATCTACTGCAATGCTATAATGGCCTATTGTGGGAGGAAGGAAGATTTGGGCATCAGCAAACTAACAAATTTCATTTACCTGGAAATGGCAAGGATGTAACCCAAATGTTATATATGAAGAGATAAGCTCTAGTGCAAATCTGTGGCTTAGTGTCTGCCCCACTGGCCAGATGATTTAGGTGTCACTTAGGGGTAGAGTGTGGTCAAGATCATAGACAGATTTCATTTAATTAAAATAAATTATCCCATTTTAAGAACAAAATATATTGGAGCTGCATAATGTTGGGGACCCCTTAGTTGCCCCCCAGGTTTTAGCTATCTAGGTTTCATGGTCTTGGAGCTACAGTGCAGGCAAACAGAAAAACAGATAGGTACTGTTTTATTATTAAAGATGTACTCTTCCAATTTTGACTCAAGCAAAGTTGCTAGTAATAACTGTAAGACTTAGATCAGTGGAGGCTAAGTGGAAAGCAAAGTCTATGAACTGGATTGCATTATTGCAGACACTTCATTCAGTGGCCCTTAACAAATATGACATTACTTGATATATTGAAGTAAAAGAAATTGGTAGTAGATTTTTTTCCGTTAAGACTGCTGATAATGATCATAAACAGCCAAAACACGTGACATGAAATCAGTTAAAAGGCTGATGCATACCCTCTAGCCTTTCAAAGATGAAAACTAGATTGCATGAAGCCAAGGAACATCAGAGTGTGGTCAAGATGGCAAAAGTTATTAATGAGGAAGAACACACAAGATGAGAGAAGTGGCAGCAGTTTGCTTTTGCCTGAGTCTAGAAGGAAGGGCAAGACTCTGCCCCGTCCTCTTCACTCTCCCCTGCTGAGTCAGTTGAGTAAAAATTACTCAACTCAAAAATCCTCGCTCCCCGTCTCAAGAATAAATACTGGGGTAGAGGAGAGGAATGGACTGGTCTGAGCATGTGGCTAAAAACTATGTCCCATGAAAACCCTACCACACATCTTGGTTCAGAGATTAACTTGGTTGTTGAGCCACTGTTTTTTTAAAAAATGGAATCATAATGGAGGCTTGCCTAGGAAAGGGCAACTTGCAATCCCCCGGTGGTATTGGATTGTAACTCCCATCACCCCTGGCCAGCATATTCAAATAGTGAGAGGTCCTAAGAGGAAAAGTCCACCAGCATTTGTAGGGTCTTGAATTTCCTATCTTTATCTTACAGGATTAATGAGATATTGCATATGAAATCCTTGGGATACTTAAAAAACATTTTATAAATAGTAAGTATTATTAATATTATTGGTTTCGAAGTCCACCAGATGTTACTTTTGGACTACCAGTGATTTGGATTCCAAGAAATTTAAGAATCAGTGAGGTATTTTCAGATAATGTGGTATGTTCCACGCAGTGTTGTCTCTTGTAATTATGTTATTGTTATAATTATGATGATAGTGATGATGATGGCATTTTTTTTTGTTAGTTTGCTGATGCCCAAATCTTCCTTCCTCCCACAATAGGCCATTATGGCATTGCAGTAGATTAGGGACTGTTTAGTCCAAGTTTCCTGCATGTGAAGTATAATGCTGCCATCTCTCTTTGCTAAATAGTTTCCATTTCCCTATGTTGCTCTGCCGCAAGAGGAAGATCCAGGCCAGAATACCACTGGAAGATCATGTGCAAGGAATGAAAGCTAAAAGACAATAAACAGGATATAAAATGACCAACTCAGTTCCTTACTCCAGCATTGAATGTAATATAGTAAAAATAATCATTATAAGAATACATTGCTATAACAGTAAGCAACAGCATAAAGATCTCCTGGATTCACTTTTCCTTGCATTATTGATAAGCATCAGTCAGAAGGAGGGTCTATAGGTTAAATCTAT
Organism: Cyclura pinguis; assembly: GCA_030412105.1. Lineage (NCBI taxonomy): Eukaryota > Metazoa > Chordata > Lepidosauria > Squamata > Iguanidae > Cyclura > Cyclura pinguis. Next base: position 127,835,397 of record CM059600.1, on the reverse strand, counting down.
ATTGCTTTGAATTTCCCTTCTATGGCTAAGATCAGACGCCATCAACACATCTTGAACTGATTTAAGGCCCTGGGGTGTTACTTTGTGCCATTCAAAACACAGCAAGCCATTTTCTATGCACTGAGGCCACTAGGGCTCGTTAGAATGGCATTTTTAATAAAAGTGGAGTGTAGTTACAACCATTTGCAGCCCTGCTCTCCAGATCAACCGCTATGTACGTCATTCCCCTCTGCCCCCATTTGTATACCTTCCAGACTTTCGACTGTAAGAATAAATTCATATTTGGTGTAATTTCACTGAAACCAATACTGTTCATACCAACATGCATTGGAGTTAGTCATTTGAAGTTGAGAGTGTGTGAACCTGTGTGTATGGGCAAGAGAGATTTTATTTTACTTTTTAGAAGAACCAATGGCATGAACAAAGTCTGGTTAATTTCAAACAAATAAAGGATCTCAATGATATGTCTAGTTGAGAACTAGGTGGGAACTGAGTGATATCTGGTTCATACGGTATCTGATAAAGCGCTTGCAGTCCATTAAAGTTTAAGCCAAATAAAACATGTAAGTCTATGGTGTTCCACAAGGTTCTTTGCTGCTTTTCCCATGGCACACTGACCAGTGAACACTATCTGGGAACAATGAGAATGAGCTGAGCTATATTTTACTCTAGCTTTATCTACTATAAGGAGAACATTCAAACTAGAATTACTAGATTTAAAATAATAGACTAATTCAGAATTAAGTGATAGATGAAAAGTTTATTTGGCAGGAGAAGAGTTATTCTGGTTATGATTCTGGCCTGTGTGAGCTTTCATTTCATTTTTAATCATTAACAGAGTATAATGTCATAGGGCTGAAGGAAAAAAGTCTACTGAATTTTCTAATAATACTACCAGATTCATAAGGAAGGGTGAAGAAAAATGAGGATATCACTATCAGCTCCTCATGTCAGATCAAGTTAATGTTCTATGTCTGGATTCGATCACCAGCCTTGGCTAACCAGATGATCCCAGAAAGCTCAGAAATAAAGTTAGAAAATGATATCCAATCTCTTTATTGTTCCTGATGTCTTTGAGTCAGAGAGATACTATCTCTAATGTTGGCAGGTGCACTTTTGGCTGTTACAGTTTGCAGTCACTGATAAATTTTGCCTCTTTGAATTTAGAGAACCTTCATGAAGTCAACACAGAGCCTTGTGACACCTTAAAGCGTAACAAGTTTTATTTGACATAAGTGTTCCAGAAGTCCAGCCCACTTCTTCACAAACATTCTGCCTTGAGACTCTTTGTTGTTTTTGCTGGAACAGATTAACACAGCTAATGCCTGAAAATCTTATAGAATCATTTCTTCTAGTACACTACTGCAACAGCGCAGAGCAGCATTCCCCAAACTGAGATGTGTTGGACTAGAGCACTATTATTCCCACCTAGTGTGGCCATCAATGTGCTTGTTCCAGAGCTCTGAAGTATCAGCTATGTTACTTTTTCAAAGTAACATAACGAGATTTCTGCCTGGGACTTGTTATTGGTGTGCTGTGACTCAGTCTGAGGAATGGGAGGGGGAGGAGGGGAAAAATAATCAGCTAACACGGAGCAGAGGAGCTAGCAACATTGACATGGGAGAGATACATTGAAAATATGGGCTGTGCTAGAAACTCAGCTTTATTACATTAAAAATAAAACTTCTAAAAAATATTAGGCTGATTTTTCTGCCTGGTTTATTCTGCTCAAATGAAAATGACTGCTGCCACCATTGGAAAGAGAGTCAAGACGAGTGTAAGGGATATGTGTGAGAATGAAAGGACTGCCTTACCAGGCTGGCTGTTCCAAACAGGGTACAGGGCACAGAACACACATTTGGATTGGCTGCGCTGGTGCAAATCGTGGGAGAGAGCTTAGAGAAGGAGAGGCTATTTCTGGCTCAGGTATGAAGTTTAGAGCAAATGTGTACTGGAGAGAGAAGTAGGAAAGGAAAAGAGACTGAGTGAATGAGTGCTTTTGAGTATCCCCTCCACAAGCATATCTGTGACTGCTACATGTGTGTGTGACAGCTACACAGTTTGCTTCACTGGCCCTGCTCAGGGGACAGTGGAGATCAGGTGGGGTGACATGGCTATTCAGAATTACAATGATCAGAGGTAGGGGGAACAGAGAGTATTTTCTTATATTTTTCAATGGCACAATTTTGTTAGTCGCAAGCAATCTGGCAAGTTACTGGCATCCAGAAAGTAATAAGTAATGGCTAGATGTTTCATCAGATGAATGAGTTAGTTCCTTTTGAAATGAAATATTCCAAGCTGTGGCTGATTCTCTGATTCCTTCAAGACAAGCTGGTGCTGAAGTTCAATAAATAAACATAAATTTAATCCAGTCAAGACAAAGGAGATCTTGATAAGTGATTTTGCTGATCTGTGAGTGATAGTTCAATCATCCTCTGATGGGTTCTTGAAAACTCAGATTCACAGCTTAGAGGTTCTTCTGGATCCAGTTTGGTTCTAACATTTCCAGGTGGTGAACATGAACAAGCATTTGTTTGAGTAGTTTGGGCAGGTACGTCTGGGAACATGCCAAATGAGAATAAATCTGACCACAGTAACACATGCCATACTTACATCCAGATTAGACTGCTGCAATATGAAATACAGGGTGTGGCTCCAAATAGCTCCTGGAAACTTCCAGAACATGAACGTTCAATGTTAGAAGTCAAAGTACTGATTATTACTGCAATAGCCCTAAGTGGATTGTGAGTAATGATCATCTCCTTCCACCTGTGCTCACTAAGATCTATGGGAGAGGATCTCCTTCATGTCCCACCAACTGCAGAAGTGTAGGCTTGGCAAGGATGTAGGAGAGGACCATCACTGTGCTTTAGAACTCTTTGCTTGTGGGTGCTCACCTTACCACATATTTGTTGTTTTCTTCCCCCACCTCATGAAGGCCTTTCTTGGCCTCCCATGGTCATAATTATTTTAGTAATTCTGTAGAAAAAGAGTCTTAATTTCATTTTTGTCCGTGGTACTTCTTTTCTTTTAATGTCATTTTAATATTTGCTGCTAAAGCTGTCATAAGTTTTTTTTTTTAATGTAAAGGTTGGATGAAATAGAAACTAACATGGCTGCTCATGCGCTAACCCAAGAAAGCTTGTATCCCTTTTCAGTTGTGTGTTTTGCTTCTAGGAGATTTATTGCAGAACAACAAGCTGACACTGTGAAGGTTACATGGTATATCTTGTTCCCTATGACTCTAAGGGTACTCAGCAAAGACAGGGGAATGATTGCTTACTTTAAAAGAGGCTGCACATTACCATCTAACATCTAGTCTATAATCAAAACTTCTGTTGAATTTGTTAACTTGATAGAATTTTCCTAGCACATGTGCTTTGCAATAGTGACTTGGCAACCTTAATAAACTGTATTAGAGCATATGAACTCATGGCTCAGGGCTCTCTGTTTGTTCAGATTCTGGTCTGTCGGTGAAGGGAGGGGGAGAATAAAGAAATGCATTTCATTCTTTCAATAAAGTTGGACCTTTGATTCACTGGCAACGCCTACTAATCTTTCCTAGTGTGGTTGGAAAAAGCAATTATATATCGTGGGGTCTATTTCAATAAATAGATGCCCCTAGGTTTTATTGTTTTTCTAGCTCCTTTTGTTGTGATATTGGCTTATATACACTAAAGGGGGGTATTATATGTTGCAGGGGACAGACAGATGAATGCATACATGAGGGAAGCTCTCTCCTTCCATCAAAACTGGCTCATCTGCTATATAAAAGTCAAAGTTTGTCTGTGAGTTTGTCTGTTTGTCTGCATCAGGCAGGCAAAGACCTCATATGATTGACTGTGTGAGGCGAGAAGACCTCACATGATTGGCTGGCTGTGAAGATTCTAAGGAATCCTGGGGTTAGCAGTTCAGCGAGGGATCTTTAGAATTCTCAAGCAGAGAGCTCTTGGGCCTCAGTCTGGTTGCTATGGAGATGAGGCCTAGCAGTAAGAAGAACAGCAGTGTATTCCCTCAGAAACCAAACCTTTGTTATGTTAACACCTCTGAATACAGATTGGATTGGGGAATACGAGGAAAAGTTACAAGTACTGGAATAGGCCAATTGCTACGGAGATGAAGCCTACCAGCAAGGAGGAGGGCAGTATATTCCTTTAGGAACCCAACCTCTCTATATGTTAACAACTCTGAATACAGATTGCATTGGGAAATATGGGGAAAAGCTATAGTTACTGGCGAAGACTGTTTGGTGAGTTTTTAAGAAGAAAATAAAATCCTGGGCAATGGTTGCTATGGAAATGAGGCCTAGCAGCACAGAGAAGGCCAGTGTATTCCCTCAGTAACCCAACTTCTGTATGTTAACAACTCTGAATACAGATCGGATTGGGGAATATGGGCAAAAGTTACAGGTACTGGACAACACAGTTTGGGGAGTTAGAGACACAGGATCTCAAATCCATGTGTATTTCAACCATATCTAATTTGTAAGGTAAGGTAATTCCTAAGGTATTTCTAACAAGTATTACCTGCAAGAAACTAAAATCCCAGGCAATGCTGGGTAAATACGCTAGTTTCCTTATAAATCTTATTGCAATGCCATGTAACTCCATGATGTGTTTTTCATACAGTAGCTGCTAAAGATGCCTCTTGTTATTCCCTGCCTCCCTAGACAGAAACGATAAGGAACTTATCTCCTGTGTGTGAGAGAGTGCTTCCATGCTTATAAAAGATGGCTCTTATTCCTTTGATCTCCCCGAAGTAATTTATATTTGTCAGCTCTTTTTGGCAGGATATCCATTTGCCACTCTATGACACCTTATTCACGTTGAGTTTTACTGTAATATAAATACATACTAGCTTGTGTTACATGCACCCATGGTTCTCATTTCCCTTCCATCACCAACTTTCCTGGTTCCCTCCCGAACATGAGTTTAACCTCCTGAGTGAGGCACTGGTGCAGCTCCGGCAGCCCCTGTGGCTCCCAAATTACACTGTCACCATATGATGCTGTTTAAATACCAGGCCAATGAGGTGAATAAAACCTACAAAAGTTTATGGTGTGTAAATTACAACTGCACCTTTCCCCTTTGCCTCTGCCTGTGTGCTCCAGGGATTTCTAAGTGAAAACAGGCCTTGTAGGGCCCATGGAAGTGTTGAGTGGTTGAAGTAGTAAAGCCTTCACATGGATCTCTGCCATCCCTGTTTTCAAATGAGGGGATCCCTTCCTTTGGAATTGTCACCACGTCAAAAGTCTGCCGGTTCCCATGTGGAAATGTTCACATAGCAGAACCTTCTGATCTAACTTATCACCTCAATATGCTGGTAGAACGTTTCCCCAGAACTGCCTCAAAACCTACTTCCAGATAGAAAGCACTCACATCAGAAAGGTGTAAAAATAATTATGGGAGGAAATGTTTAAAGTGTGCACAACATTCCCACAATTTTCTCCGCCATAACTTTAATAAATATTGTTACATTCAACTCTAAAAATCCAGTCATTTGCAATATTGCCTACGTATGTCAAATCACTTCCTTGCTTCCTTCTGCGATAAAGTCCAAGTAAAGTGGAATTATTTAATGTGCTTATATGTGCTATTTATTATTTTAGGATTTGTAGATGCCATACTTTCTTTCCGTTATATGGCAAAAGGTGGTTGTTGTTTATTTAAAAGACCTCTCTCTCTCTTTGATAAAGCACTTTCAAATATACCATCTCCTGTAAGAACTCTGAGAGCTACAGTTTCACGAAATTTTATCAAGGGTCCCTGTCACACTACACTGTTACAGCACTGTTATTCCACTTTAACGGCCCTGGCTGCACCCTGTGTAATTCTGGGGTTTGTAGTTTGGTGAGGTACTGGAGCTCTCTGGATGAGAATTCTGAATGTCTCTTTCTAAACTGCAAATTCAATGATTCCATGCGATATTGCCTTGGCAGTTAAAGTGGAATAATAGCACTATAATAGTGCAGTGTGATAAGGCCGTAGGACAATGATGTTCCTAGCAGCAATTGGTTTGATGCTTTACTGTCAAGCAACTACATTTAGTGGAAGCGACTCCTTTACAGAGGCAAAGTTTTCAGTAATGGAGCAGTGCAATGAGTTTACACTCTTTTTCTCAAATACACACATGCACAGGTGAACTCACGCTCACAAACAGTGTGTCTCTGGCTGTGTGGTCTCAGTTTGCTTCAAAAAACAAATGTGGAAGATAAACCAATATTGTATAAATAGTGTTAGCAGGAAATGCTAGGTGGTTTGAACTAAAATAATAGATCTTGTAGAAGCTAGAATTGGAAACCTACTGATTGCTGGAAAAGTAATGTCAGATAGCAATCTAGTTATTTATTTCCTTACCACTATTTAGAAACACCTTCAAATGTCTGCTCACCTTAAAATAACATGTTCTTAAAGGCCAGCATATAGTTTAGCTGCAAAGAAAGCTGGCCGGGTAGAAGACATAACACAGAGTCACTGCTATCTTATTGTGTTGGAAGCTATAATGATTGAGTGAAGGTTGACATCTCCTTGGAATCAGACAATAGATTCCTGAACCAAAACGATGGGACAAAGACCTGTTGTCTGGATGTTTGGACATACTGAGCTGGATCTAGACTAAGTCAATCTTAGAGTGAACACATTGAAGCCAACATGACTCAGGTTTCTTTTAGATTGCACTATTATCACACTTTGATACCACTTTATACACCATGGCTCCATGTTATGCAATTCTGGAATTTGTAGTTTGGTGAAGCACTATGCTCTCTAGTAGAGAATTCTAAGCACCTCATGAAACTACAAATTACATAGGTTGGAGCTATTACATTTGAAATGGTATCAAAGTGCTATAATTGTTCAGTGTGAAAGAGAATGTAAGTTAATTCTGGCTAATGTACAGTAAGGAGCAAAGAGGACTGGAAACATCCAATCGATGTGGTGTAGAAAGTCTCAGGATGTAGAAAAGAAAGATGATTCTAATCTTGAAAACAGCCCAAGACATTTTGGCCTGAAATTTTTTTATGGCCTCTTCAAGGGATTACAACTTTAAAACCAGCCTGCAGGAATTCTAAAATGAGTGTCTCTGAAGCTTATACCTGGCTTCTACAGCAAGTCTGCTGATTTCAGTGGGTTTATTCTAAAGCTTGACTAAGTATAGATCCAGAAAATTGTATTTTTTTTTAAAAAAAAACTTCCATTAAAATAACTGGATCCCATTGCTTGTTGGTATGAAGATTACCAAAATACAGCAAACAATGCTTTGACAGCTGGGACTTATCAACTGATAATGGTCCAGACTGCTGGAAAAGTGAGGAAAGAAAAGTTTGGCAGCAATTCTGTATCACTGACATCACAACTTTATGTGGTCAATTCAAAAATAAGTCCCATTGAATTAAATGGCCTTTATTCCCTGATAAGAATGTATAAAATCAGAATTTTTCTAGGAGGTAAGCCTCACAGTGATATTTATTTCTAAGTGAATACCATGATGGGAGTGTATGGTCTGTGTAGCCTTTTTTGCTATTACTGTTAAATATTAGCTACTAAGCCTGGGATGTATTTCTTTCAGCAATAGAAACCGTTACAAATCAAGTCTTCCATATATAAATTAACAGTCTTTAGATCTGCACATAAACAGATAAACAGTTTTTTTTCAACCATCAAGTATCACTTAAGTTGAGGTTCACACATTTTTAAATTATATTGCACAAACAGCTCAGTCAGCAACTATTTTTATAGGAGAGCCACTTCCAGTAATAATTAGGTGGTAGAAGTTCAGCCTCTTTTCCAACCGCATGAATCTTTCCTAAGAGCATTGCAAGTGCTGAATCAGATAGTTGCAGTGTTTTGTTCTCTCTAAGCAACATTCCCCTGTAGATTGACAGCAATGGGATAAAATGGGATTATTTAACCTTCCAGGGTTAAGGATTGTAATATCAGGGGCTCCCAGTTTGACCTCTGGACTCAAGTTTGGAACATTACCTTTTTGGAGTGCAACTTGCAGAATGCTCCAGCCAGCATAGGCAGTGGAGGATTCTGGAAGTTGAAGTCGAAAAAGTAAAATTTCCAAGTTCTGTTCTCAAACTAGGCAATTTAGAATTAATAGAATCAGACTGACTGTACGGCTTCCATTGTATGCCTGCTATGGAGCCCTCTTGGATTAAATTGGACTTGATTTCAAGTAAACATGTATAGGATTATACCATACATTTTATAATCTTTGAGAACATTCTTCAAAACATCAGTTGCATATTTTTAGAAACTGGGCACCTTGGACCCAAGAGTAAGAATTCAATCTAGCTTTTCACAAAATCTCTGCTAACAAGATCCATGCTCTCTCTTGTGGCCTCAATATGATATTGCACTTTTCTTTCTAGTGATGAATTTTATGCAATACTAAATTTATCCAGCATTGTTCTGATGGTTAAAATCCTTCTGATGATTTTGTTTATGGTGGAATGAAACAAAAGATTGACTACAACCATTAAAATTGTTTCACAACTAGTGCTGTACGAAATAGACTCAACTCCCCCCCCTTATTTTTTTCAAAAATAAGCAAAGTTTGCTAATCAGTTTCAAACTGGCATCAAAATGTTTAGGATGTCAATATAAGAGCAAACAAAACAAAACAAAACCCCAGAAACCAGAAGTGCTTGTTTGGAGGTACCCAAAGTAGTGGATGGAATGGGTCTTCATTTTGGTCCCATTAAATTGTAATCAAGCATGTGGGTTTCTATAGCATAAGCTACATAGTGAGACATACATTTTAAGTTATATTATACATAGATATTCCAAAGATTCTGAGACCTCAGCCTTTTTTTAAAAGTTGTAGAAATAAAGAAAATGTTGTTTGAAAGCCTCAAATTTAAGCGAACCAAGATATTCATTAGAAAACTTATTACAGTCCAAATTCAAACTCTTGGGAAAACTTTCGCTAACTTAATTCCGAGCCTATTTTGATCCAGAGAGCCAGGAAATTCAACCTTACCCATTTTAAAAAGGAAAAGGGCATTATTTTAAAGGTTCAATTAATTTCATATATTCTATTTCTATATATTATATATTTTGAACAATGTCACACAACATCCTGATATCCTATCCACACTTATGTGGACCACTGAACATACTTTCATCTTCTTATATACTTTTAAGTAGTAGGAATGTGCTGTTGGTATTTGGGAAATAATGTTTTTAAGCTTTATGACAAAATGATGCAGAGACCACACTTAGGAACAAGGGGCTTGAGAAACAGTTCAGGTTCTTTCCATGGCTCTGAAATTTGGGCAGAAACACATAGAGTTAGATTAACTGTTAAACCCAATATGCTGTGCTATGGCCACCGTAACAAAAGTATTTTCCTCATTGAAATACAGTTTCCATTTGGAGGAAAGGAGCTCCTCTTGTGTGTTTAGGCTGTTCCTTTATTGCATAGAAGAAAAGGAGTGTGTCTTCCTCCACGGGCTGTCCCAAGACTCATATTAACCTCTCTGTAAACCCCTTCGGGCTTGGAATCTACAACATGGAAGGGACTTTTCCATGTGAACAATGTCCATCACAGTTACGCTTGCTAGGTGCAGAAAAGGAAACAATTGTTTTGTCTTTGTGAGCTGCAGAGAAGATACAGTGTCAAGATACAGTTCTTTCCCTTTCTGTAAAGCTCCATGTAAAAGCAAGTCTTAAAAGTTCTGCTAGATTCCCTTTCCTCCCTTTCCTTTTCCTTTTCTAGGTGAAACCTGTGGCCCTTATTATTGTGAGAGGTATCTTTTAAGCTGCACAAAAGAAAAAGGAGACATATCTCAAGATACTGGTAAGCTAATCCTTTATTAATTAGCCACAAAGCTTCATAAAGCTCAGCTTGTGGGTGTTCTTTAAATTCTTTAGGGAGGGTTGCTTAAAATTAAAATTACAGAAATTTCAGAGGCAGAAACACCAAAAATATTAACTGGCAGAATTTAATTTATTTTTATTATAAAACAACAAAGAACACAAAAAACAATACATCAACATAAGAACAATTACATACAAAAATCAAGACCAAACCACACTACACTAAGACATATATGGATCCCCAACGAACAATACACTTAGTATTAGTAATATTTATATAACCCCTATATTAGTAGCTATTACTAAATAACAGTTTCTCTATATTAAAGTATTTTCTTGTTCCTATCTTATCTTTAATCTACCTCTCCTCTCCCAATACTAAAAAATTCTATAAAATATTAACAATTTTTAAAATAATTTCTTCTTTCAAACAGTTCATTTCTCTTTATCTTATCAAATTATATTTATAAATAACCTCCTATTCATTCTATGCTCTTCCCCCTTCTTTTTTATCTGTATCAGAATATTCTTGTCAATAGTTCATCTCCCTCCAACAACACTGTCATGTCAAATTAATATCCTGGACATCATAGAAGTAAAGCATAATCCATGCTGCAATTCCAAATTGGAACCTTTTACCAAAAAAGACTTATCTTATAAATTTAAATTTTACTAAAATATTTACTATCTTACCCCTTTCTTTGCAAATTTTTTCAAAGCTATTCTTTCTGAAGTTGCTTTTCCATTTGTTTGCTCTGAATTGATATTCTAAAAATCTACATTTTTCCTTATTGTGAATCCTTCAGACTGACCATTTAATTTTGTTCCTTTCATTATTGTCTGTTCCAGAAGGATCTGTATTCCATGTTGATATTCTTCCTCCAACAAAGCTGCCAATTGAATCTAGTCATCTTTAATTACTGAATCATACTTCACTTTAAAATCAGTCATAAATTCATTCAGCTCTATTTTTTTCCTCTAAGATTTCTTCTTTCACTTGATCAATACTCCTAGAATCACCAAAATCCATATCTAGAAGATTTTTAATTTTTATTTTATCATACCTTCTCAGTTGTGCACCTTTTAAAACTCCTTTAAAAAATTCAAAAATATGCTGATACTTCCTGTATCTGAAGTTGGCAATCTTATTTTTAAAGAAAGCAGGACAACAAAGTCAATTGAAGAAAAAAAATGTTTGGAGTGCTTATCTTTCAAAAAATAATAACATTAAATTCCAAATGTAGCTTTCTCATAGTTAATTCCAGCGGTGTCCAGTAGATGGCGCCTGAAACCATATCACATCAATAATAATTCAGTTGAGTGCTTATTTAGAAATTCAATTATTAATTCAATTTAACTTGAGAAACTCCAAAATAGATTTTTGATCAAAATTATTTAAAGAGGATGTTCATTATGATCACAATTTAACTCTACTAGTTTAATATAAAGTTAGTTTTGTCACATTATTTGACCAGATAGAGAAATTGCATACTGTCTATTTAGATCTAGATCCATATTAGGGAAAGGGAACCAAAAACAAGGGAATCAGCTAATTGGTAATAGTGTTGGCTCCTTATTTCTCCTTTTTCTTCTTTTGATGAAACATTCTTCTTTTAAAGGGATACCAGTCAAGATGTAGTGTCCATAACGGAGAAGGAAAATTGCCCCTGCCAGTACAACAGTGGCAGTCTTCTTGAATTAATCACTGCTGTGGCCACTACTCCATTCCTGAACAGCCACTCACACTGACTGCAATCTGGTGAAATTCCAAGGACTCTTTGGTTGCCCGGGGATCAGGTAACCCTTGCTCTGACAGAGGGGACACTTTCTGTCAAAGAACACACTGTCGGATGGCATGATTCAGCAGAGCTCACTAAATCATGGCTTTCTTCTGGAAGCTGAGACCAAAAACCTGGAATTAAATGTTTTAAAGCTGCAGACATTTGGAAACAATGAAATGGGACCGGCAGTAGAATATTGTATCGTACCCCCACAGTCATTGAAATGCAAGGAAGTTAAAACATTCTACAGTGTTCAGCACAGGGCAGGGTAGATAGTTGGGTGGCAATCTATGTCCCATTGGAAATGAACGGACAGAAGGCACTTTTAATCAGAATGGCTCTCAATGGTGGCAGCATATGATTATCCTGAGTTATACACCAGTGAAGAAATTTTAAGAGGAAAGGCAATGTTCTCCCTTCTAACAATGAAGACTTTCTCCCACCTGCCCTTGCCACTTTTGAGATAATGGCATTTGGTGTCTGTCTGTTTCATCCTTCCTTCAAAAACTACAATATAGCATATGAAACTGCTTCCTTGCCATCTGTGTGGTGGCGGCATTGTTGTTGTGTGCCTTCAAGCCATTTCTGACTTATGGTGACCCTAAGGTCACCCTATCACAGGGTCTTCTGGGGCTGAGTGTGGGTGATGTGCCCAAGGTCACCCAGTGGGTTTCCATGGCTGAGCAGGGAATCAAACCCTGGTTTCCAGGCTGTAGTCCAACTCTCAGACCACTACACCATGGTGGGGGCATACCTATAGAGAGAAACCTGCTGTAAGTGATAGTGTCCTCTTAGTGATGGGCAGCCCTACACAACTGGGATTCTATACAGAGCAAAGAAAGGGCATGTCAGCTAGTGGAGTCTGAGAGTTGGAAGTCCAGGAAGAAAGAAAAAAGAAAAAGCCTCCTTTTCTAAGTTTTGGTTGTAATGCATAAACAAGAGGAACAGTAGTACAATCCTACTCCCATGTGATTGTTACATACCCTCCAATGTGTCACAGATGAAAACATGTGGAACATGTACGGCCAAGCAATATCAGAGTGTGGTCAAGATGGCAAAAGTTATTAATGAGGGAGAATCCATAAGCTAGGAGAGGATGCAGCAGTTTGTTTTTGTCTGAGTCTACTAGGAAGAGCAAGACTCTGTCCCCTCCTATCCTTTACCCCCTGCTAAGTTAACTGAGAGCAAACTACTTTTGCACTTTGAACTCTGTGCGATTGAAGGCAAAGAGGGAAAGTGGGAGGAGGAGAGAGAAGTCAGGACATTTTCAAAACAGCAGAAAAAATGGGATGATAGAGGATCAACCAGGATTGTCCCTGCCAAATTGGGACATTTGGAGTGAATGTTGTCAATTGGGTGAGGTAGAGTGACTGGGCCTTACTCACTAAGGAAATTTTATGGATGAATGCTAATTTCAACCTGAGAGACCCTGATTATTATCTCGTTCTGGTGAAGCAAGGAAACCCAGGAGAGAGAGAGAGAGAGATGTAATATTTTCTTATTTCTAAATGAATTTTCAAAGCTTGTGCCCTTTCTCAGTGAACAAATACAGCACTATGATTCCACTGACTGTCATGGCCGCATCTTGTGGCATTGTGGGATTTGTAGTTTGGTGAGGCACTCAAGCTCTGTGGCTGAGAATTCTGAGTTTTCCTGAGTACCCCTGCCTAAATAAGATTTCATAGGATGGAGGGCCCCTTGCAACACCAACAATGTATTGTGCATACATATCACACCATAATGCTAAAGAATAGATTTAAATCTTTACACTCTATTTCACTAGTAAATGTTCATATTGATATTGCTAATGTTTGGTATGCGAAAACCATCTGCAAGACCACTGCCAAAGTTGTAAAGGGCTTCTTTGTTTCTTAAATTTATATATTCATAGTATCAGAAGAAAATTTAAACAATACACCTTGCTAAAACGTTCTGCCTTTTTAATGCAAGAAGAAGTTACCGTGAAGGGGAAGGGGGAAGAATGATTTACAAATGTACTATTGAACTATACTTTAGAATAATACATCCCCCCCCCCACACCAAAATTACTTGCGGACTAGCAGTATTTGTTTTTATCTATTCAGTCATAATTATAAGTTGCATATATGGCATTGGTTGTTCTGTGCATTCAATCTTTTCCAACTTATGGTGACTCCAAGGTGACCCTATCACAGAGTTTTCTTAGTGATAATTGTTCAGAAGGGGTTTATGATTGCCCTCCTCTGAGACTGAGAAAGTACGACTTGCCCAAGGTCACACATTATGTTTCTAAGGGATGGCAGGATTCAGTAGAGATTCAAACCCTGGTCTCCAAAGTCCTAGTCCAATGAGCAAATCACTCACTACACTGGTGCTCACATGTGGTACGCTTATTGGCAATTATAACTAATGCTAATTCTTTAAGTGTTCTGGTGCAACTGACACTGTAGGGGAAAATACGCATTTCACTCAGTGCCTTCAACTCCACCATGCCACCATCATTTGCGCTGTTTTTTTAAAAAATCTAATCACATAAGTAATTGACATTTTCTTAGCAGGACTGCGTTTAGAGAGTGAGAAGACACAGACAAGCAAGCAAAAAGGGCAGCTCAGCTCATTGTTCTTTGCAGTCATTAAATTGCAGGCTACTGAAAACTAAAAGAAAAAGCAGGCAATGAGGCTTTGTGCTTCTATGCAACTTTCTTTGCAAAAGCTGTCTCTACTACCCAGGGGCAGTCTGCCATCTCTCCCTCTCTCTCCCTCTCCCTCTCTCTCCCTATCCCTATCCCTCCCTTTCTCCCTACCTATTCAGTTTAGTCAGAGCTGGCTCTGGATTATTATGCCTTTCCAATCCCCACTGCCAAGTGCCAAGTAATATCTATGATGTCCCCCATATTGGTACTTTTGTGGGATCACTGACAGTAGCAGGCAGCAAGAGCATTGCAAAGGGCAGCACTGCAATGGCAAAGTGGCCTCCATTCTCACATTGCCTGTCTTGTTCTAGAACTGGATGTAGTTCCTGTCGTCTCCAAGGGTTCTTTCAGTGCTGAACACTAATATATTACTACTACAGCATAAGCTTTATCAGAGGTATATGATGTAGGAGATGATGCACAGCAGGGAAGAATTCTAGCCCTGATGTGGGCTGATGTGGTCCAGGATCTATTCGTAGCCAGTGGTAGAACTGGGCCCCCAAACAAATTTTACTCAGACTTGTCCCTCATGTGCTTTCTCTCTCTCTCTGTCTCTTGAAATCAAAGATGGATTTTTTTAAAAATAACATTAGCTCACCTTTTTGTCTTTTTGACTTTGGCAGTAATCACAACAGAAATGTATATAATTCCTTCCTCCATTCTGCTTGTGACTGTGTTCTATTTCCTCAAAATCTCCAGTTCAATTTTTTAAAAAAATGGGAACAGGGAATAACATTCCACTGTCAGACACATGGATTAATAGTATATTTGGAGCTCATACCTCAGAGATGCTAATACAAAGTAACTGCTTTCAGTATTTTGAATGTTTTGTAGTATTTTGACCAAGATTCGAATATTAAGCTTGAGAGCAGCTGAGCTTCCATTGAATGAGGAATCTACGACTGCATGTTGAATCTCAGCTGAAGCAAAGTTTGTTTTTTGGAAAAAAAAAACCATACTTCAGTAATCTTCCTCCCCTCTTGATAAAGCCAGCTAAGATCTTGTACTGAAGGGTTCTTTTTAATAGACACTTAGATGAATTAGTAAAAACTTCTAAGGCCATTCCAAACATGGATTTCAAGGGCAGAGTGCATTCTGTCATCATCAGCAATGAAAGTCATGCTCCCTTGTAAAACTCTCTTGTAATCCCCTTTCTGCTGACACTTTATAAACTATGAATTTGAAGCAGCCCTTAACAAGAGGAGGATTAAAGTGACTGCACACTTAATTTAGGGTTTAGATAGGTGGTTAGAAAGAAAGGAGAAAACAGATTTCTTGGATCTCTTTGACCACTGTTCTCATGATTCCGAGCATGAGTACATGTTCCCCTCTATTTGTTGCTTTTGTGCCTTACACTTGGAATGCTCTTTTGTCATTCTGGAAAAATGGGGACCCAATGGTATTTTGATAACGACGACAACGGATTGGATCCAGATTGTGTTAGGGAAACTAAGTTTCTTACAAGTTGCTCATGCAAAGTCCCACCGATTTCAGGAGGTTTGCTCTAAGTATGGCAGTTGTCTGAATTCAGTGGTTGTATTGCACTGGCACAAAGTCTGTTGCACTAGCAAAAATGAGTATCTGTACTTAGCACAAACGGGAGATCTAGCACTGTATTCTGTTGCATAAATGGTTGTGCCATATACACTGCACACACACACACATATATATGCATACATCTATATACACATTTTTCTTCTTGCTCTAATGCTTGCACAGTGGTGACATTCAGAACAACTACACAACTGGATTTTTTTTCTCCTGCTCTCCCATGCTGGATTTACACCTAAATTTCATCTCTCCACCTGTCCCAGTTTGGTAGAGACAGTCCTAATTAATCCTCTGTTATCTCTAATTTTCAGCTGCTTTTAAAATGTCCTGGTTTCTTTCTTTTCCTCTTGTTTTCTGTCTTTGTCCTTGATTTACTTCCACTGGTGCAACCTGTGTTCAAAGTGCAAAAATAGTTTACTGTTACTGCCCTGGCTAGCCTGAGCTTTGGGGATATAAAAAGATATCTTTGATATCACTAGTTCGGCTTCACATATCCCTTCCACGTGCTTGTGAGGCCCTAGGACAAGCACGCATACAGGCTCGGCCGCTAATCGCCGTAATATTCAGAGACAATACAGGCAGGCCAGAAACAGCCGACTCGCCGCTTTAGGAGACCTCAAGGCAAGTACCTCCATTAGGTATGCAAGCAACTTTCAAAAGATCCTCTGCCTAGTGCTGGCAGCTTGATGATCTGACTATACAACGCTCAAGTACTCCGCGTTTGCATACCGGCTGTACTATTGATAATTTGGCTGTAACTCAATCATTCAAATTCTGACCTTTTGGAGGCTTTGTCTCCAGCTCCAAATCTATTGTTTTCCCAAAGTCTGACCTAGCCTGCGGTCACAATTCTCCTTATAAAAACCCCTGACTTTGAGCACTCCCTCCTATCGCTCCCGAGTTCCAGACCGCCTTGCTGCCTCATCACTTGGTGAGCTTCCCCTCAGCTCCACGTGCTGAGATACATCGAACCCCAGCCTCGCTCTCCATCTTCTTCTTCTTCCAGACTTCAGGACAGGTTTCGTATCACCCGAATCAACTATCCCTCTGAAAATCCCGCTATCTTACTCATACCTTTATTTTCCTTAGTTATCTGTGTGCGTGTGTTACTTACATTGTGTGTCTGTATTTAATAAAGATCATTCATTATTTCCAAACCAGTCTGCTTCTTGACTTGGCCTGACCCCGTAAACACTGGGTTACAAGATCCTGCTAAGTTACCCTGCCTCTCGTAACGCTAAAGCAGTGCTCAGAGTTAATCTTCCCCACCTATTGTTGAGCACATTTTGGTGTCCCTCATGGGACCCCCAGTAAACAGGGTAACATTACATTCTATTAACTCAGCAAGGAGAGAGGAGTGAAGGGGTAGAGTCTTACCCCTTGCCCCTTTCCAGTAGGCTCAGGCAAAAGCAAGCTGCTGCAGCCTCTCCTAGCTTATCTGTTTTTTTTTTCATTTATAACTTTTGCTATGTTTAGCACACTCTCATGTTGCTTGGCCACATGTGTCCTGGTTTTTATCTGTGAAGTGTTGGAGGGTATGAAATGTTGATGTAATCTAGTATATCTATTTTCTGTGGTCTGAATCCAGTTGCTAGTTCCAGTGGAATAGACTCATTGAATCAACAGAATTTACATAAGCACTGCCTTATCATCCAGTGATAGATTTAATGAGGCTGCACTAGTTGAGGCTAACAACTGGATTTAGACCTATTTATTTAAATATGCCCACCTTGGCTTATCGCCAAAGATCTAAGGGTAGGTACAATCAGTTAATTTTTTTAAAAAAAGCCTTTGAGATTTTGTGACAGTCTATTTGATGTGGGTGTGTTATTTTGTATAGATAAACAATACATGTAAGTATACTTTTTAAAAACGGGTTTATAGGTGTGCCTGTGTGTCTGCATATTTAAAAAAATGTAAAATCTGGTATTTTGAGCAGGGACAAATTTGGTAAGGTCTGCCTTTGGTGTAAAAGGGCCTACAGATGGTTAGTGCAAGGAATGTAACTGGAATGCATGAAAGAATCTCGGAATCTTATAATTTCAATGCTGGTAGTCATTGCAAAAGTCAACTACTCCAGCATCTTCCCATACAGGAATTTGCAAATAAAGCACTCTGGAGAGATGACCATCCAACCTTTTTAAGCCCCCAAAGAAAAGAATCCACCACCCTCTGAGACAATCTATTCTACTGTTGAATAGCTCTTACGGTAAAGAAATTATTGTTAATATTTAGGTAAAAATTTCTTTTCTTGTAATTGATTCCATTGGTTCCCATTCTAGTCTCTGAAACAGCAAAAAACAAGCTTACTCCTGTATCATACATGTTCTTCAGTTCTGGATACAAACGCTCTTACCCATCTGACTACAGATTAGACATTTTTAGGCGACAACATTTAGAATGAATTATTAGACAATGCTAGGTTGTGAAAATTCTAAGAAATTGCATGCTTGATGTAAAAGAGTACACAAAGCCCTGCAGATGTTGTTGGTCTCCTGTCAACCCTAGCTAGCAAAGTCAATGTGAAGAATACTGGGAGTGACAGTTCAACAGCATATGGAGAAGTGCATGATTCTCACCTTCATCTAAGCTAGCTGTATGGTTCTCCCTGCTTGAGTATAAATTCTTCAGTCCAAAACAACTAAGCCTGTATATTCTGAAGTATAAAGCATTCATTTTTTAAAAAAAAAGTTTTATCCTATTCTCCATTATTCCACAAAGGAGCTGAGTTTTCCTACTCCTGTTCTCACACTCTGATCACTAAATTCCTGCTGGGTGTCAGATTTCATTGGCAGTGATGACCTAGGGTTTCCCTGTTCAAACGTGGTATGTGTGTGCTGGTACTAGAAAATCTATAGTCCTGTACGGCCTCAGAGCCATGCCTGTGGGGAAGAAATGTGATGAAGTCATTACAGTTTACATCTTGCAAAACATATGTCTTTTATGTTTGTACCTTGGCAGTCCCTAGACTCTGAGCCAATAAAACCTTGGCCAAGTTGTGTGTACATATGGGTGCATGAGTCTGTGCTTTTGTGGTTAATCTGAATTTCTTTCCCCATATGGACACCATGCTTCTCTCACATCTTGTGCTTCACCAAGACTTTAAGTGCATCATCATGGCTAATTAAATAGACATAAATTCTCAATTAAACATGAAGCCAACAGTGGCTCTTACACAAGCTGATCATTCTGAATGTGTAAGATCAGGTTGTAAGAGGCTTCTGCTTCTACTTAAGTTTTTATAGTCAACAACCAGCTGCTCAGAATAGCCTGGCACATTGGATGCTGAGTTTGTGGTCTGCATAGGGTGTATTGATGCAAATAATCCTGCTGCTAAAGGAGGAAAGCAATCAAGTGCCCCTAGAGTAATACAGTAAGTCATGGCCTACTACAGGGAGTGGTAGAAATTACCTCTCAGAGGGAATGATAGGATGGAATGTGGCAGTGCATAAAGATGATAACTATGACGTTCTCCTCAGTTTGGAACCAAGTGGAGATCCTCCTCCCCCTCCCCCTCTCCTGTAGATTATGCTTTCCTGATTCTACCTGGACAGAAAGAAGCAGTGAATGGATGTTTGGGAAAAAACAAGGCAACATGTACATTTGTGTTAGGACAATCTCTAGACCTTAGAGTTAATTTGACAAGCATCTTTAGGAAAGAAGAAATAAATTTCAAGGGTTTATGGCAAGGCTGGGAAACAGTTGGATCTCCAGATGTTTTTGACTTCAACTCTCAGAAGTCCCAGCCAAGATGGCCGACAGTAAGGGATTTGAGAATCATGGTCCAAAGCTTCTGGGGCCAAAGATAGTTCCTTATCCCTCCTTTAGGGCTGCAGAAGGAATGTTGCATAGCAGAGGAGCATCCACCAAGAATGTCTATGAGTTCCCATTGTCTGGGCTTACTGTTCTAATCTGTTCCCAACAGTTCGCTGAATTCAGTAGAAGGCTAACAGGTTGTTCAGTCAGCCGCAATCACAGCCTCCTTACAGCTGTAATGCCACCTCATCCAGCATGTATGGCGATAAACTACTTTAACGGTTTCAAAATAATACATGAAATTAAAAGATACACTCATGATTAAAAGGTCTTCCCAGGATGGCCCCTTTTTATTTGATGGGATTCAGGGAAAACACTCCCCATCACTCAGAAAGTCAGAGGACTAGAGTCTAGAGATGAAAGGAAACTGTTCTGCCAGCATATATTCTGGCCATTTGATTCTTGAAAAATGATGAATAGTAGTTTAAGACTACTAGGGTTGTGTTCATTGCAATAGTTGCACCCTTAGGGGATGACTTCCATCTCAGAGACAGCACCAGACCTTCATAAAAATGTTGTATTTCACATTATCACACATGCAGACCTTTCAGTGGACTGTGCTCATGCCTATTCATGGAGTACCTTGAGACATGTGAAAAGGGGAGGACAGGAGAGGGGAAAATGATAACAATCCTCCAAAGTCTCCAGTTTTCAACCCTCAAACAGTTCTGCTGATGGCATGGCTCTGAATTTATTGTAAGGCTTCAGTCTAAACCAAGTGCCCCAGTTCACCCTACAAATGAATTGGACATCTCCCATCATCCCCAATTCAGCACAAAGGCTATACTGATGGGAACTGGGTTCACTGTAGTCCAATGGATCTATAGGCCATCAGGTTGGGGAAGTGTGAACCAAAAGGTTTCCACCATCTCACTAGGTGAAAAGTATCAGCTGCTTCAAAAAAAAAAAAAAAAAAGACCTGCTAAAAGGATCGGTGCACTTCTGCCATCTGTTGGATGAAACTGGACTTTACAACAGCTGCTAATAAGTTTGATTGACCCTTGCTTTTAAAAAAATGATGAGGAAAGAAACTTACCACACAGCTTTGGAGGATTCTGTTGTCTTGTTCATTCTCTTAGAATCTTGATTCTTCCCCCAAATAAGATAGTTAACGTCAGGACAGTTGTTGGTTTAAAAGTACATCAGTAGTTGAGAAATCATCAAATGCCTACTTAAGTTGTTACTTTGTTTGGTGTGGGTGGAGGCGGTATTAATGTGAAAGACTAATGGTAAGTTTAAACGAAGGCTAGAACTGGCGTGTGACTCACTACCATAAGGACTGCACCCCACTAACATCTTTTCTAAAAAGTGGCTGAGAATTTTTAAAGCATAAATCTCAGAATGATGTAAGAATTTCTCTTCATATGAATAGTGAAGGAGTGGGAGGTTACTGCAAAAATCAATGTGCAACCTCTAATTTATCATAAAGAAAATACTTGTCTTACTTAGTATTTAGCCTACCCATTTGGATCTATATTGATATTTCTGAGGATATTGTTGGATTTCCATCCTTGCTTCATTTATTCCTGTGTTTGAAAATGCAGAATGCCCTGCAAACAGGTTAAACCTGGTTGGCCTCCCTCTTAATAACAGGTCAGGGCTACTGGGTCCTCTAAATCTGCCAAGAAGCAGACAGTTTATCAAGTGAAACTTTCTCTGCTCTGTTCCACATGCCAGCTAACTCTTGAGGACACAGGAGGTCTACACTGCCCATCCTTCTTCTTACCCACATCAGTGGCATGAATCCAGAGTGCCCTTTTCATTCATGGAAAGATCTCTTCCTTTTGTGGTGGCTCCTTTTGGGGGATTTTTTTGGGGGGGGGTCAAGATTTGCCAATGCTGCCTTCTCCTATAGTCCCCAGCCTCATTTCTCACACATTTCTAGAGGGGACTCAATCCTTTGGAGAAGATTTTTCAAGAGGCACACAGGTGGATTACAGATGGGAGGAGGATTACAGGATCATTGACTAGAGATGTGCATTATTGCATTTGCTTCACAAGAAATGAAAAACTTGAACCCATTTGGCTCAGTTATCACTTTTTATGAAACCAATTGCTACAATTTATGCTTGGTACAAAAAGCTTCATTTCCATTAACCTGTTGCCAATCACTCAGTAGTGTATGGTGTTTTCTGCACCCCACCCCCAACACGAAATGGCCACAGGATTGCAAATGGATTGCAACGATAGTCCTGCATGACGTTGTCGCAGTCCTGATGCCACCTGTTACAATAATGGAATAAATCATTGACAGGTTTCTCCCATCAAAGAACTGTGATTGCGGAGGCCTCCCACCTCCCTCCCTCACTTAATGGCTGCACTTCCTCCCCCAGTGTAGCTTGGGAAACTGCCAGGCTGCGCTGTGGAAGGGAGGGTCAAAGCCATCACCCTTCCTCTGGTCCAGCAGGCAACCCGTGTCTCCTCTGGACATATGTTTCTGTCATGCTCCTCTCCTGGGAGAGGCTTTCCCTGGATCCCCACATGATAGATTCGACAACAGTGGTGCCCTATTTATTTATTTATTTGAGTTATATCCTACCTTTCTCCAGAATGGGACCCATTTTAAACTAAAGTTTTGGCAACTAGTTCCTGGTGGTTGTTATGTTCTTATCCAAGAGAGCCCCAGACGTTACATGGTTCTGGAACAATTTATAAGTCTTGTTGGTGCAGCAAATTAAATCATCTGCAGGGTCTAAAAGAGCTGGGAGCGATATGGCCTGATTTTATTAAAAACCTCAGGTAACTTTTTATAATATATTTTTAGAAACTGAGGGACCTCTGGGAGACACATGTGGCCTGCAGGTGGCACTTTCCAATTCTTTCCTTAGAACCACAGGTTCTAAGGAACCACAGGTGGTTCTAAGGTGGTTCTATGGATTCAGCCATAGACATTTCCTGGAAGAACGCTGAAACCCAGCTGAGCAGGGAGGAAATTGAACCTCTTCCCTACTGCAGACCCCTTTGCACCATCCTCCACACACTAAAAGAGTAAACCTGTTGGACAATTTGGGGGCAATGTAAAGGAAGGGTGACAGTGTGGGGGAGTTCTAGAATTCTGCCAGCACAACACTGGATCTAGCCCATGAAGAGTAGTCCAGTCTGGTAATCTCTGATTCTTTAAGAAGTAATCTGTAGGCTAGATAGATAGCAGGCAGGCAGGCATGTAGACAGACACAGAGACAAGTAGATAGGCAAACAGACAGAAATAGCATTACAGTCTGCTCTCCACATTTGTGGGTTTCACTTTCATGGATGTGATCATTTGCAAGTTTCTTCAACCCCTGACCCCCCACCTCAGGTGCTTCTTTTCTCTGGGGGAACCTTCCATCTCAGCAGCTCTGATCAGGCCACACAGGCCTTTAAATCCCCCCTCTGGCCCTCCTCCTCCACAAGCTGCTGCCTGGACAGCTAAGGATAGCTCCCAGCCCAATTTCCCACCATCACAAATCCCCTCCTGATATCCCCCTTACGTCCAAGGAAGGAGATGGATGAGAGAGAGGAGTATGGGACCAACAAGCTGACTTTCCTCCTCCACTTTTCCTGACCTGGTTTGTATCCTGGGTGCCCATTCTCCCCATCATGCCTTGGCCCCCCCCCCCACATTTTGATATTTGTGACTTTTTTCACTCTTATGGGGGTCCTGCACCCTCTAACACTAGCAAATGTGGAAGACTGACTGTATAATCTAATTTCTACATTCTTTAAGTAGCAATTAAGATCATCTGTATCTCAAGGAACCTAGCAAGGAGCATAGAAAGCTGCATTGAGGATAACAGATCCTGTAGGGCCAGCAAGAAATGAATTTGGTTTCTTTCAATATGACAGATATTATTCATTTTCCCTGCAAAACAGCTGCCTCTCTGGAAGCAGCCTGACTTAGCATGTTCGGTGTTTTAACAGCATTGTGCCGACATAAATGCTGTGGCTCCTTTTCAAAAGAGCTTTGAATGCAAGCAGGTTAATGGAAGGACTCGTCAGGTAAAATGAGAGAATAATCTGGGATTACTGAAATGAACCTCATAACTATGGAGCCCCTGGGAAATAAAGAGCCAAACATTACATCTGTTAGCTCCTAAAACCTCCCTATAAATAGTTTGGATAATTAGGGGCTTATGTTCCATGAAAACAATGAAAAATATGTCATAATTACCCTTTCATATTTTCCTTTCTTGTTCAGTGGGGGAAAATGATCCTGGTAATTTGGTACTAAAGAGGCTAGGACACATTAGACATTGTTATCCCGCTGGCTCTGGTGCTGTGAGCACAAAAGGAAGTCTAGAGGTAAACCTCAACACACTAAGGGCTGCTTTCTCAATCTTAAATCTTGGAGCAATTAGCATGCATTTCATGGTCATTTCTGTCAAATAAAAGACTGTAGCCTGGTGAAATGGCCTCCATTCTGGATAAGTTTGAAGGCATCAAAGCACTTGCGATTTCCCAATTCACCTTTTCCAAGCAGGGTAATTTTTTTTTTAAATTTTTGTTTTTGTTAAAAGGGAAAACCTTACTGGCTTGCTATTATGTGGACAGAAGGATTGTCTTCCATGGATCTTCTTTTCCCTCCACTCATTATGTGCTTTCATCTTGTGAATGAAAAGTTGGATCATTCTTTGTGTAGACACTTATCATGTAGCCAAAACAGTACAATCCATATGCTGGAAAAGAGGCATCAGTAGTTTTGAGGGAAACCCTAAGATGGCAGAAATAGGCAAAACAGTGGGAAAGAAAACCTGAGGAGGAAGAACCCCAAACAGGACTGAGTGTGATAAGTAGCACAGACTGCTGTCGTGACTTTTAGCAAGAGGAGGAGGGCAACCAGGGAGAAGTGAAATCTAATGGAGCATCTCAAGGGAAAAAAAAAGAAGGCATATTTGGCTGATTGGCTGAAACCTTCAACAGGAGCTCTCTCCACACAGAAACATTTTATTCAACAAATGGATATTGTTAGGATGATCTATCACAAGAAATACTGTAGCAGAATTCCCTTGTTGCTCAATACTGGAAGTTTTTATAGGGAGAATGGAGTATCATGTGAACCTGCACGGTTTACTGGCTTGAGTGCTGGACTAGGAGACTGAGACACTAGGATTCAAATCCCCACTCAGCCAGAGAAACCCACTGGGTGACCTTGGGCAAGTCACACTTTCTCAGCTTCAGAGGAAGGCAATGGCAAATGTCCTTTGAATAAATCTTGCAATGACCCTATGATGGGGTCACCATAAATTGGAGCAATGGAATAACACATGAATTTGTCCAGTCTATGGTTTTCAAAAAGTTTTCTAGTCCATCTGGTTTAACAATAGTGGACTCCTTTGGGCAGAGTGGGTAGCACAGGCTGAATACCTGCTTGAAACACCCCAAGTTCAAAGCTCTTCACCAATTTTCTTCTAAAATGAAGCAATGAGCAATTTCAGCACGTTTCTTTCTGCTACAATTTGCAGTTTTGGAGTTTTTCTATGCAAAATTCATATGTGGTTGTTTTGGACAGAAAGCAGTATCATCTGTGCTGGAAATAATATTTTCTACGTAGAAAATAACATCATTTCCTATGCGGAAAATGTTGTTTTGGTGCAAAATAACCATGTATGAATTTTGTGCAGAATAAGCCCAATTACAGCATGGTCAGCATAGGAAACAGTACTTTGTGCACAGAAGTATTACAGGAAACAGCATTTTATGTACAAAAAAAAATATCTGTGCAGAGGATGCTGTTTTGTGTGCAAAACAACCATGTATGAATGTTACAGAGAATAAGTCCTGAACCAAGACGATTCTCCTCAGTGCAGGATTTTTCTGGTCAAGCATTCTTAACAGTAGAGAAATACGTTTTTCAACCTTTTTTTTTTTTTTGGAATGTTTTCCAAATATTCTTCCCACTCCTATGCAATATCAGCAATGAGCAATTTGTGATTCTTCTGATGTTGTTGGACTGCTGCTCCTAATAAGGATCAGGTAGCTTTCAGTTTAAAACAGGCAACATGAACATCACACCAGTGAATTGAAATTTGGTACCAAATGAATCAAATCCCAGTTCCATAAAGACCCCTGAACAACAAAGGTACCACAAAGTTATCATAAAGCTTCTTAACAGCAAATTCAGTAGCAGCAGCAATGCTACGCAATAATGAACATTAATTCAAAATCCAGTCTGAACTTTTATAACCTGGCACTTGTAACTTATCAAGGTTAACACAAGGCAGAGTCCCTATGGAGAACACCCCATAACTGGCACAAGACCAGGGAAAAGTACTTGTCCCTAATTGTTGTCTGTTACCAGGGCATGCTCTTAGAGCATATGTGTGAAAATACTGGGCAGCGTCATTTCAGGATTTTCTTTTTTTTGTTGTTGTGCTGCTTTCACCCTTTTACATTGGGTCCCAGGTAGTCTTCAGAAACAACTGATTGTAACATAAGACAGAAAGTGCTTTTCTTTTTCTTATACCTGTGCTCACCCAAAACATATAACCTCTCTCTCATATGAGTGACTACCTTTAAATTAAGTGTGTTAAGAGTTTTCTTGATGCTGGCATGCCGTTTATCGAATCTTGCACACAATCAAATTCTAATCTTTCTGAATCTTTCTGAAAACTGTGAAAATATTTATATTAAGACAGAATTTTGGAGTATTTGCAAAGGAGCTTGAATTGTATATTAAAAGTGTTATCTGGAAGCACTGTGCATTTTTTAAATTGCTATTCAAGTCAAAAAAGAGAAAAGTAAAATAATAGTTTTGGGCCACTAGAGGGTGTCATTGTTGCAATATTGCAATTATTTACATAATAGCTGATTGATTTAGCTCAATTGACTTTGGAGGGCTAATACTGTGGCTTGATCAAGGATTCAGATGCGATATCCCTGCTATATAGCATATTTATATTATAGCATGTATTTGAGATCATCAGATCAAGAAGAAGGTAAGGAACATTCTTTAAGAACCTTATCTACTCCACATTAACTACCTTTCTGGAGGAAAAAAAATCATAAAACCACAAGAATTTTTTCAAAGTGTGGACAATTTCAGCTCTATATAGGACAATTACTTCTAAGTTGACTGTAATGGAAAAGAAATTTTCTTCCTTCCTTTGAAAATTCTGTGAACTATATGAAGGATATTTTTTAGGTCTGTGGGTATTCCACAAACATTTAACAGACATTTTGAATGGACATTGAATTTGACATGATGTAATTCTCCCCTCCAGCAACACTTTATTACTATTTACTACTCATGAAAACACATCATCATCATCTTCCTCTTCATCATCATTACCACTGTCATCAGCATCAGTTTATTAGTGACATTTAAATCCTGGCATTCCCTCAGTGAGCTCATGGTGGCTGTCCTCCTCCATACATGTGAGATGGATGAGTCAGAGAGAAACAGGGAGAGTGATTAGCTTAATACCACACGGTGAGTTCCTAGAATATGGGAACTAGAACCTAGATTTCCCAAGTCCTAGTCTAGCAGTCCAACAAATATGTAACACCGCACTAACATCTGACGTTTCATTGGTGGCCAAAACCTACCAGACGGCTCCCATGTCAATAGGGCAGTGAATCTACTCCAAGTTGGGTTAGGAGTAGGTTTTAGCACCTTGGATAATTCCTCTAGACTAAAACTTGGAGTGGATTTACCATTCCAGTGGCATGGGAGCAACCAGCTGATGCTGAAAATAAGAGTTCTTCAATTATTATTATTATTATTATTTGTTATTGTAGAACCACAGAAGGAAGTGAAAGAAAGAGAGAATTGAATTTTGACTATGATGGTCAGCAAAAATTGTACAGTGATATGAGTTGGGCAAATCAAATGTGAAAGTGCAGTCAGGGCAGAATAACTGAATGGAATGTATTTTGTGCTTTCAAGTTGGTCCAGTAAAGGCATCACTGTTTTGTGGATTTGGGATTTTGTTGTATTTCGCTGCATGGCCAACATGGCTATCCCTGAATATATTTACTGGTTCAGAAAACGGAGTGTGAAAACATCAAGGGAAATAATTGCTCCCCATTAAACTGATAGCCTGTTTGCTCTAGTTTGTTCAGCTACCTGAGCTTTTGAACTTGTTCACAAATACCATGGCAGTGCTCCATGTTCTGGCTGCCTTAAAAATCATGCACAAAAGAAGTTCTTTACAAGGCAAAACTGATTTATGAAAGCGGCCTGACAGTGTAACTTTTACCATCACAATTAGCAAATTGCTCTCAGTAGATGAACCAATTTGCACTCAATATGCTTGAGAGATACGGAGGAGGAATAAAAATTGGGATATTAACATGAAAATGAAGCAATTTAATTAGCAAAGAGTTGGGGAAGAAGGAGAAGAAGGCAAAGGCCCTTTTTCATGATCTGAGCCAAACAGGTGCCTTAGTGAAAAGGCTGCTAGTGAAGCATGCTTCTTCCGAGGCAATTTGCATAGTATTAGCCTTGCAGATTTTGCTCATCATTTAAACCTGCAAGAGGTGAAAGAGTTCATGCTTGCTTTGTAAAATTGACAGTAGCTTTAAAAGGCTCCTAAATGTCTTAGTGATATAAGAGGCTCCTCTTTTCATCAACAATTTATTTTTATTTTTTAAAAAAAATAGTTTTGGACCTTTTATGATATGTTAGTGGTTTCTTCAGAGGTATTGAAAATAGTTAGAAAAACCTCACTGAGCAGTTATCATTGACCTTTCCATGATGCAATTTAATAACATAAAAAGAAATACATCATTTCTGTTATTGTTTTCCCTTCCGATTCTTAACAAAACAGCAGACACAGAGATGAGGAGAAACCAAATCGAGGTCAATTTTAGTGGGTTCAACATATGACGTAAACTGAGATGAAGCAAACCTTTGGTCATACTTACAATAGTTTCCTGAATTGTGATCAAAGGGCCACAGATAGAAACTAATTAACTCATTCTTTCTCTTCAGGGAGAACTGTGCCTCCTTGTTTCTCAGAACTGTGGCAACATGGCAGGAGAATTCTGAGACTTGTAATCCATGAAAGAAACTTTTCTAAGCTCCATTTAGATTAAAAAGAGGACTCGAAATTTTGCGTGGATAATCCTAGGCTCCAAACTAGATGATATGTGGGAGACGAAAAGCCATTTCTTTTAATGGTTATTTTTGTGGGTCCTTTGACAATTCGGGGACTTTGATGGTAGCAATAAAAGCAATGGGGAATTTAAAAAGAGTGTGCAGCCACTTCAGATGAAGCCTGAATAACAAAGCAAAGCAGTCCACGTTGGGAATGTTCGGATCACCTCTGAAGTGAAGCCCAAAGCAAACCAAAGAAATTGGATTCTCATGCATCCTGGCTGTGGGGAGGGGGTAGGCAGAGTTAGTTTTGCAGGCCCAAACTTGATAGAATTTTGATTCTCTCACAGTTTCGAAAGGAATCTCTCAGACAGAGGGAGGAAGAAAAGAGGGTGTAGTTTGTGTGAAAGCTTTAGATGTCGATAATGAAATTATTTTACCAGGCCTGTGCAATAACATTGTGCTGGGAAGAGATACTGAAGCAATATATCAAAGGCTGTTCAGTGTTTTTCACTGTTTTCTCAAGGAAGCAGCAGCGACAAAAGAATTTGTGGACTTTGTGCTGGTAATCTTTGCTGGTGTGATCTTATTCCAGTCCTTCCATTACATCTTTTCTTAAAACCCCATCCCTTGCATCCTAGTTATTTGGTTATTCCTTCCTTGTCTCTGGTTGGAGTGTTGGTTCCACTACCTGTGGAGACCTCCCCTGGCCTTTGCAAGACCCCTTCCCCTTATGGAACCAAGGGCAGTTCATAGCTGAGGCACAGAGGCACTCTTTGGGAAATGAAGATGGTGGCCAGTTGGAACCTTACCAACTTTGTAGGGTATTCAAAAGTCCAGTAAATATTTTAGAAAAGATAGGGAGGGAGGGAGGGAGGGAGGGAGGGAGGGAGGGAGGAGGGAAGGAGGGAGGGAGGGAGGAAGGACGGATGGACTGACTGTTACCTGGCAGGCTAATGGTGGAGTGAGAGAAAGGAGACACGAGGGGAAGAAACTGCAGTGGTATGTGGGCTTGGTGGCAACCAAGGAAGCCTGGAAAGGAGAATGGAGTGAGCAGTGGGTGCTGGGAGTTTGGTGGCAATGGAGGTCAGGTCACAAACTGGAGGAGCAGAGAGAGAAGCACAGAGTAAGCAGGGGATAGGGATAGAGTGGGAGAAAGCAGGGTGCACAGTGATCACAGTGGAGAGAGCAAGAGAGAGAGAGAGAGAATCACTGACTACATCTGTCTTCAAGGGATGAACCACAATAGTCCCCCTGCGGATGGTGGCTAGAGAAGATGAATGCCTTATAAGAGTAAGCAGATTGATGGTGGTCACTCTTGGATTTATTCGATCAGAGTGCCCCCATCCTAGCTTTTAACTGGTTTCATTCAAACAAATTTTGGAAAGAGCCGCATGTACCTCTCAAAAATTTGGAAATCCTAGTTACTTGTTAAGGCACTTCTCTTATTAGTTAAGGTTTGAAACAATGTAGTCATCTAATTTAGTTTAGTTTCATTGCTATTATAGATTTTAAGCTCTCTGACTGACTAAGAAAATACGATATTTATTTTATTTTACTATATTTTATTATATATTTGATTGATTGATTGATTGATTGATTGAATCTGCTACAATCTGCCAAAATCTTATGATTCAAAGAGAAGGGTTTTCTCTCAGTCCTGTCACCGTCACAGGCTTTGTTGCTGAGGATATAGAAGAGGTCCTTCTCAGTGGCCGCTCCCACCCTCTGGAATTCTCTACCGTGGGATGTTAGCCTGCTCCCCTCCCTGCTTTTCTTTCAGTGGCAGGTTCAGCCTTGAACTTTCTTGTTCAATCAGGCTTTTAATAGGTAATAACCTTCAGGAAGGCTTTTTGTAAGAGTTTGGGCTTTATTTTTAACTTCTGTAGGCTTTTTAATGGTTTTATACTTCATAATCTATTGTTTTAATCTAGTTATTTCAACTGTGTTTAAAATTTAACTGTTTTTAGCTGATTCTTTTTGCAGAAAATCCTTGGGTCCCAAGCTTTCCAAGCTATCTTGTAGCATAAAACAATACAACAACTGCAATAATAAAATCATTTAAAATATAAGCAATCTACTATATAAAAGTCAAAGTTTGTGAGTGATCTTTGTCTGTGTCAGGCAGGCGAAGACCTCATATGATTGGCTGTGTGAGGCGAGAAGACCTCATATGATTGGCTGGCTGTGAAGATTTTATGGAATCCTGGGTTTGGATGTTCAGGGAGGGGCCTTTAGAATTCTTAGCTAGAGAGCTCTTGGGCCTCAGGCCAGTTGCTATGGAGATGAGGCCTAGCAGCAAGGAGGAGGCCAGTGTATTCCCTCAGAAACTAAACCTCTGTATGCTAACAACTCTCAATACAGATTGGATTGAGGACTATGGGGAAAAAGTTATAGGTACTAGACAAGACAGTTTGGGGAATTACAGATACAGGATCTCAAATCTGTGTATTTCAACCACATCTAATTCCTAAGGTAAGGTAAGGTAATTCCTAAGGTATTTCTAACAAGTATTACCTATGAGAAAATAAAATCTTGGGCAATACTGGGTAAATATGTTAGTATTCAACAAAACAATTAAAAGTAACCCTGTGTTTTCTGTTGCGCCTTCATAGCAGAACAATATGTCTTAAATGAATTTCAGTTGTCTCTCTTCTTGTTTTTCTGGCACAGTTTTCCCTCTATTTTTTTGATGATGCAAAGATGGCCATCTGAGAGTCACCTGGGTCACAATGTGTCACTTTAGTTCAAAAGTGAGGAAAAATATGACCCCTCTCCATATGTTGTTGGGCTGTAGCTCTCAGTATTCCTTAATGTTGGTATGTTGGCTAGGGCTGATAAAAGTAGTCTGACAAGATCAAGAAAGCTATATTCTTTTCACCTTTGCTTTTGCTGGACATATCGTAGCTCTGTGTGTGCTTTGGAAGCAATCTGTTCTGGAACATGGTGTAGTTCTAGGTCTCTCAAAGAGTTTGTTTGATGCCAAACACTGAGGCACATTACTGCTATAAAATAAGCTTTAATGGCAGCCAGTGATGCAGCAGAGGATACCTAGTAGAGAGGCATTCCAGACCTTTCACTGGTACAGTCCAGCATCCCCTCATAGCCAATGGTAGAACTGAGCCCCTAAACAACCTATTTTACCCAGACTGTCCCTAGCCAGCAATCCAACTCTCCATTGCTAGCTATGAGGCCCCTGGCTGATGGATGCTGCTGATGGAAGATGGACTCTCACGGGTTTTGTATGCTGCAGAAGCAAAGAAAGATAGACAAAGTGTGCAAGTGTGATCCGTCTCTCATGGCTATTAGAACTGTTCAAACAGGTTAGGAACAGGAAAATTTACTTAGTTCATTTCTAGCCTTCATATCATTTTTCCCAACTCCAAACTCTAACAAGGTCACTAATACAAGTTAACCATATTAATACCATTGGACAGCTGTTAATATTTAGCCCTGATGTTAACAATGACTCCAAAACCCATCTGCTTCATGGTGGAGACTCAGTACAGGAGGAATTAATGAGCAGCTTTTCAAAGACCAATTTCAGAGTGGGTCTGATTTTGGTCTGGACTTCAGCATGGGGTGAAGAACTGATCCACTTTTTCCTCTTACAGATTTTGTCTCGTTCCTAACTGTGCATCTGCCATGGCTGCTGTCCCAGGATGAGCAGAACAAACTGTAGTTTTCTTGCCTCTGTTGTTCAAGGCTGTATTCAACCTGCGTGGTGTTTTCCCTTCCAACTTTGAAACAGTTCTTTGAAATGGCCTCCTTTACTCTTCATTACTGTCTTTGTTACACCTGACTCTCATGTATTTCATAAAATGGAGAGAAATTGGCTTGGATTTTTGTTGGCCTGTCACCACCAATTACCTAATATGCAGCAAGGAAAATGCCTTTCTATTGAGCAAGAGATCTATCTCAAGAGAATTAGAACAGAAGCAAGGGCAGGAGTGTTCCCATAAACACCTATGTTATTGAAATTACAGGGCATGAAATCGGCAAGGGTTAAACCACACCTGCAGTGATATATCTAGCACTAAAAACAGCTTGCCACATATAAGGAAATAAACTGCTATTCCAAAATCAAGATTTATCAGGAGTCTGCCTGGTACAACATGAAAGACTGTGGTGTGGTGATTCATTAATTTATTCATTAAAACATTTAGATCCCGTATTTTCATGGTGATTATGATTAAGCAATTTAGCAAGTTAAACCAGAGTAAAAGGTTAAAGGTTTTGGAAAGTTTCTTGATACTGAGTAACTTGCTTGTTCTTTTGGATTATTTACCTGTTTCTTAGAAATTAACAATGGCCAACATAAATGGATTTTTCACCCCCTTTCGACTGCTAAAAGATTATGACATCCTTACTGGAAAGACAGATTTTCTCCACCTGTGATCCAGTGGATAGAAGATCTAACAACATGTGAAAGAATGAAGGATAAATTAAATTTACAAATGATCAATATTTGGACATTTGGGCAGCCTTTATAGAAATTTATGACTAATATTGTTATTCTTCTCCTTTCATGTTTCTTTTTCCGCTTTTGTTACACTGGAACATTAGCGTATGTAACTGAGATACCTTTTGAATGTAAATAAATTTAAAGCAAAATCACACAAACAAACAGCTAGATCAGTTTAAACTCATTTTATTATTAAAATCATTTTAACAATTGACTCTTCCAGTGACAAAAATCTTTGCAATACAAAATGAAGGTGGAGTGTATAATGTTTGTGATGGACCCACCTGGGGGATAAGACAAATTCTGCTATCCAAGGTGGAGTAGCAAATGGTGCCTTCCCCATTCCAAGTCAAAATGCATAGTACCCAAGCCAGCCAAATTACTTTGGCACATGAGGCAGAAAATCCCATGAGCACCTCTCTCTATCACTGATAGTAAAAACAGCATAACAAAGAAAAATAGCTAACAATGTGTAGCTCTTTCATGACACTCAAAATCTCCTGCCTGGGGCAGTTGCCTCACTGTGCCTAATGGTAGAGCTAGCCTGTGTCTGATTCTTCTAATCAGTATTCCAGTCTTTTGGGTAATTAGAGGTTTCTGGGTGAAATAAGACAAGGGCATTGTGGGAATCCATTTTTGTACCTGGTGTGTATGAAGTGATATACATCACATCAGTTCTCCTGTCTGTTGGCCATGTTATGCAACAAACCCTGGTACATTTTCTCGTACCACAGCTATGCTCACAATGATCAAACTCAAGATTCTCTAGTTATTTTGAGGCATTTGTCTGTCTCCAATTAATAGGTCTCACATCTATTTCAAAAGAAATATAGCATACCATTGTCTCCCTCATCTATCAACAAGTCAACTTCTGTTTCCTTGATTGGCACTTCAATTTCTATAGTCTCTATTTTGGATTACAAAGAGAGATTAATAAGCTTTTGTGATTAACCTTTC
Source organism: Cyclura pinguis (assembly GCA_030412105.1). Lineage (NCBI taxonomy): Eukaryota > Metazoa > Chordata > Lepidosauria > Squamata > Iguanidae > Cyclura > Cyclura pinguis. The sequence continues at coordinate 127,801,315 of CM059600.1, read as the reverse complement.
ATCAAAAGATCTAAAGGAAGAAAATTGTCAGTAATTACTGGTATTAAAGTTGGGCTGGCCCAAAATGTCTTCGCTGTAAATGTCTACCTCTTTATGAAGTCTAAAATATTACTAAATCGCAAACAGTTTAAAAGGCACATTTTAATTACTACATTTTCAAAGAGGCCTTCAGTTCTCCCCATTTAATCTAGAATTTTGGAAAGCTACATTTTGACTACAGTTTCCAGAACCCGCAACTGGAATTGCCCAAAGGACTTTTCAAAGGTAGTCTGATAGAAAGTGAGCTCTAAAGATTAATAATAGGTCAGAGAAAATGAGGACATCATATAGAGAAGAAGAAAGGATCCAGGAACAGAACCCTGGAGTCAGCTATTTTGTTGGATGGCTGCTAGCCTGGCTGACATTCAGGAAAGCCACACAATGAAATGCCTACCACATAGAGACAGCTATCTATATATGATAGTCATTTATGTGCATCACACTGTTCCAACAGTGGATTAATCTCACAGCAAAAATTACCATGAGCTCTCTCATGCATTAAAGATCAAGATGTTTAAGCTGCAATCCTATACATATATAACCCTGTACATATATACCTGGCAGGGCATCCCATTATGCTCCCTAGGGCTTACTTTTGAGTAGGATTGCAACTGTTATCAGAGTATAAGCTAATTTAATAATCAAAGGTTTGAGGGGACTAAAACCTACTTTGCCAGAAGCAAGGAGTTCAGTCCAGCTCCTATGCCAGTCGGTTTATTTGCATGTTTTGCTTTTATTTTGGTTTTACTATGTGCTGTCTGTTATTATTATCTAATTTGTAATTTGTATTTCATAACGTTTATACACTGTTCAGGGAGCACTGCTTTTCATATGATTTAAAAGTGCAATCCATCAATCAATTTGTGGGTTGATGGCTTTTCTTGGTTTATTTTTATTTTTATTTTGTATTTGATGACTGGATTTGGATTGTTTTATTACTGGTGTATAAGACTTTTTTAAAAATACTCTTTTACTGTTGAATTGTTTATTCTATTATCTAGTCTTTCTTGTGAGGGTTCCACCATTAAGGCAGTCAAAAAATAATTTTAAGGAAATAAAAAGGCACATGAGGCAGATAATGATGATGGGTATGTTTTTATCTTTCAATACAACATTGTAAAACAGGTATCTTCCCACATACAGTTGCCATCCCGCATATACACATACACCTCCACCTCAAAAACAAACATACGCAAACGTGCACACACAGTCACCGTCCACTCAATGCATCTAAAGAACTGCTTACAGAGTCAGCAAGCTTTGCTAGTCTTTGATGTACCACATACTTAATTAAAGGATTCTTTTTTTAAAAAAAATGGAAACTGCTTAATTTATGGAGAAAGCCATTTAAAATTGCCTTCACCTGGGAGCTCTTTTATCTTGCACCTCAGCAGTGGGCATGGAGAAAAGAGCATGTATCAATACTTTAAAAAGTACACTGGTTGCCGCTCAAATTTCAAATCACAGTTCAAAACCACTTTTTGTTAGCTAAGTGGTTTGGGACCTGAAGTCCATCTACTATACGAGCCTGCTTGAACCTTTGGGTTATAATTTGACTCACTTCCTTCATAAAAGTATTTTTATTGGGTTATTAGCCGGAAAATACTGTACCTAGAAAGACATGCCCTCTTCTTTAAACAGCTTGTATCATTATGAGCAGAAAATAAAATCAGATTTCATAAATACTATTAAGGAAAATTTGGGTTATTACAGTTAATGGTTTATAACAGTTTTCAGCGTAAAGTGTATGTTAATTGTTTCATTATGTAGGTTTTCTCATTTCATCAAGCAGGCAGCATGTTGCAACTACCCAAGGACAAAATAATATTTCATAAATATTGTTCTGTATCGGAGCCGGAAGCCAGAATATACAGAGAAAATTAAGCCTTCGTCAAAAAGTTGGTGACTTCAGGTGTCCCTTCCTCCAAATGGCTCTGCCTATGCAGAGAGCCTGCACAGCCTGCTGCTAATGCCTCTTTTGTCCTCAATTGGCTGCAGTGCTGCAAAGCTGGACCTAATTAAAAGCTCCTGTAAACCTTGACAATCTGAGGTCTTTTGATACCTTGCTTCTGTACTGTAGGTCTGCCATTTTGATTTCTCTGAACACCCTTGAGTGACACTACATTGTACATGCTCCCAGGCATTATGCAAAACTGAAATGATGATTCCAAATTTCCCAGGTATCATTAGAGCACTGGTTCTGTTATCCATCGCTGCTGCCACTGCTGCTGCCTACCTACCACCAGAGCATGTCACCTACCTGTCCCAATTTGGCAGGGATGGTCCCAATTAATCCTCTGTTGTCCCACTTCTTTCAGCTGCTGTTAAAATGGCCCAGTTTCTCTGTCCTTTCCTCCTTTATCCTCAGCTTACTTCCACTGGTGCAAACTGAGTTCAAAGTGCAAAAGTAGCTTGCGCTCAGTTAACTCAGCAGGGCCGAGGGAAGGAGGGGATGGGTGGATTCTAGCAGAAGTAAACTGCTGCAGTTTTTCCTAGCCTGTGTGTGTTCTTCCTCATTAACAACTTTTGCCATCTTGAAGACACATGTTCCATTGTTTATCTGTGAAAGGATATGCCATCGTAAGCACAACAGAACTCAGAGGAGAGGGGACCACACACCTAGGAAGGAACCCTATCAACATAGGAAGTTCTCAAACCAAGGATGAGGATCCTCTCAAACATGGGGCTGGCTTCAAGAAATAAGGTTGCCACCTGACATATCTTTGCCCTGAATTTCACCTTGTGGACCAGACCACGTCAATCTTGTAATAGCCTACCCCTTATCAGCTGTTTTATTTTTTTAAACGTAAGGGCAGGGTGTGGTGAGTAGATGTAACGAACAAACATACAGTACTTTGGATTATGACCGTTATGTTTCAAATACTTCATCAGAACATGAATAGCCATTTGTAATATAAAAACATATAATTAATGTTCTCACATTGTAATACTGAATCTTAATTCTTCCAAGTGATACCATATTGTCAATATATGTATAAGAGGGCAACAATGAAGACCAGTGGGAAATGAAGCATAACCATGTTTTGCAAATATTTCCAGTTACAAGTATACCTCAGTTACTAGAGTAGATTTTTTCCTGGGCTTAATAGAAAATTTGGTACCAGAGGCAGAAACAACATGGAAAGGATAGGGAAAAGTTCTTACATCACAAAAAGAAGAGCAATTCAACATGCTTCAGCAAACTTTTTATCCAAAACTAACAATATGCACTTGTTAAATGACATAGTGAGATCAGGTAAGCCTTGTACAAGTAAACAAAACATTTTGAACTTTCTAGAGACCACCTGAAGGTGCCTTTCAAAATGCTTCTAGGACTCACTTTTTCTTTCAGCTACCTCCTCTATGCCTATGATTTCCATTCTGGTGGCCAAACTTACAGATTAGGGTTTAATTTTTAATATGGTAGAGGTAGCTCATGAGGCAGGGTTATCTGCTATCCCTCTTTCTCTCTGTCTCATTGTTCATACATGCTCAGTAAGGGATTCTGGAGGCAGCTGTTGTTTGCCTTGCCTGTTCCAGGCACGCACGCACAGCTGCAGTGCAATTGGCTACAGCAGAATCTTATTCTGTCCTAGCTGAAGCTTTATTACATTGTTTACTGCAGATATGTTTTCCCAACCCAGCTTTGAAAGTCTGTGTTTCTTCAGACCTCCTTCATCATTCTCCTAGGCCAATATTGATAAAGAATTTTCCAGCTGGATAGAGAACAAGGAGGAAAAGTTGGATTTGTGTAAAAAGACTCCTTTTTACAAAGAAGCTTCTTTGTCAGAGGCTTTGTTAACTGAGATAGGAGTGTGTATGTAAAATGAAGGGACGAAAGAACATATTGAGCAAGACAAAACACTTATTCTACTGTTTTGATAGCAGATATCCATTACCTGTTATAATTCAGGTACTGACTTGTTTAAAATGACTGAGAACATGGAATGTTACTTTTTAAAAGAAACTGGTTACATTACTTATTGCTGTGATCACTCAACATGTCATTTACTTGTTCTAATTATTGGAACCTAGAGATATAACTCTCTGAGTTACTTATTACTAATGAGTTATAGTTACTTTGATTACAACTAAAAAGTTATACTTATCATTGTGCCTTTGGAAAAGTAAGAAAAAAACTTTGGGGCCAAATTTGGGGCACTATTTATTTGTTTATTTATTTACATATTAATGTCCTACCCTTTATCCAAAGCTTTTAGGGTGGCTTACAATAAAAGCAACTTAAAACAACAAATAATAGCAAAAGTTAAAAGATGCTGGGTGGTACCCTGCCCATGGTAAGGACCTTTCATAGTTGACAGAGAAGGTCTGGAATGTTTGTAAAATCAAAAGCTCATATGTGTACAGTTATGTGGAGTGCAGTAGTTACAGCTTTTCTTCAGACCTTCCATGTCAGCTTGGGGAAGTAAGGGCCGGATGTAGCAGGGCCAGTGTGTAACTCTCAGAGCTTGGAACTAATTACAGTTTCCAGAATGTTCCAGCTAAGATAGCTCTTGCAATTAAAAAATTAAAAATTAATAAATATATATTTTAAAAAGTTGTTTTAAAAAAGTAATGTTTACAATTCTGGGGCATCCCTCCTTCTCTTCCACTGTTCAACTGTTCAACTGTTGAAAGCCTGAATAGGACTTCGAGTTCCCTTGAATCATGAGATATCAGGAGACTGTGTATATATTTGCCCAGCTCTGCTATTGGCTGATGTCAATAACAAGGGCTCTCTGTAAATGTTAATTAGCCGGTAAACCGATAATTGGGGATTACTGTCTTGTGGAAATGTTGGCACTGATCCTTTCAGGGGAGGATGTTAGAAAGCCCAGTTGTGGATGGTCCATTCTGGACCAAATACTATACATACCAACAGCAGCACTTCAATTTTCTAAGCAACCATCCTGAGAAAGCCAAAGAGAGAGATAAAGATTGCTGGGATAAACAGGGTTAATGGCTGACTTCTTCTTTATAGTGATGCTACTTATGCAATTAAGATAATAGGGCAAGTTTCTCTTTCATATGAACACAGATAATTTATTAACAGTTGGAGCTTGCAAAGCCATCAATATAATGAAACCAAAAAATCTCATCTCATTTTCTCCTTCTCCTCCCACCTCTTGACATGTTTCATACTAATTAAATGTAATAATAAACAAAGATAAGCATCATCTTTGTCATCGACAACGATAATAACACAAGACTGAGCTACTGCTGCAAGTGGCAAATGCCAGTGTCCTGTGATGAAAGCTAATATATCTGAGGATTTTAAACATACCAGCTAAGACTTCCCAATCACCAACATCTGAGGAGGCTTTTAGTATAGTTATTTGAAGGACTTTGCATTATCAATGGTATATTTCACTCATGCGTAGTAAATGCTAATGGAGGATTGTGTGGTTCAGCTCCACCACTTTGAATTCTCTTGCAGGATGGAAAAGAGGAAAGCAAAGGGAAAGACTGCAGCCATGCTATACCCTGGCTGTTGGGACTAGTACAGTTATGGTCAGCCTTAATTCAACCTGTCCGGTGTATACATATAATGCATTCATCTTCTATAAATTGTTTTTAAGAATAGGATAGTTGCTTGCTGGTCTAGGTATTATGGTGTGGGTTTATCTTGACCAGCATCCTGTTCCCAACAGAGGTCAGGCAGGTGAGGCTATCTATATATGAGAACTGAAGCGATCTACATATGACAGACAGCAAAATGACTGATGTGTTAAAAGTCAGGGGGTGTGCCTGCTGTCTATATACAGTGGGCCCTCCATATTGGCAGAGGTATATTTCCATAACCCCCCTGCAAATTGCAGAAAACACAAATGATCACATCCTACATTATTAAATGTTAGTGATGTGCATGCTTCGGTGAATCTGCATTCACATCGCCACCATTTTATGTATAGGATGTAGTGTTCCATGATCACTTGAATTCACAGATCCAGAGGTCACGTGTACAGAGGATCCACTATATATAGGTTGCAGTGGGGAAGGGGTGCAAGAAGGGTTGATTTAAAGTGGTAATTCTGGAAAAGGGGCAGGAGAGGTGCTGAATCCTTCCCCTCCTTGTACCCCCCCCCATAGTATGATGGCGGGTTTTTTTTTTTTTTTTTGCTCATGTGAGACAGATCTTAGTTATTTCACTGTGTGTGAGCATACTGTATTGGAATCTGTCTGCCATAAGCCCCACGATGTTTGAATTGCTGCCTTAAATTTCCAGCAGCTCAGAGAAAAGAAGAAGGGCCTCCCCCAGCCCAATGTCTCCGTTATGCTTCCATGGTCTTAAACAAATGTACAGGTCTGGTTCCTGAGGCATATCCCAATATGGAAGGGAATTATGCAACCCCCTTAAAGCCCAGTTTGACTGTAGGACCTAGAGTGAGGTTATCCATCACAATTCATACAGGACAACACGTATGGACATCGTACAATTTTGCTTTCCCATGCGCTACAGACCCCTCAGCACCACAGAGCCATTCAGCCCCACCTCCATTTCTAAAAGATGATATTGTGCTACAGCCAGCGTAGCATAGTGGTTTGAGCGCTGAAGTATGATTCTGGAGAGTAGGGTTCAAATCCCTGCTTGGCTATGGAAAGCCACTGGATGACCTTGGGCAAGTCATACTCTCTCAGCGAAAAAACCTCCATGATAGGTTTGCCTTAGTATTGTCATAAGTCAGAAATGACTTGAAGGCACACAACAGCACAACACTACTGTGCTCAAATTTTCTTTTCTATTTAATTCCACATTACTTAACTCCCCCAAGAAAATTTAGCCGTGTCTCATCGGGTATACAGTATTTGCATTTCTAATTTTCTCTTTCTCCAAGTTGCTGTCCTGCTTGTACAATGTGGGCTCTTAATCCTTCCCTCACTTTATTTGATTAACCTTCCTTACTAGCAAATGCATATATAAGAAGTGCAGCCTGAAGCCTTTTATCTCACCCAATGCACTTCTCCTTTACAGAATTAAATGTTTAGCTACGAGTGTCATGAGATGTGGTGCATGCCTTTCTGTTCTTTGTAATACAATCTGTGCTTTTCAAGTGTCAGGCTTGTGATTTCTCACTCAAGAGGTGGGTCACATTAACTGTTTCTCCTACAGCCAGGTCTATCAGTTTGTGCTGTTACGCAGCTGTGATTCTGACTTAAAGATTCCTGGCACGTGTCATTCTGGTGCATGTGGATTCTTAAGATGTGCGTGCATGAAGAATGTGTGATGAGACATAGATTGTGAAATGAGTCTCTTTGGTCTATTTATTACTGTGTTCTCTGTTGAGCAGCAACAGAACCATCTGCTTAAATCCTGCTCGCTGCTCTCCCTGCTACCACCCAATCTCTTGCATTTTGCTGTGAAAGATTCCTCAGAGGCTTAGGCTTTGCTTTTGCTATTTGAAAGCCTGAAGTAAAATCAGGATTGCTTGGTTGCTTCATTCACTTTGGAAAACTGGTCATCAGGGGCCAATAGGAGCTAAAATAGGAAGATAACAGATGCCTTCCCAAAGTGCTTTAGGAGACATCTGTGTTTACTTCCCAACTGGATTCCCTGTGCTTCGTATATACACAAACATAGTGTCCCAAAAGAGCCATTTAATTAAACCATCAAAAATTAGAACGTGCAATAAAAAGCAGCCAGTCAACTCTGGTCATTATTTCTTCATCAAGTACTGCTCATTCTTCCATCATCTTTGCGCTGTAAGTCTCACATACTCAGAGCTATGAAAATTAGTAGAAAGGGGTTAATGTGTTTAGTTAATTACTGATAAGCTAAGCATCTAATTTAGTTACACTTACTTTTTGTAACTTTAGTTACACTGACTTTATTAAGAAGTTTATGACAAATTGTCATTTAAATTTAAGCGAGATGGCTGCATTAAAAGTCTTATCAGAATTAAACTTAAAAATGTCATCCATTATTTTACTTCTCCTTCTTCCCATCCCTGTTGTCCCTGTTTTCACATTTGAAAAGAAGGAACAATGGCATGAATTTTGGAAAAACCCTTTTTTTCACCCAGTACACCAAAAACTTCACTTGCTTTCCCTTCTTCCTTTTTAAATAATCTCATCTCTTTAGTCTCCCTCCTTTTTGAAGCCTCCCTTTTGATACAGTATGCCCGGTTTTATTCATATTCATTCTTTTTAGATATGAGGTGGAAAAGGATCAATTACCAAGAATGGTAACCTCAGATGTACTGAAAACCATTCATCCCACTATTCTTTTGCCAGCTGTTTGCATCTTGTGAGGTAAATATTTTTATTTTCCAATTTGGAAGGACTAAGAACAAAAAGTGGTTTTATAAACATCTAAGAGAAAAAGTCTTGGGATAAAGAACTAACTTGAAACTGTAAAATTTTGAGGTCTTTAGTCTTTTTCTCAATGAGTTAATAACTTAAAAACTAATTTTAGAATCAAGTTAATACTTAAATTCCAGTTTAAGTCAATCACTTTAGTTAAAAATAAATGCATTAAACAAACCGCTTTTAAAGCAAATCTCTTCACCGATTTTAACTGCTTAGTTGGTATCACAGCTTACACTGCAATCCTATGTATATATGTTTGGAAAGAAATCCTGTTGACTCAATGGGACTTACTTCTGAGAAGACCCACATGGATCTGTGCTATGCTAGATGGGAACTGAATTACTTCAATGCTTAGTATATATCTTGAACAGTGTTGGTACAAAATAAAGGTGAAATTACTAGTTGACAAGAATTGGAAACAAAACCAAAAGGTAATATATGATGTTTTTTCCATCCTTAGCATAGATTCATGGAAAAAAATATGTTCAAAATTTAAAGGGTTTTCAGATGTTCTGGCTATGCGGGAAAGCCCTGTCTATGGGGATTTCATCAGATACACCCACTTTGCCAAACCAACCCCATTTAGCAACAAGGTCCAAAACAAGGACAGAGGAAGAAGGCAATGGGCTGAACAGAGAGGGAAGCAGCATAAGCAGCACCAGCCTTGGTGTGGAGGGCAATCTCTTTCATACCACCAGCTGACTCCGTTCAGTTTTAGAGAGGAGTCCTCATAACTAATGCTTCTAGTGAATGAGGGCTTGTTGCCCTGTCTTCTGGGGGTTCCTGGGGGATTTTACAAAGGTTGGTCAATTAGCAGAGCACAACCTGGCAAAATGGAGGGCAGAGTAATGCAGTGAGATCTTTTATCCTATGTTTACGAGGTCAGACTGCATGAGAAAGAGAGAAGCCAAGTGTCCTTTTAAATGGTCTTTTATTTGGCAGAATTTGCATCATTCCTCACTCACGCGCACAAAGCATTCACTCACGTAAGCACACAAGGGCTACCAAGTTTGAGAGTCTTAAGAAAGGGAAAGATTGAAGGGACAGAGTGAATATACTGCATCTGATCCTGAAGGCTGCTGGTTTTGGAAAACACGGGACAACTTGTCAAACAAAGAGACAGAGCGAACGAACGGGCCCAAGAGAGAGAGAGAGTGAGCAAGAAAAAAGTCCACCAAACCTCAAAAACAGAACCCAATTATAAGGCAGAATATCCTTGGGGGGGGAGGGGGCAGACCCTTTTTTCTGGGAAAGGACAGAAACCAGAAACTGGGTTATGCAGACGGACCTCAGCTTTGTAGTTCCCACGATTTGTGATTGCTAACTTCAGTCAGGAGACATAGTCTCTCACGGTGTCAAAGTTGCAGTCAGCCCATCTGAAATGTATGCATGCCTTTTCTGAGGTGTTCCTCTGGATACCTTACTGGGACTACTTGGTCTGACCTACACCAAGGAGGTTTCAGTTATTTAGACCTGAATATCTACGTTTCCATCCGGCTAACCTCTGGCTCAACAGACATCAACTGATTCTCTTCCCCGAGATAGGGTCTGTCAGTAAATATCTCTCTTCTGCTGTCAGAGGATTGGGATCATAAAACATAGGTTACAGGCTTATTCATGAGAAAGGCAAGGAATTGAAAATAAAAAAGGGAGGAAATAAGTGTGGGCTGAAAGTTGGGCAGAAAAGAGACCCCCCCCAAAAAAAAAGGAGGAGGAGGGGGAGGAGGGGGAGGAGGAGAAAGCCTGCCCAAGTCTTGAGTTCCTCAGAGGAAACTTTTCCCTTGCTCCACGAACATCACAGGCCCATGTGTAAGAGGGCCTTCTTGGTGGCTGTCTTCTATGGAGAGTGGCCACCTCCACTCTTCTACTACCAGCAGATGAAAAAGACCTTCTTTTTTTTTAATTTAAAGATGTATTTGGTGATTAACTATTGTTGCCAAAGGGTTGTTTAATGGAGCAATGTGCTGTACTTTTGATCTTATTCAAAGACATGGCTGTGTTTGCATCAGCATCTAAAGAAAACGTTGAGATTAACTGGGAGAAATAAATTTGTGGCATAAGGTTAATTCATCTAATGCATGAAGAAGGTGCTGTTACAGCAGTTTGCTACCACTGGGTAGGCCTGTTTGTCTCATCATTTTACCTTGTATGAATTAAGCCTTAGGGTTGCCATAAGTAAGAAATGACTTCAAGGCACACAACAACGATGCGATAGCCAATGGACCTGTTGTAACAGAGGTGGCAAATCCTCACTTGAATTTAGCACTACTTCTCCCATACTTGCCTTCACAGCTGCCCTGAGAGGTACAGCAGCTTTCTTAGGAATGAACCTTTGAATTGATGCATTCTAGCATTAGAAGCTCAGAGTAGCTGTAGCAGGAGAAGCCATAAAACCAAAGGTCCTTTCATACACTACACAATTACAGGTCTATGAATCCACTTTAGCAGCCATGGAAACATCCTATGGAATCTTGGGATTTGCAGTTCAGGGAGACCCATTTAGAATTCTGTGCCAGAAAGCTCTAGTGCCTCACTAAACTACAAATTCCAGGATTCCATAGGATGCAGCCATGGCAATTAATGTGGAATCAGAGTGCTGCAACTGCATAACATAAAGAGTTCCAGGGTGGATTTGCCATCCAGTGGCAATGGATACACCAGCAACTCCTGCTGCTATGAAGAAATAAAATGAGACTTTGGAGGCAGATGAGGACAGAGTCTGAAAACTTCTTCTCTCAAGGACAGAACCTCTTCTCCCCAGCAATGGACAACTCCTCCTCTCCCCACCTCCTTTTTCAAATAAAATGATTTCATCTGGAAGCTCTTCAAACGAAGAAGCAGAATGAGCAACACAGTTCACTTTATCTCATTCCCTGAAAACTGTACATGAAGTGATCTTTAAGGCTTCTGTAGGAAAAAAAGGAGCTGTTCAAGAAGAGCCCTTATGAAGGCACTCTTGGCTGATCTGTCCAGGTGGAAAAAAAATTCAAAAGTGAATCATAAATTATTTAAATTGTTTGGTTGGCTAAGTGTTATTGCAGAAACTCAAGCAGTGAAGATTCAAAGCAAAAAGTCAAATGAATTCTCCTTGAGCAATATTTGCGATGCTTTTACACACCTGGTCTTCAGAAACTTATATATTGCTTTTATGAGTGTTCTTTAATTAGTATTTGCTGCTCAGTTTTAGAGAGCCAGTGTTGTGGCAGTGGTTTGAATACTAGACTGCAATTCTGGAGACTAGGGTTCAAATTTCTGCTTGACCATGGAAACACACTGGGTGATGTTGGCCAAATCATACTCTCTCAGCCTCACAGGAAGGGAAAGGCAAACCCCTTCTGAACAAATCTGGTCAAGAAACCTGTGATAGGTTTATTTAGAGTTACTGTAAGTCAGAAACAATGAAGGTACACAACAACAACAAGTTCAAATGCTTAGCAGATATCTGACAGGACTTACACAATAGTCTTCTGGACTGTAGAATCCATGTCCAATGGTTATGATGGTTGTGGCTGATGGGAATTGTCTAAAACATGAGAAAGACAGAAGGTTGAGGAAGTTTTGGATTCTGTATGCTGGATTCTAGATCAAAGAAGATCAAAGCTTCCTCAGTCCTGCAAGTTAATATTTTTGGATTGTTATCTCGTTACTGTTGTTTCTGGAAAAAGAACCCTGGATATTAGTCCAAAATGTAGGTGCCACAAGGGCCAACTCACAATGCCAGTACCTGTTTGCAAAGGTGGGGAATTAATTAGCTCAAAATCAGGAAGCTAACCAGAGGGAGGCAACTTAACAAGATCTTGCTATCAATGCTTACAGGCTCATGCAGGAAAAGAACCAGTCAAAGATTTAAAAGTAAGCTAAAAATGTGTTTTTATTGGGGGAAATTCACTCACGCATGCACACAAAATACATTCAATCAAACATTCACACAAGAGCTAGCTGAAGGATAAAAGAAGGAAAAAATTATGGATAGAGAGGCTGAGGGTTTTGAGGGGATTTATAATTACCAGTCCAGGAGAGTATGAAGAAGCTGAAATATGGTTTGCTTAGGCAGGACCTAAGGACAGTTCTCATTCGGGGAGCCAGACAGACAGAATGACGAGTAGACCTTTGAGAGACTGCACTGGGCATCCTGAAATCAGGGGTATTTGTACCCTGAAAATAGCCTGTGGCAGTGAAGGTTCCAGATGCAAGACAAAGGGAACCTGTTGTGGACAATGGGTCCTTCGCCTGTTGATGAGCTTAGTGCTTGATTGACAAAGACCTGATAGGTGTAATAGCTGTCTATTGTGGGTGCTGTGAGGAAAAAGGAAGGAGTCCAGGTGTACAAGGGACGGACATCTGTCAATCAGTGTCCTGGTGAGCTTCTCACAGTTGGGTTCCCTGGAAAATTCCAGCTTCTGTTTAAGCCTGTTATCCACAGGAATGGTGTATATTTGCCTGACAAATGACTGAGTCTTACCTGGAAGAAGTTTCGAGTTGACCTATCCTTTCTCAGTCAGTTTACAGTCAAATTCCTTCCCTCGCTTGGTTTGACCTCTTTGTCACTTTTCAGGTCTGATTTTGATATCAGAGCCAATTAATACAGTTGCCAATTAGGTATGGTACACATTCAAGCCATACTGATGTCAAGGACCCCCAAAGCAAGACCTTACACTAAATGGAGTTTTACAGTAGAGTAAGGAATAGAGAAGGAAGCAGAAAATTGGGATGTCCATGTAAAAATCATGGGGACAGAAGCTTCTTTCTCAGTAATTTCAGCAGCAACCATTGATCTTTTGTTCTAAAAGGCACTTTGATCCTTGAGTCCACTAAAGTTATCAGACTACAGCTCTCAGACCAAAGTCATCTGGAGGTCCAAATTAGGGAACCACTGTTCTAAAGCACGACATGGGAATGGGAATCATGCTGTCCTCTAGGTGTTTTTCAAATGCAACTTCCAAAAGGGATAGCCATCATAGTGGTGAGAAACGGTGGAAGCTGCAGTTACATCTAGAAGTTCCCATGATTCCCATCAATAACCTCCAGGAAGCAGGTCCAATGGCTGAGCATGCTGTTGCCACTTCCGATTTGCTAGAATTCCACTTGATGTTCAGCTATGATGTTCCTTCAGTACCCAGTCATTTTCTCTGCAGTGAGGAGGAAGAAGAAGTGAAAGAAAAGCTGCCATCCCCTCTACTCAGGCTGTGGAGCACTAACTGAGGCCAAAGAATTCAGGATGATGTACAATAAAATCAATCTGAACAGTTTAAAGAAGTAAAACTGATTTAAAGGCTAAAAACAGCTTAAAAGGAGTTGAAATTTAATTTAAAGCCATTCACACATGCAAATTTGGGCAAGATCAATCTTGCCCCCAAAGCTGTAACAAACAGCCATGTTTTTAACTGGTGCTAGAATAACAACAGTGTTCTGATTTTATAATTTTTATTAAGATTTGCATATATGATAAAAATTTAAACAAAAAAAACCACAGAATGACAGAAACACAGAAAGGAAAGAAAAGGGGGAAAAAATAAAGATAAGAAATTATTCAGGCCGTTTCTGCACAAGGCTGGTGAATCGGTTCATGTCATTTCTTGCTGGATTTTCTGGGCTCGAAACAAGGCAGACTTTCCCTCATTTCCTTCTGCACAGCTACTGTGCATGTTCCATTTTGATTCGGAGGAGTGTGAGTTCATGAATCCACACTGCCTTTGCTGTGGCCACTCCCGCTACTCCCCTCACCCCACCCCGTCAGCTGTGATTGACCCCCCCTCTTTTTTTTTGGCATGGTTTAGTACATCATTGCATACATGCGTACGTGTGTATGTGCGTACTACCCCCTGGCCCCTCCCATGAGCCCTCCCCTGACCACCAATTCAGGTTGGCGTAAATGTACGTGTCTGCACCACTGTGAAAGTATGAATTAGATCGATCTGGAAAATTGGAAAACCGATTTTTTCCGGTTTTCAAATAGCACGCTTTACCACCACATGGGGGTGCATTTAGTTGGAATTATGTGTGGAACGAAGGTAAAAAAACTGAACCTAGTCTGCTCCAAGGTGCAGAAGACCTCTGTGGCAAGATGCATTGGCCTGCCTTAATAACCACATGCAGAAAGGGCCATACATAAGAAGAAGAAAAAGAGTAAAAATGTCTTCTAATCTTCTCTTTAGCAGTTATTAGAGAATGCAATGTAGAGTGTACCTGTGGTATATGCGGGGTTCTGCTCAGGAACCCCTGTGTAAAACAAAAAACACAAGTGTTGCATCCTGTTGCAGTCAATGGGTGCAACATACATGCGCCTGCAGCGGTGAGAATGCACATCCATCGTGTTCATTGGCTACAATGGGCGTGACAATTCATGGACCTTGCATTCATGTGTGCAGAGAGTGTGCCAGAAGAGTGCACACTGTATACCTCTCTCATCTGTCACAGTAATTCCTCATCTTCCTTTCTATAATATATGCCTTCCAACATCTAGAACCAAACCTATGCAATCCTGTATATGTTTTCTACAGAAAGTCAAGAAAGATTTGGTATTCTTTAACAGAAACTACCATTACTCCCTTAAATTAGACTAAACAAATTAATCCCCTCATTCTAATTTAACACCTCTTTAATCATAATGCAAAATATCAAATATTAATCCTCTTGTCTTCATTAAACTAATTTCCCCATCTCTTTCCCAACTCTTTCTTCCTCCCTCTACCTCTTTTCTAGCTGTGTCTCCCCTAAAACTTTCTTTTTTTCCCCTTTGAATTTCTCATAGCTATTTCCAAATTACCATATACGCCTTTCTCATAATAATGTCCTTTATCATTGTCTAGCCCTCTGGCCTGTATGTAAATCAACTTCAATATCATTTTGAACAGTTTCTTAAATTTCATATACATCACCCCAAAAACCTTGTTTTAAAACAACTTCCCTTACACTGGAGCACACTCAAACATCAAGCAACCAAACAGCATCTATAATCTAGTAAACTCCCTCATTATTTCTTTACTCATTTAACCTTTGGGGTTTTTTTTTTGCCAGACCTCTGAAGCTGCACAGATTGAGCATTGCTCATCAGATTCTATAAGATTTGAAAAGAAAATACCCTTTCATGAAATACACTCCTACTGATCTTATTGTTTCCTGAATGACAGCAGTGTTGTGGCAGCTGGCTCTTCTTTTAGTTTGTTTGTTCATTTCATAAATATTCTGCCTTTCTCTCAACATAGGATCCAAGGCAGTTTGGTAGGGAGATAAACACCCCTCATTAGTGGAGCAAAGCCAGAATGAGTTTTGAAATGCAGCCTTTCCCAGCACTCCCCTGATGTTATGGGGCTACGACTCTCAGCATCCCTTGCTGTTGGCCATGTTGATTGGGGTTGATGGAAGATATAATCCAAAAACAACTGGGGAATCAAGGTTGGGAATGGCTGTTTTAAAAGTACATCAAGAAGCTTGAGTTGGATATGGGACTATAGAAGACACTGACTGAAGGAGTGGAGTCTCACAGCTTGAACAGTGGGGACAGAGATACACCAAAATTTTTTTTTTTCACATTCTCATCAAATGGGAGAGATGCTCCAGTGGGTAGGACAAGGCCCAATAGTTTGAAGTTACAGGAAAGTGGATTTTGATTGGACATTGGAAGCATCTTCTTGACAGTGAGAGCAGTTTGGCAATGGAACTAGTTGTCTAGAGAGGTGGTGGGGTCTCCTTCTCTGGGCATCTTCAAAAAGAGGCTGGACTGCTACCCGCTGAGGATGCTTCAGCTGGGGATCCTGCACTGAGCAGCAGTTCAGTGGCCCATGAAGCCTCTTCCAAATTCATGATCCTATCTCTGTGACTTCAACAACAACACCACATTTGTACAGGTCACATTGCTAAGTCAGATTATTCCAGGCCCTGAGATTTCACCATCAAAACCTGAGACCTAGGACATATTCTTGTTTTGTGTGAATTTGCAGGGTTCTACCTGTCTTGGGTCCTGCAGGTTGAGGGTGGAATTGGCCCCTAGAGCCACTGAACCTGCTGACACCAGTTAAGTCAACTCTGGCATAGAACTTTTATCAAGTAGCATTTCTCTCTTTTCCAACCACTTCAGAATGACCTCAGTGTTAATAACCACTAGAAAAAGAGTTAAATTTGTTGACATGCGTTAATTGAGTTGTTTGAAGTGGCTCAGAAATACCAGTTCCTGCTTTTAATCTCATCTACACTACAAATTCAGAAATATCACATGACACAGTCCTCCCAGAACTATATTACCTTATCAGCATAACTTTTGAACAAAATGGGAGGATGAATTCTCATGTTTTACCTTGATCAGGTTGTCGAAAGTCTCAACTATTAATCAATACAGATGCAACCCTGGAATACCTGGTCTGACCACAGTACATATGAAAAGGATCTAGGAGTCTTAGTGGACCAAAAGCTAAATGTGAGTCAGCAGTGTGATGTAGCAGCTTAAAAAAAGTGATTTTTTAAATGTGATTTTAGTGTGAATCAATAGCTGTACAGTATCTATGTGAAGGGAAGAAATAGTATCATTCCATTCCTCTTTAGTCAGGCCCCACCTGGAACACTGTGTCCAGTTCTGGGCACCACAATTCAAGAAATATATTGATAAGCTGGACTGTGCCTAGAAGAGGGTGACCAAAATGGTAAAATACCTGGAAACCATGCCCTATGAGGACTGACTTAGGGATCTGGCTATGTTTAGCCTGGAGAAGAAAAGGTTAAGAGGTGGTATATGGATAGCCATGTTTAAATATTTGAAGGGCTGTCATATGGGGGATGGAACAAGCTTGTTTTCTGCTGCTCCAAAGAGTAGGGCACAGAGCAGTGGCTTCAAACTTCAGGAAAAAGACTCCTCCTCAACATAAGAAAGAACTTCCTGATGGCAAGATTAGTTCAACAATGGAATATCCTGCCTGGGAATGTGGTGGAGTCCTTCTCTGGAGGTTTTTAAACAGAGGCTGGATGACCATCCGTCAGGATGTGTGCTTTGATTGTGTATTTCTGAATGGCAGGGGGTTGGACTCCATGACCATTGTGGTCTCTTCCAGCTCTATGATTCCATAATTCTAACTGATGCACTGTAATTGCATTTAGCCTCTGTGAAATATAAGCATATAAAGAATATTATTCTGTTTTTCCTTACAATTACAGGCTACAGCCTTGCACTTAACCTACTTTTGAATATCCTTTCGTCTTCTTGTCTTCTCTACCGCCTCTTTGCATTTGTGCTTATATAAACATGATGGTGGTTAGGGAGCTGAGCTCTTTAATTATATAAATGAAAACATCTTTAGTAATTAAAAAAAAATACTATTGGAATATCACTCAGAAAACATCTGTCTCAGCCAAGATGTGATTTAGCTGTGAAGTAAAATGCAGGTGAAAAATCAGTTTCTTTGAGCAAAACATAAAATAAAAAGATTCAGAAATATCCCCCCCCCCCAAGTAACTGGATCAACATGCAGAGTTCTCCTGCTAATCCTGAAGAATAAGGAAGACATAAAAATGATAAGATCTAATAAAGAATATCCACGCATGGATACCATGTATGATCCAGAATCACTCACATAAATTAGGTCTCATAGGTATGGCTCCCAATGGAGTCACTTGTAGTTAATCTGGGACTATCCACAAAGGACAAAAACAAATGGTCCCTAGATTCTCAGTGCTGACAGCAGCCACCATCTGGTGATTTGTTCATCACGTGTTTATCCCCCAGAGAGCTTAGAACTGTGTGCATGGGTCCTTCCCATCTTATTCTCTGAGTGATCTTATGATATATGTTAGTCTGAGGGAGAGTGATTGGCCTAGGGATGGAGAACATGTGGCTCTCCAGATGTTGTTAGACTGCACGTTCCACTATCACCCACCATTAGCTGTGTTGTTTAGGGTTGATGGGTGTTGCAGTTCAACAACACCTGGAAATTTGACTGTTCCCTACACCTGTGGTAAAATTTATTAGAAGCTGTGATGGGTTTCTATACGCTTAAGTCCAGTGCTTTCTATATTTCTGGACTGGTATATTTATAGGAATACTACAGGAGGAAAAGAATACATCACAATGTTTGGGTTATCACTACAACAGCTTGAGCTTTTCCTTTTTTGTGAAAAACAGTGCTCCCTTCTGACTTGTGATGTACACATTTTATAACTCATGGTGTATTTCCACTTGTACATTTGATAGTCTGATCCCATTCAAGCTAACCATCAAGAGTCTTTTTATAATTGTAGCA
This sequence comes from Cyclura pinguis, assembly GCA_030412105.1. Classification (NCBI taxonomy): domain Eukaryota; kingdom Metazoa; phylum Chordata; class Lepidosauria; order Squamata; family Iguanidae; genus Cyclura; species Cyclura pinguis. Next base: position 127,782,743 of record CM059600.1, on the reverse strand, counting down.
TAAAGGATTGATCCTGTGAACCAACTGTATGAATACTACTGTTGTATACAATCATCTATCATTGTATTTTCTTCTTATGTTACTTACACGTCCTTATCTATTAATACAATGAACTACTGTGATACTTCTCGACGTACTGCAAATGCAAGACAACAGGGTGGGGGGAGAACCCAAGTGACTCAGTTGTCTCCATCTTTATTTTGTCCACTTGGATAAACTGCTGAATCCCCAGTATCCTAACGTATTTTCCTGAGAAAATTGCATTTTCCTCCACTAGGTGGTGAGGTTGTAAAGCTAAACATGAGAACCTGAGCAAGCTCTTCTGGAGCAGCTCATATTCAAAAGAGAAGACAGTCTTCAAATAGATTTTTGTAGAAAATAATTTAGAAAAGAGTTGGTGTTGATAATAGTTGGATACTTTTGGAAAAGTTCACTAACCACAACTGGTCTGTGCTGTTTGTTCCATTGAATAAATCTGGGCACTTCAGTCTTCACACCATATGAAATTATACTCTGGAATTTTCTTCTACAAGATGCAGTGGTGACCATCAACTTCAGCTGATTTTAAAATGGCATTAGACAAATTCATGATCTATCAAGGGCTACTAACCATGATGTGTAGTAGTGGTGATTCTTGTTGTTGTGTGCCTCCAAGCCATTTCCAACTTATGGATATCCAAAGGTGAAGTTATCCCAGGGTTTTCTTTACAAGACATTTTTCAGAGTGGATTTGCCCTTGGTTTCCTCTGAAACTGAGAGAATGTGACTTGCCCAAAGTCACCCAGTGGGCTTCCGTGGCTTGAGTGAAGTTTCAGGCTCTGGTCTTTAGAGTCATCATCCAATGCTCAAACCATCATTAGACCATGCTGACTTAATGGGGAAAAACAGCAAGATAGGATCATTGCCCTAATATCTTCTTTGTGGATTTCCCTTAGGCTTCTGGTTGGAAAAAAGGATGCTGAACCAGAAATGTCCTTGGTCTGACTGAATAAGGCCATTTCCATGCTACATTGTTATAGTGCTTTTATTCCCCATTCAACATCCTATGGAATCCTGGGGTTTGCAGGGGGGTTTTGGGGGGGGGGCATTTAGAATTCTCAGCTGACAGCTCTTTGGCCTCAGTAAACTACAAACCCCAAAATTCCAGAGGACGTTGCAAGTGGAATAATAGCACTACAACAGTGTAGTGCAGGAATGGCTTAAGACTCCTCTTATGTTCGCATGAGAAATGCAGTCTGAAAAGATAGAGGTCTTTCAGATCGGTCTGAAGAAGTGGAATTCTCAGGATATAACTCCTTGGATTTTGCTGGTTGCTGTTTCCATTGCCACTCCTTCCATTCTTTGGTGGGGGGCTATTTGTAGTGATTTTTTAGATCATCATCAGGGCTCTTCAAAAGTTCTTTTTTAAAAGGGCAATGTTCTCCCCTCTTTTTTTCAAAGAAAAATCTTAAAGGTTACATTGCCATAGTGCAAAAGTGCCATTTTACTGATGTACTACAAGACTATGCATTTTTGCAAAAAAAAAAAGAAAGAAAGAAAAGAAAAGAAAAGAAAAGAAAAGAAAAGAAAAGAAAAGAAAAGAAAAGAAAAGAGGATAGCTTTTTGTTCTGATGTTTCTCAGAATAAAAAAAAAATCCATTTGAGGGTGAGAATAAAATTGCAGCTGATGCCAGGAATTGCCAGAAAATAGTCTGGGACAACATCGTTTGGGTATTGTTTTTAGAAGAGCGAGAACTACAGCAACAAATAGCACAATCTCTATCAACATTTATCCTGTCTGAAGGAGTCCCTAGAGAAGGTGTTTACCTGATTTGACACAGAGCATCTCAAAGTGGATAAAAAATGAGAGAAATTTTATCTCACAACCTCAGACTTACTTCTCATGCTACTCTACTGTCACACATTCCACACTTTGAAGAAACAAATATGGAGAGTCCACGTAAGAATTCTTAGAAAGGGAGATTTAGCTGAAAAATCTCTGAGGTACCAGGCAAAGTCCATTCTGTCTTCTTATTTTCCACATCCAGTATCATAAAAACTTGCAGAAATTGATTTTAGAATGTTTCACTACCTCAGATCAAAATCCGGTGTATTTCAGGGTAGTAAAATGACCCAACATAAAGTCATATAATTGGTGTCAGTGGATGTATCTGTTCACAGCTGTAAAGTCTTCCCCTGGGACTCTTTTTTAAAGACTTTTATTTGGGCTGAGACAAAAAACACCCCTAACAACCAGAAGAATCAACAGATTTGTTTGGGATATTTTATGTACCAAGTTTTCTTTCCCCCATTTTTGGAAAGAAAACAAGAAACCAAAGGTTGGTGAAATTAAGTGAAAATGAGTCAGTTCAGGGATTGGGAGCCTCCAGTGGTGTAAGTGTCTAGTATCACTTGCAAGCCTCCTCAGCTGTTATATCTGGGCATTTCTGCACTACACTGTTATAGTGCTATTATTCTGCTTTCAGCATCCTGTGGAATCCTGGGGTTTGCAGTTTAGGAAGGGGCATTTAGAATTCTCAGTCAGAGAGCTCTTTGGCCTTAGGAAACTACAAATTCCAGAATTCCACAGGATGTTGAATGTGGAATAACAGCACTATAACAGTGTAGGGCAGAAATGCCCTCTGATCAATAAAGGGATATTTTCTTGTTGTGTGCCTTCAAGTGGTTTCCAGCATGGTGACCCTAAGGTGAACCTATCACAGTGTGTCCCCCCCCCCCCCCCTTTAGCAAGATTTGTTTAGAGGGCGTTTGCCTTTGCTTTCCTCTGAGGCTGAGAAAGTATGATTTGCCCAAGGTCACTCAGTGGGTTCCCATGGTCAAGTGGGGATTTGAACCCTGTTCTCCAGAGCCACAGTCCAATGCTCAAACCACTACACCACACTGACTCTGAACGGGGTCTTAAATACCCTGCAGAGAAGTGAACTAAGCTTTGCTGTCTGTAAAGCTGTTGCATGGAATTCAGCTGTCCCTCCCGGACCAGGAAACTGCCACAGTGGGACTTACTCTTGAGTGTACATACATAGAACTGAGCCACGCATTATGTACTTGGTGGGAAAAATATGTAAACTGATCAGAATTACATCTGCCCCCATCCCATTCACTCTGACTGTGCCTAAATTGTCCTGGTCTTTGCTTGTGCCCTTAGTCTGACCCATGGCTGGAATGCAGCTTCTATAATTCTTCCCATATTGGAATATTGCTATTTTGCTCCTGCACTAGAAAAGTTTCTCCACTTCTGTGGGTTCTGGGTTAGATCCAGACTGAGTCATACTTAAAATACATTTAGTCATACATGGAAGATATAAATTGAAATCAGGGTTCATGACTATGTTAGTCATGGCTAACACAATTCCTGCAGATTTCGGGGGGGGAGAGAGAGTTGTTATAAGTATGATTAAGTTTGGAGCCGTACTTTTGCTTACCGCAATACAGATGACAATGTCCTAGAAGAACTGTTCTGTAGGCATACTTCTTTGTAAATCTGGTCAGTGGCCATGCTGCCTCAGGTATTCTGGAGATCTACAGCTGCTACATGCTGGTTGGCAGATGGTAGGAGGAGTAGTCTCCCAGAATCCCCTAGTCAGAACGGCCAATACCCCAAGTAGCTTTTCAAAGCTCTAGTTGGATTGCAGCCCCATCGGCCCAAGTTTCCATGGCCTGTCATGGGATGTGGTCCATCACATCTGGCAGGTGCCAGGTTGGCACAGACTAACTTGCTAGATTAGCCTGAGTTCTATCTGGCCCTGTTTTCTATTGGGAGTGGTGGTCCTACCACATGCCCCTTGAAACTTGGAAACAGGATTTTTTTTGTTTGTCTCCACAGGTTCCAGTGTGACAGTTAAAAGAGAAAGCACAGTACTATTACATATATTCATTCACAATGTGGTAAGGAAATTACAGGTTTTCTTGGTTAAATCCTTACCAGAGTCTTTCAGCAATGATTCTTTTATTGTGGAAGTGGTTTGAATGTCTTTATGTGAAATCCCAGTTGTCCCACCTCCTCCTTTGAAGTGCTTAATTAAATGTACATTGGTCGTGACTCCTGAGTTATAATTAAGATTAGGCAAATGTTTTGAAGGGCAACGAAGCAATAAAATAGGCCTCCAAAGAGTTTTGACTCACAGAAACAGCACACATTTGACAAGATTTTGAGTTTACATTCCATCTTGCAAACACATGCATGGAACTTGTAGAGTCCTAGTAACCTTTTTGACCTGAATTCCAAATGTACAACATGCTCAGTTCCGTCAGAGTTTATACTTTCAAGGCACTGGTCACTGTCGGAAAGTACAAGAAGCCTTTTACTTTTCCTTTGAACCCTGTAATGATTGCATCTTTTTATCCAAAATATGATAGGCTTTGATCCAATTGTGGAACTTCTGGGAACAAAATTGGGGGAAACTTTGTTTGAAATGAAGGCACAATAAGGCATTGTGTTAAACCCATAGACCAGAAACCTGTTGTGACTTTACACTGATGTAAATACCATTACAAAAGCAGTTGGGCTTTCTTGGAGTTTGTGCAACGATGGCATTCTCATCATGATTATTCAAGTCCTGTGATGTTGAGTTAAGTCATTTCGCAAATCTAGGAGCATTAAGCCTCAATAACCCAAAGGTACCAGATCCTGTCTCATCTTGGAAGCTAAGCAGGGGCAGCCCTGGTTAGTGCTTGGATTGGAGACCACTGACAAAGAGGTGCTGTACATCTCAAAGGAAGGCGATAGCAAATCATATCTGAGTATTCCTTGCTGAAGAAAACCATATGAAATTCATGGCATCACTATAAGTCAACTGGTAACTTGAAAGCACATAAATATATAGGAGCTCTACAAAGGAAGTTCTGTAAGCATAGTTCTCAGTGGTATATGGGGAGTTGGAGCAATTGATATTCCACAGGAGGTGTGTATAGCCATACCACCTGTTGTGTGATTGGACATGCAACAGTGAAAACTAGGACAGCAGCATAGCTATGCTAGCATAATTTTATGCTATGCAACTGGTGAATCAGAGCTCAGCCACAATATAAGCTAGGAATCTCTTTTTTAAACTCAAAAATAAGTGTAAACAATCACAATCCAAATCAGATTTTTACCTAAATATCATACTGGATTGTTTGTTTGTTTTTAGAAGCCTTCATTTATGTCAATCATTCCCCCCCCACAAGCACACCTTTTATGTACCTCTTTGTGTGTTGATTTTAAAAACTCACTGGAAAGATAATCCCTGGAGGAAGATTCAGGAGGTTCAAGGGGATGGACAGCTGAAGAGACCTCTCAGGGTCTCAAAGCACCCCACAGGCAGGAAAGCATTGCAGTCATTATTTCCCAGCACCCTGATCTGCAGCACTTCAGAAAACCTTCATCAAGTCATAGAGTTGGAAGAGACCACAGGGGCCATCCAGTCCAACCCCCCGCCATGCAGGAACCAGACTCAAAGCACTCCCAACAGATGGCCATCCAGCATCTGATTAAAAACCTCCAAAGAAGGAGACTCTACCACACTCTGAGGCAGTATATTCCACTGCCGAAGTTCTTCCTGAGGTTCAAGTGGAATCTCTTTTCCTGTAGTTTGAATCCATTGCTCCTCGTCCTAGTCTCTGGAGCAGTGGAAAAGAAGCCTGTTCCCTCCTCGACATGACATCCTGTCAAATATTTAAACATGGCTATCATGTCCCCTCTTAGCCTTCTCTTCTGCAGACTAAACATGCCCAGCTCCCTAAGCCACTCCTCATAGGGCATGGCTTCCAGACCCTTCACCATTTTAGTCGCTCTCCTCTGGACACGTTCCAGCTTGTCAACATCCTTCTTGAAATGAGGTGCCCGGAACTGGACACAGTATTCCAGATGAGGTCTAACCTTGATCTAGACACCATACTCTTATCGATGCAACCAAGAATCGTGTTGGCTTTCTTGGCTGCCGCATCACACTGCTGACTCATGTTCAGCTTGTGGTCCACCAAGACTCCTAGATCTCTTTCACAAGTACTGTTATCCAGCCATGTGTCCCCCATCCTATATTTGTTGAATCCATTTATTCTGGCTAAGTGTAGGACCTTACATTTCTCTCTGTTGAAATTCATTTCGTTAGCCTTGGCCCAGCTCTCCAATCTTTTGATCCTGTCCTCCGGCATATTGGTAACCCCTCCCAATTTGGTGTTATCTGCAAACTTGATGAGCATGCCCTCTATTCCTTCATCCAAGTCACTGATGACGATGTTGAATAGCACTGGGCCCAGGACAGAACCCTGTGGCACTCCACTAGTCACTCCAGGAAGAAGAGAAGCCACTGCCGAGCACCCTTTGGGTTTGGTCCATCAACCAATCCACCTAACAGTAGCCCTGTCCAGCCCACATTTTACTTGCTTCTTTCATCTAGGATGCTGCATGGCTTATGTAGCTTTTCCAGGCCACATGTGGTCATTAATGACCATAAATATCAATCCCAAAAGTTATGAGATCATAAATCCTGCTTCTGAGCTCAGAAATATTGAACAAGATGGAAATCTGTCTGTTTTATGTAGTACGTCGCTTGATCCAGAGGTTGTTGTTTGTACAATAGTGTTGTTCATGTGTTTCTGTCAGCAAATACATAAAAGTATGGTCAACATGCAACAGAGTATATTGCAGCTTTAAATGAGGGGTGCTTAAAGAACACAATGTTTATGAATTCTGCTCTGAGCTAATGTGATCTGCATTCTGTGTCTCCTGGATTACTGCATGAATTAAAATACCTCCCTCCTTTGAATTTTGTAGTGTTCCAGACAACAGCTCAAATGCACCAGGTGCAATTGAAAGTGTGTGCTGTAGACTAGACATACATTTGGAAATGCATACTTGGAGATAAATTATAAATATAAATGCATATTTTTCTTCAGAAAATATATTTTAAAGATCTACATATATGGGAGATTTCCCCCCAGAAATCACAAATGAAGTGACTTGGGACACAATGAATTTATGAGCGAACATGTAAAACTGACATGGACTAAAATACACTGATTGGCCCATCCTGACTTTGAACAACTGTACGTGCACATGAGGGAACTCAAATTGTCTCATGGGTTTCAGATATTTATACAGATGTTTATATATTTTTACCTGTGTTTGCTGCAGAAAATGTGATATAATTCATGACAAGTGCAATTACTGTAGTGGAGTTGAACTTCTTTTGTTAGGGGTGGGCAACTGTTGAGGGCCTAGGGTCCAATTTCCCCCTGCATGTCACACCCCCAGCAAGCCCAAATAGCTCATTTCCTCTGGAGTTCCTCTCAAAATGGTGTCCTGTCACCATTTTGAGAGAGATTGAAGGGGAACACTGAGACTTTTGGAGACAGTAGGGATTCTGGTGGTGAACATTTTGTACATTTTCATGCATTTGGGGGCATTCCGTGTGATTTTTAGGAAAATTGTGCTGATTTTTTTTTAATGGGAGGACTAGGAGGATTTGAAAGACTGGTGGAGGGCTCCAGGGGCCCCAACTTGGGATCTAGGGACGCCATGTGGCCCATGGGTCTACTGTGCCCACCCTGTTTTACAGTATTCTTTGAAGGAAGGGTGAGCAAGAAGGGGCGTCACAGAATCATCAGAGAAATTTTGATGAGATCCACTTCAGCTGTTTCCTTCAAAATATGAGGAGGAAAACTGTGCATATCTCAAGGAGTGTATCTTATAAAAGAACATTACAATCTAGCACGGTATTCTGTGTGATATTTGACAAGTGAATTTCTCTGTAAGCATGCCCCTTAAAATGGCTGGCTGGGGAGTTTTTTCACAAATAGTTCTCAAAAGTGCTGCACCAGCCTGTTTCTTCATGTGGCAAGCCTTCTGAGAAGCACATTGACTCACAAGCGCATACAATTAACATAACACATCTCAGTGACCAGATTTACTAGAAAGACAAGCTTCAGCCTCCCGTCAAAGCAGCAAACTCAAACTCTGCAAGTGAGGTTCAGTTTCTTTCATTTGAAAGCATCCACAGCAACTTTGCTATGGATCTATGTGCCATCTCTGAGTATATGTCTACACGAAAAAATCACACACTGGACCTAGGCTATAGACCAGCACAGTCCTGAACCACAGATTATCTTTTGTTAGGTCCAACTATTAAATCTAGGAGAGGCAACACCATAGTGTGGAGAAACATTCTGGGTTTCCCTAGGGACAAAACATCATCAATCTTTGCAACTGAGATCTGGCAAAAACAGCAGCAGCTGTAAAGTGTAGGCTAGGTTCATGAGGCTGGTAAGATTGCAAAGCAGAGTGCCTTTTCCCTTTCCAAAGATGGGGAAAATGGCATTTTAAGGATGATTTTTGGGGCCATTTTGGTAGGGGATATGGAGGGCACTAGGGATGAATTTCAAGGTAAGGAGTATATGTGGTGTGACAGCCACCTGGTATAATGGTTTGAGTGTTGGATTAAGACTCTGGGCAACCAAACTTCGCCTCTCAGCCATGCAAATCTACTGGGTGACTACTGGCAAGTCACACTCTCTCAGCCAAAGAAGAAAGGCAATGGCAAATGTCTTATAAATAAATCTTGCCAAGAAAACCCCATGATAGGGTCACCACCATACTCTGGAGCTGAAAGCACATAACAACAGCAACCACCACTGTAAATGGTAGGGTAAGAAAAACAGTTTTCAGAGTCTACATGTGGCCCATGGACGTATGTTGCTCACCCATACACACACCCTTTAAACAAGCTAGAATTTATTTTTGGAGTGGCATTTTTTATGATTAGAACAAAATTATTATTTCCAAGCTTTTAATACATTTGACTTGCTTTGTGGAAAGGAAAGATATATAAACTGAAAATTATCTGTCTGTCATTTTATTTGGTTTCATTTGAAATTGTTGAATGTGATTTAAAAAAATACACAGAGAATCAAGTATGGAAGGATCACTTTCAAGAGACCTCTTGCTTTCTCTCTTGTCAACAATGTGTGCTTATCTGAAAGAACATCTTAATTAACAATTTTTGTTCACAAACTGCTGTATCAAACTGATTCTTGATGCATAAGGACCTGCAAAAGCAATGTCAAGGGGCTGTTGAATACTTTCTGCTTATTTGACTTTCTGCAGAAGAGAGAGAGGTAGGAAGGAATTGTTCTAGGGAGTTGCGATCCCCTTTTCCAGTAATAAATCTAACCTTTTGCATCTCATTGACTTTCTCAACTGACCTCCCCAGACCTGTTGTTCCTTCCCTGCTGCCTGCCATTTGCAGAAATCATTTGCCAAATGTTGCATGGGAAGATTAATAGGATCCTGAGCTGCATGAGGCAGCTACCTTTGGAGATCAGTCTCATAAATTTGCCACACAGGGTGTGTGGTGAATCTCATCTTACAGGGAACTCAGAGGATGAATATCTCTTCTTCCCTGGACCCTATCCTATAGTACTAAAAAGATCTGGACCACACTGAATGTTACTGGCATCATAGCCTTTTTTAATAACCCAAAAGTGATGAATAACTGTACTAACATGCAGATGACCTTTACTTTTACTGGCTGTTGCTAAGACATTCATTCATTCATTTATTCATAATTTATATCCCACTTTTCTCCCAGCAATGGGATCCAAGGCAGCATACAACCTTTTAAAAACACAATACAACTAAAAGCCCCTAGTGCAAAAGTTAAAACACGGTTATATTAAACTTCTATTTAAAAAGCACAAGTTTAAATGGAAATTAATCAGTTTTAAAACACATACAAAACATAATGAAATAGAGACACAACACCTGCCCCCTCCACCTGTTACAGCATGTTAAAATCCAAAAGCATCTATAATTAAAATGGTCTGTACCTGCCATCAGAAAGGCAGCAGGGAGGGGGCCAAGCAGACCTCCATAGGGAGTTCCTTCAGAGCAGCCACAGAAAAGGGTCTCTTGTCTCATCAGACATGCTTGTGATTTTGGTGGGACCAAGAGAAGTCTTCCTCTGCAGATCTTAGAGACTGACCAGGCTTATATAAGGAGATACAGTTTTTCAAATAGCCTGGACCCAACCCATGTAGGGCTTTAAAGGGCATAACGAGCACTTTGAATTCTGCCTGGAAACTGATTCTGTGGAGCTGTTTCATCCTTCCTCTTGCTTCTTTGTTATCTGAGGAGTGGGGAGTGATGATGGGAAAGAGAAAGAAAGAAGACAAAAAGACTGAGCAGCTCCAATCCTCCACAATATTACCAGATGTCCTAGTCATGGATGCAAACCATTGTCTACTCAGTCCAGTACCATCTGTGCTGTCAACTCAACAGTATTGGTACCATGATTTAACAGTGACTGAATGTGTACAATTTGAAACAGTGAAGAATGAATTTCAAAACTAAGTAGACCATGGCTCAATCCTATGGACTCCTAGGATTTGTGGTTGGGGAAGAATTCTTTGCAAGAGAACTCTAGAACCAAAGAACTAGAGAGTTCTAAATGCCTCCCTATACTATACATTCCAGGATTCTATAGGATGGAATTGCCCTTACTGTGGTATGAAATTTCTATAATTGTGCCTTGTGGATATATCCCAGGTTGAAAAATAGTATCTAGCTGTAATATAACTTTTTTTTTTCATTTGTAAGTAAACACACATTGCCCCAATCTAGGTAGGGAACACTGTGTACAGATAGGTTAACCTTTATCAGCTGGTTTTTGAAAAGTAACTTCAGAGACAGAGGATGAGATTCCACACACTATTGTGTCAATGGAAGGATTTTCATTGGAAAATATAGGTTATAGTTTTTTAAAAAAATAACAAACAAGCAATTCTACATACAGTGTACCCAGTCAACCCCACTTTCCCTGTGATTAAAAATAAATGTATCTATAATTGGATGCTACCCTTACATTGTCTACTTTAATCTTAAAGACCCTTACAGCTCTTAGTCCAGGGTCATGTTGTTAGAAGGCAACTTCTAACAACAAGGTGCCTGTCTTCTTCCCATTTCCATAGTTGCTCACCACTGTAGAGCAGATGCTACAACCATCACACAGGTAGTAGCAATGAGGCAGGAGCCAGTATGGTTTATAATTCATCTGCTCAGCTAGGAGACTGGAAAGCAAAATGAGAGGGAATAAATAAACACAGACATAAATACAAGGAGGCAAAAGAAGAAGAGAGGTGAAGTAAAATCTTTGTCTTTTTTTATACAGCTATTAGTGGGTTTTGTATAGAGGCCCACTGCTTCATTTGCTGCTTTGGAATTATTTACTGTGTGTTCCTCCCCATCCCCCCAATTTAATCTTCTTTTGGGCAGTTGGCCCCTATGCTTATACCTTGTCCTGCCCTACGAAGTGGTTTCTGTCCTTGTGTCATGTGTGAGATTTAATTCTGGTCAGAAACAACTTTCCTTTTTCTCGGAGAAGCTGACCTGCAAACATCCCGAAGGCTTTAATTTAAAGTTGAGGGCATTCACAGCCGGAATCCATAGGTTGTTGTGGGTTTCCCAGGCTTTGAGGCCATGTTATTAGTATTTTCTCCTGACGTTTCGCCTGCATCTGTGGCTGGCATCTTCAGAGGATCTGAAAGCTTAGTTCTCGGGAAAGTTGAGATGTTGGTGAGCTTACCATGGCACAACATCTGTTGAGCTGCTTTCCTGTTAGAGCTTTGCTGCTGCAACTTCAGTACAGAACATGTAATTAGGTGATTCAATTTTAAAACTGTTAGTGTTTTGAGAATAGGTAGGTCATAGCAAGGGCACTGTTAAAGAAGTGAATGAAGGGGCAATAAGTGTGGTCTCCACATGTTAGACTCATAGTTCTTCCATCCGTATTTCTAACTGTCTTTTAAAAAACAGTAAGACTGCCATGCAGCAAGTTTATGTATTAGTATTTCCCTAAGGCTTTCCTGAATAGAGTCATTAAAATGTTGCATAGCGAGGCTGATGTTTCCCAGTACCCAGTGATCATATACTGAAAGAAGTGATCTGAGACAATGTTGGGTTTTTTTGCACTAAACTGCAAAGAGTGGCTTGTTGGTAGCTTCCATTTTTTTCCCTCTGCCACCACCCCTAAGTTTTACACCTGAAAGAAAAGCCATGCTGCCGAGTTCAAGGGAAATGCTGAAATTAAATGACTAGGTTTTGCTTAAACCTTGAATAGTGCAAAGTGGAAGGTTTTTCATCTGGAAATGAAACATTTTGGCTCCCCAGTGGCTGCTTGTGTTTCGGGAACTATCTGTAAAATGTCATTAAGTAACACATAGGTTTAGAGATGATTCACATGTTAACCTTTGAAAGACAGAGGTACTTTATCTTGTCAGTTTGAGATGGTGACTAGTTCTTAGAGCAGACTACACCCTCAGGCAGTGGTGAAAGCTAGGTAATGTGACAGCCCGGACTTGATGGTTTTCCAGACTAGAGCTTGGAAAAGCTTATTTTTCTGCTTTGACAACTAGCAAAACTGGCTGTGTTTGCTGGGGGATTCTAAGAATTTTGGTCCAAAAGTAACTTTCTGAGTTCTGCTATGCTCATTTTAGATTGGAGGTTCCCAAACTTTGGCTTTCCAGGTGTTTTGGACTTCAGCTCTCAGAAGCTCCAGCCAACCTGACTGGAGCCAAGTCAGGAATTCTGGGAGCTGAAGTCCAAACACATGGAGGACCAAAGTTTTGGACCTACTGTTTTAGAGGGACATATTAATTTTGGTTGTGGAGCACACAAGTCAACATTTCTCTGCTTCTGTACTCCCTACCGCCAACACACTCTAGTGCTATTCCATGGTATTCAGCTGCTGCTGTGCTCCTGGGTCATTAGATCAGGGCAGGAAACTGTGGTCCTCAAGATATTGCTGGACTGCAACTCTCAGAATTCTTCATTATTGGCTCTGCTGGCCAGGGCTGATGGGAGCTGGCTCACATCTGGAAGGCAGCATTTTGCCTGCTCCTTAGCAAAACCTAAGAAATAATATACAAAACTGTTTGTCAATAATGATTTTTTTTTAAAAAAAGGAGCATACAGTTCACATTTTGAACTTAATACAAACCCTAGAACCATCATCTACTATATAAAAGTCAAAGTTTGTCTGTGAGTTTGTCTGTCTGTCTGCATCAGGCAGATGAAGACTTCATATGATTGGCTGTGTGAGGTGAGAAGACCTCATATGATTGGCTGGCTGTGAAGGTTCCATGGAATCCTAGGGCTGGCAGATCAGAGAGGGGCCTTTAGAATTCTCAGCCAGACAGCTCAGGCCAGTTGCTATGGAGACGAGGTCCATCAGCAAAAACAAAGGCAGCGTATTCCCTCAGAACCCAAACCTCTGTTATGTTAAAAACTCTGAATACAGGTTGGATTGGGGAACATGGAGATAACTTAAAGGTACTGCAATAGGCCAGTTGCTATGGAGATAAGGCCTAACAGCAAGGAGGAGGAAGTGTATTCCCTCAGGAACCCAACCTCTGTATGTTAACAATTCTGAATACAGACTGGATTGGGGAATATGGGGAACAGTTACAGGTACTGGAATAGTCTGGTTGCTATGGAAACAAGGCCTAGCAGCAAGGAGGAAGACAGTTTATTCCCTCAGGACCCCAAAATGTGTATGTAAATAACTCTGAATACAGATTGCATTGGGAAATATGGAGAAAGGTTACAGAAATTGGAGAAGACAGTTTGCTGAGTTCTTAAGAGGAAAGTAAAATCCCAGGCAACACTGGATAAAAATAGAACTTGCTTCTGCTGCCTTGATGCTAAACACATTTTTCCTGGAGAACACATTTCAAAAGAAAAACTGAAGTCTATAAACAGCGAGCTTTTAAAAAATTAAAAAGAAATGGTGCTATATGATGACTGTGTTTCGATCCCAGTGGGACCCAGGTGTACTCTGGACTTTGGCCCTGGTTGCAGAGACCTGGAATATGGCTCTGAGTTGCAGCCTGCTCTCTAGCTGCAGTCTGCCCTCAAGTGACAATGGCCAGCATTTATCATGAGTCTTCCTGAGCTTTCCCCATGGTGCAACAAACTTCATTCATCACTGGATGGGATCACATCTCAAAGAAGGATGTACCTCAGAAGACAGACAAAATGAAATTACATTGTGGCAACTTCATTATGTCAGAAAGTAAAGTGTAAGCCAGCTCGTTAGGCTGCCATGCTAAATCATTTGCTTAAAAGCAGTTGTACCATTGAACTTGCTGTGAATTCTTCTGCATGTTGATTATGATCCCATAGGTGTTTGCATTCTTTGCTAGAGAAGTACCACTTTTAGATCTCATTTCCCAGGCATGCAGGAGAACTGCTAAAGGAGAGGCTCTGTTTCTAGTGTAATAAAATAATAAAAGGTCGTGATGCATTTTTGTTTGTCTATATCCCAATATTCAAAAATATGTGTAAGTCTGTTTTCAAATCTGTTATGAATTGGGTTTGCATTCTCATCACTTTTTGATGCAATTGCATTTTGATGCAACAAGGGGATTTAGCTTTGTTCTTTTTTTTAGATGGTCAATATTTCATTTCGGTGTTCTCCCTTAGCTGACACACTCTTGCATTTTACAGCATTGTGTAATCAGCTTTATTTTCAGAAGGACTCCTCCATATGACAAAGTTCCAAGATAGCGAGGACACATTTAGATTTATCATTCTCTATAGAATTAATGAGAGCCAGTGCAGTGTAATGTGTTGAGTACTGGACTCTGGAAGATGAGAGTTCAACTCCCCAGTCAGCTGTGGATACCCACTAGATGACCTTCAGCGTCACCCTCCCTTAGCCTCAGAGAAAGGCAATGGCAAACCTCAGAACAAATGTTGCCAAGAAAAGCTCATGATAGGGTCACTTTAGGCTCACCTTAAGTGTGACTTCAAAGTACGCAGCCCTTGGATGAGTGGCAGATTCGCACTTATTTGGGAAACATGAAGACTGGTTCAATTAAGAGGCCGTCTCTGTGAGCACAGTTTGCAGGGGAATGTGCTGAAGCTCCTGCATAACCCTCTGAGACCAGCTCCAGCAAAGTAGGACAAACAGCCTGTATTCAGGTTACATAACTAAAAATAATTTATTTAGATGCATGGATTGTTGATGGCTATTACAATTAGCGGTTGAGCAAATAGGGAAAAAGGCAATGTGACTAGGGCAGAAGCATACAGGAAAGCCCTGTACTACCTGAAGCCCCTATTGCTCTAATAAAAAATAGGAGAAAGGTATAAAAGGAATCCTTGAATGAGCAGTAGTTTCCAACAACAGCAAACCAACAACAACGCTATTGGATTAACGTAAAAAAGAAAAACATATTGTGTTATTTTTACACCAGGACTGGCAAAAATGAGGCCTCAGGAGTGTTTCCCCCAAGGCTGTTTTTACAGCCCTTAGCTCCTGCAGCCTTAAAGCATTTTTTAAAGCTGACATGGAGAGATTTCACAATGAATGTGTCAAAGGGTTAAATTTCTCTAGCATTGGCTTTCCCCACTAATAAATATTTTTCGGTATAGCTAAGAAAATCATTGAGATTGAATCTGATGGGTCCAAGAAGGAGATGGGAGGACTAGCATTTGATCAGGTAAGAAATTCAGTAGATAGTAGGAATGCTGTGCATGTGATTTATCTGGATTTCAGCAAAGCATTTGATAAGGTCCACCATGATATTTTCATTAGCAAACTGACTCAATATGAAATAGATGGAAACACCATCAGATGGATCCATAATTGGTTGGGGTAAAATTAATACAACAAATTTCCACAGAGACAAAAAAACAAAAACCTCTACAAATTAGGCCACAAAAACCATTTCATATCTGCAGGATGGGGGATGCTTGGTTCAGCAGTACTACATAAGAAAAGGGCCTTGGGATTCTTTTAGGTCATAACATGAACATGAACCAGAAGAAGGCAAATACTGTCTTTGTCTACATTAATAGAAGCATAGTTTCCAAGTCAAAGGAAGTAACAGTCCCACTATATTGTGCACTGGCCAGGCCTCTTCTGGAGTATTGTGTTCAGTTCAGGGTGCCTCATTTTAAGAAGGATATAGAAAAGCTAGAGTGAGTTCAGAGGAGGGCAGTGCAAAACAATCAAGGAGATGTTGAAGGGTCTGGGTATATTCAGCTTGGTGAAGAGAAGACTGAGGGGTGAGATGATCACATTCTTTAAATACTTCAAGGGTTGCTACAAAGAGGAGGGGGCAGGCTTGTTCTCTGCTGCCTCTGGGGCAGAACTAGGTCTAATTGTTTTAAGTTGCAGGAGGATAGGTTTCAGTTAGAAGGAACTTCTTGACAGTGAGAGTGGTTGAGCAGTGGAGCAAAATGGCTAAAGAGGTAGTGGGGTCTTCTTCTCTGGATATCTTCAAAAAGAGGCTGGACTGCTACTTTGTGGGGATGCTTTAGCTGTAGATCCTGCATGAAGCAGGGGGTTGGATCTAGTGGATCCTAGGGCCCCTTTCAGCTCTGTGATTTATGCCAATGCTTGGGTTCCCTGATTCTCCTCCCAAGATGTCTGCTTGGTGTAAAATAAGAGAATATTTGTGTAAGTGTGGGGATGGTGATGGGGGGGGGGGGAGATGACAATGCATAGTTGCGTATTAAGCAAAGTTTTATTTTCTGAAAATGGTACTAAAGAGGCAATTCAGAATCACAGGCCCTTTCCACACTCCGTTCCCAATCCACAATGGCAACGGGATAGTGATGGGACCACGACGACAGTTCTGCATAACATTGTCATGATCCCATTGCCACCTGTCACAATCGCAGAATAAAACATTGAAGTGTTTTTCCTGTCAATGAACCATGATTGTGCAGTCCTCTCAATTCCCTCCCATACTTACCTGCTGTGCAGAGGGTCAGGAAGTGCAATGGTTGCACCTCCTTCCCCAGCTCAGCTTGGGAAAATGCTGGACTGCACCGTGGAAGTGAGGGGCAGGGCCATCGCACTTCCTCCCTTCCAGCAGGCAGCCAGTGCAGAGGGGAGCACTTCTGTAGGGCTCCCCTCCCAGAAGAGCCAACCCCAGGATCCCCATGGAATAGATTTGGCAACAAGTAAGCTGCGGAAAGGGCCATAGTCTCCTGGTTTCCCCAGGTGAGGAAGCTCAAATGTAGCTACATGTAATCACATAACATCACATATTTGGGTGCAAATCAGACTGATAGTCCCAGATGGAGCAGAACCAGTGAGATCTGTTAAATGGTGTGACAACACTTAAAACACATACATAGTAAGTGTTGACTTATCCAACAGTACATCTGCACTTACATAAACTGATTCAGTGTTTCTGTTCTACTTTAAATGTAGGCTTTTGTTTTTATCATAGAATCATAGAATCATAGAAATGTAGAGTTGGAAGAGACCACACAGGCCATCCAGTCCAACCGCCTGCCATGCAGGAACACCCTCAAAGCACTCCTGACAGACGGCCATCCAGCCTCTGCTTAAAAACCTCCAAAGAAGGAGACTCCACTACACTCCGAGGCAGCAGATTCCACTGCCGGACAGCTCTGACAGTCAGGAAGTTCTTCCTGAGGTTCAGGTGGAATCTCCTTTACTGCAGCTTGAATCCATTGCTCCTTGTCCTGGTCTTTGGAGCAGCAGAAAACAAGCCCTCTCCCTCCTCTACATGGCATCCCTTCAAATATTTAAACATAGCTATCATGTCCCCTCTTAACCTTCTCTTCTGCAGACTAAACATACCCAGCTCTCTAAGTCTATCCTCATAGGGCATGGCTTCCAGGCCCTTCACCATTTTGGTTGCCCTCCTCTGGACCTGCTCCAGCTTGACCATGTCCTTCTTGAATTGGGGTGCACAGAACTGGACACAATATTCAAGATGAGGTCTAACCAAAGCAGAGTAGAGTGGTACCAGTACCTCCCCCGATCTAGACACTATACTCCTATTGATGCAGCTGAGAATTGCATTGGCTTTCTCGGCTGCCACATCACACTGCTGACTCATGTTCAGCTTGTGGTCTATTAAGACTCCTAGTTCCCTTTCACACGTACTGCTATCCAGCCACATGTCCCCCATCCTATATTTCTGTATTCCATTTTTTCTACCTAAGTGTAGGACCTTATACTTCTCTCTGTTGAATTTCATGTTGTTAGCCTTGGCCCAGCTCTCCAATCTGTCCAGGTCATTTTGAATTTTGATCCTGTCCTCTGGTGTATTAGCAACCCCTCCCAATTTGGTGTCATCTGCAAATTTGATGAGCATGGCCTCTATTCCTTTATCCAAGTCGTTGATGAAGATATTGAACAGCACTGGGCCCAGGACAGAACCCTGTGGCACCCTGCTAGTCACTTCTCTCCAGGATGAAAAGCAGCCATTGGTGAGCACCCTTTGGGAACGGTCAGTCAACCAGTTACAGATCCACCTGACAGTAGCCCTGTCCAGCCCACATTTTACTAGCTTCTTTGCAAGAATGTCATGGGGAACTTTGTCAAAGGCCTTACTGAAATCGAGATATGCTACATCCACAGCATTCCCTTCATCTATCAAGCTAGTAACTCTGTCATAAAAAGAGATAAGATTAGTCTGGCATGACTTATTTTTGAGAAATCCGTGTTGACTTCTCATGATTACCGCGTTGATTTCTAAGTGATTAGAAACTGACTGCTTAACGATCTGCTCCAGGATCTTTCCGGGTACTGACGTCAGGCTGACTGGGCGATAATTATTTGGGTTCTCTTTTTTTCCCTTCTTGAAGATGGGGACAACATTTGCCCTCTTCCAGTCTGCTGGAACTTTTCCTGTCCTCCAAGATTTCTCAGAGGTTATAGCAAGTGGTTCCGAAATGACCTCTGCCAGTCCTTTTAATATCCTAGGATGCAATTCATCTGGCCCTGGAGACTTGAATTCATCCAGTGTGGCCAGGTATTCCTGTACCACCTCTCTACCTATTATGTGTCGCACTTCCCCTGCTTCCTCCTCTGCTCCCCCAGCGCCAGGTTGAGTGCTTGTATCCTTCTGGGGAAAAACTGAGGCAAAGAAGGTGTTAAGTAGTTCTGCCTTTTCTCTTCCCCCTGTTAGTAATTCGCCATCTTCTCTGCGCAGCGACCCTATCGTCTCCTTCTTTTTCCTTTTGCTGCGGACATATTTTAAAAAAACCCTTTTTATTGTTTTTAATGTCTCTGGCCAGCCTAAGTTCGTTCTGTGCTTTAACCTTTCTGACCTTCTCCCTACATCTCCTGGCTACTCACTTAAATTCTTCTTTGGTGGTTTCCCTCTTCTTCCATTTCCTGTACATGTTTCTCTTAACACTTAGCTCAGCTGAGAGTTCTTTAGTCAACCATTCTGGTTTTTTCAGATGCCTTCCATTTTTCCTCCTTATTGGCACAGTTTTAGACTGTGCCTTCAGTATCTCTCTTTTAAGGAACTCCCATGCCTCCTGAACTCCTTTCCCTTTCACTATTATTGACCACGGAATTTCAGCCAGCAGCTCCTTAAGTTTACAGAAGTCCACTTTTTTAAAATCTAAGATGAGTGTCTGGCTACACTTATCTTCTCCTTCCCACTGAATGCCAAATTCCAATAGGGCATGGTCACTCCCCTCTAAAGATCCAACCACTTCTACCTCATTAACAAGGTCGCCCCTGTTGGTCAGGATCAGATCTAGAATATTTGATCCCCTTGTGGCCTCTTCCACCTTCTGGACCATGAAATTGTCTGCAAGACAAGCAAGAAACTTGCTGGACCTTGCTGTCTTGGCAGAGTTTGACTGCCAACATATATCCAGGTAATTGAAATCTCCTATTATTACTGTATCTCTCCTTTTTGAATGTGCGGTCATTTGGTTGAGGAAAGTGTCATCAAGGTCCTCAGTCTGGGTTGGAGGTCTGTAGTAAATCCCCACCAGAATATCTCTATTGTTTCTTGCTCCCTTAATTCTTACCCAGATGCTCTCGACCTGGCTTTCTGGGTTTAAGTCATGGATCTCTTCACAGGTGAAAACATCCTTGACATACAAGGCTACTCCTCCTCCTTTCTTGTTCGGTCTGTTTCTACAAAATAGGCTATACCCCTCTATTCCTACATTCCAATCATGAGACTCATCCCGCCAGGTCTCAGTGATGCCTATCAAATCGTATTTATTTTGTTGTACTAGGAGTTCAAGTTCATCTTGCTTGTTTTCCATACTCTGCGCATTCGTGTAGAGGCACTGAAGTCCCCGGGCCCTTCCTGCAAGTCCTGTACTATAGTTTCTACTCCTCCCACCATTGGATGTTTGTACTACTTGGCCAATATCATTTGGGCCTTTTCCCCCTGGAGTTTATGGAGTTCAAAGAAGGCAGAAGGAGATTCAAAGTGTATCTATACTACACATCTATAGCCAGCCTGATGTCACCTTAACTGTCATGGCTCTATCCTATAGAAGCCTGGAATTAGTAGTTTGATGAGGCACTTAGAACTCCTCTTTGCTAGAGAACTCTATTGAACTCCCTTCTAATTACAACATAAAAAATCTGTAACAGAGAATGTTGTGTTCCTCACAAAGCTACAGATCCCAGGATTTCATAAGAGGGAGCCATGGCATTGTTTTATTTGTACTTTATTTTAACTGAAATGGTGACTCTCCTTGGATCCCATACTGGGAGAAGGGCAGGATATAATTTAAACAAACAAAGCAATAGGCAGTTAAAATTAGATCAAGCGGCTAAAAACGTAAAGAGTAGATATACTCTCAATGCTGAATTGTCAGCAACAGCCCCACATTCTCCAGCCTAAGATCTTGAGGAAGCAAGCTGTACTCTTTCCATTCCATTTGCCATTGGTTAAGGAAGGACAAAACACACATCCAGCATGAAACTCTGATCTATAACATCAATAAATGGAAAATGCCTAGTGGGCATTAGATTAGATTTTGCACAGGATGTTGTCTATTGAATGATGCAATAGAGAAGCCAGCAAAGAATATCAATAGACTGCCAGAAATAGCAAGGGGTATAGGCTTTATAAACAGCTATGCTAAACACTGGACTGGGGTAGAGTCCCAGGGTGTTAGCCCCCTTTGGGGAAACAAGAAAACCTGGTTCAATTTGGAGTCAGATGCCTTCCACAAAGGAAAGTGCTGAATTTCTTGAGTCTCCTTGAGACTAACCTCAGCAATGTAAGGCAAAAAGGCAGTATTCAAGTTTCATAACTGAAGACTTTGCTAGTTACTTTGAGAAACATATTGAAAACATATATACATAGATTGCCTAAGCCCAGAGCAAGCCCTGAGAATTTCAAGTAAAGAAGGAGCTCAGCAGAACTGGCATTCTTGATCTTGAAGGCAGAAGGAGAAAGAAAGAAAAGGAGGAGGAGAGGGAGGAGTCTTTTATGTAGCCACAAATACCTGGAAGCTTCTATGGTCACATGGTCTGGTTACTTATGCCCTTTCCACATCTTACCTGTTTCTGAAGGCATCTTGTGGGGATTCGGGTAAAGCCTCTCCTGGGAGGGGAGTGCTTCTGTTGTGCTCGCTTGTTGAATAGGAGGAAGCATCATGGCTCCACCCCTCTCTTCCACAGTGCAGCCCGGCAGTTTCCCAGGCTGCACGGGGGGGGGGGGCACAGCCATTGCACTTCCTGCCTTTCTGCATGACAGGTAAGTGTGGGAAGGAGGCAGGAGGACTGTACAATCACATGTCATTGATGGGAGAAACCTGTCAATGATTTAATTCATTATTGTGATGGGTGGCCATGGGATCGCAGTGAGATCATGGCAACATCATGCAGAACTGTCATCATGATCCCGTTGCAATCCCATGGCCATTGCGGGTTGGGGGTGGTGTGCGGAAAGGACCTTAGATGCATGGACACATTGATAACCGTGCATTACGATTGTTGATTGAACAAATGGGGAAAGTTCTAGAGAGACAGTATGTATCAGTGGAAGCCCACAGGAAACCCTTATACTGTCAGAAGCCAATCGAGTGGAGAGAGAGACAATTTTCCAACACCAAAGAAATCAGATTATTTTATTTTTACCTCTTTAGCCCTTGTTTTATTAAAAGAAACACTAAAAAGAGAAAAACTTTGAAACCTAGGGAAACTAGACTTAGTAATTTATAACCTTAAAAGTAACATCCATGATTCAATAATGAAGGCAGTCTTTAATATATTAAATTTTACCATTGTTAATGGAGCATATGGCAAAAATCTGTCATCTTAGAAAAAATGAGTTGAATTTTGCAATTCTGTTCTTGCAAAGTTGCATCCAACATTTGTGGCAGTCATCACAAGTCAACCATGCCTTTGATAAATTTCCTTAGGAGTCAGGCTTCTGCAACTAAGCATCCAATATTCTCGTGATATATTCTTGCAATATAACTGGAAATGTAGAAAGGACATTAGAATGTAAAATACATGTGTAGATTTTCCACTGCCTTTGTGTAACTGGCTCCAAAACATCAACCATGATCTTGCATTAGGTGATGTACCTATGAGACATAGCTGTGATAATCTCCTGTCCAACTTGCCCCCAAACCCACTTTTTCTTATCTGAAGTTCCTCAGGTTAGGTCCCTATCACACTACACTGTTATAGCACTGTTATTCCACTTTAACTACCCTGCTTGCACTCTGTGGAATTCTGGGGTTTGTAGTTTGGTGAGCCACTGGAGCTTTCTGGCTGAGAATTCTAAATGCCTCTCCCTAAGCTGGAAATGCCATGATTCCATGCAATATTGCCATGGCAGTTAAAGTGGAGTAATAGCGCTATAACAGTGTAGTATGATAAGGCCTCTAGTGGGTTGGACGTTTCTTTTTTTAGTTGTTGCATATTTGGTAGGGAATTATGATCTCTGCAATGACCAAAAAAAGTGCGTTGCAGTGGTTTAAGTCTGACTTCTATTGTTGTTGTGTGCCATCAGGTCATTTCTGACTTACTGTAACTCAGAGGTGAATCTATCATGAGGTTTTCTTGGTAAGATTTATTATTTGCCTTTCCCTGAGGCTGAGAGAGTATGATTTGCCCAAGATCACCCATTGGGTTTCCATGGCCTCCAGAGTTGTAGTCTAACACTCAAGCCTCTAAACCATGATGGGTCTCCATAGTGTTGGCTTTCAGCTCTGACATGTAACATCTCACCATCATATCTGACATACCATCATAATTTACAAACGGGATACCAGCCCTCACTGAATATGAAAATTTTCCAGTTGTTTTTTTATGAACCTAGAGTCTGTGAGACAGCATGGTATAGTGGTATGACTATTGGACTAGGACCGTGAGAGACCATGGTTTGAACCTTCACTCAGCCATAGAAACCCACTGGGTGACTTTGGGCAGGTCATACTCTCTCAGCCTGAGAGGAAGTCATGGCAAAGTGCCTCTGAATAAATCTTGCCAAGAAAACCCTGGGAAAGGGTTGCCATTCATTGACATAAACTTGAAGGCACATGATAACAACAAAACCCATAATGTGTTCATGCTGTAGGGACTGAGATCCAACCCTGTTTATTCTCCCTCAACCCTGTTCATTCTCCCTTCCAGAGTATAACATAATCAGAAATAAGACACAGTGACAGCTATTATAACATACCTATTGTTAGCCACTGTGAGTTGCCTTTCAATAAGATTGGTGGGATCATGGAATCCCAGCACTGCACATCTGGAAAAGATCCCCAGGGGTTATCTACTCTTACCCCTGGCACCCTGGACAGGAGGCCATCAAGCCTTTCTTTATAAACCTCATATGAAGCAATGCCCACAACCTTCATTCCACTGTTGGGCACCAAGATGTTTTTCCTATGTTTAGTCATAGTCTCCTTTCTTGTAATTTGAATCTCCTAGTTTAGGTTCAGGTTCTACATTACAGCCCTTGAGAGTTTGAAGATGGCCATCATAGCTTCTTTTCTTCAGACTAAACAAACACAAGTTGCTGAACTCTTCATCATAAGGCTTGGTTTCTGAATCCTTTACAAACTGGATTATCCTCTCCTGGACATGTCTCAACTTGCCAATATTCTTAAAATGTGGTATCCTTAACTGGTTACATGATTCCAGGTAAGATGTGGCCAAAGCAGAATAGACTACTGTTTCCCTTAACCTGGACTCAGTCTTTCTCTCAATGAAGACTAGAGTTTCATTAGTTCTATATTTGTTTGGTTTTATTTATTAAAATATTTATATCCTGCCCTTCTCTTGACAGCTTCATGGTAGCTTAGAATAAAATCAACTTAAACCAATAAATAATTATAAAAATTTAAAAGATTAAAAATATATTAAATAGTTTTTAATTTAAAAACAGACTTTTTAAAACCAGTTAAGGCAAACCTGAATAATATAGCTATAAAACATATGTAGCCTAGATAAAGTCAGTTTAGTCTAAAGCATTTTTAAAAAAGTCAAGTTTTAACTTGGCACCAGAATGATTCTAATATTGATGTCAACAGAGACTCCAGAAGGAGAGAATTCTACAACTGAGGTGCCACCACAAAAAAGCCTCTCAGAAAATGACCTTTTTGCCATGGTATCACACTGATAGAGCATGCTGGTTTGTTGCATGATTGCACTGGATTAGTTCTGTTTTTGATCTCTCCTCATCACATTACATAGTCACTCTCCCTTTGTTGTATTGCATTCCCAGCGTTATTGGGTCATTTCTTTTCAGTCGTGGGAAATACCTGTGAATGGCTCCAATAACACTCATTTCCTTTCTTGTTTATTGGTGTGATGGTGTCATTCCACTGCAGTTCTGATATTGCAGCAGTCATGTGGTGTCAGTAGATATTGTTCTTCCCTTTCCCTGCCCTATCCCCAAGTAAGCTGAGCTCACTGAACATCGAAATGCTAGCAGAAAATGAAAACTGGAATGCCAAAAGAGCAAAATGGCGAAGTGCACTGATCCAGAGAAGCAAAGCAATGCTTGGCAGGACAGAGAAGAAGGATCTTAGATGAGTGAAACACTGAAATGCTGCAGTGCCAGAACATTAAAATGTAATGTTGTAATGCTGCAATGCTGGAATGGTGGCACCACAGGAGGCTGTGATTCTGGAAGAGAGTAACGTAGGAAATGATGGCTCCATATTATAAACAATGCTAAAATAAGACAGGAAGTGCTCAATTGTACAGTTTTGACAATACAAGACAAAAAAGAAAGAAAGAAAGAAAGAAAGAAAGAAAGAAAGAAAGAAAGAAAGAAAGAAAGAAAGAAAGAATAGTGAATATACTTGGTAGCCCCAAAAGAGGAGAAGAGGTGAGGCTAGTTGGGGTGGTACAGAAGACTGATTACACCAGTGTGTATTACCAAACTGGCAGCCTAGCACTATTGCAGAGAGGTGTGAAAATGGCTGTTTTCATTTGTTTTCATACATTTTCATTTCCTTATGCAACACTATTGCTGCGATGCAACAGGCTGGTGTGATATAGCCCTGACAGCCAGCATGGTGTAGTCGTTTGAGTGTTAGACTGTAACTCTGGAGACCAAGGTTTGAATTCCTACCCAGGGTTTGAACTCCCATTGGAAATGCACTAGGTGATCATTCTCTCAGCCTCAGAGGGAGGCAAAGGCAACTCCCCCTCTGAACAAATTTTGCTAAGAAAATAAGGCCATCTTAGGATTGCCGTGAGTCACAAATTACTTGAAGGCACACAAGAGAAAATCACACTGTTGACTGGTAATTACTCTCCAGTATGTTAAGGCCTCTAGATTTTTTACACATTTACTAATGTCTAGCCAGGTGTCACTGAAACTATAATTTGTGCACCTAATGTTTCCTGCCTAAATTTAGGATCTTACATTTATGCATGTTGAAATTCATTTTGCTAGTTTTTGCTCTATACTCCAATGTCATCCTGAATAGTGCTTCTGTCTTCAGAGGTGTTTACTACTCCTTGCAGTTCGCTGTCATCTGCAAATCTGGTGAGGCTGCTTTGTATTCATTCCTTCATCTAAATTATTTCTAAGGATGCCAAACAACACTGGGCCCAGGACAGAACCCTGCAGCAGTCCTCTAGTCACTTCTATGCATGGTCAAGAGGAAGAATTATAAGATTATGGTTTGGTCCATTACTCAGCTACAATCCATCAGACATTAGCATTGTCTAGCTGACATTTTATCTGCTTGTTTGCAAGCATATAATAAGGATGTTGTTCACACCCTGCAGAACCAGATATTGGTCATTCAGAGGGCTCCTGGGAAGAAGAGATGGAAAGTTCTGCCAGTGGAACATTGCATTTTATAGCACTGGATGTTATATAGAAGACTGCAGGTGCTTGCTGTGTTACCTACAGCTGCCACAATCAAACAAAACAACCATAAACCAAAGAGGCAGATTTTAAAAGCCTTGATGCTTTGGAGATCTTTGATTTCATTTGGAATGGCTTCTTTCCCACAGACCTAATGAGCTACTCAGATAGCTCTTAAGGTATTTCCTCCAGTGAATTCTGATGGGATGTTATTTGAAGTCTCTGGGACTACTTTTGATATAAATCAACCATGGATTGCAATCTATGGTGCTTGAAAGATTCATTTACTTAGGAAGCATAAAGAGGTACCCTAAACATCACGATCTATCATTCAGCTCAACTAGGCTGATTGTCCAGTTGGCCCTAACAAATTTATTGTGGACAACTGACAGGGAGGACATTTGATTTAAGGAAGTATAAAGAGTTACAGTCAGCAGATAAATCACAACTTGCAAGACTATCCAATTAATCGCAGGCCTTTAAAAGAATTTACCAATGTTGGCTCTCAGTTGGAAGTACAGCGTGTGCTTAGTTCAGTGTTAAAAAGCTTATCTATACACAGTCTGAAGCCCAGGTGCATGCTTATTATTTCCCTTCTTTTTTTTTTTTTTTACAAATCTTTGAGAAAGATAGTGTGCCCACATGTAGAAAGAGACATCTAAGAAGTAGGTGTTCCTGACATAGATCCACATTTTTATTTCTTTCCACACCACATAATAGTTGATACTTGCAAACAAACCATGAAAGGCCACTTCTTGAATGAATGGAACAAGCAGCACAAGACTCTGCATACTGCCCTGGAAGCAAATTCCACCATATTTGGTCAGTTTCATCCCCATGAAAAGACACACACTAGGATTTCCAAATAATGCACTTAGGAACTGGATGCAAGTCCTAATTAATTTTAGAGCTCTCCCCTATCCTTTAGTTGGTCACAGTGTCAACTGCCAACTTCAACATTTACTCAGATCACACTGACGATTTTGCAATCTAGACAGCCAGTGGTGTAATATTAAGCTTTTTAAACCCTGGAATAGAATCTTGATAATGAAAGATATAAGCACTGAAACCATGGTAACTTGCGTATAGAAAGACAGACAGATAGTCAGAAAGAGAGAGAACAGAACAGGAAAAAAATTGTTGTAGTGTCAGCTCTAATGTATTGTAACCAACAGTCTAAGTCTGATTATTACACAAAGTCCACAAAGTGTGTGTGTGGTAGGAGTGTCAAAGGCTTCAAATGTTCCAACTAAACTTGGGAAAACTGGTTAATTGGATTTATTTTTGAGTAGGCATGATTAGATATGCTCTGTTAATGTGTCTTGTTGCAAAGTACCCTTTTTCTGGTATACACATGTGGGATTAAGGCTAGGGAATCCTGAACCCATGTAATAGGCTATAGCAGTTCAGGTTGCCAGTGCAAGAAGTCATGTTTTTCCTGATTATGCTGCTTTGCAGAAAAGTACAAATCTCCCCACAGGTAAAAGAAAATAAAAATAGCACAGCAAGGAACAGGTCAGGTGAGAACTTTTCTCCCTAGTACAATAGTATTCTTTTTGTAATGAGCTTCTATTATAAAAACAATGAAAAACTAGCACCCAAAAATGATATCCCTCCCCAGAGGTTTAAAAAGTTGCATCTTGGGTTTAGATGTATCAGTGATTGGGGGATGATGGAAATCCCCTCCTCGCCACACATTTGCCATACTTCTCTGTTGCTTCCGTCTTCTGTTGCCTTATGTCTACCTCTCTTCTCCTTGTGCTCTCATCCATCCATCCCTCCTTTCCCTCACCTCACACCTTTGCCATGGTTCCTGCCCATGCTTCTTGCATTTGACCATTTAGACATCTCACGCTCCCCTCTCTCCTTCTCCTCCCTGTTTCCCCGTGCTTGTACTACCATATCTCCCTTCTCTTGCATCTTGCATCTACCTGTTGCACCTCCTAACCTCCCTCCCTTCCTTCTCCTCAGTTTTCTTCACCTCACTCCTGTGCCGTGCCTCTCTTCTCTGCAGCCTGAGCTGCACCTTCAACCTATTTTTTTAAATTTTCCCTACATCTTGCTTCAGGGTGGAGGCAGTGGTACCACTGCTACTGCAAGATAAAGAGCAGGAGCAGGAGGAGATGGTAGTAAGATAAGGTGGGGAGAGGTGGTAGCAGGGGTACAGTGGCCAGAGAAGGTAAGATGGGATGGAGAGAAGGTGGCAATATGAGGAACAGTTCTGCTTCTCCCATATCAGACAGTAGGAGAATCCTGTCTGCCATCATAAAATGGAACTTGATTTTATTTCTTGATGTCTAAAAAATGTTACATGAAGCAAGTAATGAAACAACAGTAGATGCCATGAAAACTGAAATACTAATCATTATATTGTAGCTTTTACCCTGCTTTCTTGAATCTTTCCTCCTTTGCTCTAGTAGCTCCACTGCAATCTTTGTAAGGAGTTGTACAAAACAGATTTCATCTAGACTTCCAAAAGCTGGACTTCCCTGCAAATTTGGGACTTTTGACCCATGGAACTAGAAACTGTAAGTTGAGAAAGGATGGATCACAAAAGTGAAAAATAACGTATGAGACTTTTTTTTATTGGCTAAACATAATCAAAGGCAGGAATGGGCTTGTTTCTCACAAAAAGAAGCCCTCCTTGCCATGGAAATACGCTGGGTGACCTTGGGCAAATCACATTCTCTCAGCCTCAGAGTTTGGAAAGGCAAATTCCTTGTGAACAAACCTTGCCAAGAAAACCCCTGATAGGGCTGTCGGAAGTCAGAAAGGACTTGAAGGGACAAAACAAGAACAACAATGATAGATGAGCACAAAACTGTACTCCTCTAGGTGGTCAGAGTGAATTGTAAATAATCATACATGTCAAACAATAACACATTAGCTTTCCCCCATCTTTTGGAGGGTTGTTGCTGTGGTTGCAGTTGTTTCTCTCTAAGCCTTTTGTGTTCATTGAAGCAGTACACTAAGCAATGCATTTTTTAAAAAAAAAGACACTGAGAGGTCTGAAAATATGTTGTTTCTTTCTCAAATGAATAGTGATGTCCTCAGTGAATAAAAGGCTTTCATTGGCCATTTCCATACCAGGCTTCTGAAATGGTGCAGAGCGACCTCTCACGGAGGTCTTCTACACCATAGAGTGGACTGGCGTGGACTACTTTTTGTAGTTCCACACCAGAATCCACTCAGGAGAGGCCGGAACTAGCCGCGCTGTGTGTTTTTTAAAAATCTCTTTTTCGAGGTTTTTAAAAAGCACGGAGCATGCAGCCCTGCGCCGCTCTGTCACCCGGCTCCGAAGTGGATTTGCAGGCACGTGCAAGTGCGTGCCTGCAGATCTGCCGGGGGCGGGCTTCCAGCTGGCGAGCTTCTCCAGTTGGTGGAGAGCCTCCACCAACCGGAAGCCGCCATTTGGGACGCCGGAGGACTGCGGAGCAGCGAGCTCGCGCTGCTCCACGTGGCGACGGACTTACCCGGTTTCAGGTAAGTTCCGTTTTTGGGCGTTTTTGCCCGTTCCCCCCCCCCACATGTGAAAAGGGCCATAAGCAGAGGTATTAGGAAACTTGAAAAATACAGTGGCTAAATCACTGTGTGTGTGTGTGTGTGTGTGTGTCCATCCATGTTCCTTATTATTTATACCACAGTGGATGCACCCAGACATGGAAGTGTTAATTTTGTCTAAATTGCTGCAGTAATAATATTAAAGATTTAAACAAACAAACAAACAGATGTGTTTTACAGTCATATTTGAGCATTAACCTATTCAGATTTCAAAGATAAAATGGATCTGTTGACCCATGATGGTGGTAGCTTATTTATGAGACAAGTCGTAGAACCAAATTAATTGTTTCTACCTTATCATACACGCTATATATTAGAAGTAGGCAGAATTCAGGCCTGTGGGATCTATCTATTTCTTTTTAATTAGAACTGGGAGATCCACCAGCAAATTAAAAATAATGGCTGAAGGTATAAGCACTTCATGAGTTATTTCTGCTCTACAACTCCAAGAATGCCCTCAGCTAAGATGACTACTAACCATGCAGGATGGAGGATTCTGGGAGCTGTGGCCCAAAAGTAACCTTTGCAGGCAGAGAGACAAAAATTCATACTAGCCAGCAGAGATTTGGATAGATCCAAAAGAAATTAATTAAAATTAGCATTTTACAGACTAGGTATATAGTTCGCACTAGTTCTGCGCTGGCAGAGATTTTTCAAAATCATTTTTGTATCGGATGAAATAGACTTAAGTCTATGAAAGCTTATGCTACCAGCTTCTTTCTCTTAGTGTCAGAGGTGCTGCAAGATCCCTTTGCATACTGATCCAGACTAACACGGATATATCTTTGAATTCTATTTTTACAAATCTATAAGGAACAGCAAGTTACATCATGGCTAGTAAGGATCAAGGCCTTGGGAACTCAGAAATGCAGTTTGCCCATAGACCAGGCAAGAATGCAATGACTTGCTGTTGCTGTTGTCAGACAATCAGAAACTAAAAGTCTTTGTTGATTTAGTGCAAATCACTCAGAGATCAGTCAATAGCTCTCTATCTCTCTCTCCTCCCACCACCAAACCTATCATAAATAAAAATAGATTCATGATGTTGGTACAGGAATGGTTTCTGCTAACAAATATATTTCAGACACCAACATAATTCTAGCAACAGTACAACACATTTATACGAAGAAATTGCATTTAAATTTTGCATTTCCACTTTTTCTCTGAAATTCTAAGTTCAAATATGCTTCCAATTAATTTTAAAACTTTTCAATTTTTTTCCCCAAACTGTTCAACCTCAAACCCAAAATATCTCAACTTGTTGTTTGCCAGAATTCATATACCTAGTTGTTCAATAGGCAGGATCCACAAGTGTCATTCTGCTGATGGAGGCAGTTCTTGTCAGTTGAATAGGGGAGAAGGGATTCTCCTCCCACCAAACATTACTCAAAATCTGCTTTGGTCATCTGGGAAACCCACCACAGGAGATACTGGGGCAAAGCAGACTGCTGTGGGAGGGAGATAGAAGCAGAAAATGCCACTGTGTTAAGCAGAGGTTTACTAGCATAACCCTGGATTTAACCCAATATTCCCAATTAACATCTCTCATTATATTAGTAGCAATTATTCAGTGCCACTTTTGCCTCATCTACTGACTTACGCATTTCAAATAATCCAGTTACATCCTGAGTTAATCCCACAATTTAATTTTCGCAGACATCTAACTGCAAACAGTATTTGTACTTAGGGTGGTTTCCACAAGTACCCTTACTCTGTTCATCCCTGCAGGCACCTGGGAGCTAGCATTTCTGAAACTGTTTGATAATTTCTACATTTTATGGATCTCTTAAAACAGAGATAACACAGTTTCAGAGTGTCTGTTTCATGAGAAAAAATGCAGGAATCTAACCAGTAATCTTCGTTCCAGGGTTTGCAATACAAAAGCATGATTAGTACGTAAAGGAACTATGTCTATTGCTGCTGTTTACTTGAATATTTCTCTTTAAAAAATTAAATAAATAAGAAAAATGGAAAACTACTACTACTGCTACTATTACTACTACTACAGTATCATGAACTCTCCAAATTTACAGGATTATACTCATCATTTGCATAAAGAAATATATACTGGAAGTTGATCAGATCAGGTCAGATCACGCAACAGACAAGTCATTACATGCTATACCAAGGCTCTGATAGCTGCAACCAATGAACTTGTAGCAGTATCAACTCCAAAGTTGGTTCTGTGTATCACATATTTGGGTCTCTATTCCTCTGCAATTCCATCACTGCTAGCCCATCAAACAGAAAAAAAAAAGTCAAGTCAGCAAATCATTCACAAATCTATAAGTTTCTTAACAGCAGAATAAAGAAACTTGCTATTAGTGGGAAAAATAATGCATTGGTGCCATATTTCCTTCCCACTGTACTACCAAATTGATTCTGAGTGATTTTTTTTAAACATCCCAAATCCAGATCCAGGTTGTGCAAGGAACCATCACCTCATAGCCATGTTCATCATCATAGAGGCAAGCCTTTGTTCAGTTTTTTAAAAAGTGGCTTGCTTTTCAAGATCTGGAATTGCTGCAAAAGATATTTCAAAGAAATGTACAGGTGTGGTTTCTTTGTTGTTGTTGTTGATACATTTAATTGGCTACAACATTGTTTCTTCCTGGTTAATATAAAGCTCCCCCCTCCATTTCTCTGAGAAATTTCTAGAATATGGATTTTCCTATTTAAAATAATACACTTTAACCAGTCTATAATTCTGAATTATTAAATAGTTGGGGCTCTTAATAAAACTGAATGCCCCCCCCCTTAGTTTTATACATCACAGAGGCACAGAATATAGTAAATCACAATTCCTATTAGTGTCTCTTCATTGTTAGAGTTATTGCAAGGAAAAATAATGGGTTAACAAATCAACTGTGGAAATGAACTCTTCATTAAACCTTGCACAGCCATAGGTATATATGGAAAGCTTTGCTTCCATAGCCCGATTAAGGCTGGCGTTGTTAAGAACACACTTTATATAACTGTGGTATCTGTCACTCTCTCCTCTAAGTTCTCCTTCTTTAATTATCTTTCTGTATGTGACTATTATGAACCTAAAAACCTTTATTTAGTGGAATTTACTTCCCAGGCATGTTTTCATGAAATGCAAATATTGTTCATGGATCATATGCATTATTAATATACAATTTTAAAATATTAGGCCTATGGGATTTTATATTGAAGAAAAGAGGCAGCTTATACTTCAGCAAAGGACTCTTTAGTAGTGTGTCCCTTCTGTGTTTGAGGATTCAGCCATGTGAACCGTGCCCTTTCTAGCTGCAGCTTCCTAGGACCAGTTTCTACAATTTGAATAGCATGTGTTGCAAAGATTGTGAAAGAGGCCACAACGAAGCTGCATATTTCCAAAGATAAAAGCATCACATTTGCACCCTTCTATTATCCAAGTATTCAAAAGAAAACAAAAGACAGTCTTTCCTCACAATTCTAACTGGGGATTCTGGGCTGATTGCTAAAAAGGCGTGCATCTCTGTACAAAAATGTACAGGAGTTTAGTTTTGTAAAAATCCAATAGAAAAGAAATACAACCCAAACCTAATTCTTCTAAAACCTAATACGGTACACCTGCCTTATATGTGGGGGTTCCATTCCACAAACCCCCGCATAAAACAACAAACACAAAGTATTGCATCCCATTATAGTAAATGGACACAATGTGCATGCGCCCGTGGCAAGAGGCATGTGCCCATTGTGTCTGTTGACTATAATGGGATGGGATGCTTCATATGACCTCGCATTTGTGCATGCAGAGGTTGCATGAGAGGAGGGCTCAACATAATTGTCTAATACCCTAGAAATGGGACAAAATGAAACATGTTTCAATAAAAGTCTATAGTGATATAATTAATTATAAAGGAAATATTACAAATTATGTCTCCATGAATGCAAATTAATTCAATATTGAAAGAACATATAAAACAAAATTCACCACGATATCCTAAAATAAAGCTGCTTATTATCTGCGGACATCCAAAATCTGCTGCTTAAGGCATCCACTTCACTGTTTCCAGTGGTAGGGCTGGACCCACTAACATACCTCAGGCAAGATTAGAAGGTTGCTAAAAACATGCAGATTTTCTTGGTATTACCTGTGCAACAAATTTGTCATTGCATTTAATCATTGTTCATGTTTCACAGAATACTGACTGAGCATGATCTTGTTTTACTACTTTTTACTGCATACTTTCCAAAGAATTTTCTAACTAATATTTAGAATAAAAATATGGGCTGGGAGGTTGACTTTTATGTGGAAATCAATGTTAAGGACTTTAATGATATGTGCAAGAAAGAACCTTCTCTGAGATCCTGCATCAAAGACGTAGTTACAAACTGCATGTCATTGTCTGATGTCCCAAACCCACCTTAAAAGCCAGCAGCTACATTGAGTGATAGAGATCTGTTCTGCTAGTGATCAGGATATTATCCTGCTGCACCCAGATCCCCAGCAGACTTCCATCATTCAATGTGAATGTGGGCTGTTAAGGCAGGTTGGCAGGAGACATTTGCCACGACCATGGTCATGGAGCACAGCTAAATACAGAGCAGTTATGAAACTGTAACTGCAATGTAGGATGGCAGCCAATGTCTTCAGTAGAATCTTCTTGGAGATTTAAAAACTAACATGCTTTATTTGGATTAATGTTTAGTGGACTTTAGGGTCTTCTGATTAAGGCAGCTACAGTCCACAAAACCTGATGCCAAATAAAGCTTGTCAGCTGTTGAGGGGTCACAAGACCTGTTACATTTGGCAGAGACATTCTGAATTAACTGGAGAGTCATATTTCACTGTTTCCCTCTAAGCCATTTTCAGAAAGGTAAAAAGTGAAGAAAGTTGCCAGGACAGAATTTTCAAGGATTAGATACTATAAGGGGGTTTCATAGCACAAAAAGACTCTTTCCTAATTGATATTCTAAAGAAGTACACAGTTTGTCAGAAATATTTATCTCTGAGCAATTCAGACTTTAATTCCTGATCACGAATAACTTGATTTTTTTTTAAAAGCATTCTAATCCTAATGTAAGACTCAGTCTTAGGAGGCTTTATTCTTCTATTTCATCTCATTTTAGACAATGTGGAGAGATAAGAACAGGTGACACCTTGATTGCTTCTTACTCTTACTCATCTATGGTGGATTTAAACTCCAGTCATCTATTTTATAAATAGAAAAGCAATGACAATTTGTGGAATCCAGAGGTATTAAGACCAATGTTACATAGCCTTTGAAACACCCAACAGCAGCAATGAGCAAGAAAAAAGGTGAGACCTTCCACCCCGTTAAAATATGAGTGCACTTTTTCCACCTGCTTTCCTGCTTGTCTGTGTCTTTCTTCTTGCCAGTAAGTGAGCTCAGAAGCTTTGCTGGCTAGAGAGTTATTTTCAGTGGCGTAGGAATGGGGGGGGAGCAGGTGCCTTGCCCCAGGGCGGCAATGTTTTGGGGGTGTCCCGGTTCATAGCCACACCCCCACATGCCCTGGCCATGCCCCCACACACCACAGCCACGCCCCTGCATGCACTGGCCATGCCCCCATGCACTGCAGCCCCACCCCCTCCTGCACTCCAAGCTCCACCACTGGTTCTTTTTCCTGCCTCAACAGCTCCAATTGCAACATAGTGAATGGCAGTAAACTTCTACCAGATTTGATCATCCTCTAAAGTGGTGGAGTTGAAGAAACGTACTATCTGTGGTTGCAAGTTACCCTATGCATTTTTACTTGGAAGCAAGTTCCACTGAATTCAATGGAGCTTACTTCTAGGACAGTGTGTTTAGAGTTATAAATTAGAATCATACACACTTACTAGAGAGCCAGCACAGTATAGTGCTTGAGTGTTGGACTGGGATTTTAGGAGACGCTAGGATTCGAACTCCATTTGACCATGGAACCTAATGGGTGACAATGGGCAAGTCACACATCTTCAGCCTTAGAGGAAGGCCATGCAATCAATGAATAAATCTTGTCAAGAAAACCTTGCAGTAAGTTTGCTGTATGAATGCAGAGGATTTATTGAAGATCTTCAGCAAAAATATGTGCATTGTTTAACCCTAGACTACACAGCAGCAGCAGAAGCAAATACAGAATGCCTTTTAGCTACAAGCCAGTGTACCTTTGCATGTACACATTGAGGTGCCCCAGTCCTAAGCATACAACTGTACAGCCCAGCAGGCTTCATCTCAGCAGTAGGTATATGTGACAGGCCTTTATTTCTCCTCAGATTGGTTTGGCAGTTCCACTCTAATAAGGTACCCTGTCAATATCACTCAGCCCAGACTCTACTCTTTTATGAAAACCATTGTGTAACAGGGCTAGGGTCCAAGTATTCACTCGGAATTAAACAATATATTTAAGGTAGTGTGTTCTCTTTATGATCAGTGACTTTAGATAGCTTAGGCCAACTCAGTACTTATAAAACACATTGTAACGTTTATTATAATAACATTGCAAATATAGTATCTTGTTAAAGTTCATGTGTAGTACAATGTTGATACATTAAACTGTTCAAATTTCTGTTAGACTCTTACAATAACTCTCAGCCTTAGACACCAGTTTTCTGTGTCTTTCCCACAGCTGCTTAAACACAACTCAGCCACACTCTCTGGCCAAAATCTCACTGAAGGCTTAAGACACACAGAAACTTTGCCTTATATAGAATTCTCTCATCGATAAACCCCTTGCATGCACACCACTGTGCTGAGTCTCATTCTTGAGGTGCTGTTGCTGTTACCCAGCAGCCCGCTATCAAGTTGCCCTGGGCAGTCCCCCCAAAGCAATTTCATCACAATATATTTAAAGATTTCCCTCTGTAATCCCCTCGGGAAACTGAGAAGAATGATCATGTCCCTGAAACAAAGCTGATCCCAATAAAAAGAGGAGAATCACACATATTTTAGGAGATCCAGTCTGTTAATGGATGCTTTAAGGTAGGAGTGGGACTCATGCAGCTCTCCAGAAAATGACAAATGGAAATTCCCATTATTCCCCACCACTCTTCAGGTTGGCTGGGGCTGCTGAGAATTGCAGTCCAACAACATTCAGAGGGTCACACAGATTAGCCTTTATTTAGAAGGTTGATCCAGCCAAACTACACTGCCACAGCAATGGCATCACAAACTCAGAGTTTGAATCGGGCCATTGATGTCTGCTTTTTTTTATGTCATATTTTCATACTTTTTATGCCAGTCTAATTTATCAAGCTTCTGCATATTTTAGGTTAGTATGTGTGAAATGCCAGAATATGTCAATTGTTTTTTTTTTTTTAGCTTAATAACTAAAAACACAGCACCATTTAGTTTAGTGGCACTGATGGAATCTTTGCTGTTTGACTAATCAGCAGCAATTACTTTTTCAGCTTGTTCATGGGAAATAAAATTAAATAACTCAAGGACAAAGGAGACTTTAGAAAATATCCATCATATATCACAATTAGTTTTATTGTTTCAGTATACCATGACTAACAGTGAAAGGAGAAGCATCCTAGGGGAGAAATTCATGCTGCAGTGAAACATTGCCAGTAATACAAAGGAAGGTCTAGAAATATAAATGAAGATTAATAATTTTATTGTGAAATGTTGGTGGATGCCACATTCAGGAGAAAATATGCTTAACTGAGAATGCTTCCAGACAAACAATAGTCCTGCCATTATAAAGAGGAAGGCCCCAGTGGCTTCCATGTCAGTGGAGCAGTCAACTCATCTTGGGATTTATTTGGAACTTTAAGGGAGCTGTCAACAGTGCTGAATATATTTGGGGATAGGGTTAAGCAACTTTAATAGTACCTTTCAAGTTCATACTAACACCCTAAGAAAATCCACTGATATGCATACAACTAGCTGGCATGCATGCAAGCTGCCAGTGCAGGGGTGTAAAACTCAATTTCATCTTGGGCCACATCAGCATTATGGTTGCCCTCAGAGGGCCGGTTGTATTTGTAAGACTATATAAGTGTATCTACTCTTTTATCATATTAAATAATTGCCTCTGCACTTGATGGTTACTGGTTTTTAAATTGCCTTCCCTCTGCATCAACTTTTCTTTTCTTGGACATTTTGGGGCTATTTGATCATAGTTTATGGTCCCTATACCTCTGTAAAGCGACATAGAATTGGTTAGTATATCCAAAGTGTGTCATTTTCTGCTCCCCTCTCTGTGCCTGCAATGTGGCGATCGGGCTGTCCAGGCGGGAGGAGTGCCGCAGCTGCAGGAGAGTGTAAGGGCCACATGAAATGGCCTGGTGGGCCAGATTCAGCCCGCAGGCCTTGTGTTTAACACATGTGCCAGTGGAATTGACATTACTGCTTCAGGCAGCAGGTTCTGTGCCACATCAACAAGATTGGAGGATGGAAGCTGGGTGTGCCATGTGTCATGCTCTGCACCCCCTAAGATAGTCTGCTGCCCTGAGATGCAGTAAAGCACACTGTCCCCTTGCCAGTGTACAAGTGAGAATGAACTGCCAGTTCAGTCAACCCCTGTATAGGGCATATCGTCTCCTTTGCCTAAGACAGCAGAATATCTTGGGTTAGCCTTATTCCAGATGGCAGTGACCTAATGTCAAGTAGGATGAAAGTGGATAGACTGTGGGGATCTCTATGTGCTCTCTGTTGCAGATTCTGAAGGACCAGCAGGACAGTGCAACAATGATACAGCGATAACTTGGTATAACTGGTAGTACAAAAACTATGCCAAAAGGCATCTTTCCTTTCAGCTTAGTTCTTTGGTGGCTGGAGAAGCTCAGATTCTCCAGCATTTCACATATAAAAAGTGGAACATCTGTATACAAGCAACATCAGATTGTGGTCAAAGTGACTAAAATTATTAATGACGAAAACACAAGCTAGGAGGGGCTGCAGGAGTTTCCTCTTGCCTGAGTCTACTGGGAAGGGAATGAGGCTGCCCCCTTCTCCCACTGAGTTATATAACTGGGAAATACTTTTGCTTTTTGAAATCAATTATATCAATTATTCATCAAATCATTTATTCCTCAAATTTGTTTCTTTTCAAATAGATTGATTTGCCTCTTCTGAGTGAAGGGATAGGATTTGGTTTACTTACTGGCTGTCTCCACTCACCATCTAGTGGTAGGCCAGACTAGGAACTTGCCTATTTTCATTGCAATGGACACTTTTGCAGCTGGAGGTAGGAGGTCCTTTTGCTATCTGAGCACCAGATCCATTTTGTAGTCCAAAGGATGGCATATGTACCAACTCCATACCCTCCAACATTTCACAGGTGAAAATTGGGAGACATGTGGCCAAGCAACTTTGGAGTATAGTCAAGATGGCAAAGTTATTAATGGGGAAGAACACACAAACTAGGAGAGGCTGCAGTAGTTTTGCCTGAGCCTACTGAGAAGGGCAAGATTCTGCCCCACCGGAATTAATTGAGAACTACTTTTGTACTTTGAAATCTGTTTACATCAATTGAAGTAAGCTGAGTGTAAAGGGGGAAAGTCGAAGGAAGAGGAGACAGGAACATTTTAGAAGCAGATGCAAAAGTGGCATGATAGAGGATTAATTGGGACTGTCCCCGCCAAATTGGGACAGTTGGAGGGTATGGAAGGTGCTTCTTTGAAGTCCCATTTGTGGTCAGACCATTAAACTAGAATCTGTTGTATTGGCGTGTAATGGAATGCTGTGCCATTTAAGATGGATTTTTCATGAAGCTATACTGTGCATACCCTTTTGTAAAACTTTATAAAGAGGTTGCCATTGTTAGTATCAGAGGTTGGAAACAATAGTTATAATTAGTTCCTTTTAATCAATTGTTTTCTCAGTAAAAATATATATGTATGTATGTATGTATGTATGTATGTATGTATGAGACATATCACAGTGGTAGATTAACAAGGGATAATGTCATCCCTTTCGTTGTACAACTCTAATTTTTATGTGGCGTTTATAGTAATGAGGTTGGTGGTCTCAGTAACTGGAGGAGCAGGAGGAAAAGTCCATGGTAAAAATGGCTGTCTCATTTTTTGCTTCATAGCTGTCTCATGTTCTGTTGTGAGAATCAAGCTGAAGGTGAACTGAGTGTGTTTTGTAGAACAGGCCAGCAACCTTGTAGAACTGAGAGCTTTTTTAAAGAATAAAAAAAAGCAAGAATTTTAGTTACTGTTGAGAAAAAAGGGGAGCAAATAATTACTTTAAAAATTGAAACAATAAGGATAACTTACTACTATGAGGGTCCTGGAAGTATAACTTTTAAAAAAAGACTTTTCAAGTTCTGGTTAATCTGCAAAAACAACAAGTTCTGTGGTGCTTCAAAGATTAACAAATTATAGCCCACTTACTCCACAAAAGCTTAGATTATAATATCTTAGTCTTAAAATGGCACTATTATCCGAAAACATGGGTGCCACAAGGACCCACCAGTGATGCCCGTATCTTTGTTAAAAAATGGGGAATTATTAGCTCAAAGTCAGGAAGCAAGGGGGGGGGGGATTGACAAGATCTACCACCTATATTTATGAGGTTCTCGCAAAAAAGAACCAGCCAGAGAGTTTAAAATTGTAAACTAAAAATACATTTTACTGAAAGAAATTCACATAAGCACACAAAAATATCCAAGCACTGGCACAAGCACACAAGGACTAGCCGAAGGAAAGGGAGTAAAGTGTAATAGAGGACTTTCAGGGATGAGGCAATAATTACTGGTCTGGAGACCAGTGAGGAAAGCAGTGATGTGGCTTAGGTAGGCACCTAAGGACAATTCTCATTTGGGAATCAAATGGACAGCATGGTGTTCAGAAAGGCTAGAGACTGCACTGGACAGCCTGAAATCATGGGTTCTTATATCCAAGAAATATCCTGCAGGTGTGAGTGTGAATCACCCTCCCAGCCAAGTGGATAATGGAAGTTGCAGTACAAACAATGAAGTCCAGACAGAGCTAATAATCTTAGCGTTTAGGTGACTAAAGGATAATGGCTGTTGTAATAGCTCAGTATTGTGGAGAAGCGGGGAGACAATAGGGAAATGTCCAGGTTTTGGGGGTCAGAGTTAAGAAAATCACAATTTGGTGCCTATTTCCCCTTTCAGCTCTGAGATATTCCACTCATTATCCTTTAAGCCTATTATCTCAAGAGGGTTTGCACTAGTAGCCTGAAAATGACTTGGTTCCTGCCTAAGAGGGTAGGTGTGGCTGACCTGCCTTGCAATCTCATGTTTACAGTCAGTAATACGCCTCTTCTAGCATGACTTCCAGTCGCCTCAGGTATTATTTATATCAGTCCCAATTAATAGTGCCAATTAAATAATATCTGCCAATTAAACCATGCCAATCATGGTTTAATTGGGGGTGGGTGGGCACCGTAATACCACAGGATTTGTTGTTTTTTGTATAATTCCCTATGTGGAACTGAGAGCAGTCTTATAAAATCGATATATACTGTATTGACTCCCAAGGCTCTTAAGATCCAAGTGATAGATTTATAGTATTTAATGGGCTCAGGGAGGGGGATACACTTGGATTTTGAAGAAAAAGGCCTAATTCAAATTTTGTACTAGCTGTAGAATCACCAGCAACCTTCTTGAATCACTATCCATGCCTCACCGGACCTGCTCATATAAAATACAAACAACAATATCTTCTTGTGGCCAAAGATGAAAACTTTGAAGCACTCTGTATAGTCAAAAGATTAACTAAATAATGCTACAGGGACTAGTGATGTCACTTTCAGTTACTAGAGTAATATAGGGTAATGTGTAACAGTGTTTTTGGCCACATAAAATTACTACAGAAATGCACAATCAAGAAGGAGTGGTTGAAATTGTATTTCTTGTCTCATGGAAATCAATCTTATGATTGCCCAATAAATGCCCCCTCCCACAAAAAAATAAAAAAAATCCTATTCCGTCATTGTGACCCTTCTGCTCTTGAGCCCACTTGTGTCTATGAGGGGGCAATGATGAGTTTCCTTCTCCCACAGCTAATCTGTAGCAACTCCAGAGATATGTGAAGTGGCCACCAAAACCTTAAGGAATTCTAATCTTCTCATGAGGGTTGTTTGAAGGAGGCTACAGTACTGCCCTGAAGCAAGCATGACAAATGGAGAGGTGGAACAATAAATTGAAATAAATGTCTTTCTTAGATAATGTCATTATAATAAGCATGTTCTACTTAGGACTCATTAGGAAATGTTTTCTGTTTGGAGATGGTTGTATGAGGACATTTCTGGACTGTATCTAGGATGAAACGAAAGGCAGATTATTGGTTCAGCATTCATTGAAGTAATTCATGAAATGTGTTGCCTTGCCGTTAAATAGAGCATGAAATATATGGTTGCTCAGTTCCAAAATAACTATTTCCATTTCCAGGGCTAAACCATTTGTACTATTTATTATATACTGATAATATTACTTCTCCACATATGTGCTCGGGACAGACAGACAAAAAATGTCATCTGAGAATCCCAACCAAATATACAAACATGCATTATTAAGTATACAAATAACTATGACAATTAAATGCTTGCCTGTTTTAGTGTCTGGGTTTTTTTGAAAAAATGTAGGATAAGCACTGAGCTATTCATCTTTGAATCTAATGTAGGCTTCCTTCCGTTTCAGGAAGTGAACACATATTCTACTTTTACCTTAACAGACCTGTGGAAAATAACTTTTGCCTCTGTGAACAGTGAGGCTAATCAAATGTAATTACCCTGTAAATGTTCTTAGCAGAAATGGTCTGCCATATGGGAAATTAGTAGAATTAGTTAACAAAGATAATTTTTGTGTTACTGTGAGCGGCTGTAATGAGCATATATGCTGACAGCTTTGTGAATTTCCACTGCAGTGGACATTATGCAATCTGCTTGATTTAAGGATCGGTGTAATATGAAATGGGATTTTTTAAAAAATAAAAATGGAAGTATTGCTACTTTTAAAAATTACAGGAATGGATAGAATGCTCCCTTCATTAATTTCTCCAACAGTGGCCTTTTTTTATCTAGTTTTTCTTTTTGATGCACCTGCTTTTACAAATGCTATATCATAATGTCTATAAGAATAGCAATCAGAAAAAAAATGTTATGGTATTACATAATCAGAGCTGAATGCATTGCTAATAACATCTCTGCAAAAAAAAAAAAAGTGTTTTCCACGATTGGTGTTAGATCATGTAAAAAACAATGCTTAGCTGGACTGAATGCCTAGCAGTAAGGGATCTATGCTTCTCTACAGCATGACCAGCCAGTTAGAAATTGCCCCCATATTGCCTGAACCTAAACAGCGGTAAAGCTTCAAGCTTGCTCTACTGATCTGGCCACCTGTGAATGGTAGACAGGGCCAGAAACATTTAGCTGCACCCCACTCAATATTACATTCATCATCAGGAGCTGATGGATGGTGAACCACTAAATTGGTGAAGCACAGCTTTTACGGTCAAATGCCTGAAGGCCCTAGACTCTATAGATGAAGGCTGGGAGGAGAAAATAAAAGAGAGAGAGAGCTGACTGAAAGGTTTTTGTTGTTCTTTCTCACTGTATTTTTTCCTAGGACTTCCCATATCTATCATGGACTGATTTTTTTCCATCCTGCTAGCTCCTGGATCATCTGCTATAGGAAGGGGCACAGTACAGCTTCCTGTTCCAACTGAGGCCTCAGTATATGACTGTGTCCTTGTCTTTGGTGCTGACTTATTGGTTTGTTATAAGTACAAGTTTATTATTATGGCAAAAAGCCAGCAATGGTTTGTTATAGAATCATAGAATCATAGATCATAGAGTTGGAAGAGACCCCAGGGGCCATCGAGTCCAGGAACACCCATCAAAGCATTCCCAACAG
Organism: Cyclura pinguis; assembly: GCA_030412105.1. Classification (NCBI taxonomy): domain Eukaryota; kingdom Metazoa; phylum Chordata; class Lepidosauria; order Squamata; family Iguanidae; genus Cyclura; species Cyclura pinguis. The sequence continues at coordinate 127,739,324 of CM059600.1, read as the reverse complement.
ATGGCCATCCAGCCCCTGCTTAAAAACCTCCAAAGAAGGAGACTCCACCACACTCCGAGACAGCATATTGCACTGCCGGACAGCTCTGACCATCAGGAAGTTCTTCCTGAGGTTCAAGTGGAATCTCCTTTCCTGCAGCTTGAATCCATTGCTCCTTGTCCTAGTCTCTGGAGCAGCAGAGAACAAGCCTGCTCCCTCCTCATCATGACATCCCTTCAAATATTTAAACATGGCTATCATGTCCCCTCTTAACCTTCTCTTCTGCAGACTAAACGTACCCAGCTCCCTAAGGCGTTCTTCATAGGGCATGGCTTCCAGCCCCTTCACCATTTTGGTCGCCCTCCTCTGGATACATTCCAGCTTGTTGACATCCTTCTTGAACTGAGGTGCCCAGAACTGGACACAGTATTCCAAATGAGGCCTAACCAATGCAGAATAGAGTGGTACCATTACCTCCCTCAATCAAGACACAATACTCCTATTGATGCAACCAAGAATCGTGTTGGCTTTCTTGGCTGCCGCATCACACTGCTGACTCATGTTCAGCTTGTGATCTACCAAGACTCCTAGATCCTTTTCACACGTACTGCTATCCAACCACATGTCCCCCATCCTATACTTGTGACTTCCATTTTTTCTGCCCAAGTGCAGGACCCTACATTTCTCTCTGTTGAAATTCATTTTCTTAGCTTTGGCCCAGCTCTCCAGTCTGTCAAGGTTGTATTGAAATTTGATCCTATCCTCTGGTGTGTTAGCAACCTCTCCCATTTTGGTATCATCTGCAAATTTGATCAGCATGCCCTCCACTCCTTCATCCAAATCATTGATGAAGATGTTGAATAGCACTGGGCCCAGGACAGAAGCTGGAGGCACCCCACTAGTCACTTCTCTCCAAGTTGAAAAGCAGCAATTGGTGATCACCCTTTGGGTGCAGTCGGTCAACCAATTATGAATCCACCTAACAGTAGCCCTGTCCAGCCCGCATTTTACTAGCTTCTTTGCAAGAATGTCATGGGGAACTTTGTCAAAGGCCTTACTGAGGTCAAGATATGCTACCTCTACAGCATTCCCTTCGTCTATGAAGCTTGTAACCCTATCATAAAAAGATATAAGATTAGTCTGGCATGACTTATTTCTGAGAAATCCATGCTGGCTTTTACGGCATAGCTTTCTAAGTAATTACAAGCTGACTGTTTAATGATCTGCTCTAGGATCTTTCCTGGAACTGATGTCAGGCTTACCGGGCGATAATTATTAGGGTCCTCTTTTTTCCCCTTCTTGAAGATGGGGATGACATTTGCCCTCCTGTAGTCTGCTGGGACTTTTCCTGTTCTCCAAGAGTTCTCAAAGATTATTGAAAGTGGTTCAGAAATGACTTCTGCCAGTTCTTTTAATATCCTTGGATGTAGTTCATCTGGCCCTGGGGACTTGAATTCATCTAGTTTAGCCAGATATTCCTGTACTACTTCTCTACTTATTCTGTGCTGCATTTCTCCCGCTTCCTCACCTGCTCCCCATGCCCCAGGTTGGGTACTTCTATCCTTTTGGGAGAAAACTGAGGCAAAAAAGGTATTAAGTAGTTCTGCCTTCTCACTCCCCCCCATTATTAATTGGTCACCTTCTCCACGCAGTGATCCTATCATTTCCTTGTTTTTCCTTTATGTGCTCTTACATACTGACATGTCTCCACTTATGATTCGTACATGCAGAGCAGCACTCCATTGGAAGCAATGCAGTGTGGGTAAGTTCAGTGCACATATGGATACACCCCTCTTTTTTTTTTTTAAGAGATGAAAACTGGAACATATATGGCCAAACAAAAACGGAGGAATTGGAGAGAGGAACCGGGACATTTTTAGAGCAGCTGAGGAAATGGGACAGCAGAGCATTAACTGGAGTTTTCCTTGCCAAACAGGGACAGTTGGAGGGTATGCTTTGTCTATCGTAATGTGATGTATATCTGACGCTGGATCAGGATGTCTGTGATCAGTTTTATCAGTAAAATGCTGCATAGTTTCCAGTAGCCTAAATTCCATTTCAGCATATCTCTCTCTGATGTTTTTCCACCCTTTGTTCTATAAATTCATATTAATCACATTCCCCGCTATATGCAATCTCATAGTGCTCCATTAAAAATAATAATTGCTCATATTCCCCAAGGAAAGAATGAGATAAGCAGATCTCATCATTTCAGAGACAAGAATATGATTGGGAAACAGAAATATTTGAAAGAACCTTTAAAAAGAAAGGTCAATATATGCTCACTTCAGGCACCTAAATAGTATAGAAGTGTTGGACACAGAGATAATGGATAAATGAAAGAAGCCCTGTTTAAAATGTGTGGGAAACTTCCAGGGCATCATTTTTATTTTTATTTTCATTTTGCTAGCAGATCAGTTTTCCAAGGGAAAGCACAAAAACTATTCCACTGAATAACCAAAGAATAGCCTGGCCTAATCTGAGAACAGTTTGGCAAAGCCTCTCTCAAAGTTATAGAATCTATGCTCCTAAACTTGACATTCAGCTAAATAATTATTGACATCAATCATTTTGTGATTGGCCTGTAGCTGGGATAGTGCTGGTTCTGGTCCTTTGAGGGAAACCAACCACTGCACCTAGGCTGTATCTGCGCTGCACAATTATGAAGGTTTGATGCTACTTTAACTGCTTTGACTGCCTCCAATGAAATCCTAGGACTTTTAATTTGGGGGATTTCTTAGAATTCTCTAGTGAAATCTACTGTATCAGAGCTCTATGACAGAGAATTCTAAGTATCTTGCAAACTACAGATTTCAGAATTCCATAGGATGGAGCCATGGCAGTTAAAGTGCTGGTAATTCTGCACTGTGTATGCACTTCTACATGCTTCAAGGCAAAGAGGGATCAATGATCTAAGCTTTGTCTTCAGTTCCACTAGTCTTAGTGTCAAACTGTTTTCATGGCAGCTGCAAGGCTATGTAACTAGGACACAGTGGAGACCAGGAGCCACTGAGATGCCTCTGAAGTATGATAAAGGAGGGAAAAGGAAAAACAGGTTTCTGGACATTTGCCCTTAAACTGTGACCATTTCCGCACACGGCGAGGGAATCGCTCCCTGCGGCTACTCACCGGATCTTCTGTGGGTCCGGTCCGGTCCGGTCCGGGGTGAGGAGGAGCAGTGAGTGATCGTGGATGCGCGCTGCTCCAGCATCCAAAATGGCGGCTTCCGGTTGGTTGTGAGGCTCGACCAACCACTGAAGCTTGCCAGCCTGAAGCCCACCCTCCACAGATTGCAGGCTCACCTTGGTGCGAGCCTGCGAATCTGCATCGGACAGCAGGTATGCAATGGCACACGCCGGCATTTTGAAAGACCTGAAAAATCAGGTCTTTCAAAAGCACGATGGAGGACCACTTGGGGTCGCTCCAGAGCATACTGAGGTGCGGATCTATGGTAAGCAGTCCGGACCCAGTCCGCTTCAAGGTGCAGACATCCTCCCTGGAGGATGAACTGCACAGTTTTATTTACCCCGTGTGGAAACGGCCTGTGTTTCTCATTATAGAGATACTCAGCACTCAGGAGTGGCCATAGCAGATGAAGAGGCAATGTGTCTTGGCCTGATATCTCTACTTTGGACCTCCCAAAAGGCTTCACTCTGACAGATCCCAGCAATCTTACCTTTTTTCAAAAGTTTTTAAAAGGTTTAACACCAGTTACAACTTTTTCAATAATGTGGTAATAATATTGTAACATTACTATAATAGTAATATGTCCCCTAATATATTAATATGTTCCATAATGTAACCAGTTATTTAATTCAGCTGTAACTCCTCAAATATTTCCCCCTTCTTCATTTTTCTTAATTATTATCCCCTCCCTCAGGCAACTATATCTTGTTCCCTGAGACAGCAGCAAGAGGGAGCTACTGGTTTAGTAGTGTTGGGAACATAGAGGGAGATAGAGACAGAAGGGCTCATCTTGGTAGATGTTTATTTTTCATTGCTATGCCTGCTGCATTGCACTAAATCCATTCTACATCCATTTATTTTGTCATTTCCAGTAGCTGCAACCTGTCGGTGCTACTGGTAGACAAGGGCTTCACCCTGACAAGGTTTGGAAGGTCCAGCTGCCTGAGTCAGCTGATTCCTTTTGCCAGAGCACAGAAGACACTAGTAACAAATAGTAAGTTACTTGTAATTAGTGTTTCCCCTCCAATAACTAATGTAAAAACTGCAGTATGACTTAATCCAGTTATGACTCTATGAGGGATAACTTCACTCATTTTGTCTGTAACTGTAACCTTTTAGTTCCTGTTACAGTTAACAGGAATGGTGGAGAAGAAAAGTCATAAGGCTTAAGTGCTGGCTTTCCTGTGCCTCCTGCTGCTCTCTTGTCAGTGCTCTGTTGTCAGTATTGTCAGATGAGGACAGAGTAGATTTTGTACCACAAAAGAATTCCTTGCATAATTCAACTCTGTTTTCTTTCTTTTTTTTAAAGTAACTTGGAAAAGTACCTGTCCTAGAGACTTAGGCCGTTCCCGCACCATACCTCAATAGCACAATGTTCCATTTCAATCCCAGCATTGCCATTTCTGTGATGGTACTGGGTTATGAATGCTCTTTACCATATCCTTTCAACTTAAGTGGGTTAGTAACGTTATTGCCACCAGTGTTCCCACTGCATTACAGTGTCATTGGTGGGCCCTTTTCCCTTCCCCAAAGCTCATGATTGGTCAAGGTTTTTTGGGGTTTTTTTGTAAGTCATACTAGTGCAGCAATGTTGTAATGTCATGACATGCCCATATGCTATTGCGTTTTTGTGCTATAACACTTAAAAATGTATTAAATTTTTTTAAAAAAAATTAACTCAAAGGAGAAATTTAAAATAAACACAGAGAAGTGATAGATCTTGAATTTACCATACCATGGGAGTGGCAGAGGGAGGGACAAATTCGGAACACCCGCACCACACCCACTCATGGATTGGTGATGATAGAAACCACAACCAAGTGCTATTGAGGAACCGCACTCACAGAACTGATGGCATTGTGGAAGGAAATGGAGCATTACCAGATTTTTTCCACCATTGAAAAAGGGTGGATTTCCAATGCATGGCAATGCAATAGCAGCTGGTTACTGCTGACGTCATGTGATAGCACAGGTCCTGGACCGGGGACAATGCATTGCTCTGGCAGTATGACAACTTATGGGATAAAGGCCTCAGAAAAAGGAAAGTCGACAACTGTTTTTAAGAATATAACTGGTAAGTACTTTTGGGGGCCTTGGAATGCTAACTCTAATGCATCCTGTTTTTTAAAATGAAATTAACAGCAGAATTGGGCAGTGTTTTACAACCTGCCTTGCCTTTTTTAAAAAAGGGATAATCTTCTAGTGCTGTCAGAGGTAAAAGGTAACAGTATAAAAGATTTTAAAAGTGACCATCTTTGGCCAGCTGAAGGTCTCTTCTTCTCTCAAATGATTCTACCCATTCTTCTTCATTGCCCTTTATGTCACATTTTAACCTAGCTCTTTCAAGAAACTTTTAGCTTTACTTCTTAATCTCTGTCCTCAACCAGAATGAAAGTTAAATACATGGAAGTGTATCTGAGCATCTTCATCTCCTTTTATCTCTTGCTCACTGTGCACTTGCTTTCTTGATTCCCAGTATGCCCAACCTTAAATGTGACAGGCACCCATCTTTGCTTTATGCCAGAGATTTCCAGCTTTTCATGTTGGTGACACACTTTTTTGACATGCATCATTTTGCAGCACAGTAATTCAATTTTACTAGCAAACCAGAGGTCCCCAGAGCCATATCTAGGGTGGGGAAAGGCAGCCCCCTCTGATCCTGGCCCACTGTCACCCTCACCAGGAAAAACCCCAGCGAGAGCGGGGGCCTGGGGGAAGGCAGCCCCCTCCCACCCGGTCTTTTCCCACTGCCATCGTTCTTGCCAGGGAAAGGCCCCAGCAAGAGTGACGACAGGGGGAAAGACAGCTCTCTCCCATCTGGTCCTTGCCCACTGCCATTGTTCTTGCCAGGGCAGGGCTTCAGTGAGAGTGAAGGCAGTGGGCCAGGCTTGGGGGGGGTCTTTCTTGGCTGGGGAGGCAACACACCAACACACGACAGGTGACACACTACTGTCTCATGATGCTGTGTTTGGAAAGCTCTGCTTTATGCTCTTCTGTTTTTGTTTTTCACTGCATGTGTGGATGACACTGTTTCAATAATAAAAACAAATAATATAATTGAGATATAAGTAAAGAAAACATGTGTTTTGGATTTAGGGGTTGGCACAACTGGACAGCAGCTGGAAAGATACTGAGATTTTTCATTTTTTAAGAGTAAGAGTGGCTTACCCTAGCATCAGAGTAATTGAATGGGAGAGAGATTATAGATTTCATGTTTGTCTCCAAATACCTGGGCTTTCTTAGCATTACACCTAAAGATGCAAGTCTCCTTTAGGCTTGGAACACAAGGAATTACTTATTTTCAAGGTTTTCTGGCACTTCTCTTAAATGTTTATTCAGCTAAATATTCCTGTTGTGGCCTGTATTTGACTTGTATCATAGATGAGTTCCAGGCTGCTAAAAGCAAGATTGCCTGCAGCAGAAGTTTTTCCAGCATACACCAGCAAAAGGGAAGCCTGTCGACTTATGCTTTTCAGGGCAATAAACATCAGTCGTTTGCAATGGAATTCCTTTCCCAAGTTGGCCAAATGATCATCTCCAGAAAATGTCAGTCTGGATGACATGTCAAGGGAGAAACATTAAGGTATAAGTGTCTAAGTAGAAGCCCTGGGATCTTTCCCCAGCAGCCCAAGAGGTGCTATTGGGGTTCTTACATGTCTCATCATGCTTCAAGACTGTTAATACTATCATATCTATGTCTACTTAGGAGTAAACCCAATTGTATTCCATGGGGCTTACGGATACGTACACATAGGACTGCAGACTATTTCTAATTCTATACCATGAGTTACTGAACACACCCTTATTTGAAATCTAAAATGGTGTCGTCTGTGGAACACCTCAATCAAAATTAGAAATATTTTTATGTCTTTTTTTTTCTTTTGAGCCTGTGATGTCGTTTGCCACATTAGCTGAGAAGGTAACCTTTGTATTGCTGAAAGGCTAACTTTGCAGTCCTATGCTCAGCACAAAGTCCTGTTGTGGTCAGTGGGTCTTCCTCCCAATAACTGCTTCACAAGATTGCCTCCTTAAGCAACTCAACAAGAACTTGGAATATAAGGACTCTGTTTAAGCGTTGTAAGTCATTGTAGGTACAAGAGTTGTTTCTTAATATTATAATAGTGTGATGTATTAGTGGTTAATCTGGTTTTTAAAAAAGAAAGACTTGTTCATTATAGCTCATTGTGGGCCCTTCCACATGACACTGTTATAGTGCTGTTATTCCACTTTCAACATCCTGTGGAATTCTGAGGTTTGTAGTTTACCAAGGCCAAAGAGCTCTTTGGCTGAGAATTCTAAATGCCCCTCCCTAAATTGTAAACCCCAGGATTCCATAGGATGCTGAAGGTAGAATAATAGCACTAGGAATGGCCCTGTCTCTTGATAGTAAAAGGATCCCAGATTACATTCATGTCTACAATTCTAGGTTCTAAGATTTACAGAATTAGAGCTATGAGTGAGGCAAGCTTCTCAGAGACATGACAGTAGACAGCCATTGGAAATTAACATTCTGATGGTGTGCTTTGGTGGGACTAGAATGGTCCAAGAAGGTCAAAGTTGGAGATGATTCACCTTTTTCTTCCCTCCCAAGGAAGATGCTAATTAAGTTATGAAGTCTCTGTATATGCAGCAAGGTGTCTATATATGTGTACATGTATATGTATGCACGTGTGTGTTTGAAGACACTCTGAGCTGGAACTGGACTTGAAAATGAGGTGGACATCTGACTTTACTGTCTGGAGGGAATCTTCTGGGTTCCCTAAGATGTCAGACAGGGAGCAAGAGTCTGCTCAGAGGGCTGGTACAGTTCATAGCCTTTATAGCAGTCTAAGAGTATAGCCCTCTAAGAATTCTTGGAGTGTTATTTTCAGACTTCCTCACCATTGCCTATGTTAACTGGGGACAATGGGGGCTGAAGACCAGCAACTTCCGGAGGGCAATACTCAGCTAACCTTGGGTGCATAAGCTTATGATGCTCACCTTGTGTATATGTATATAAATAACCTTTATAAACACAAAAATGTGTTTATATGTGTGTTCAAACAATTCCAGTCAAGTGGCAAGCCCCTCTTGCTTCTTAGTTCTCCAAAATGGTACTCATAAGCATAACAACGTCGATTCCTCCTATGAGATAAAAGGGAAGGAGAAAAGGGTTTTACATTTCTTGAAAGCCTGAGAAAGTAGTCAGTAGCATGTTACAGGGTTTGAGTGTCTTGAAGGAACCCATGAGGGACTGATTAGTTTAAGAGTCAGAAACTAAGGAAGATGCTAAGGGGAAAAACAAACAGAGGAAATGTTCCTGTTGGTTGCTGTATCAGTTGCTGAAATTCTCAGGGTTTTTTTAAACTGTCCACACAACATTTCCCTTTCAATGGAACATCCAGAGGGCAATTCCCAGCACAAAGAGATACATTTTATTTATAGTCAGAGGCTATCATCATCACCACCATCATCACCACCACCACCACAACTACTCCAGGATGCATAGCAGGCAAAAAAAGAATGTGTAGTTCTCTAGTTTTAAATAAAAGACTCTTCACTGGATGCAAGGAGGAGCACAAGGCCTTACATTTTTGGATTTTTGGAATATTGTATGTTTTTTGGAACAAAAAAGGGATGTCTCTCCAGATCTCCAGAACCAGTAGTGGGCAAAAACACAGAAGAGATCTACCCCTGGCCAATTGTTTATAGCATTACGAAATCTGAATGTTTATTGGCCTACCCAGCTTCGTTCATCCATCCTCCCCTCTTTGCTGGCTAGAAAGGTCTATTTGGATTGAAAAAACTTTTCCAAGAACTCCCAAACGGTAATAAATGAGGGTTTTCTGTTGTAAGAGATGTCACTTTTCCTTCTCCAACAGTTTGGACAGGTCCCGCATTTCAATCCATCAAAAACAGTTGCAGTTTCAGAACAAACTACTGCCAACTTACTTGGAAAAAGAAGAGATTGTACAGAAAGTGATGAGAAAAGTAATGGTGGAGGTCACATTAGATAGCATAAAAGAAGAAATCAAACCAGACTAGAAAATGAATTTATTGTCAGACAAGGCAAGAAGAATCACATTGCTCACAGACGTCATTTTTTATAGCATAGTTGGAGAAGAATCATCCATGACAGTGCAAAGAAGATGACACCAGGCAGAATACATAGATATGATTCAGGCACTTGCCTCTCTTGTGATGACAAAATGGATGCAGTGCATTATATGTATATGGGAGGCAAACTACATGGTATGGTATTCATATTTTTTAATAAAAACAAATGCATGCTCAAACTAGCCATTTTTATTTTGAAGGAAAACCCTTGGTGGACACTGAAATGTTCCTAATCCAGAGTGGGAAAGTGGATAGTGGGGGGCAATCCCTTTTTGTACCTCTTGAAGTGCCCCAGGACACCCCCAAATCTATCAGATCACCACATTTATTTTTTCAGGTGTCAGGGTAACTGGAAATCTCTCTCACACACTCCACCCAAAACAAAATGACACCTTAAAGCCAACTGAAAACTTGACCGTTTGCCTCATTTATTCAATCCCCAAGCCTCACAAAAGGGCTAAAAATAATCCAAAACAGAAGTCATACAGCATAGCATCCAGGTTGCCAGCAAAATACCAATGAAAATCAAGTGTGGGTGAATATTGGTCCCTGGTACAATTGCTCACTTTGTTCTAATACATCCAGGTTCCATAGACCAAATTCTTTTTGTAAACAATGAATATATAACTGCTGTATTTGTTATTGTTTTAAAAGTTGAAGAAAAATATAAAAATAATATGCTTTCCCCAGATGCTGTTGGATCCTGGAAGTGTGATTCACTGCAAATGGAACAATCAAGGAAAGGAATGGGGAAAATCTGCCCATCTATAGATCCTGGGCACTGACCAACTTTTGCAATCTGCCAGTCCCTATAGCAGAATTTACTATCTATCCCAGCATTCCAGAGAATGCAGCAATGCCAGTTAAACTGAAATAACAGTGCTGCAATTTTACCTTGTGAAGGGGCCTCTGGTATTTTTAGGCACTCACTATAGAACACATATCATCCTTCCTCCCCCCCTTTTTTTGTGTGTGTGCGCACAGCCAGGAACCAATAGGGTACACGAAGTGGATTGCACTGTTTCTTCCCTGCGTCCTGAGTGCCTTGTGACCCCTATAAATCTGCCCTAGATGGTTAAGAAAGAACGTGGGTTTGGTAATCCCTTCTCTTCAAGAAAATGCTGTCATCTTCTCTAGGAAATGATGCAATTTGAACATATGGACTGTTAGATCCTTCCTCTGGATTGAACATATGGACTGTCAGATCCTTCCCTGGATCTCTGTCAATACAAATCAGAAACTGGTTAATTGTAAATCCTTTTGAAAAGAAGACAAGTAGGAATGTGGCCCATCTCCCAACTCAGAAATCTGATACGTCTCTAATAACATATTTGCCATGCTTAAGAGTTAGAAAGCCTCAAGATGTTTGCTACTATACCTGTTCTGACATTCACATTACTCAATCATCTAGGGTAAATTTTGACTGAACACTTGAAGGAACTTTTTGAAAGTAAGGATCTTTCCACCCTAGACTGTTATAGTGTCATTATTCCACGCTCCACATCCTGTGGAATGCTGGGGTTTGAAGTTGAGGGAGGGGCATTTGGAATTCTCAGCCAGAGAGCTCTTAAGAGTGCTTCGGCAGTGGAACCAATTGCCTAGGTTGGTGGTGGGGTCTCCTTCTCTGGACATCTTCAAAATGAGGCTGGAGAGCTACCTAATGGGGATGCTTTAGCAAGAGATCCCACATTGAGCAGGGGCTTGGACTCAGTATCCCTAAGGTCCTTTCCAACTCCACAATTATATGATTTATAAAGCAGCTGTTTCTTCAGTTTTTGCATGCCTAGATGGCATGCAGCCTCTGAACCTCCTGAACCTCTGCCAGTCTGGCATTTCACCTACATTTTTACACTACTCCAGAAATTTGGGTCATTCAGTAGGAAGTGTGGCTAACATCTGTCCCAAATTGATCCCACATGGAATATAAACACCAGAGCAAGTAAGTTTAGGTGATTAGGAAATAGTTGTGGGTATAAACACACATATTATATTGCATTCCTATTCTAAGGCCCTTTCCACATGTGGGGGGGGGGACGGGCGAAAACGCCCAAAAACGGAGCTTACCGGCAGCCGGGTAAGTCCGTCGCTATGCGGAGCAGCGCGAGCTCACTGCTCCGCAGTCCTCCAGCATCCCAAATGGCGGCTTCAGGTTGGTGGAGGCTCTCCGGAGAAGCTCGCCAGCCAGAAGCCCACCCCCGGCAGATCTGCGGGCACGCACTTGCACCCACCTGCAAATCCGCGTCGGAGCCGGGCGACAGAGCGGCGCGGGGCTGCGTGCTCCGTGCTTTTTAAAAACCTCGAAAAAGAGGTTTTTAAAAAACACGCAGTGCGGCTAGTTCCGGCCTCTCTTGAGTGGATTCTGGTGTGGAACTACAAAAAGTAGTCCACGCCAGTCCACTCTACGGTGTAGAAGACCTCCGTGAGAGGTCGCCCTGCACCATTTCAGAAGCCCGGTATGGAAATGGCCTAAGTGAAATGTTACTTCCCATTCCCAAGACCAGAATCTTAGAGTGCCTTGTGAGGGCACAACAGTCAAGTTATACAACCTCAGTGGTGAAATGCATACTTCCACTTGGAACAAGTTATATTTTAACTGATGAGTAAAATGGCAAAGTTTTTTTTAAAAACGGGGGCTCTCATGAGCCTTGAGGGTGTGGATTTTTTTCACTTCTTCATATGGTATTTCAAACAGTTGCAGTGAAAAGGAAAAACAGGAGGTGTTTAAAGATACTGGGATGGGTTTCTAAAGAACTTTTAATTGAGCTAAGATTTAAAAAGGGACATGTACAAGAAATGGAAACAGGGGGAAATCACAGAAGAATTGAGACAAATAGCCAGCATATGTTGGGGGAAAGCCAGAAAAGCTAATGCACAGAATAAGCTCAGGCTTGCTAGAGAGGTTAAAAACAATAAAAAAGGCTTTTGGGGGGATGGGGGGTTATACCATAGCAGAAAAAGAAAAAGAAAAAAAGAAGAAGTAATGGCACTATGTGGAGAGGTTGGTGAAATGATAACAGAGAAAAAACCAGAACTATTCAGCACATTCTTTGTCTTGGTCTTCTCCCAAAAAGCAAAAGAGTACCCAATCAGGGTAAAATGGAACAGATGATGCAGTAGAGGAAATGCAGCACAGCATAGGTAAAGAGGTAGTACAGGAATACCTGGCTTCTCTAAATGAATTCAAGTCTGCAGGGCCAGATGAACTACATCCAGGGATATGAAAAGACATAATTTCACAAACACTGGCAATAAACTGGCATGTCTAGAGTGCAAAAGTCTCAGTAGAATGGAGGAGGGCAAATGTTCCCATTTTCATAAAGGGAAAAAAGGAGGATGCAGACAATTGCCATCCGGTCAGCCTGACATCAGTACCAGGAAAGACTCTAGAGCAGATCATTAAACAGACAGTCTGTGAGCTCTTAGAAAGGAGTGCTGTGATCACTAGCAGTCAACATGGGTTTCTCAAAAGCAAGCCATGCCAAACAAATCTCTTCTCTCTCTTTTTCTCTCTGCCTAAAGTTGTAAGTTTGGTAGATTCAAGGAGTGCTGTGGATGTAGTATATTTTGATTTCCATAAGGCCTTTGACAAGATCCCTCATGGTACTCTTACAAACAGGCTAGTAACGTGTGGGTTAGACACAGTGCTACTCTTAGGTGTATTTGGAATTGGTTTACTGACTGAACCTAAAAGGTGCTCACCAATGGCTGCTCTTCATACTGGAGAGAAGTGACTAGTGGGGTGCCACAGGGGCCCAGTTCTATTCAATATCTTTACCAATGACTTGGATGATGGAATAGAGGGCATACTTATCAAATTTTAAAATGAAACCAAATTAGAAAGGGTAGGATCAGAATTCAAAATGACCTTAACAGATTAGAGAACTGGGCCAAAACTAACAAAATATATTTCAACAGGGAGAAATGTAAGGTACTACACTTAGAAAGAAAAAAAATGAAATGCAGAGATATAGGACAGGTGACACCTGGGTAGACCACAGTACATGAAAAAGTGATCTAGGAGTCTTAAACAACCACAAGCTGAACATGAGTCAACAGTGTGATGCAGGAACTAAAAAATCCAATGCAATTCTAGGCTGCATCAGTAGGACTATACTGTATAGGTTGAGGAAAGTAATAGTATCACTTTATTCTGCTTTAGTCAGATCTCACCTGTAATACTGTGTCCAGTTCTGGACACCACAATTCAAGAAGAATATTGACAAACTGGAATGTGTCCAGAGGAGGGTGACCAAAATGGTAAAAGGAGTGGAAACCATGCCCTATGAGGAGTGTCTTACAGAGAGGGGTATGTTTAGCCTGAAGAAGAATAGGTTAAGAGGTGACATGATAGCCATATTTAAATATTTAAAGGGATGTTATATGGTAGACGAAGTAAGTTTGTTTTCTGTTGCTGCAGAGAATAGGACATAGAACAGTGGCTTCAAACTACAGGAAAAAGAGATTCCACCTAAACATTACGGAGAACTTCTTAATGGCAAGAGCTGTTCAACAGTGAAATACACTGCCTCTGAATGTGGTGGAGTCTCCTCCTTTGGAGGTTTTTAAACAGAGGCATGATGACCATCTGTTGGGAATGCTTTGATTGTGTATTCCTGCATGGAATACATAATCAAAGCATGATAAGGGGTTGGACTGGATGGCCCTTGAGGTCTCTTCCAGCTCTATGATTCCCTGATTCTGTTTGTGATGCATTTGTCTCCACTACCTACAACCAAATCCAAAAGTTCCTTTCTTGCCAAAGAACCATAGTTGTGTGAAAGAGTGATAGCAACTTTTGCCTGCACTGTTTGCAGAACTGCATTGTTAAATGTTGCTTTTGAAACATTTACTGTTTAATAATACCCACTGATTATGAGTTCATGTAACTGCTACTTAAGAAATAATGCAGGCTAACGCCTTTCTACACAATTTGATGCCTCTCTGATTCCATAATTGCTGGTTTCCTAGGATATTATGCCACAAAACCTGAAGCAATAATTGCTTGTTTCATTCCAGACAATACACTTCAGAGATGCATACAGCTTAACTGGCAGGTTTGTAGCAGTGCTAGGAATGCATAACATGAATAAATATTAACTGTGGAATAAGACTGGGCTGTGTAAACTCACACAGCAGCTAGTATAATAAATACAACAGCAGCCAAACCTTTTGCAAAGAGTGAGGGTTATTTTATGCAAATGCTGTTTAGAAACTTTGATGCCTCAGGGGAAGCTGCCTCACATCTGCATTGTGTGCCCACACAAAGGATGACAAGAGTACAACATTATATATGTGGGGAAATGTAACTATGTACCAATAATAATTATTTTTTGTCATATATCGTGTAGGTGCTGAAGTTTAGAGGAACAACACATTTTTTGTATCGGATTGTTGTAATGAGTTCACAACCACAAAATGAAACAGTGCCTTTGTTGTTAAAGGCAGTTTCAGATGACTGCCATCACTCTGCTAAAATTAGCAGTCCAAATCTAAAGCAATAAATGTCCTACTTGGGCATTCAGGAACTAGGTAGACTACACATACAGGAATGGGGAGCATGCTAGTCCTACCTATCCTTGTGAATTTCCATCACTCTCTGCATAAGGAAAATGATTTTCTGAAGAGAAAGCCTCCTGTGTACGTGGGAACTTTCCATGCAACTCAAAATAGTGAAAGATCAGGGGCCATTAAGTGACAACATGAACTAGTAGAGAACTCATGAGAGCCATTAAAGTTAGAAACAGAATATCAGATTACCTCATAACAGAAGATATTTCAGTGGGGTCAGTTCACACTTCTAGCTGTCTACCATCAACTGAAGAAAAATCACATGAAAGCCATACATATTGGTGTGAACCAAAATCCACAAGCAGCAATGCTTTAATTGGGCCAACTCCAAAGCATAGAACATGTTGTGCAAGCTTCTGAAGCTGAACTGGCCATTGTAAATCAGGCAAATCACACAGGAGAAAAATGGTGATGATGTTGGAGTCACAGACCTATATTCTGTCTGAGATGTTTCAGTTAAGACAGTATTGAGAGATTTGGCAGAGGCCACTACCTTTATTGGCCGTGTGAGGACTAGAGACAAAAAGCAGTAAAATATAGGTAATAAAATTTCAACTCCATTAGCAAGATCCAGATATTTCTGTCCAAAGCTAACTGCTCCTTTCTTAGGTAGAGAACACTGAATTTCTCAAGGAATCTCTTTAATATTACATCTCAAATCCTTGAATCCTCAGTAAGTATTCGAGATTCATGAATCTGAATCCCTATGCAAAAATAGGCGAACTGAATCTTTCAAATCCACCAACCAAAATATAGGTTTTTTAAAAAGAAGTTCTATTTAAAAAAAAGTTTTAAAAAGTTTATTTTTAAAAAAGTTGCTTTTTAAACCCTTTTTAAAAAAGGATTCGAAAGATTTGAGATTCTTGAGATTCGTAGATTCCCAGAACCTTCCAGGGATTCAGAAAATTCTGGATTTGTCCCATCCCTACATCTGGAAGAACATTTAGGTAAATCTTGTCAAATTGTAGTCCCAAATTGCAGTCCAATGAAAGAGTTTTACCTTTGTTGGAGATAGAAAACCTTAAAAAGTTAAGTCTTAGTTTTCTGATTCTCTCTTGTTTAGGATTCCCCTGTTGCAGCTAAATCTGGTAGCTTGAAATCCAAGAAAAAAGAATATTCTTGTCTCTGGATTGGGATATACAATGAATCAGACTATTCCCTACTTCTTTGTACTCAATAATGTGGTCTTAGTTGTTTATCATACTATTACAATGGTCATTTTGGATCTGGATGAAGAAGAAACTTGTTATGGATTAAAGTTTTTAATCCATTAACACATAGAAGTATTCCTTCTAACATAGACACTGACTTAGAAAAACGTTTATTAAACAATAACAATCTAATCATGAAGAAAGCAGATTCATATTTTCTTTTTACAGATTAACCAACACTGCATTTTGAGAACAGTGCTATATGAATTGTTCAGTTCGTTCCAAGTTCCTTCTGTGCATTCATTTGGCCATTTCCTCACTAGACCGTTAAAGTGCTATTATTCCACTTTCAACATGCTATGGAATCCTGGGATTTGCAGTCGAGGCCCCTTCCTAAACTGCAAACCCTAGCATTCCATAGGATGTTGAAAGTGGAATAATAGCACTAAATAGTCTAGTGCAGAAATGGCCATTGTTCCACAGGTTCAGATGTAAACTTAGAGGGGGAATGAAGTCTAAAGAATGTGATAAGTTATTGTCTGCAGCAAGTGTGGAGCATGAAATACCCATCAAATAGAAACATTTCTCACAGAGAGTTCGATCTAATTGTGTCATTCCACTGACGGAACCATATCCATCAGCAGAACTGAAAGGGGCTGATTCTTTCACAGGACCCTGTGTGCCCTCACAATCAGCCTCAGAGGGCTAGGAAACTCCCAAAGCATACTTTTGGGTGTTAAGGAGAGTTGTTGTGAGAAGGAGAGGGGAGAAAGTTCTATAGCGACTAGAAGTCTTCTAGTACGACATTGGATTTAACTCATATTTTTAAATAGGACAGCAAACTAACAAAACAGTAACAAGTAAACCTAGCATCAAATGACTGGA
The DNA here is from genome assembly GCA_030412105.1 of Cyclura pinguis. NCBI lineage: Eukaryota > Metazoa > Chordata > Lepidosauria > Squamata > Iguanidae > Cyclura > Cyclura pinguis. The sequence continues at coordinate 127,722,459 of CM059600.1, read as the reverse complement.
TTCCAAACAAAGAGACGTGAGTTAATGCCCTGAAGGGAGTACTGCTTGTTCTCATTTGTAATTGATGTCTCACAGGTCCACACTGGATGGTAGTGTGTATATCATTGTCTACACTGACTTATTAATGAGGTCTAGGTGGTCTGACTGGAAGCTGGCTCATATTCAGAATAAATTTTCAGATGTAGATTGTACAGATCCAAGTACGTCATGGGCATTAAATTTAAGTCCAAGTATAGACTACTTGGCTAATTTAAAAGAGCAAACTTGGAATCTTCTTAATTAAAGGAGCTCTGACATTCTAATTCAACCATGCATAAGTGACATATACAAATCATAAATCATGACCTTTGCACAGATGGTGATCATAAGTGCACAATGAGAAATGAGACCTGTGGTCACTCCCATTTATGAAATATAGATGATGACGTTGATGAATACGTGCAAACTTGAACCAAACTGCTCTGGTGAACAAGACAAACTTTCCATATTATTTATTTCTCTTGTTTCCCACTGCGGTGAGAAAGATTTCGTATCACCCAATGCCTATCTGAACCCAATGCCTGCCAATAGAATTAGATCACAATTCAGCTGCACATCATGTATGTGTGTGGGTATATATGTGTCTTTCCTTGTAAGTTTACTATCTGCTACAGTCCAAAGCAGCTTATGACTTAAACATTGTAGGAACTATTTACTTAAAAACAACAACTCTGTAACCCAGAGCTTTCCAAACTTTTCATGTTGGTGACACACTTTTTAGACATGCATCATTTCACGACACAGGAATTCAGTTTTACTAGCAAATTGGAAGTTAAACTAACCCCTTATAAGAGATACAGACATACATAAATCGTAATAACAAAATGTGTGGGGTCACAATATATCTCATGATTTATAAATAACAGCATACATTTCCAAGTTTATAGGTGACACACCTACACACACCAGGTGACACACTAACGTTGCGGCACACCGTTTGGAAAGCCCTGCTGTAACCTATAAAAACCAACAATATAGCATGCTATTTCAATTTTTTTAAAAAAGGCCAAGATGTCAGACAGGTGGAACAATCAATGATGGGAAATGAAATGTCTACCCACAGTATAGATCTTGCAAGGAGAAGCACTTCTGCAGCTGCTGCACTGATGGTGAGACTTTTTCTTAGAGATGGGAGAGATAGTTACAAGGTATTAACAGGTTAATAGGTTAATTCTTAACATGCTTTAAAAATATACTAATTCAATTATGTTGGAAGCTGTTTCTAACAATTGTGCTGATTTTAAATGGTTTAAATCTACATTACATTACTGCATGAAACGCTTTACTAGAATTAAAGTAAGGAGTGCTCTAAACGCATGGCTAAACTATAGATTTCACCCTAGATTCTTGTAAGAATAACTTCAGACTGTCCCTTGACCACATTTCACAAGGAACATTATGTTAAAGGTTTGAACCATGTTTTGTCTTTTCCCCCAGAGGTATTATATACACCACAACTTATTCATGCTTGTTCCTCTTTCACCTGAACATGATTCCATCTCAGGTATATTTTCTGCTCCTGTCACAAATACAACTGCTTTACAGAGTCTACTCATATTTTCATGTATCTCCATTCATTGCTTCTTGTAAAATTCTAGTTCCTCTTTCATTCTTTCTGCATCTCTGCTAGCCCTTTATAAACATACCACTGTTAGAAAATGCAGAATAATTCCTATTTTGTTCTAATAAAGCTTTTTTTTTCCTTTTTCACATGTTTTAGAGTAAAGACAGAAGGCAATAACTGGGACCAAAGAACCTCAGCTTTCATTTGTCAAAATTTCAAATGCTCAACAGTGAACTTTCTTAACTTCCTGTGAGCATATTGATTTAAGGAAAAAGCTAGGAGAACCATCTCTTATCCCTGCATTTGGACAATACCAGGCTGACATCCTGTTCCAGATCATTTACTCAGCTGATCAAGCCTTCCCTTACTGGCTTACCTTAAAGGTGAGCTGAGGTGGACCTGGCTTTTCCATTCCCCATACCCAAGCCCATTGACCACCATTTGATAGGATTAAGTTTCTGGGGTCTAAGACTGCTTGCTTCCCACACAGCAGCATCTGGTGGCTCTAAAATAAGGAAGACAGTGAATGCACTCCAGATGTAGTCTGAACTTTAACTAAGTTATCCAAGGTGCATAATTGTTTCTTCCTAATAACAGTATCTTGCATAGCTCCTTTAAAGGTCAGTTTCAAACACAGAGCAGATTTACCACCCCACTGAGACTGGAACCACCAGCTGCCACCTGTCCTATATCCCTCCTAATAGGCCACCTAAATCTTCAACATGCCTTCTCCTATTTTAACCTCTCTCCATCTGCCATTTTGACCAATAAAAGTAATTTTAATGCACAGTCTGTTCAGTGAATCAACACTACATGCCTGCTTGCTTCTAGAGTGCAGAATAGTTAAAAAAAAAAAAAAAGTGAGAGGCAGGGAAGTTCTCTTGGCCCAATGTGAAAACACCCCAAAAGTTCTCACTTTGTCCATGTAGACAGTTATGTACTGCAGTTGATTTCTTGTGATGTTATGAATGTATTATTATTATTATTATTATTATTATTATTATTATTATTACTGCTAGGGTTAGGGGCCCAGAGCCCCCATGAAAGTGAAAAAACTGTGAATAATTCTAGGCCCTCCCAAACCACATTTAATACAAAAAAAAAATTATAATCACCATATTCAATCCAACATGGATTCCTTTGAGGCATCAAGGTTCCTTCACAAGGCAGAAGTGAGTGGCTGGTGGGGCTTACTGCCACCTCCACGGCTGTCCCACGCCATTTTTAATAGGGACTTACAAGCCTCGTTCAGAGTTTCTCACTCTCATGAGGCTTACAGTCCCTATTAAAAGTGGCATAGGGAGGCAGCAGAGGTAATAGCAAATAATCTGTGAATAATCAAATCTGCAAAAGTGAAACCTGCAAATGTGGAGAGCTGACTGTATTTGCAAACCAGCTTGGAAGGACTCTGTAGTCTGAAAGTGAGGATATCACCACCACCACCACCACCATCACTACAAGTTATGGGCTGATTCCATACTGCCATACTGGTATGTGTGTGTGTGTGTGTGTTGCTGCACTGAGTCCAGAGAGGCCACATAAGATGCAGCACTGCTTTACACAGGTTGACAAAACACCCTCCCCTTGGGCGCCGTGCCCCAAGTCCTTGCTTCAATTCCAAGTTTTGTGTTCTTACCCAACAGAGAAGAATGAAGCAACATTGTCCCCATTAAATGTCCAGATAGAGATACTTTTTGCATCTATGTTTCAGGCTGAACTTCTGTACAGTGTCATTGAACACAGCTGGTCATACTTTTGAATAGGCATTCATTTCTTGCTAACAATATTTGAAACATTTTACTTTCTGTCTTTGGGTAGAAAGGTCTCATCTTTTACCACAAAGGTGAACAACTGTATTGGATCTGAGTCAAATTTCTGTCCCTGGTGCATGGACTGCCAAAAAATGGAGGTGGTTGTGATGATGGAATGAAATTGGTTGGGAGTTCACATCCACTTTTGAAGAACTTTTTTTAAAAACGATAAACAGTGCAGAACAACCCTGAAATCTATTCAAAGGATAAATTACTGCTCCTGGTGGTTTCTAGAAGAGGCAATTCACCCTTTTTTGGTCAGAAAAAGGACAGTTTGAGGGAGTCTGGAGGCATAAGGGACAACACAGGCAGACAGACAACTTGGAGTGTCACAAGTATGTCCAGAGCTATATCTTACTCACTGCTTTTCTATCAGTTCCATTAACTTTTACACATTCTTAATTAAATCTCCCATAGTTACTTCTATCTGCTTAGATTTCTTAAATCTCTTTTAAATTTACTTGAGTAATACCAGTTACAGAGTGCATTTCTCATAGATTTACAACAGCATCCCCCAACTTGGTACCTTCTAGATGTTTTGGAGCAGCTCCCATAAGTCCTGGGAAGTACAGCCAGTAGTTCGTCATTGTGGGAATTGTAGTCTAAAACATCTGGAAGTTATCAGGTTGGAGAATGTTGATCTATATAGATAGATAGATAGATAGATAGATAGATAGATAGATAGATCATTATATATATATATATAATGATGATAGATGAAGGGAATGCTGTGGATGTAGCATATCTCGATTTCAGTAAGGTCTTTGACAAAGTTCCCCATGACATTCTTGCAAAGAAGCTAGTAAAATGTGGGCTGGACAGAGCTACTGTCAGGTGGGTCTGTAACTGGTTGACTGACCGTTCCCAAAGGGTGCTCACCAATGGCTGCTTTTCATCCTGGAGAGAAGTGACTAGCGGGGTGCCACAGGGTTCTGTCCTGGGTCCAGTGCTGTTCAATATTTTCATCAGTGACTTGGATGAAGGAATAGAGGGCATGCTCATCAAATTTGCAGATGACACCAAATTGGGAGGGGTTGCTAATACGCCAGAGGACAGGATCAAAATTCAAAATGACCTGGTCAAATTGGAGAGCTGGGCCAAGGCTAACAAAATGAAATTCAACAGAGAGAAGTGTAAGGTCCTACACTTAGGTAGAAAAATGGAATGCAGAAATATAGGATGGGGGACACGTGGCTGGATGGCAGTACGTGTGAAAGGGATCTAGGAGTCCTAATAGACCACAAGCTGAGCATGAGTCAGCAGTGTGATGTGGCAGCCAAGAAAGCCAATGCAATTCTCGGCTGCATCAATAGGAGTATGGTGTCTAGATCAAGGGAGGTACTGGTACCACTCTACTCTGCTTTGGTTAGACCTCATCTTGAATACTGTGTCCAGTTCTGGGCACCCCAATTCAAGAAGGACATGGTCAAGCTGGAGCAGGTCCAGAGGAGGGCAACCAAAATGGTGAGGGGCCTGGAAGACATGCCCTATGAGGATAGACTTAGAGAGCTAGGTATGTTCAGTCTGCAGAAGAGAAGGTTAAGAGGGGACATGATAGCCATGTTTAAATATTTGAAGGGGTGCCATGTAGAGGAGGGAGAGGGCTTGTTTTCTGCTGCTCCAGAGACCAGAACAAGGAGCAATGGATTCAAGCTGCAGGAAAGGAGATTCCACCTGAACCTCAGGAAGAACTTCCTGACGGTCAGGTCTATCCGGCAGTGGAATATGCTGCTTCGGAGTGTAGTGGAGTGTCCTTCCTTGGAGGTTTTTAAGCAGAGGCTGGATGGCCATCTGTCGGGAGTGCTTTGAGGGTATTCCTGTATGGCAGGGGGTTGGACTGGATGGCCCGTGTGGTCTCTTCCAACTCTACATTTCTATGATTCTATGATTCTATATGTTAAGGATCTCCATATGCAACCTATCCAGGCGTGACTGCCATTTGTTCATTGTGAAATGTGGTACCTCTGCCAAGATTGTATCTTACTATATGAGCCTACCTGAGTTTTAAGATCTTCAGGGAAAGGCTTTCTCTTAGTCCAGCCACCATCAGAGGTACGTTTAGTGAAGACACAGGAGAGAAAGCTTGTGGCTGCTCCCGTGGAACTCCCTTCCATGCGAGGTCCACTTGGGCCCTGCTCTGGTCTTTTTCCACTGGCAAACAAAGACCCTTTTATTCAGGGAAGCTTTTGGCTCTTAACTCATCTGGCAGAAAGGTGTTTTAGTATGGTATTCTGTGCTTTTTTATGTTATGCTTTAAATGTCTTTTAAATTGTTTTTTAACTCTGTACTTTTACCTGAATTGTACATTTAATTGCTTTCTGAACTTCTGTATAATAAGATTTTAGCTATACTTTGTGTTAATTTGTTGTAAGCCACCTTGGATCTATCTCACACTGGGAGAAAAGCAGCATATTTATTAAATAAATAAGTAAATGAATGAATAAATTCAGAAGCCGTCTTTGCTGAACACTGTGCCCACTCAGTTTAATATGCCCCGTGAAGGAAAACTGCACAAGTAACAGTCTTAATGGAGGTTTGTCTTCTATGCTGAAAAGGCTTGTATATGCAGTAAGCGTCCACCTTGAAATATTACAGAAGCACTCAGAAAGGGATTTGAAACTCTAAGAAAAATTACACATTTAGGGGACATGACAGTGTTTCCTCCCTTTCACCTCAGTGTACCATTCTTCCAGATTAGGAGTGTCAACAGCAATTTTCTTGCACTGAAAGGATATGTTTCAAGAGTGTGTTACAGAGGGAAATCAGTCCATGGAAGAATGGTAGCTTGTCTTTACTTTCCTCACCCCATAAAACTGGTTCAGTCATGGCAGTGCCTTTGTATTAGCTGCATACATAATTGCCACCTTGATCACAGAGAAGAGAATGTCATTCTCTGTATGCATTCGCTCAAGCTAGTTGAGAGGAGTCTGTTTTCAGCAGATGTTCAATGAAATTGAAAGAGCAAGACCACGAATAGATAACAAGGGATTAGGAATATTTAATGGCTAAAAAGTGTAGGGGAAAAAAGAGCCAGGGTAAGGGATGGGAAGGAGAGAAAGAGCAAGGCAACTGAACTGCAGCAAAGGAAATGGGAATGCACGACCACTGGAGGGGGAGAGAAAGAGAGAGTGCAAAGGGAAATGTGGGCTGGAAAGGAGCGACAAGCCATGCAGCTGTAGTAGAAGCTCTCAAAGAATGCTCTTGTATTCACTGATACCATGTTGGAGATCCCAGCATTATGATAACAGGCAAAAAATATTCAGCCAATCCACATGCCTACTGGAAAGGGAGATTGCCCATGAATACCTGTAGCAGAAGTGGACAAAGTCCAAAGTTGTTGCAATCCAGCTCCCCTTAGTTTTTGCCAACGTGGCCAATAGTCAGGCGTTATGGGAGTTGCTGTCCAACACAAGCTGGCCCTTTGTCGCCCATTCCTACTTAGAGCTTGATTATTGTGTGCTTTCTCAGTTCTTCCAGTTTTTCTAACAGGCACTTACTTCCTTGCATACTTTCAGATTTCTGAGAGGAGTAGAACTGGAAAATTCTGTCACTTAATTTTTCACCCACCTTCATTTTTTTGCAGTCTCACATTCTTTCTATCACAAAAATATTTGTGAATGTTGTTAAATTCTTCAAAAATCAACTGAAATGACATTCTCCCTTGGATGCACTAGCCAAATTCAGAAGGTAGCTATTTCTTGCATAAAAAGAATCATGCTTGCCCGTCATACATACTAAAGATGAGGACCCTCCCAGGGGCAGGGGGAAAGAGGTGGAAAATCCAGTTCAGCACTTATATGGATGAATATTAGGCATGTAATTCTTCAGTGAGAGACAGTATGATGTAGTGGTTTGAGCACTGGACTACAGCCATGGAAACCAGGGTTCCCACTAGGTAATCCCGTGCTCATCACACATTCTCAGCCCCAGAAAACCCCATGATTGATTAATCTTAGGGCCACCATAAGTCAAAAACAACATGAAGGTACACAGCAACAACACATTCTTCACTCAAAGGAAGGAACAAGTAATTTCAGCAGTTTTCTTCCTGCTGCAAGATAGTTTTCAAAACCCAGAGTTTTGAAAACTCCCACTTTGGGACTTATTCTGTACAAAATTCACATATTGTTGTTTTATGCAAAAAAAAAAAAAAAAAAACCCAGCCTTTTCTACACATGGAAAAGCATTTTCTTTGCATAAGTTTAACATTGCTGTGCAGAAATATCATTTTCTCTGTAGAGGAAGCTGTTTTCTATGTAGAAAATACTGTTTTCTGTGCAAATCAACCATATATGACTTTTGCACTGAGTATTTCCTTAATTATAATATTTTCTGCATATGAGGAGACATTTTCTTTTGCACTGAAGTATTGTTTTCTGTACAGAAAATCCAGTTTCCTGCGCAGAAAAGGCTGCTTTATATGTGCAACAAGTGCATATATATATATATATATATATATATAGTGCAGAATAAACACTGAACTATGAAAATTCTTGTCAGTCCAGGATTATTCTCATTAGTGTTGCTCAGTGCATGAAAATTCCCATGTTTTTGACCATTTTTCTAATAGTTTCGAATATTCTTTACATTCCTCTGAGTATGTACAGATTCAAGAATTTTTAAAAGTAAAACACTCCAAACTCAGGTCATTTCCACACCTCACTGTTATAGTGCTATTATTCCACTTTCAACATCCTATGGAATCCTGGAGTTTGCAGTTTAGGGAGGGGCATTTAGGATTCTGAGCCAGAGAATCAAACCCTAGTTTCCAGGGTCATAGTCCAATGCTCAAACCACTACACCATGCTGGCTTTCAAGGAGAAATTATAACTTTGCACCATGCATAAATGCTCAGGGTAGGTAACAATTAAAGTATATATCTTGTACATTTTGCGATCTTATTGACCCCAAAGTCACTCTTGTAAGCTGCCTTGAGTCCTTTGATGGGATTAATATAGGATATAAAAGGAATGAATGAATGAATGAATGAATGAATGAATGAATGAATGAATGAATGAATGAATGAATGAATGGGCAACAGAACAATTTAGAGTCTTTTCATAAAGATGACAGTGTTCATCTTATGACTGAAACTGTTACTTGATGACCAAGATCCTGGATGATCTCAGGTGGAGTGTAAATCTCTGTCAGTGTTCTTCCAAAAGACTTCCCCTTCCATTTCTGCATACAACTTCAGATGATGGTGTTGGACCACATCCTCACAATCAATCAATCTGGAGTACAACAGTGGGGATCCTGGGCATGATCAAGTTGCAATTTTAGAGGTAAGAGTAAAGAAGAACCATCATTCCCTCAGACCTCCAGCAACCACAGTGGAAAGGCTACCCCTCTTCCTTTTTCCTAGCTTTCAAATTGTAGCTGAAATGCCTGGGATCCTGCCACCTTACTAGGATTGCCCAGGTAGCTGGATTTTACCAAATTTCCAATTAGTTGGGTTTTACTAGATGTCTACCTATTACCCATTTGGACCATTAGCTGACCCAGATTCCAAAGTTCCTCCACCTTGCAACTTTAAAGTGAGCCTTACAGCCCTTCTGGAAATTGAGGCAGAAGACAGGGGCAAAGATCTTGAACAGAGAAATGGAGCTCAGGTCAGAAGATGACTTTCTCATTGTGTATCCAATAATAGGCACACAGTGAGATACTTTTCTCCTCTTCCCTGTTCTCCACTAACTCCTAAATGGTCAAAATGATCAGCATGAAACAGGTAGAGGGGGTTGTGAGTATGAGGAGATAGCCAGTTGCTTTCTCTGTAACAATGAAAAAGATATACCCCACTGTTACAATTGGCACTTATCACTAACAGAGTTCCAGCCTTTGTTTTGAGACAAGTGCCTTGCTACTACCTTTACATATTGAGTGGAAACTCATAGCTTCATTGAGATTTAAAGTGATTCCTCTTAAGTTTTCAAATGAATTTGGGGGACAGGGAGCCTAGTCTGCTTGCAGGAAGCTAAGCTCTGAATTACCAGCAAACAGGGCATAGAAAATAATAGGGCCAAGTCATAGGAATGAAGGAGGAAATGAAACAGAACAAAGCAGCAAGGTAAAGCAGGGTGAAATGACATAACAAAATTATTAATATTTAAGGTGTTATAGACTGTGTGGTTTTTGCTTCAACAGACTTGACATGGTAATATTATTTATCTTAATGGATTTCCAGAAAAAAACAGGCAAGTTCCATTTTATTTTCCGAAGGTTTCTTGGGAGCTGAGCTGGTTGTTACCAGGAGTGAAGGAGGAATTGGGAGCACAGACAGAAGTTTGTTATGGTACATAAATATCAGCTGTGAATTTTAGATTTCTTGTATGTGGGTTCAAAAAATAATAATAATAATAATAAAATAGGTGCTTTCAGAAGAACCAAGCCTATGCTTTGATTACATGGTGTAGCTCTTTGAACCATTTATTCCAACATACGTCCTACTGAGTTAGATGGATCTTACACCAAAGTAAATATGTACATGGGATTTATAATTTTGTGTTGATTAGGAGTCCATCCCATTACTTACTATAATGCAACCCATAGCAGAGAATCCAAACAAATATGTTTATGTATGTTTGTTTGTGTGTGTGTGTGTGTGTGTGTGTGTGTACTTGTGTGTAAGTACTTTTACATTAGCTAAAGTTACAAAGGGGAGGGGGTTTTGCATAAAGAGATACTGGAGGGTTTCATCAGCAACATTACAAGTACACATACTGGCCCTTTCTGCAGGACAGCGGTGTCCCAGCATGGGGATGTGAGACAAGTGGGACCACGTTCTGCATCATGTCGTTGCAGGCCCGCCCTTCTCATGTCACCAGCCAGTGTGATGGAGGGGTATATCATTGACAGAGAAATTCCATCCACGACCCCTAATTGTATGAGCCTTCATCACAGCCAGCCATGCAGAAGGGACAGAAGCGCAGTCACGCACTTCCTTTCCCACTGCAGCATGGGAAGAAGGCCAGCTGCAGTGTGGAAGGAAGGGGCCCATACCTCACACTCCCTTCCACAGGCAGCTGGTCATGTCTGGAGGGGAGTGTTGGGGACACGCTTCCATTCCGGCAGAGGTGCTGCCAGGATTGTGATGGGATGATGCGCGAAAAAGGGCCACTGATGTAAAGGAAGGTTGTGCTAATGTATGTCCCCAGTAGGATGCTGGCCATTGTTTTTATGTAGCTAGTCATTATATTGGATAGACTCATGTTTGCTAATGGGACCAAAAGTTGTAATCTAATGCGTTTCTATTAAAACTGAAAACTTGAAAACTTGTAACAATAGGAATTCATACTTTTATCAAGACAGATTCTCAGTGTCACATTTTGTTACGAGAAGAGTAAGTTGTTCTGGTTTTATGATGAATAGGAAATTTAAGCTTTAAAGGCCAAAAAGGCCAGCAGCACTAAATAGATGGTTGGTCCCCTAGCTGCATAATTACATCCTTTCTATCCAGAAGGCAGCTTCCTTTATGGATTTTGTCCCCAGTGCCTGATCATGATATCTGCATTCAGTGTAAGGCTCCAGCATATTAAGAATTCTAATATTTATTTCCAAGAAATAGCAGTTGAGATCCTACATCAACTTAGTTATAAATGTTATAACTTAGTTATAAATGTATAACTAAGTGTCATTGTAACTAAGCATCATTTAATAGCCCGTTCCTCCTACCCGCCCCCCATATATCTTAACAGGAAGCAGCCACACTGAAGGATGGAGGTCTGTTTTGCTAGCAACTGGGGCTCCATAGAATAATATTTCTAGTCTGCTCCTGCCACCAGTCTTTGATGCAACAAGGAATTGCAACAGGGCCCTGCTTCTGATCATTGCAACGTAGCTTGCTGGTGGGAGGTGGCAGGAAACACCATCTTGTTGTACCCCCATTGCTCACAGAGCTTGATGCAGCTCTTTGGAGTTTAAGGTGGAATCTGGGGAACATTTACGATTGTGGCAATGGTGCCATAACTGTGAATATGTACTATAACTGGTACAGATTCATAACTCTACCTGACGACTCTGTAACTGTGATGCAGGATGGCAGTCTTCAGTTATTAGTTTACATGTTGAGTGTGGCTGCTCTTTTACTGTCATTCTTCACAGACATTCTGAAAACCAATCAGGAAGTGTACAACTTTTTATACATAAGTCAATTGCCAGAAGTCAATAGGAGACTTGAAAACACATATACATACACACACACACACACACACTGAAGCTGATGTGTCCCAAGCCAGTTGAAAATGTAGTTACCTGATTTGGTCTTACCCTTTTATGTGTCTGTGAGCTAGGCACTGAAGGTTTAGCTTAGTGCAGAGGATCACAATTGTTATTATTTATTTATTATTTAACTTCTATCCCATCATTCTCCTGACATAAGACTCAAGTTTCTTTTTGGATTAAAACACAATAGAGATAAGAATCTGATCATAAGAAAGTTAAAACACCACTTAAATAACGCATCACAATAAAACACCATTAATTTAAAAAGTATAACATGATTTTTTAAAAAAATATAGCAGTCTCCATAAAAAGACCCTTTTGTACAACCAATTATGATTAAATTTGGGATATTTAAAATAGTTTTTCTTTCAGTGCTTAAATGCTGTTTTACTTTGCAAACTCCAAACTGCTCCCAGTTCTTTCACAAGTTACTTTTGCCATTTTGAGGAGTTATTAAAAAAAAAATAGTTTGCAGTGTTCTATAATTTCTACAGTACTCCTTAAAATAGTTTCTGTTCTGAGGATAAAGAACAGCTAGAAATGTACAGAAATGAAAGAACTACCAGGGAGGCATTTTATATATATATATATATATATATATATTTTAAAAAGATAAGCTCTATTTCCTCTGATGATTGAAATGGGAAAGGCCTCCTTTACTCCAAGCTTTGACAAAGCAGCTTTAGAGGCTAAAAAACATTTTTCAAAAGTGGGAAGAAAGCATCAGTTTTACTGAATAACTATATATGAGCAAGGACTGAAGGCTTTATATTACAAGCGCTTTATATTTTATTGTATTGTATTGCATTGCATTGTATATGACGTAGGAGTGCATGACCAGCAGAAAGATAATGTTTCCTATGTTACTGTGATGGTTGAGGGAGGACATAGCTTTGTTCCTGTGGAAGTCTGCTCACTAACTGAAATACAAAAGCAATGGGAAATATAAGTAGGAAAGAGAGAATACATAGCCTTCAAAGGAGGGAGGAAGGGACAGGGAAACTTGAGGCTGTAATTTCCTGGCCCCTGGTAGAGCATCCTCAAACAGCCATAGGATTTTATTTCATTCGGATTTTCTCTTCCAGAGAGTGAACAAGGGGGAAGATCTAGGCTCAGTGTGTGTTTATGACTTCAGTGAAGAAGTAATCCTTTTCTTTTATTCTCAAATATATGATATAAACCACAAGCAAAATGTTAAGAACATCAGAGTAGTATGGGGTCAGACTATCTAACCAAGGTTATATTTGTATCAGGATCTTTTACAAATATCTGAATCTTAATCGGTGCATCCTCAGTTGCTAAAAAGTGTTTGGCAGGACATACTGTGACTGTTGAATTGGGATAATCATAGCATAAACCACCATGGGGGGTGGTGCCCAGCAGTTACAACACAGTTCCATCATTATTATTGATGGAACTCAAAGTTGGAAAGAGCAAAGCATGAAGAGGCTGAATCAGAAAGAATATGTTCTGGCTTTATATTCTATTTATATTTGTTGTATTTTTTTGTGTTCACAGTGTATCCCACCTCATAAGAGTGATAGGAAAGGCAATCAAGAAATGTTATAAATAAGTCATCTTGAAGGCATTTCGGCTACCACAGGGGCCAGATACATTAGCACTGTCCTTTTATATTTCATAGTAATCTTCCGTAAGAGGATTCCAGACAAAGCAGCAAAGAGAGAGCCCCTCCATTTGCCAAATACAGGTGGCCTCTGCAGGCACAAACTCATGAATGCTCTTCTTTTTAACTCTTCCAGTGTAACATCCCAAAGGGGAAATATGTGAATAATTCTCCCAATTTAGGTGGGATCTCTGTGGCCTGTCGGCAGATAGCGCTGCTGAAGGACACCTCCCCAGCACCAGCACCTCCAAAACATTTTGAGTGGAAAACCCCTGGCCAAGATCCTGTGTCATCAGATGTAACTACAATAGTGGAACCCTATCATCTGATGAAGCCACTCCCAAAAAAACTTATCTTGTCAGACTGACTGCATCCCAACCAAAGGGTTTGCAGATTAGGGCACTGAAAAATGACATATACATCACTGTCCTGGTCAAAGGGCATGTCAGGAAAAGGCAACGTGAGAGACCCACCCACGCACCCACCCGTGTCCTGTCACAACTGCTTGTCTCAATCCAGCCTGCCACTGGTAGAGCACATGTCATTTCCCAATGCTCTGATTTGCAGTGTCATGGAGACCCTTTGCTTGGGACACTGCTAGCTGAAAAAGTAGGATAGAGGGGTCACATTTGGTTATTAATGAATGTAGATGTGAATCCCCAGCAGTTACATAAGCTCAGCTTATGATCTCATTACTACTGAACAGGATGCCACCCTCCTCTTCCTTTTTTGAGCCAAAGCTCTTTTTTTTTTTTTTTTGGCTAACAGGAAAAGTTGCCCAACTATTTCAAAAAAAGCATTTGAGGGGCTTTGAAATGTTGTTTCAGGGTGTCTTGCATCCCTAAATAGGCAACCTCCACGGGCATCCCAGACTAACAAATATCACTTCTGGCCACCCAAAACTGGCAACCATGATGGTACACTGCAAGCATTCAGAGCTCTGGAGGAGCCAAAAATGAGGCAGTATGGTCCTCTGGGCTCTGCAGTACACCCACCTTTGCCTTAACGAGTACAGAAAAGAGTCCTGTACAGTGCTGAATGACCCATAAAGAGCCCTGAATGCCTAGCCAGCCTGGAATTACTAGGTGGTGACAAGGGAGAGACCAGTATGTTTATTGAATGTTCTTGCTAGAGAGGCTTGCCTTGTTCCAACATTTTTAATACCAGCCTAAGTCATTTCTCTGTTCCCAGGCCTTTTATGGGATGTGATTGGCCAATTTAAACTATCAACCTTTTGCAAATATATATTATCCCTATAATTTCTTTATAAGGATATTCTTTCTTTATAAGGATATTGAATTGACTAAAGGCTGATATTTCTCAATGTGAGCCAATGTAATGTAGTAGTTTGCATGTTAGACTAGGACTCTGGGCAATCAGGCTTCAGATGTCTGCTGAGCCATGGAAACCCAATGGGTAAACTTGGGAAAGTCGTACTTTTTCAGCCTCTTACAAGGACAGCAATAACAAACCTCCTTCTAATAACTCTTGGTAGGAAAATTTATGATAGGGTCCTCATATATTGAAGCTGATTTGAAGGCACAGAACAACCACCACCAATATTCTATTCTATATTGGTTGTTGTTGAGGAGGGAGCAGGCTTGTTTTCTGATGCTCCAGAGACTAGGACAAGGAGCAATGCATTCAAGCTGCAGGAAAGAAGATTCCACCGGAACCTCAGGAAGAACTTCCTGACTGTCAGAGCTGTCCAGCAGTGGAATATGCTGCCTCAGAGTATGGTAGAGTCTCCTTCTTTGGAGGTTTTTAAACAGAGGCTGGATGGCAATCTGTTGGGAATGCTTTGATGGGTGTTCCTGCATGGCAGGGGGTTGGACTGGATGGCCCCTGGGGTTTCTTCCAACTCTATGATTCTATGGAGACAGCGGCCATTTCCTCACTACCCTGTTGTAGTACTATTATTCCACTTTCAACATCCTATGGAATCCTGGGGTTTGCAGTTTTAGGGAGGAGCATTTAGAATTCTCAGCCAAAGAGCTCTTGGGCCTCAGTAAACTACAAACTCCAGAATTCCACAGGATGTTGAAAGTGGAATAATAGCACTGTAATAGTGTAGGACGGAAATGGCCTAAGTAAAATCCTTTGGCCCACCCACTCCCACCAAGCCCACCTTAATAGGCAGCAGCTTCATTAGGCAAAGGAGGACTGTTCAGCTGCTGATCAGGGCACAAGGTGAATGATGTTTCCAATCTCCTTTCACCAGTAAGTGAGGCTGCAATGAAGAATTGTGACAAGGGTTCTTTTTCTGATTGTTGCAGCCTCACTTGCCGGAGGGGGCTGGGAAGTGCCATGGTTCCACTTTAAATGCCATGGGAACAGTTTTGCAGTTTAGAAAGGGCTTTTTAGAATTCTTAGCCAGAGAGTAACTTTGGTGTCTCTGACCAAACTACAAGCTCCAGCACTGCAGCTCTCATTGGTGAGGGAGAGCTGAGTACATCAACGAAATCACCACACATTAAACTGGAGTAAGCAGGCCACAACAATTACTGATTACAAATGAGACAGGTTTGGCATGGGACACAGAAACCAAGATCAAGTGACCCAATTGTCATCTGATCAAACCACCACCCTGCTAGCCTGGTTGTTGGAAAGAAATCAGGAGTGACAGAGCAGGATCCCACATGGCTGTAAGCCACTGTATGATTCTCTTTTCACCTGGGACTGAGGTCAGACCGTACCTCTCATTTTGGTATGCCCTATTTGCCTCAGCCCCCAAGATCCCTGAAGGAGATCCACATTAACCATGGATAACATGTACTCGTGCCAGTGCTCCCCACTTTTATCCAGTCCCATGCCCAACCAATCAAATTTGTGACAAAGTGATACTGCAAGCAGAAACCAGATTTAACAACCCAAAGAGTGTGGGTGGGGAAACCATTCTGAAACCAAATGAGGGAGCTGGCTTTCAGATGCCACATATATGCACAGCAGGAAATCTCACTGAAAACTTCAACAGCCAGTTTAGCCTGCTTTGTCCCACCCCCAGCTGGCTGATCAATCTTGGTCCTGATTGGCAGGCTGTTTGTGCCTTTCCCCGGACACTTGAGAAACCAGGCTCTTGGGAAAAAGAAGGGGGCACCCAGTGGCATTGCAGAACTGCTACACTTACTATTCGTGTTACTTGGGTGCAAACAGCAGTGATGTATTTAAGTCTTTTACTCCAAGTCTCAAGTCAAGTCTCAAGTCTCTACCTCCAAGGTCCTTTTCGCACAGCATTTTCAATGCAAAAGGGCCCCTTGAGCATTGCGCACATGTAAGGAGTGGTCCACATGATGCATTCACATTTGTGCAACGCTCCAGGGCCCGGCAGGGACCACTCACACATTTTTTCATTTTCGGCTTGAAGCCAAAAATGCTGTGCGGTCACGCATCGCTCCGGGGCCCAGTGTGCACTTACCTTGCATGCGGAGCCTCGGGAGCCGGGCTGATGGTGCTTCCTGTCTCAGTGCAGCCTGGGAAGGTCCCAGCCTGCACTGTGAAAGGAAGAGACGGGGCTCTCATGCGAGCAGGAAGATCGTGCAGAGCCGAAGAAGCAGGGAAGCGAGACCCTCTCTCTGGAGGCTGCTCGCGCGAGCACCTCATCCCAGCGCCAAAAATAGGTAAGTTGCAGAAAGGGCACAAGTCTCAAGTCCTTGAAGATACTTTCAAGTCAAGTCTCAAGTCTGGAAGCCAACTTTATATACCAGCCCAAATTTCAGAATTAATGGATAGAGTGAAATAAATTCAGTTTTAACCATTTAAGCAGAGTCAGCTCTCCACATTTGCAATTTTGCCATCTGCAGCTTTGGAAGTGGGGAATAGGATCCTATCTTACTCCCCATTACTGAAGATTCAAAAGCTTTAAAAGGAAGGATCCTTCTTTCTCAAGCCCATTGCCTGACACATTTGCTATTCCTCTCTGAGAAATGCACCCTGCACTCTGGGGACGAGTCTTGTCTTTTGGTCTTCAGAAACATTTTAGAAGGCCCCTCCAATATACAGTGGGGACAGGCTGCTGAGCAGACCTCAAGCCTGCCTCAAGCCCATTGCCTAACCTGTTTGCTGTTCCCCTCTGAGAAATGTGCCCACACTTCGGGCTCAAGAGAGATTGTCATGTGACTAGTAGTCAAAAAGAGATGGAGGCATTATTCAAAGTCGTAAGGTTTCTGGGTGGATGTGTTATGTTACTGAACCAAGGGCATCAAGTCAGTCATTAAAAATATACAAGTCTTGAGTCAAGTCAAGTCAGTGCATCATTTATGGCCAAGTTGAGTAGGAGTTGAGTCACTGAAATAACTTAAGTACAACTTGAATCCGAGTCTATCCACTCGAGTCTACATTGCTGGCAAACAGGGGGGCCCATGTAAATCTGGACCCAATGTTTCCATATAATATAACCTTTGTAGTTGAGAGGAATCATCATGCTATAATTCTATAGTGAGAATGCATCACACATAAGGAGGAAGATGAGAAGGCCTGCAGGGCAGCAGTGATGCACCAGCCCTGGGAACCTGACCCTGAAAACACTTTGGCCATGTCCCCCTTAAACATGGCTGTAATTCTAATTTCACTACTCAGCCATTATTTTTCTTGGAAAACATTTGACAGCAAGACTTGAAGTAATGGTACATTTCAAGCTCAGACGAAGAAAAAGAGAAAGAGAGAGAGAAATGAAATGCAGTGTCACTTGATGAGTGCAAGTGAGCAAGAGGGAAAATCAATAGATGTTTTATAACAGTATTCAAAGGCCCAAAGGTGAAACTCTGTATGGCTTTCCCTTATACATCCGTATGAAGACATGATTTAAGATGCAAGAAACCCTCCACATTGTGTTCTTCTCATTAATATGAGAACCTGACAGAGACAGGACTGTGGCATCATGCCCTAACGAGAAAGAGAGTTCAGAATGTGAACAGTGCTATTCTATCAATGTGAAAGACTTTTCAGGTTTGTATTCTTCTCTAAACCACTTGCAGTGAATACAGAGGTGATGGATTTGAATTGGAATTGTATTTCACATCAGTTTTTCTTCTTTGTGATGGGAACTGTGCACTGGGTTTACTGCTGTCCCAGGCACTAATTCTCTCTCTCTTTCTCTCTGCAAAACCTTACAGGATATAGGTTTTACAATATTTTTATTATTAAAATATATGCAAATGATATTAACATGTATACATTTCATTTCTTTTAAACAAATAATATATAAATAGTTTTCCCTCTCCCTCTCTCCCACCTGTCTTCCATTTTATTGCTTTTCACTCAGGTTTATAGCTTAATTTAATATTATTTGTTCCTATATAATTCAATTATTCTCACCAATTTTAAATTATTTGGGATTTGTACTGCTAAAGTCTTAAAAAATTTCAGATGTCTTTTGAATTTTTTTTTAATAGCTTCATTTTTACTTCCTTCCTTTTTAATATAGTCCAAAATTGGCTTTCATTCACTCTCAAATTGTTGTATTGATTTCTCTTTTATCAACATTGCTAACTTTTCCGTCTTTATCATGTCCATTACTTTTAACAGCCAATCATTTATAGAAAGTTTCTCTTCAGTTTTCCATTTTTGCACATAATTTAGGCCCTTTTTGCATGATGGGGTTGTGCCGCTTTTGGGACTGGATGACAGCAGTCGGCTGCTCATGATTCCATACGACATCATCCTGCCCCCTAAAGTTGTGCTTGCACAGTATTCCAAAAACAGAAAAAATCTGTTTTGCACTGGTGATTGCACTGCAGTCTCACACTTACCAGCATATGGAAGTGCAGGGACACAATGACAGGAATCTCTCCCTGCCAGGCCGCAGGCAGCAAGGGAGGAGAGAAGTCAGGAACACTTGGGGAGTCCAAATATACCAAACACCAGGAAAACACAAGACAAGCCAGGTCAAGGTCCAGTCCAAAGGTTCAGGAGGCAGAGATCTGTCCGGAGGGTTTCAGGGAACAAGAGGCACAAAGGTGGTGAGGGCTTGCTAGTAATTGACTGCAAGCAAGGAGCAGCCACGCCGGCAGACTTAAATAGCCCCTGTGAGCAGGTGCTGCTCGTTATTGTTTCCTCAGCCTAGTCCATGCAGCCTCCCTCTGAGCAGTCCGTTTCAGCCTTCTGCGTGATTGAGGGCTGATGGGCACAGCTGGCTGCAACTCCTCTGCATCACTGCTGGTTCCCCCTCCGTCATGAGCTGGCTGGGGCACCTCAGTCTCTGTTTAACCTTCCAGTGCAGGGCATGTTTGCAGGTTGACTTGCTCACTCACTGGCTTGGCCCCCTGCACAATCAGCTGCTTCTCAATCACAGCATCATTATCTATCACACACATGATGGCAACACTTTCTTCTATAGCACAATATAGGAAAGTGCCCTGCTGTGCTGCAGAAGAAAGAGGTGGGTCATCACGCCCCCTTCTGCAGCAAGCTAGTGAAGTGCACAGGGGAGCGTTTCTGTTGCTCTCCGTTCCTTGTCGGGACTGCTGTGTCAGGATGTTGTTGTGTGGAAATGGCCTTAGTCTTGCTGAAGCTACTAGATATAGTACCAGTTTTGAATTCTTTTTTTATCACTGAGTGATAATCAATCATATTTAACAAATATAACTCTGGCTTCAGCTCAAATTGAATACCAAGAGTTGTGGATATCTATCTATCTATCTATCTTGCTTGCTTCTGGGCATGACCACTACGTATGGGCCATTTCCACACTACACTCTTATAGCATGATTATTCCACTTTCAACATCCTATGGAATCCTGGGGTTTGCAGTTTCAGGAGGGGCCGGCCAGCCTCTCCCAAAACTGCAAACCCCAGGATTTCATAGGATGTTGAAAGTGGAATAATCATGCTATAAGAGTGTAGTGCGGAAATGGCCTTGGAAAAATATTTCTCTTTTTTCTTTACCCCTTTCTCCTTTTTTTGTATATTTGAGATAATTTAGCTGGCTATAGTTTTTAAAAATGGACAATTAACTCCAAAACAAGGAAAGAAAAAGAAATCAGGTTGAAGAGAAGCTCATTTTGAAACACAAACAATTTTTTTTATTAAAAGAAAGAAAAATATAGCAGCAGAACCCAATAGAACAATCTGTGTTCAATACAAGCTGTTTCTCAAAAGAAAAGATGGGGGAAATGGCATAGGTGCTAAAAACCCTACTCCTGACTATGCTAAGGGGGCTAAAGGTGTGCAGCTAAGCTTAAGGGACTGCAGACTAAGACACACACATGACTACTCTTGCCCTCCAATGGGAAGAAGAGTCCAGTTGGCTGGACAGCTGAAGATCAAGGCAGCATCTTCTCTTGGGAGACTCTGTGATTCTTCCAGGCACTTTATGGTCTGTTTCCATGACATCTCTCCTCTGGCATTCTTCAAGATTCCTTCTTTTCAACCTTTTTCTATATGGGATGTAGGTCTGCAAGTCTGTATCTGCATGTAGGCTCTTTTTTTCTCTTAGGGGAAGCAGCTGCCTCTCTAATCTATGTGTGTCTGTATTAACCCTTTCCTAACTTGGGGCTATCAGCTGGATTCAGGGGGATGTCTTCTGGGAGGGGTTAACACAATGTTGATGTTATACTCTTGAGGTACAAAAGTTTAGATTTCAATGTGATCTCTGCTCATTACCCTCTGGGTACTGGTAATGACTCTTAAGTAGTATGAGGAAATGCAAACAATATATTCCATACATATAGGGCAAAGCCAGTCTGATAGAACAACTTGCTCTCTTTCAAATCAGAGTGGGATTTCCCAACATCTCTGGACAATGCGCATTACCTTACAATGGAAATTATACCAATCTGAAGCAGTTTTGCAGGGCTTCCATTCACTGGAAGTGAACAAGTCACAAAGTACAGATTGTTCTCTGAAGCACATCAAGGAGACATTTCCTTGTAAGCAGGAAGGAGGGGGTTTTTGGTGGGAAAGTTCCAGCTTTTATTTTTAAAGAGGCCTGACTTCTTCAAGATGGACATGAGCTGCAGGCAACCCTACTCTGAAAGTATGCAAGCTATGGCAAGAGGAAACTCTCTTCCTGATGCATCAAAGTCTACTTGCAACTAGTATTTACCAAGCAAAATTCATAACATCTTCAGCTGTTATTTGAGGGAAAAAAGGAAAGAGCTGTCATCAACTCAAAACACTCCTTCTTAGAGCTTAAAGAGCAAGCAAGACAGAAGCAGTAGGGGTTGGTTCCCAAAGCCATCTCCAGTCTGACCAGTATTGTTCCTGTGGCGATCCAAACATCAGCACTATCGATGTAGGCACTTTAAGTGAAGGCTGAATTGACATGTGTTGGCTTCCAGTGTATTGTTCTGAGTGTAGAAATTGCTCCTTTCCTTTGCTTCAGAGAAATGCTTTATGCATTTTTCTCTGTTAAAAACTCTTCTGATTTTCTGAACCATCAGAAAGTGCATCCAAAGAATTAGTGCTCATCTCAGAGTTAAAAGAGACAACTGTCTGCACACAGCCTGTACATGCATCCATCTTCAGAGTGCAGGTTCAAGCGCTTCGTAAGAAAAGAGCAAGCCAGCCAAACATAGTTTCACTTGACTGTGTTTCCTAGAGAAACAGAAAACAAAGTTGCCTTAGAGTAGATATACTGAATCAGTCACTGAATTGTGACACAACATAAAGATCATTTCCACTGATTCAGTGTATCTGTTCTATTTGGGACTAACAACAAGACCCAAGTTTTGGGTCTAGGAATCCACTGGGAATTATAGCCCTGCAGAAAAGGTTTTATATGCTTTCATTACCATCCATGTATATTTATTGAAAAATACCAGACAATGTAATTTTGCATTGTCAACAATTATATTAAAGAGTCTTATTGCTCCAGGGAGGGTGTAAAAGTATATTAAAGAGATGGTCCAAGTACAGTCCTCCCTCCACATTCACAGATTTGACCTTCATGAATTTGATTACTCGCAAGGCACATGCTTGTCTTCTCCTTCCCCATTCTTCTCCTCCCATTCCCTTGCATTCCTCACCCCAGGCTTATGAGGCTTGTGTTCAAAATGGATGTTTTTTTGAGTGAGGCGTATCCTCTCTGCCACATTGCTGCACATTCTGCGGTGTAATGGCTGCTGATTGGTCAGATGCTCTCTTTGCTCCTACCCCTCCCTTCAGAGAGGAATCTCCTTTCTCAAGATGGCAACTATCTAGAATGCCAGAACTCAGTATTCTGCTCTTCTCCAGCTGAGGGGAAAGTACTAGTAAGTCCTTTACTTTGTCTTTTTTCTTCCCCCCAGGAGCGCTGGCACCAGAGGCAAGGGAATGTGAGGGAAAAACTCCAGAGACGAATGGGAGAGGGATCGCAAGGGAGGGAGTTATTCATTGTGGTCTTCACTTTGCCAGGGGTTCTGCGCCCTGAACTCTCATGAATGTGGAGGGGCCATTATATGTCAAAGACCCCCAAAATACCACAAACAGGAAACTTGTATTAACAACAAGTACATGAAAGTGACAGAATTCTGGAATATTCCTCCATGGTTTAAGAAACCAAAAAACATGTCTAAGACAACAGAAGAAAGTGTTCCAAACATTGAATTTAAAATAGTTTTCAAACCTACATCACTTTTTTTTTTCTTAGAGCAAATTGTTCCTGACTTCAGAGTCTGTTTAAGTGTGACAACAGATTGTGTAGCATACAGGGGGTGGGGGTGGACTTTCCTGTTGTGTTGAGGTATGCTACAAGCATTTGAAAGGTTTGTGGTATACAAAGAAAATAACCTGTGGTTTCCCAATATGAACACCATATTGATTTTGTTTGTTTGTTTTTGGTGCAGTCACTGTCTTTACAACATATTCCATCCTTTCCCCAGACATTTGTTAAATGGCTATCTCTGCTTGTGGCCCTATGGGCCTTTCAGCCATCAGTTCCAGATACAAATCTGAACTCTGTTACCATGAACACATTTCAGGTAATGAGCTGTTTAAAAATGAACTTCATTCTTTTCATTTATTCATGCAACCATGGCTTGATAATCCTTTTACACGCCCAATTCTGTCCTTGGAGATCGCCAAGTCCATCCACTCCTGATCTTCCAGTGTTGATGTGGAAGGCTGAATAGAGACTGTTACTGACTTCAGCAGAATCCAGTTATGGGATTCCATGTAATCGGCAACCCTGCTCAGGCAGACTCCTTCTCACGTGGAGAATTGTAACTGCATTCAGTCAGATAGGATTACAATCTCTGTTTTGATTTTCTAGTTCAACACAGAAACATTGGGGGGCCGGGGGGTTGAGGATGTGAAGAAGATGAGGTGAGAATGCACATCCCTATGATCCTTCAACAATTAGACTTTTGAATGCCTGGAGAGGACTCAAGTACCATATCAGTCTGACTTTCCGAGTCTTGACATTAGCATGCTCTCTGCCAGTGATAACAGTGTAGTCTACCATTACTGGTTCTTTGATTTCTTTTTTAAAGGTCTTTTTCAGATTGGTAAACAAAGGGATGGACAAATCACTTTGTTTCCAGGCTCTGTCTCTTTCCCACATGTTCACTCATGAGTCTGTTGTATACATGTTGTGCCTTTCTCTTAATTTTTTTTTAAAAAAAACTAAGCAAAATTCACATTTAAACAATATTTTTTAAAAATTTACTACCTCTCATAAATATTTGATTTTTTTTCTTTATTATAATTAGTCCATTCCTTTCCCCCAGGTTCCCTTTAGACTGTATGCTTTTGGCAGTGTGTGTGTGTGTATGTGTCTTGAAGTTGCCTATTAACTTATGGAGCCCCCATAAACTTCATAGAATCATAGAGTTGGAAGAGACCACAACAGCCATCTAGTCCAACCCCCTGCCATGCAGGAATACACAATCAAGGTATTTAAACAGATGGTCAGCACCCTCTGTTTAAATACCTTCAAAGAAGGAGATTCCACCACACTCCAAAACAGTGTATTCCACTATTGAAATGCGCTTACTGCCAGGAAGTCCTTTCTAATGTTTAGATGGAATCTCTTTTCCTGAAGTTTGAGCCATTGCTTTGTGTCTTAATCTCTGAAGCAGCAGAAACAAGGTTGCTCCATCTTCCATATGATGTCCCTCCAAAGATTTAAACGTAGCCATCATGCCACTTCTCAGCTTTCTCTTCTCCAGGCTAAACATACTCACCGCTCTAAGCAGCTCCTCATAGGACATGGTTTCATAGAGTTGTCTTAGGGAAAGAATACTGAGGGGTGGTTTGTTTATTCCTTTCTTTGAAATATATCTAACAGTACCTGGTGTTCATTGGTGGTCTCCCATCCAAGTACTATCCAAGGATGACCCTGCTGAGCTTCCAAGATCAGACAGGATTTGGTCCCTTTAGAGTATTTAGACCCTTTTGGCAGGGATATATGCTTCTATTGTTTTATTTTTATTCAGCACAAGCACATTGATGGAGTTATACAAGGAGGAGGAGGAGGACAATCACCAATAACAACAACAACAACATGACCATTTCTAAACAGTGGCTGATGTTCAGTATTCTGGTTACAAATTTGTAGCCTAGACTTGACAATTTTGTATTCAGTAAAACTATTTAAACTATGTAAATGCCACTCCAGTGCACCTTAAGAGCTATCTTCAGGATCAGGCAAAACAGTCCTATTCAGCTGGTGATTGCACAGAAGACAATATTTATATACACACACACACACACACAGAGTTACATTCAGAAGCAGGACCCCTGCTGCAATCAGGACCCGCGTTGAAGGCCCACTCACTGGTAGGAAGAGATGTTGGAAATGTCATCCTGCTTGTGCCCTGGTCTCCAGATGAATGGAACTCCTTCACCTAATCCAGTGGCCAGCCCTTAAGTTGGGTGGTTGGCAGCGGGGGAGGAGTTGAGGTAGGACATACTACTTGCTTCTCCTTAACTAAGCAGCCAATCTAGGTTTCTGATATTTTCTCAGCAAACATCAACATTCTGCAGCATCTGCAGCTGAATATAGTGAGTGAAAGTAATATCTTTCAGGCTACTCTAAGTCTATTGGCACTACACAATTACAGAGGCTTGATATCATTTCAAATGCCATGGCTCTATTCTATGGAATCCTGGGATTTGTAATCTGGTGAGATGCTTATTTTTCTGTATTGGGAATTCTAGTGTTGTAGTCAGTTATGATAAAGGAATGCCCCCACTGTGTAGGGATGTAGGGACAATGCAGGCTGTGCAAACAGTGGATGCAAACTGCCATCTTTTCCAGTCTCCCAGTGTAGTCCAGTGTAGTCCATGTATGCACTACTGTCTGGAGAAATGGAAAATCCAGTGGAACTCCATTAGCACACTGTTTTTCCCTGAGAACAGTACATTGAATTTAGACCATTATATCCATGATACATGCATTTTGCTTTTGCTAGGATACTTTATGCATTCTCATAGTTCCTACTCACTGAACACATCTAGTTGCATTTGCTGTAGGAGGAGACACAAATTACAGAATACATACTCGGCAATTGCTTGTAGGAAGCAAGTTCCTTGCCCAGCACAGACAGTCCTCTGAAATTGCTCAGCTTTACTGCACATTTGATGGAAAGTTTTGATCTGACTCTCTCTCCATATAGCAATGGTTATGGAAATACTTATGTAACAATATTGGGTTTTAGTTTCTGTTCCAATCCTGTCTCAGAGCATCAACTACTCTATTGTTGTCACACATAAAATAGGCTTTTTGGACTGGTTCATGTTTACAGAAGCAAAAATGAGCTGTTCCTGTGGCACACATAGCAGTTGTATATATTTTAGACTGAGGATTAAAAGGAAAATTGAAATAGATTTGTCTCCCCTTAAATTCTCCTGGAATTTTGATCACAAATAATATGAATGTGAGTGCATTTGCTCAATATCTGCATTTCAGTTGAATCTAATGATATTCTAGTAGCTGTCCACATTTTGTGCATGTTTATAGTAATTTGATAGTTTCAGGCAGTAGATTTGCAATAGCACTCATTAAATTTGGCACTAATGTTATTCATGCAGCTGCAATCTCACACATATTTCCCAAGCAGTAAACCATATGAAACTCAACAGAACTTATGACTGAAAATACATGAAGAAGATTGCATGTCAAGAAACATCCATTTGAAAAGGTTTGGGTGGGTGGTGGGGAGGAGAACAATTTCGTATTCGATGTCAAATTTCACTTCCAAAATATGAAAGTTTGACATTAACTTTTGAAAACAAAACAAAGAATATGAAGTTTGAAAATTCATCAGATTTAGGGCATTCTGGCTCACTTCAGTAGATATTAAATTATCTGAATGTTGACATAAAATGTTTTTCAAGGATAATTAAGATGTGAATTTATGATCCTCTGCCTAGACCATGATTGAATTATAATCTTCAGCATCTGTGTGCTTTATCTCAGTAGTTCTGAGTAGTTCTCAGTAGGTAGTTCTATAACAAGTCCTGGCACAGTAATAACATATAGTATACAAACAAGCCCTGAACATGCCACAGTCAAGATGCTACACAGGGTCCTAACTCTGCTGAAGAATTTGGAAAGCTAACATCCAACTCCTTCACCTGTCCCACCACTCCACAGTCATTCAGCAAACTAATTTAAGGAATACTGTCGCTAGCTTGTATGTTCATCGCTAAAATTATTTCTGTGATATTATTTCCTTACACAATTTTTTTCTCTCTGAATATATGGGGCGGGGGAACAACACTAACGTAGCTCTCCTCTTCGTTAGTTAATATTTCACCCATCCGTCTCTTCTGTTCATCACAAAACTGCTCCTGCCTTTCTTAGAGGTACTGGCCACAATTGTACAATGTGCTAGGCATATCAGATAAGCCAATGGAATCACAATGTTTCTGTTATCCCAGATTTAGCTAAGTTGGCCACTACTAAAAAACACAGCAACTGTTCCCAGGACAGCAGATTCAGCAGAGGTCAGGTGAGGGAAAGAGGATTGCGAGCAATAAAAGAAAATGATCCCAATGTTTAACCAGTAATACTGCTAAAACACTTTTAACACATTGACTACAGCTCCTGAATAATAATTAAAAAGGACTCAGCGGAAACTGATGAAAGGCAATTTCAAGAAAGAGTTTGGAATGCAAAACCATGAATATCCATGTAAAATCAAAGCAAAAAAGAACTGGCAAGTCTTTATACTTCCAGGACTTTTTTCCTGTCCGTATAAGCCCCATGTCAAGTTAATTGCTGTGGGTCAAGTTCAAGGGCCACTGAGGATTCAGATAAGTGATTATTTCAATAATAAACTGAATAAAAGATCAGAAATCCCTTTGGTTGAATACTGTTCATAAGTTAAGACATGCAGTTGAAAGTTTACCCTCTTGATAATAGGCTAGATGTAAGACTTGGTCTCAAAAGAGAGATGTTCTAGAACCTGTAGCTTAAAAATCTGGTAAATCAGAGGCTTTAATGAGGGTCTTAAATGCATACTGTTGTTTTCAGCTTTCTGATGATGCTTCAGAAAGAAAACTTCAAAGCAAGAAACAGCTCAAATAATGATGAAAAACTTTCCTTTTTAAGAATTATCAGTATTTCTCAACAACTGCAGCCAGTTCACAGGCATAAAAAGAGAGGAGTATTTTTCCCAGTGCTTCAGATGAAATAACAACAAAAGAATTCTGGGGAAGTACAGTAAGTTCAAACAATAAGTTGAATTAAATTCACAACTTTTGTTTCCCCATCTTCAAGAAAAATGCATTACCTCAGAATTCTGTCGACATTATGCCTGTACACAAATCTGGAAGAATTCTGAATAGGGTTGTTCACAGTCTGCTTTGTTGAACTGTTTCTGCAGGCAGGTTTAGGAGCCCACTGTCCAAATTAGAAGAGGCATCACACACACACACACACACACAGAGGAGTCTAGTAGTCATTATGTAGTATGCTTGCAGTAAGCTATGCCATAAGCAAACTTTTTTTATTAATATTATGTTAGCTTACTGGATACATGTGGATAGAATCCTGTTGGTTACACTGATGATGGTAATGGTAATGGTTACATGCTTATGTAGGGAGGCATCCCCTTACTCAAGCAATTCCCCTCTGCCCTATTGCACAAAGCTATGTGAGCACAGCTCCACCTCTCCATAACCCTGAACAGCAAACCAAACAGCCTGGAAAGGCTTACCAGAAAGTTGTCACTGTTCACATAAATATTCTGGTGGAAGTGCTCCCTCAGCACTGAATAGGATCTTAGTCTATGTATGTAGGTGGGTAGGGGAATACCTTTTTAAAAGATGCATTTCGCTTTCATTGACTACTAGCGCATATAGCTGGTGTTGCCTGGGATTTTAGTTTCTCATAGATAATACTTGTTAGAAATACTTGTTAAAAAGATTTGAGATCCTGTGCCTGTAAGTCCCCAAACTGTCTTGTCCAGTACCTGTAACTTTTCCTCATATTCCCCAATCCAATCTGTATTCAGAGTTGTTAACATACAGAGGTTTGGTTTCTGAGGGAATTCGTCGCCCCCTGCCCGCGTGATCAAGCATGGCGGGGGGGGGACACCTTTCCTGGCCTTCCATGAGAAGAGACAATGCAATCACTGTGCGACAAGGGTCGCAAGGTGGGATGGGGAGGGGGCGGGGTCTGCAGACCCCTTTTAGGGCTGCGCCACCCCTTCCCCAGCCTCTTTGTTTGCTGGTGAGGCTGACCGGAGGATGCTGCTGCTGCTAGCCCTGAAAGCCAGCCAGCCACGTGGTGGGACCTGAGGAGTCTTTGTCCACAGCAGCACGAGGAGGTACTGGCAGTCGCAACGGCAGCTGCGCAGGTTCAGGGGTGTTTTGTTTTGTTTTCCTCTTTCTCCTTTCTTTTTCCCTCTTCCTCACATCTTCCCCTCTCCCTGGGCTGATCCTTGTCAGTGGAGGGGGTTGCCGTGGGCCCCCCAGGCCCTGGGGAGGGTTGCTGTTGTGGCGGCGGCAGCGGAAGTGTGACTTTTTGGGTTGTTTCTTTGTTTGTTTGTTTGTTTTTTCCCCTCTTTCCCCTCTCTTTCTTTCTTTCTCTCTCCTCGATCTTTTCACTCTTCCCTGGGCTGATCCTCGTTGGGGGGGGGCTGCTGTTGCTGCAGCAGTGGCAGCAAAATAATTTTATTTTATTTTAAATTTTTCCTGCATCAGAAAGGACCATTGGGCTAGGGCAGCCTGGTTGGGGGAAGCGGCCCATTGGGGAGACCCTGCCCCCCCCCAATATTTTATATATATACATATTTTCTTTCTTTCTTTCTCTTTTCTCTCCTTCCCTCTTCTCCTTCTTGCTCCTCCCCCTCTCTCTTCAGGGGTGTGTGCCTGCCCTTGGGTGGGTTTTGTTGCCCCAGGGTTTAAGAGTATGTACTAGTTGTCTTTGTGGGCTGAGAGAGTGTGCCTTTTTCCTTCCTTCTCCTTTCCACCCCTTCTCTTTTTCTCTCTCTTTTGCACCTCTCTTATAAGGGGAGGGGTGCTCTTTGGCTTGATTCCACTGCATCTGGGCCAGTTTGCCTTGGTGGCTGAGAGAGTGTGATCATTTTGTTTGTGCATGTGTTTGTTATGTTTTGTTTTGTCTTGCTAAGGGAGTTTTAGGCTTTATTGCATTTGAGTTGAGAGGGGACATTGTTCCAGGTTTCCTCACTGGGCTGAGAGAGTGTGAAAGAACTTACTCATTTACATGCTTCCTGGCCTTGGAGCTGAGAGTGTGTGACAAGTTTTGCTGATTGAGTTGAGAGTGTGTTGAGGACCCTCCCAGTGGCATGATTACCTCCTGGTGGGTTGGGGGGTGTAACTTGTTGTGCTACTCAGGCTGAGGGGGTGGGTTTTGGCCTTGTCGATCCATAGCGGGTGGTGCGCCTGGATTCATTGCGTGGGGGCTGGATTTTCAATTGGAGCTGGGACAGCGTAATTCACTATCTCCTTGGGGTTTTTGCTAGAAGATTGGCCTGGTTTGCCTGTGGTGCTGATGGCTTCCAAACGAGCTTCATCAGCATCCAAGGGTAAGCAGCCCACCAAGAAGGCCACGCCAGCCAGAAGGGCCACACCAGGCAAGGCCTTAGCTGCCCCAATGTCAGTGACCTCATTGTTGGATGAGGATGGGGGAGCAAATGTGGCGGCTGCCATTTTTGCTAAGCTTCGGGCCATTGAGAGTGGCCGGCGGCCTGCGGGGCAGAACAGAGGAAGGGAGGAGCAGAGGGTCTCCATGCCAGTGAGCATTATTAACCAGATTTTGGCACGGCTAGACGCTATTGAGAAGGATGGATCGGGTGAGAAGCGGAGCGAATCGCCTTCAGAGAGGTGGGAACAAGCATCCTCATCACAACATGTCAGTTGGGAGGCCGGGCCATCGGGAGAGTCGGAAGCAGCAGGAGCAGCACCAGGTGAGTCTATTGGTCACGAGGAAGGTACTGCGTCCATAGCATGGCCCTGGGGCTTCATTACACCACCGAGGAATATGATATGGGCCCCACCAGCAGGTTTCCCAGAGCTATCGTTTTCTTCTTCACCTTCTTCCCCTGGGGAGCAAATGTCACCTTCTCAGCTGCCATCAGGGGCAACACTGCATTCCCAGGATGTCTCTGGATCCACTCAGGGTGGGGCTTCGGTATCACGGGAGTCAAGCAAGGATCCAGGCCTTGAGGAGAAGGCAGGTGAGCAGTCAGGGGTATTGGATGAGCACCTGACCTCAGCCACTATTGAAAAGATACAGAAGGGAGAATATGTGGGCCTATTCTCCCTTTTGTATCGAGATCTTGATAACAAAGAAAAGGAGGATTTGGACGCGGGCGAGAGGGAAAAATTGAAAAAACGCAGGATTGACAAGAACTGGACTAATTGGTTTATAGGTTATCTCATTTACATGGATGTGATAGTTAAGGCCCAGCCATCGAGGGCTCACTCTCTGGTGGTATATTTGAACACGATTTTCAGGGCTCATGCAGATTTTGCTGGGACTGGTTGGCTGCACTACGATGAGAAGTTTAGCATGAGGGCAGCAAAGCAGCCAAGCCTGCGATGGGACAGCATCCACCCTGAATTGTGGATGCAGACATTGACCCCGGCTCACCCCATTTTTGGTGAGAGGTCCCACTCCAGTCATCTGGTGCAGTTCAATAAGTCCGGGGAGCCTCCCCGCAACCAGGGCTCGCAGGTGCAGCAGCAAATACAGCTCTGTTGAGAGTTTGGGATGCAAGGGTTTTGTGCCCGTCGCCCTTGCACATACAAGCACCTATGCGGGATCTGCTGGGGCTCTCACTCCATTCGCAACTGCAACAAGGGGAGAGGGGGTGGGACAAGCCTCAGGGATGAAGGTGGCAAACGGGGGCCAGGAAATCAGCCACCACTTCACAAAGGCACCCAGTCCAATTAATATTGAGAGGCTGCTGGCTTGGCTCCGCTTTTACCCGGACCGGGCTGCAGCTCTATATCTGGGGGAGGGATTTACTTGGGGGTTCAGGATCCCAAGTGTGGGACCTCGGCAGTTTTTTATGGCCAATAACTTTAAATCAGTAATAGGCAAAGAGCATGTAGTGAAGGAGAAAACTAGGAAGGAGGTTGCTGAAGGCAGGATGTTAGGCCCAATTGACCAGCCTCCCACTCCCAATGTTAGAATTTCCTCACTAGGAGTTGTCCCTAAGAAGGCTCCAGATGAATTCAGGTTAATCCACCATTTGTCTTACCCCAGGGGCGAGTCCGTTAATGATGCCAGAGTGGAGGTGAGTCCTGCAGCTCAAGAGCTCCCCTTGCTGCCATGGACCAAGCAGGCTCGGACGTTCCTCTGCCTGTTCCTTTAGGGCAACAGGGATCCGATTCTGAAGATGCTTTGGAGCCTGTGTCAAACAGCCCACAAACAAGGCAGAGACTCAAGAGAGCTGAGCAAAGGGAGGCTTCCTTGATTAAGTTCAAGAAGCAGTGACTAGCCACACCTGTGTCTTGGGCTATATAACTGCCTGCCTGGAAGCTTTCCTTTGTTTGTGGCAAACTTCTTACAAGCCTTCCCCTTGTCTGTTCCTTGCTTCCAGCACCTGGCTCCTGATACCCTGGATTGATCTCTTGGCTCTTGACCCCTGGCTTTTGGAACTCTGACTACAGCTTTTGCTTGTTGCTCTGGCTTAGGTAAATGGTCTTCCTTTGAGTAAGTGTTTGCTTGAATCCTCCTGGTAGGACTCTGCTAGGTCTCCCACTCCCTTCTCCGGGCTGGCTTGCCACCTGGGTCTCTGACCTTGACAAACTGGGAGATGTGAACCCCTCTAGGTGTCACAGAAATATGAACAGCCCTTGCCTTGCTTAACTTTGGAGCTCTGTTACTATTGGGGCAAAACGAGGGTGTCCTGTGAGGGAGATGGGTATGAGGGCAGAGCAGCAAAGGGATACACCATAATGACAAATGCCATTTTTTCATCCTTTTGCCTTAGCAGGGCAGGTCTGACAGTTGCTGTGTGATTGTGCCTGGACAACTGTCAGGGCTTAGAGGGTTCCATGCCTCCAACAGAGGACCCTTGGCCTCCAACAGAGGACCCTTGGCCTCCCTCAGAGTGTATGAGGGGCAATTTCACCATGTTTTTGGCTCCTTTCTGGGTTGTCTTATTCCTAGGAGGGCCAAAGCATGATAAAACTTCCCCTGTGTCCTCTGGAGGGCACAGGAGAGCATTTTCTTTTTCATATTTTCCATTTGAAAAAAATATCTGTTGAGAGGTCTTACAAGCCCTGAGGGGCAGAAACTGGCCTTGGGACTGTACGCAGCCCAGAGATAACACTTTCCTCACCCTGCTGTCTGCATTTCAGTCTCCTTCCCACCACCACCACCATGGCTCAGAGAACTGCCTTCTAAGAGTGTGCTCCTTCTGACACAGCTTTCTGAGGCAGCTGCACACTGAACTCTGTGAGGGTTCCTTCTAAGCAGATATGTAATAAGATCCTCCCACCATATCAAAGATATACTTCACTGGCTATGATGGTTAGGGCTGATATGAGTTTTGGTCCAAAACAACATAGAGGGCCACAGTGTCCTATATCAAGAGCAAGCCATTGCTGGTGCGAGGAGGGGAACCCACACCATCCCTCCCAGCATGCTAGAATACCTCCATTTTTCTTCAGTGCCTTTCTCAAAACAGTAACTGGAAGTGACATCATGTCATGTCTTGTTGCCATTTTGAGAAGAGATCCAATGAAAACAGGGGCCTTTATCAAGGGTCTGGTTTTGGGGAGGGGGCTGTTAGGGGGAGGAAGCAGTGTGTTTTCATATGTTTGGGTGGCTTTCTGTGTGGTTTTTGAGTAAAGATATCCTGAGAATCATGCCAAACATTTTTTTCAATGTTTTTGGATGTTTGGGGGACTGGTGGGAGGCTTCAGGGGCTACATGCAGCTCAGGGATTACACTCTCCCCACTCCTACCCTATATAATAAAATATGTAAAGTATAGGAATTTGGACTCTGCTCTGCAGTCAGGTTTGTGAGTTTATAATGATAAATTGTTGTATGTTTCATGTATAAAAAGAAAATATTTATTTGTTGAAAGGGTGATGTGTTTTTTTTTCTTTCCATCCCTAAGGATTTGTACTGACTGGGTTTTGCAGTGAACTGTCTCCCCTTATAGAGGTATTATTGCATGGAGGTCCAGTCCTGCAGAGAAGTTGAGGCTTGGAGGAAATGTATCTATATTCAGATTTGGTTGTGTGTGGTAGGCGGAGTGGATTGGTCCGTGAAATTTCCCATTTCTTCTTCTTACCCAGCTCTAAATATAAAGAAACCTCAGTGTGCAGTTTGTTTGTTTTGCTTCATCACAATCAAAGGAAAAATGATCAATTGAGCTAATAACAGACAGGATGCTCCCCCGGGTTCTTCTGTTATTTTGCAACAGACTTGCCCCAGGGCTTCTCTGAGTTCTGTGACAATATCAACAAGGACTCCTAAAGTAAGAAAGTGTAGAAGGTTTTTTTTAAAAAAAAATAAAATAAACAAATCAGTAAGTAAAAATAAAGGAGATATTCAATGACATATCTCCCAAGGGCAAAAGTCCAAATGAACCCATTCCATAATTGTAATGTATTTTCTCTGTCATATTGCTGTTTGTCATCTTCCCTGTGATAAAAAGTAGTTAATAGTTTAAGGAGGGTATAAAAGATTGCAGGACTCTCAGTTCAATCCATGCAATGTCACATAGAGAATGTTATCATCTGTTGTTTGCAAACTGTTCAGGACTGGCAGTGTTCCATTTTCAGTTTGCTTGCTCGCTTGTTTGCTTGTTCACAAGACTTTTATCGTGGTTTTCTCACACTACTCAGAACTAACTACAGAGCAGATCAATGGTTTTCTCCAGTCCTCATTTCCTTTCACATTTCCCCAGTGCCTTTGAGTTAAATGGGATGTATAACATGGCTCGCAGCCAGTATTTTCCCACATATTCTCCATTTAACTGGCTTGTTGTTGAAAAAGAGAAGAGAATAGCTGTGCATGGCTTGCGTGACACATATTTTGTTCTAGCAATTAAGTACATATAGTTTGGGGACGGCTATGCATTACCTGTGGTGCTGTTAGGTCAGTTTAGACTCTGGATTTATTAATCTTTCCAGGGGAAGGAGGAGGAATATGGTCCCTTTTAGATGGTAATAGACACTTACTTTACTTGCTTCAAAATTTGGCAAGAGGGCCTAGTTTGTTTTGTGGGTGGCATCTGGTTCATTCCATGGAGTGGGCTTATGGGCTGTTGCCCTGAATTCTGTCCTGAAGGTCCCAGTGTGTCTTACTCACAATGCAAGTGGCCTCGTGAGCATATATTCCAACTGTCCTGATTTGGCAGGGATCACCCCAATTAATGTTTTGTCATCCCACTTTTCCAGCTGCTTTTAAAATGTCCCATTTTCTCTTCTTCTTCCACTGTCCCCCTTTTTTCTGCTCAGCTTATTTCAATTGCTGCAAACTCAGTTCAGAGTGAAAAAGTAGTGGGTGGGGAGGTGGGGGCACAATTTTGCCCTCCCCATTAGACTCAGGCAAAAGCAAAGAGCTGTAGCTTCTCCTAGCTTGTGTGTTCTTCCTCATTAATAATGTTTGCTATCTTGACCTCAATCTGATGTGGCTTGGATGCTCATGTTCCAATTTTCAACAGTGAAATGTTGAAGGCTATGCGTGAAGCTATCTTTTCCTTCACACCAAGCTGGCCCTACCATTAGGCAGAGTGAGGTGGTTTCCTCAGGTGAGAGAGGCCGGGCAGTGGCAGCAAGGTGTTGGAGGGAGCAGCTGTGTTCCATGCAGTTGGCCCTGTGCCCACTGAGGCCCTTTCTGCATGAGGCGAGGGAATCGCTCCGTGCCGTTACCTACCGCTTCTTCTGGGGTCTGAAGCAACGCGGATTGTCCCTGAAGCCCTTCCGCAGGGCTCCTCCTTGATCCAGGGCGAATCGGAGCAGTGCGAGGTCTGTAGATCCGCACTACTCCAGCTTCCAAAATGGCGGCTTCCAGCTTCCAAAATGGCGGCTCTGGCTTCCAAAATGGTGGCTTCCAGCTTCCAAAATGGCGGCTTCCGGTTGGTTGTGGGTCCTAACCAACCGCTGAAGCTCGCCACACCTAAAGCCCACCCTCCGCAGATCGCAGGCTCGCATTGGTGCGAGCCTGCAAATCTGCACAAGGGAGCAGGAACGCAATGGCGAGTTCCAGGAAAATAAAGACCTGTTTTTTCCGGTCTTTCAAAAACACGCTGGAGGACCACTTGGGGTCGTTTTGGAGCGGACTGAGGTGTGGATCTCCAGTAAGTAGTCCGCTCCTAGTCCGCTCCAAGGTACAGACGACCTCCCTTCGAGGATGCACTGCCCCGTTCTAATTGCCTGGTGCGGAAAGGGCCTGAGTTAACCTCCTGCTTTTGCAAGGAGCAGTGGGGTATATAGGCCCATCCCCTCTGCTGAGGAAACGCTCTTCCATCAGTCCAGTCAGCTTTTGTGCACAGAATGGGCAATACCTATTACTTTATTTGTTACCTCAAGCACCAAAATACTGGGACTGTTTCGTTCTCTTATTTTACCCCCAAATTTGTGACCTCTGAGAACAAGTTTGCATTTTGGTCCTCAGTCCCCACTATCACCAAAGAAGAAAGCGTGAGGCAAGTAAAGGTAAGTGCTGTTGACCTTCCTTTGCATTTTCTGGCACCCTAAAAAGCAAATCACAGAGACTGTATGAAGGAAGAGGAGGAGGAGGAGGAGGATCCACAGCCGTTGCCTTGTTTTTATTATGTGCCTTCATGTCATTTCCAATTTATGGTGACGCTATTTTAGGACTTCTCAGCAAGAATTGTTCAGAGGAGGTTTAGCTTGCCTTCCGTTAAGGCTGAGAGAATGTGGGTTTCCTAAGGTCCCCCAGGGGTTTCCATGGCGGAGTAGGGATTCAAACCTTGGTCTCCTGTAGTCCTAGTCCAAAACTCAAACCACTACATCTTCTCACTGACACAGTCACTGCTGCTTCCTCATTCATGTGCCTGTTCTACCCCAGAGGGAACAGCTGAGTGAACAAACATGCAGTGGCAAAAAACAGTGAGGAGGCAGCAGCAATGCTGAGGGAAAAAAAATACCTTGTCACCTAGCACAGGAAACTAAACTTCTTTGTGTGTGTGTGTGTGTGTGTGTGTGTGTGAGAGAGAGAGAGAGAGAGAGAGAGAGAGAGAGAGAGAGAGAGAGAGAGACTGTTTAGTAGGATACAAAGACTGAAGTTTGTATATATTCATAAGTACATCACAAAAAAAAAAACACAGGAAAAGCTCTAGTATCTTTTAGGAATATCAGTGATTCCCAACCTTTGGTCTTCCATCTGTTTTGGACTTCACTTCCCAGAATCTCTGACCATTGATTATTCTAGCAGAGACTTCTGGGAACTGAAGCTCAAAACATCTGGAGCAGCAGCGATTGAAAACCACTCGTGTGAATGTTTTGACATCTGATAATAACCAGAGAAAGGAGCTCCTGGGGAATAATTACATGAGATCTGAAACACAGAGGAAGCAGAGGGTAAAATGTCCTTGTGGCTGTCTTAAATAGCACCACTGGGCATATTAAAGTTTAGGAGGACTATCAATGACTCCTCACAGTGGAAATTTACCACCAAATGGTAAAATTCTAGATGACAAACCCCTGAGAACCAGTCAGTCACACTAGTACCCACTGGAAAAAGTGAATTACAAATGAGGAAAAGAAAAGTGTTGCCTGTATTTATAGCAACAAAGCATTGACAAATAGGGTTAAAGAGGTTTTTATTTGGCAGGAGACTGAAAGCAGAGGCAGCCAAGATTATGCTAAATTAATGAAGCCCATGAGGGAACTTTTGTAACAGAAATAAGTGATTTATGAATCCCTTTTGCTCAGAAATGAGATAAAATAAGAGATTATTCACAGACGAAAGGCTCAGATATCAGATTTGGCAGTTTCAATCTGATAAAATGTCATTGATTTATCTTCCTTAAGCCCCCTCTGCCAATTGTGATGAGGCTTCGTAAGCTGCTTAACAAAAATAAGGATTTGCCAGGAGGTCTTTAAAAGAGAGTTATAACATTAAAAAGACAGGGAATATTTTCCCTCCTCCAAAGTTTAATTGAAGGCAAGCAAAATATCCAGTAAGCTATTCCTTTCTACAGTGCACATCCCACAAGAAATATGGTATGGCTCATGTAACGTAAGAAGGCTAATGTAAACTTTATTCATTAGTGACCCCATGATCCATATGCTGCTGTAGAGTTTATTAAACTAAAATAAGAAGGCCTGGATTCAAGAACTGTTTCTGAGCTCTGTCATCCAAGCCTATTTGTACCCTCTTCTTTCTTGCTTATGTTATCGGGAGGAGTAGAGAAAACCATCCTCTGAAGATTTCAGGATGCCTGCAGGCTGGCACAGACTAAAATCCTGCATCATCATCACAATTACAATGGAGTTTTTTCATCAGAGTTATAACTGACAGTGCTCTTCCCCATCAATAATGTTCACAGCCTGGCAGTGCCTCAACTGAAGTGTTTCCAAAAGCACTGGAGGCTGAGGTCATTTCTACACTAGATGCCATTAGTGTTGTAGGGTTACAATCCCAGCATTGCCATTCAAGCAATGGCGTTGGCTTAGGACCACTCTTTTCTGCACCCTTCACCTTAAGTGGATGAGTAGTGGTATTTCCACCGGTGTTCCTTGTGTACTACAGTGTCTTTGATCACTCCCTGCCTTTACCCTACCCCATTACCCCTGACTGTGTGATGGTTTTTCTTGGGGAGAGGAGAACTGTACTAGCACAGCAATGTTGTAACAGCATGATACGCCAGTACACTACAACACTTTTGTGCTATCATACTTAAAAATGTATTTTTAAAAAGGAAAAAGTTTTAACTCAAAAGATAAATTTAAAATAAACATGGAGAAGTGATAGATTTTGAAGTTACCATGCCATGAGAGTAGCTGAGGGAGGGACGACCTGGGAACGCTCACACCCCGCCCACTCCTGGATCTGCAATGACAGGAAGGGCTATCAGGTGCTATTATGGTACTGCACTGAGACACCTGATGAGATTGAAGCACTAAAGGAGGCTCTTAATGGATTTTTCCTGGAAATAGAACAAAATGGTTTGGCGATGCTTGGGGATGGGATAGCAGCTGGACAGCAATGATGTCAGATGGTAGCAAGACTCCTGGACCGGAAACAACCTGCTGCTCTTGCACTTTAGCGATATTGTGCAGAAATGGCCTGAGACCCTGGGAAATGATATCTGCAGCACACTCCCAGTCATAGTATGCCTTAAGAACCAGCAGCTAGAGAGATGCCTTGGGGTCTTACAATAACTGCTTCCCAAGGCACCCCAATGACAGCAAGCACTCTATAGACATCATTTGCCAGCATCTTGATCTCCAGCACTGTCAAAACACTTTTGCAGTGCTGGGGTGGGGGTGGGGGTGGGGGGCTCTCTGGCTATTGTTTTTGGAATTTCATTTAGTTGTGAAGGGAGGTTTTTGATGTCACATTTAATTGTTTATAACCATAAGTATAAATGCAAAGCAATTACAATATTGTCTTACAATATCATAAGGCTGAACATAAAGCCAGCCCCAGTCTTTCACAAAGTTTAGAGCCAAACCATTGATTCTTGAAAAGCTGGCTCTGCCCATTTCTTATTAAACAAATCTATTTTTAAAAAAGGTGGAAAAACTTGGAAAAATCTTTATTCATAAGGACCTTGATCTCATTTAGACATTTTCATCACCTAGAACATTTCTGATGGACAGCTGCCCAGGAAGGCCATGAAGGGTGAGTAGTGCATCCACTTTATCAGCACTGTTGTTACAAAGGATGTTCAATAATCTGCAATCACTTATGATTTTTTTATGCATTAAGAGACTTGCATTCTAATCATTATCTTCTCTGTTTCATAGTCTGTAAATTCCCAGTAAACAAGGTGA
Source organism: Cyclura pinguis (assembly GCA_030412105.1). Classification (NCBI taxonomy): domain Eukaryota; kingdom Metazoa; phylum Chordata; class Lepidosauria; order Squamata; family Iguanidae; genus Cyclura; species Cyclura pinguis. The sequence continues at coordinate 127,682,880 of CM059600.1, read as the reverse complement.
CCAGTTGGGTTCAGTGCTGCAAGAAAGGACCTTTGGGAATAATATTATCAACAACCTCTTCCCTCTCACTATATCCCATATTAAGCAGATAGCTGAAATTATAATGAATATATGCAAATGTATGTTCTAATATGGGGAGCTGTAGGAACAATAGGCTTCAAAGTGCATTAGAAGGGGAGCACCTCTGAACTCAAACTTGTATAGGAGATCTGGGAATGGTGTTACCCTGATTTCTGGGGTCCCTTGGGGGATGCCTTAATGTGCTCCACATGATAGGGAATGGAAACTAGCCAGAGCACGAGCAATAGCAATGCAAAAGGCAGGGTAACCTAGCGGGGTCTTTTTACCCAGTTTTTATGGGGTCAGGCCAAGCCAAAAACCAGACAAAGATGTCCAATAAAATGATATTATTGAATGAAAGTCTCATGCACGAACGCAATCACTCACACACTCACTCAAGATCTATTAAGAAGCAAAAGAGGAAACTGGTTAGGCGAACTATTGAAGGGATTGTAGCTGGGGTAATACTATACCTTTTCCTGAAGTCCTTGGTCTGGGGAAAAAAAGCAAAGAAGTAGAGCTCAGCACAGAGAGGGCTGAAGGGATTACTCAACTGATGGAGAAACGGTCTGCTGGTATGACCAGGAGTGATCCAAAGAAACTCTCAAAAACTGGGACTATTTGTAGGGGAAAAGGTATCTGGAGGGTTAATCCTTTCCCGGGGAGAAGAATGGGTATTGCAACAGAAAAGAAGCTCCACCATGGCAACTCCTTTTGCATGATGAGATCACAAGGTGTTGCCAAAGTTTCAGGATCTTGAGTTGCATTGGGTTGTGGTGTGAATTTATGTAGATGGTCCTTGCCTGATAGGATTTTACTGCTATCGGTGCTCAACTTGAGGAAGAGATGCTAATCCCCTCAAGCTGGCTCCTTAGTGGCTGAGGACCCTTTGTCTACTGTGGGCTTTCACAGCTTGAGGTCTCCTGGGGCTACGTGATGGGGGATTGTACTGGCCTGACCTGGTTTTCGATCGTTCGACCATTGTTGCCTACATGCTCATCGGGGTGACCTCTCAGGCACATTGAATCATATTTTAATATCAAAATTGTAGACCCAGGAACAGGGGTTACCAGTGAGGTAACAATGTGATTAGATTTTATGTGAAAGACTTCAATGTGGTCAGTAGATATCAATATTAAAGTCAATCTGGAGTTACTTAGGGAGATGTATGAAATTTTAACAATGTAATAATACATACTTTTGTGACTTGCCATGGGGTATACTTGGACGTAAGAGCACCATTTCAACACATTGTCCCCAGGCTGTCAGATGGAATCAGAATGGAATAACTTCTAATCATCTGTCCTGATCTTGCCCCATCAATGTATAAACCTGGTTCTAATATTATGATTTTAATGTTGTATAGATCTTGCTTTCTTTTTTCACTGCTTCACATAGCAGAATAGTTCTATATGGCTACCATGTTTGCAAGGGCAAGTATTGCTCAGTTTTCCTTGAATTTGGTGTTCTCTTTCTACTCAGAAGTAAGCCATACTGAATTAAATCCAATCTACCCCCATTTAAGTCTGTGTAAGGTTGCAGCCTCATTCACTTAGCAGCAAGATTAGAGGAGGTGTAAACACATATAATATATAATTTCCACCTGGGGACAGATAGGCAAGAATATTGGCACTGCTCTGGGTGATTTTATTAAATAAAATGATCTTCATAAACTTCATTGATAATGGAAACCAGCATGAATTAATATTTTACAATAGGTACATAATGAGCAATTAACTCAAATGACCCAAATAATTACACACAGTGTGAGAGATTAATCCACAAACTAAAGCCTATTATTATGTTTATGAATTTCCCCCTATACAGGGAGATTAAAAAAAATAAGCTTTATTTACTTTATCAGAAGATAGCTGCTTTAAATAACAAGAAAATATTGACAGTTTTGGTCTGCATACACCTAGCAATTAAATATAGTCTAGACAACATTCTCATGCAGTTCAAACCTTTTTTTAATGCCAAGAGTGAAGATGCTTCAAAGTTTTTTCAGGGGTTACATGTGCTGATTCAATGCACATACTACAAGACACACAAGGACTATGCCCTGACAAGTATGGTGGAAAGATCGGCAGAGGTCAGACAAGCTGAAGGCCAGCTGTATGGATCTGGGGCCCTTTCACACTACTAGGGCTGACTTTTTAGATCAGCTACTAAATTAGGTATACACAGCTAAGTAGCGTCTTCTAGCCTGACCCTCCCTCCCTTCCTACCTCACCAAGCACCAGCTACTATAAGCACCAGAGGTCTGTTCTGCTGTCAATAGGGTTGCAACAGACTGATGTTTCCACCCACCTCTTGTTCGGCAATCATTCACTGCCACAAATCACTTTTTTCTCCCCTCAAAATTGTATGTGTGCATGCGTGTGCGCACACACACACACACAAACTTGTTTCAGAGCAGTGCAAAATACACTGTTATGGGGCAAAAATGGTATTTTGTGCAATCCTGCTCATTTTTACTTTTTTTTCAAAGAAATGTCATAGAGATTCACAATTTTCTCAATAGGATGACTCAACGTATCAAGACACTAGCCTAGATCCTGCATTATCAACATAACTGCTGTGACATAGCTCCATCATCCTACTTACATCTAATGATGTTGCTCCCCAAAAACCTACCCTGTCAACTTGTCAGTGCCCTGACTGAAGCACTTCTGAGGTGCTACTGATTGGGCTGTTGGGAAATGATGTCTGGAGCACTCTCCTAGTTGCAACATGCTTCAAGAATAGGCAGCTAGGGAGACACTGTGGGCTTCTGCCACAACTGCTTTTATTAAGGCTTCTTGTGATCTGGAGAGCACAACAGACATCATTTCCCAGCAACCCAATTTCAGTGCCTTGGAAATGCTTTGGTTGAGGCCCTGCCATCTTCTCTTGTCATCTGTTTTATAGAGTTCTTCAGTGTATTGCTTTCATTATCTTTTCTTTATCTTAAAGTGTAATCTCCTGTTGATCATATAGCATTCCCACTTTTGCTTTGAATTTCCCTTTGATTTCTCAGATCTTGTGGAAGAGGTCTTTTGTTCTACATTTTTGTTGTCTTCCTCTATTTCTTTACATTGATTATTCTAATAATTATCTTTGTTCCTATGGACAGATTGCTGTAATTCTGATCCTATTTCTGTCACCCTTTACTTTGAAGAGTTTCATCTGTCATCCAATGAGATTTTTCTTCCTTTTTGGCTAAAGATAACATCTTTTTGCATTATTTCTTGACAATGTCCTTGGTTTTGTTCCAGAGTTCTTTTGGATCCCAGTCTATTAGCCTTAATAAAGATATTCTTTACATGGCCTTCAAATTCTACAGGAATGTTCTTCAAATTGTATTTCAGCATAATGATTAATTTACTATACTTATTTACCTTTGCTCTAAATTTTGATGGTCTGTGCCACAATCTGCTCTTAGTCTTCTTTTTGCAGGCAGAATGGATTTTTTTCTCTCTTCTTCTTCCAAATATATATAGTCTATTTGATTTCTGTTTTGGCTGTCAGATGACCTCTACTTATATAGCTGTCAGTGTGGTTTCCTGAAGAATGTGTTTGCAATGAATAAACTGTTGGCCTTACAAAATGTGTTAAGTCACTCTCCTACTTTATTTCTTGATACTGGGCCAAATTCCTACCATGGCACTAACTTTCTGTGAGGATGAGATTATGTGCTTCTGTGAGGCACTCCCACTGGTAGGGTTTCCCACATCAGAAAGGCTTTTGCTAAGGTGCTACTGGCCCTCAGCAATAATGTGTTGAGAGTGACACCAGTGGAGGATCTCTGAGAGATAGCAACAGATACTTTAGCTAACTCTGAAGGAGTTATTACTGAGCAGAAGAAAGCAGTGAGAAACTACTCCTAAATGCCTTTTACCCTGAAAATTCTGTGACAAGACAATCCAAAATGAAAAAAGAGCACTGGAAGATGAGATTTCAAGGCCAGAAGGCACTCAATAAGTTATTGGGGAAGAGCAGAGGAGTAGCACTTAATTTAATTTATGCAGCTGTACTGAAGCTGAAAAAACATTCAGCTGCTGATATGCTCAGAGGTGAAAGAAAAGTCTGAAGCTGCACAGTGTGTATAATAGGAATATGGAAGGTGAATAGTGGGGATGCTAGACATTCTAAAAGAAGAAACGCAACCTATAAACATTGTAATGCTTTAGGTGAGTGAGTTAAAGTAGAAAGAATGGGACATTTACCCTGGAAATAAAAATCTAGGAAGATATAGGGTCCCTCTGGAAAAAGGAGAGGGGCACTGAGCTGGACTAGACTCCATAAAAAGACTTTGTGAAAAGGAGTTTCTTTGCTGGAGGCTTGTCAACTGAGGTATGCCTGTTTTTCCAACTCTGCTGATGAACTCTCTTCCCATAAGTGTCATACCCCTGTCCAAAGACCCAGACAGGATCCTTCCCAACAGCCACAACACAGAGACATGAGAGGGACAATACTTATGGCAGCCAGCGTGGGTGGAAAAGGGAGAGAACCCAGGAGTCTTGGGAGTGTCTTGGAGTGTCATTAATTAGGCAAACAGCTGTGGAAGACTCTGAGCTTATATAAAGAGGGACCAGAATGAGAGGAAGCTGTTGCAGCCAACCATTCCTAGTGGTGGAAGCAGCCTGGCTTACATTTAGATTCCTTGCACATGCTCCTAGAACCCTTGGCCTTTATCTTGTCTGTGGATTTTGCCACCGGACTGTCTCATTGGATTTACTGTGAACTCAGACTCCAAAACAACAACCAGTCATTTGCTAGCAAACTAGGACAAACTTTGCTTGCTGGCTACTGATAACGGGCTCTAATTAAACAGCTGCAAGCCTTGGCTGGCTGCCAGCACAGGACAAAGGCTACTTCTCATATCATACGTTTGTCTTCCCAAACTGTTTTTCTCTTCACTGTATTTTTCTCCCTCTCCTATTACCTTCAAAAACATGAAGTCACTATGTGACATTCAGCAGCAATATATTCACAACAGACAAAAGCAAGTCTTCTCACCAAAATGTATAATTAATAAGTGAAATTTGATGTGGTGATGACCATTGGCTTGGTCATACCTGGTCACACAGCCATATCTTCTCAGGAGTAAGCTGCACTGAGTTCAATGAGGTTTAATCCCAGGTAAGTGCATACGGGATGGCTATAAAAGGGGATTCATCAAATTCAAGAAGGATAGTAGTCTCATGTTTCAGATATTCTACAGAGCATCTGTGATCTATACTCTCAATACATGTGGCTATGGCCAATTTAGGGTTGAAATTTCATATTTCCATGCTGACAAGGCTCTTAAATATTTGATACTTTTAAGGATCTCTTTCACTGAAGCTTGTAACTAGATCAAGTTTTATCAATCTCTCCTACATTTTGTGTATGCATGACTGGAAAAGTGGTTGGCACTTTTATTCTGCAGACACAACATGGAATCTGAGCCCAATTCAGTCATATCTTCAAGTATATCCATGTCTAACCTTTTCTACCACCGCTTACCCCCCTCCATTCATTTATTGGATGAAAATGAGGGGGAAGTGTCACATTAAGATCAAATGGTATTTCTCTTTTGCTTGCTCCTTGAAGGTGTGAACATTCACACAAATCTTTGGGTTCCACTAGGAAAATCAGCAGATGCCTCCCAATGCTTTAAGTGTCCTTTGTCTCTGACCTTCTTTGTACCTGGCGCCTTTTATTAATTCCTTTCCTTTTAGTTCCTGTACAGTCTCAAAGCTGTTAACTCGCATTAACAACATAACACTCTCTGATCCGATTGAAAGTGAAAATGTGCTTTCAGCACTTCTAGATACATTCTGCAATATGTCCAACATACAAACAATTAAGATGCCAGAGCTATGGAACCTTGTACAGCAATGCACTATTTATAATTTTTTTTAAGGAAAACCACTGTGTAAAATATTGAAAGCACCTTTGCGTCTTGATAGCTGAGTACACTCCACATAGAAAATAGGAGCAGCTAAGTAGAAACTTGATGAGCAGTACCCAAATGCATCTATTTTTAGAACAAGGCATGTTAATGTTTCTATTTGTTGCAGAACCCTAAGGAGTTGTTCAGTTCTCTTGCTTTTAGGGTATTTCTGCTGCCAGGGAAACCAGTGTGTATGTGTGTGCGCGTGTGCGTTCCAGCATGCCTGCCGTACTTCCAGCTTGACTTATAGATGCAAAAATATGACATCTTTTCTTAAACAAGCATTATTTTCCAGTACTATACAGCTTTTGGGTTGACAATAAATTGTACATTCTTTTAATTTAATGCCTATTCTATTTAGTAAAATTGTTGCCCCGTTTTTCACCACCCTTTGTGGTCCAGTAGAATACATGCTGGAAAAAGATGGTCAGAGGCCTGAATCTCACAGGGAGCTGTCCAGCAAGACTCAAACAGCAGAAGCTGAATCTTCAGAGCCAAGCCTAGGAGCTACCCTTGAGGAAATAGTACACTAGCAACACTAAGGCAGTGACTGAACAATTTAACCACTTTATTGCCCAGTCCTTGGAGTCTGGTAAGATTCAGAGTATGTATTAAGGCTTGCCATCTCTTCTTTAACAGGGTCATGGGGAGGCCGTGGGCTGCCCAATGTAGATTTCACCTTCAGTTCTGGGCTTTGGCAAAGACCTATACAGTGAGTTTAATACAAGCTTGGCTTAAGTTCCAGTCATAGGGTTTTAGGTCTCTCAGCACGTTAACCTTTTCAGGCATTGCTTCCTCTGTGGTGGAGGGATGGAGTGTGGTATTCAAGGCAATGAATACCACACTCCTGCTTCTTCTTTGAGCAGATCTTCTCAGTTTCAGAGTCCAGACACAGAAGAGTCCTGACAATTATAAAAATGTACAGAGTACATAAATGATTGAGAACCAACATGCATTTCTATCCTGTTCTCAAAAGAGTCTATCATGAACAAAACAGACTTCAGAACTGAGCACAACTGAACAGCAAGTGTTCAGCCCCTAATTGTAGTTGTTGTGTTTTTTCAAGTCATTTCTGGGGTACAGAAACTCTAAAATGAACCTGTCATGGGGTTTTCTGAGACAGAGAGTGTGTAATCTATATTAAAAACTAACAAACAATGATAAAAAGTGTTCCACTATATATACACATGCTTTTAATATATTTAGAGGATTTATAATTCCATCTGCATGTATATTACCAAGATCATTAACCATTTAAGTTATTTAACAGCAAGTAACACTAAATTCAGACAGATGCATTTCTGAGTATACATGCATAAAATTGAATAGAATACGTAGAACTGCCACCAGTCCTAGTCATGATCAGTTAACACAGCCTTGAGAGATTCAGTGTTTAATCACAGGTGGATGAACATTTTCATATGCTTATGTATCTGCTACTCTTCTTTTGTAGCACAAGAACCACTGCAAGAAATCCAGAGTTCAAATTCAATCTGACACATGAGTGTCATAAGTTGCATTAGGCAAGTTGTTATGCATTCAACCTCTGTCAGAACTAAGCCATAGGAAGATCTCCAAAGTGAGCCAGGATCTAGGATGCAGGAAGCAAGATCTGACCTGAAAAACCAAGGCAGAAGTTATTTCTAAGGAGTTCCTAGGGGCAGGGAGACTGTGCTCCTCAACCAAAGCAGAAGCTGTTTATATCCCTTCCGAGATGGTCTAACAGGACCAGTCAAAAGTCTAAGAATGCTAGACTGTTAAGAAAATATTCCAGGCTATACTTCGAATAGTTCCTCACATGCAGAGTCAGCCCAAGACATATTGCTGCTTGAGACAGGGTAGCAAATGGCACTCATGGAGGTGAGAAGGGTTATGTCCAATTGTTCTATATTCAGCAAATCAACGAAATTTGTACATTTTCATATCAGCTTTCCATTGATCCAAAACACCCACTCTAGTTGGGACAAATAATTGGCTTTAGCCCATAACCAAGTAGATGGCATTATTTCCTTGTTTGTTTGTTGTACCTTCAATGTCCTTCACATACCTTTCCCAATCAGTAGCAGTTAACATACGTAATTACAAATAAAATAACTATTTTCTGCCCTTTCATCTCAGCCCAAATCAGGCTCACTCTGCCCAATGCCAGTGCTGGCTCTGAAATAAAGTCTATGAAACTATAGAGATGAGCAGGAAACAATACAGAACTGGGGTGTCTAAGAGCCAGGCTGGGATAAACAGACTTTTTTATGCCTAGAAAACAGAAAATTCATTAAGTATAGAAGGGGGAACTTCTAACTACATACTAATGGAGCAGAAAGTTAATTTCAAAAATGAAGCTTCTTCTCATTTTAACCAGAGCCCCCAGGCTGGAGGAAGGAAGCTTGATTTCTCAGCCATGTTGCAAAGCACAGAATATGCGTACACTTTATTTGAATGCTTCCCAAATGCCTCAGATTTCCTATGAACAATCAGACCATTACAGAAGTTAAAAAAGTGTATGAAAATGCCATTATGGCAAATCTCAGAAGTTATATATGTGTAAAAGAAGGCAGGCAGAAGTATAAAAAATTTATACAGACCCTATTCTCTTTGATTGATTTTTTGGTGCAACTGAGTGCATGCTATGGAGATAAAATGATGTATGATCCAATGAATACAAACATATTAGGTGTAGATAATTGATTATGATAGTGTGGATAGTGCTTTGTTTCACATTATCAAGCTTTTTCCCCCTTTTTTTTCTTTTCTTTAGGTTTCCCCTTACTATGAAAGTGGTGAATTTTTTGGACTTCCGGCCGGATGGTGCGTGTGAGAGGCTGTCCGAAGTAGTGCTGCGTAACTCCGAACCGCCACCCAAAGGTTTCCAGCTGGATTGGGGCCATCAAATTCCAGCTAGCTATCCCCTCGGTAAGGGGGATGCGGAAGAGGTCCGAAGGGGATCCAAATTCCAGCACCGAGCCCTCCCCAAAGGGGGAGAGTGGAGGAGCTGTGCAGGATCGCAGGACCACGACGGGACCTTCTGGATTGCCGTTTTAGCGGCGCAAGCGGCGCCGCCACCTTTTAACCAAGAGTGCAAGGCAAGATATCAAGTAACAGCCCGATTTGGATTACAATTTAACTTAAAACACAAGAGGTATGTACCTGTTTCAGTGAATATAAACTGCAGCTTGGAGGAGACCCTGGTGGCAGGAAGCAGAAACATAATGGTGGATTTCTTAGAGCTACAGAGACCAGAGTGGTGAGTTTGAATAAACTTCAATTTTCCTGTATTTCTCTTGGTGGATTATCGAGATTTAACTAGACTGGGCTTGGATTTAGACTTGGAGTAAGTTGGAGTTGGATCCAACTGGCAAGAACTTGTTAATGGTTTTAAAGTGACTGAAGACACTGAGCTTATAAATTGCCGAACGGAGATGAAGGGGATCTAACAGTGCTGCTCTTTTCTGGCCTTTTTTCTCTCTCATCTGCATTTTACATACATGGAATTTCTTTTCTTCCTGTTTGGAGTGGAGTGGACTCTTTTTTGGTGCTGGGGAAAATTGGTTTTTTTTATTTTTTTTGTGTGTTTGTGGGACTTGGGAAGCCGCAGGACAAAGGCCTTTTTCACATGTGGGGGGGGGAACGGGTGAAAACACGCTAAAACGGAGCTTACCCGCAGCCGGGTAAGTCCGTCACCACGTGGAGCAGCGCGAGCTCGCTGCTCCACACTCCTCCGGCGTCCCAGATGGCAGCTTTCGGTTGGTGGAGGCTCTCCACCAACCGGAGAAGCTCGCCAGCTGGAAGCCCGCCCCCGGCAGATCTGCAGGCACGCACTTGCGCGCGCCTGCAAATCCACTTTAGAGCCAGGCGACAGAGTGGCACGGGGCTGCGCACTCCGTGCTTTTTAAAAATCTCGAAAAAGAAGTTTTTAAAAAACACGCAGCCCGGCTAGTTCCAGCCACTGCTGAGTGGATTCTGGTGTGGAACTACGTAAAGTAGTCCACGCCAGTCCACTCTACGGTGTAGAAGACCTCCGTTAGAGGTCGCTCTACACCGTTTTAGAAGCCCGGTATGGACATGGCCAAAGTGAGTTCTTTTTTCTCTTTTTCCCTTTGTTCCTATTTGCTCCCATTGAAAACTCTTTGGTATTTTTATAAACTTTCGCAAATGGATTAATGAATTTGCCACCGAGACTTTGATTTGGAACTTTTAAATGGATAAAGAAGTTAAATGAAATAAAAGCAGAAATTAAGGACTTTGATTGTAACACTTTGAGTGTTTGAACTTTAAGGAACTTTATTTCAAGGAACTGATTTAAGGAACTTTATGAGCTTCTAAAATTATTTTATTGGACTTTGTTTTTAAAGGACATCTCTGTTTTCTATTGGTCAATATAAAAGAAAGAAGCCCAGTTCCAGGGTGTGATGATTATGCAAAGTGACAAGTGGCTGGAAGATTGAAGCATCTGTCTTTCTCTGTCTATCCACACATGAGGCAGCAGCAAATAGACATGACATGATAAGAACAGAAGTCTGGACTAAATCTTTCATAGTCTGTTAGGAAAGGCAGGAAGGGTTGCTGAAGACTGTTCTTGTGCAAGAGGCCATAGTATGGGATGGGAGCCCACCCAAAGGTAAAAACCATTTCTCTTCTCTTACAACAATTAAAAAAATAAATACAGGGATATAATAGGGGTTTTTTCCAAGACGGATTTCCCAACCCTCATGTCAACTCTGTATTTATTTCATTATCCATTTTAGAATTTGGCTTTCTTTAAAAAAGGGGGGGGCAGGGAGGTTCCACCCAAATATGCTGATAAAATAGCATCATAGGTTTTGCTGCCAGATTTCTACAAGTAGATTTATCCCTGTGGATTTGCTTCAAGGCAATAGACGGACAGAATCTTTGATATGGAAAAGAAGTGTGTCCATGAAAGATTGCTTGATACAGGACTACTCTGGGATATTTTGAATAAAAACAATGAGTAAGGGTGGAAGAAAAGGGCAGAGCTGGGGAGAAGGTAGATCTGAATCTACTGATTGTCTCTGTGCAATTTGCAACAGATCAGTGAGGATTTCTGATTCTCTGTTGTTTAACCATAACAGCAACCAAAGAACTCCCAGTATGACATACTGTAAAAATGCAGAAAACATTGGTAACTCAGGGAGCAGAAAGACAGTGTGCTCCATTCAGTTCTAATACTCAAGACAGTTTTGGGGGAATCAGAATTTTGCGGATTCTGAATGGATGTCTTTTTGCACCAGACTCACCTTGGTGAATCCTGAGGTTCTAAAGCAAAATAGAACCTACAAGCCTGAAGTCTGCCCACTACTGGCATTGGGGCACACCTCCCCTCTCGCCCCTCACTCTGGATGATGCAGTCAAAGTATATATGTAACAAGAACAGAGACTACAATTTGAGGGGGAGACACAGGCAGAGATAGCTAAGGGTTGGAGGAGAGTCTGTAAGAACCTAGAGGGTGCAGGTATTTGTCGCTGGTTTTTACCATTTTCAGCCTTTGTAAAGAAATTCAAATATTACAATTCAACAAAAGTCTCTAGTGACCTGCTTCTTACAGAAATGAAATTATGATAGCTTCCCACCATTTGGGACAATTAGGGGCAATGTGAAAAGACTTCCCCACTTAATCCTCCCAATAACTGTTTACTTTTCTTAAACCCAGATGCTTCGCAACGAATTTGCAAGTTTATCTTTTTCTCTTTGAATCCAAGAGGAATTCAGTAATCCTGAATACCTTCTCTAACCAGAAAAAGACAGACACTTCACAGTGAATTTGCTAGTTGATCATTTCTTTGAATATCTGCAGTTTGTAGCTTCTGGGTCTTTCAATTATGTTTAGAGACAAGGTTAAATCACATGTTGTTGCTTATTTAAGCACCCAAGGCAAACCAAGAAGGCACAATTTATTTTATTTTAAAATGCCAGTTATTGAATTTTCTTGCACTACTTTTAACCTTACTAATTGTTTCCCTAATTTCAGTGACCACAATCATTTCAGAAATGTTCACCACTGCCAGCTTGAAAACCAATTCATCCTTGCATCTCCTAGACACAGACAAGAAAATATAAAACCACCAGGAAAGGGGAGAGGCTGTAGGCAGAGGTGCGCCTGGTATTTTTGACTCCCAGCATGGATCATTTTTTAACACCCCCTTCACTCTATAAGAAAATTATTATCAGTAACAATCATGAAGCAAAAGGAATAATACTAATAATGGCCAGACAGGAAACACAGACAGTGAAAATTCTGTTTTATAGAACATCTGCCTTTCCACAATGAGGTCTTATCTATCTAGCTATTCATCTATTGCCTCTTTATCTGGGAAGATACAGTTAAGTTCTCGAGAAACTAAGGAAAATAAAGTAGAACTGAGATTCTTCTGCAAACCCTGTAATGATTGCCATGTCTTTGCATTCTGTGCTGGTATGTTGAGAGCTCTGTAAAACAAACAAAAACAAACAAAAAACAAGAAACACCTCTATAGCTTGTTGTGGGTTTTCCAGGCTTTGAGTCCGTGTTCTATTAGTATGTTCTCCCGATGTTTCGCCTGCATCTGTGGCTGGCATCTTCAGAGGATATCTGAAACACCTCTGTTCCCTCCAGAGACCAGGTTTATCCACCCTAGTAATGTCCAAATGGCAACTTTTGCCAACTTTTACCCAGAACACTGGAATAGTAAAATCAAGTTCTCTTCTCCCAAAACAATACTGTCCTTTTCTACAACCTATCTCTGCTTCCAGGTGGGCTAGAGACTTTAAAAAAAAAATGAATGAAATCATAGAATCTGGACCTGCTAGCAGTCCTAATGAGTACCAGGCAGAATGCTTAGAATCTGGATTTAATCTTGTCAGTCTGGTCACATGGGAACCCTACAACATGAACCTTGGATATTGTCCTCTCAACTCTTGAAATTCACCACCAGACTTACCATTCTGCTGTAAAGAAAAGATACTGAAGAAGGAAAACCATAACTCACATTAGAGGATGAATGAAAAGAAAAAAAGAGCGGCAGGGGAGAGAAATCTACAGACCCTTTAATACCAATAGCATGAGTTTTTGTGGATATCAATCCACTTTCTCCATCATACCCACAAATGCTCATGCTGAAATATAAATCAGCCTTAAAGGAGCTACTAGATTCCTTTTTTTCAACCCCCTCTCCCTTTTCCTTTTCACGGCACAGAGCAGCAGGGCTACTTCTGTGAGTGGGAATGGTTTCATTTTCAAAAGGAAGCTGCAGCTACTATCCTTCCACCCTGGTCTCTTCTATCCTTTTGTGCCTTTACTCCTGTTGTTGTTGTGTAACCTCAAGTCCTTTCTGACTTATGGCATCCTTTCTGGGGCAGAGAATGTGTGATGCACCCAAGGTCACCCAGTGGTTTCCTATGACTAAGTAGGGAGTTGTACCCTCTTCTCCAGGGTCATAATCCAATGTTCAAACCACTACACCACTCTGGCTCTTACTCAAGGAAATTCCAAGGGTTGGAGGGAAAGAGGGAAGAGAGGAAATCTGCTTCATTTGAGGCTGGTTGTGATTGTCTGCTGCTCAATTCATCTTCCTTGCAATCCATTCCTTTTTCTCTTCTCTGGCACCCTCTGTGATGTGGGGAGAGTCATAATTGAACCCCCTTATCTTGTGAGCAGGGGGACAGAGCACATCCCCACCTCCTTTTGGGTTTGCCACTGGTTAGAAGCTAACCTGGTGCCTTCTCTGCTTACCTGATTACTCTTTTCAGTTTTATGATGTATAAAAAGTTTGTATTAACATAATTTTTCTTACTTTTGTGTGCATGCTTTTATAGCTTAAAAAAAATCCCTGAATATTCATTTAAATGACTAATTTTCCTAATATCTGTTGTTAATTTCTGTGCTGACCTATAGTTGTCAGGAGAATAATAAGCCTAAACAGGAATTTGAAATAATAAGGGGATGGCTGTAGTGCACATAGGCCCCAGAGAATGGTGAGAGACTGAATGATGTCAGAGGACACAGAGATATGAGAGGCTCATGCAGAAGAGGCCCATTTACACTACAGAGTCATAGTGCTACTATTCTACCTTTACTTCCATGGAGTCTTGGGGTTTGTAGTTTGGTCCGAGGCACCAGAGTAGCTTTTAGGTGGAGAATTCTAAATGCCCTTCCCTAAACAATCAGTGCCAGGATACCACAGAATGAGACCATAGTAGTTAAGGTCGGGTAATCATGCTATAATTTTGGAGTGTGAATGGACCCTAGGTTAACACAGAGATCTAAATTATGCACCATAGAAAGAAATAGAATTATTAAAGTAGTGCATGCTGGGCAAATGACTATTTTTAACCATGGAGATGAAAAGCAAAATGATGGCCATGATTCAGTGCCACATACTTAGCTATGCAGCCTTCTTAGTTATTTGGCAAAGTAGTGACCCTCAGCTTGACCCCACCCATCTGCACTTACCAGGCAGCAGTCACTGCAGTTGATAGGGGTCTGTTCCTTTGTCATTCAGGAACCTGGTGAGTGCCTTTTCAACCCCTGTGGAAAAGTGATCTGGAGATCTGTGAGTGATCTCCAGTGTGACAGCCAGGAGCAGGGTCCCTGTTGCAACTCCCCCTTGCACTGGAGATTGCTTCTCAGTTGCTTCCTGATTGCCAGTGGAATGGACCCACCACTCACTGTGGCTGTTGCCTGGTAAATGAGGATTTAAAGATTTTCATAGTCCCTACGTATTCCCTAAACTAGTGAACACATACAGATCATGAATGCGAATCAGTGACAAATGCAGAACACCAGGTTACACATTACATAACTGCCTTAATGAATTGCAACCAGTGACAAGCATCAAACAGCAACACAGTGTACAACATTTGCAGGCCTATGCACACATCTGGAATTTTAAGAAGTATTATGGGCACCACTGTAACATGGCTCCCACAAGTCTGAGACTAATCACAAAATGACTATCACAGGGTTATTTCCATTCACAATGTCACTGTCACATTTAAAGGAGAAGACAAAAGGGCCATAAAATGTTTGAAACTAAGAAATAACAGACCAGTGTGCAAAAGGAAAGTCATTTTTCTGCTCTAAATGTCATTCACATCTGTAGTGAAAATCTAGACTCCAGGAAGACATCCAGCTATTCATAAAGACTGAAATGTTCCACCATACCTCTTCTTGTATCAGTATGATTTTTACAAACCATCCTCAAATTGCAGAAATCACATTTGCAGATCAAAAGGTTAGCATACGTTGGTTCTAGGTTCCCTTGCAGAAGTCATAAAACTCCATAAATATGTATGCTGTGAATAATGTTTGTTTGTACACCAGAAAATAAGTTGTGTAAACAAAAAGATATTAAGCCAAATAAGTGGTGGTAGTGAAGATGACGTAGCTTTGAAAGCTACCATAGAAAAGGCAGGATAATGCAGATAAGAACACAGGGGAGATGTTGGGCATTGCATGCTGTATAGGTCCAGAAACAAATGACAGTAGCCATTTCTTAGACTGTTAACAGACTCTTTGATATTCTATATGACCTCTGAGTTGGGGCAACCCCAGAAATTCAGATGTAGACATGCTCTTCAATGCGGAGTTTATCAACCTATTCCTTCTCTGGAGGACGATAGCTTTGGAAGAGAGAAAAGGATCAGAAAGAGAAAAGGAAGGAATAAAAGGTGGAGGAAGGAAATCCTCAGTCTTGCTGATATATATGGGGAAGGGAGCAGTGCAATTTTCCCCCCAACACCCAACCTTGTTTGACAAGATAAGAGTCTTCAGAGATAATAGAAATGCCCCCTGCTCTGGCTGCATGCCTCTCACTCCCCACTGCCAGCATCCATGAGCAGCTGTCCAGGCAAATGAACTGATGCAGAATGGCTCCTCCTCCTCCTCTACTGGAGGAAGTTTCCAATTCTGGCCAAAGGCTACCACTATCATCATCCATATGCAACTGGCTAGTGAAACAAGTGATTTTGGAATGGTCTGTCTCACTGGCCCTTTCTGCACGAGGAAATTAAGACGGGCCCATGCGTCCTGTCATGGAGGTCGTCTGCACCTTGGAGCAGACTAGGTTCGGACTATTTACCTTAGTTCCGCACCTAAGTCCAATTAAATATGCCCCCAAGTGGTCCTCCAGCACGCTATCTGAAGAATGGAAAGAAACGGTTTTTCAATTTGCCAGAGCGCACCAATTCGTACCTGCGCAGTTGTGCAGATGCGCAGATTTGTACCAATGCAAACCAGTGATCAGTGGAGGGCGGGCTGTGGGTGTGGTCAGCTTCAGCGGTTGGTCCGGCCCCACAAACGACAGGAAGCCGCCATTTTCTAAGCCTCGCCAGTGTGTGTGATAACTGAAGCCCCTGTCAGAGCTGATGATGATGAGCAGCAGCTGTTGGTCCCTGTTGCTCAGGGTGGAGATGACAAGCAGCAGCTCTTGGTCCCTGTGGCTCTGGCTGGAGATGAGTCCTGCAGCTCAAGAGCTCCCCCTGCTGCCATGGACCCAGCAGGTGCGCACGTCCCTCTGTCTGCTCCTTTAGAGCAACAGGGATCCGATTCTGTGCCTTCTCCTTTGGAGCAACAGGGATCCGATTCTGAAGAGGCTCTGGAGCCTGGTTCAATAAGCCCCCAATCAAGGCAGAGACTCAAGAGGGCTGTGCAAAGGGAGACTTCCTTGGCTAAGTTTAAGAAGCGGTGACCGAACACACCTGTGCCTGGGGCTATATAAGTGCCTGCCTGGAAGCTTCCCTTTGCTTGTGGCAAACTTCTTACGAGCCCTTCTTTTGCCTGTACCTTGCTCCCAGCACCTGGTTCCTGATACCTTGAATTGATCTCTGGACTCTTGATCCTTGGCTTTGGAACTCTGACTATGGCTTTGCTTGGTGCTCTGGTAAATGAACTTCCTTGAGTAAGTGCTTGCTTGTCTTCTCCTGACTGGACTTTGCTGGCTCTCCCACTCTCTTCCCTGGGCTGGCTCACCACCCAGGTCTCTGAACTTGACAGTGTGGATCTATGACCTCTCACTGCTATGAATCGGTGTGGAACATACATACAGCCCTGCGGAATGGCTTAAGGGAAAGTAAATGCTACTTTGAGCCCAGAAGAACCAGTAAGAAATGACATGGAGCGATTCACTGGCCTTGTGCAGAAAGGCCCACTGCCTCCCTGCAACACACACAACAGTAGCCTCTTGTCCAAACACCACCAGCAAAATAGAGGGTTACTTTATTCTTCATCCAGATGAAGGAACCATTTATTTGACCTCCCTTTCACCTTTCTGCCTCTGCTCCAACAAGCACTTTTTGCTATTTGGTTCCTCTGCTTGTTTCCCAAAATGGAAGGCAGCTTATCTTGCTGGCCAGTCAGACCAGAATAGCACGACAGTGTTAGCCTTACCACTAGGAAGAGCAAGACAATTGTTTGGCACAGCAAATTGGAAGCATCATGAAAGGGCAGAAGATTCTCAGTTATTTAATTTGCTATTTTCCATCCAGGATGAGGAGAGGTACTTGTGAGTAAGAATAACTTGGTTGGCCTTGGTACTAGAATATAGCTTGACTTGGGATGAGTGGGCTATTTGCTAATTTGCCTCAAGTAGCAAAATGTCTTGGTCAAACTCTGTGAGAGGGGACATGTGTAAATTAAATAGGTGCTACTCAAAGTGGTAGTTCATAGACCAATCAAGTCCCACATATCAAACAGCCTGAGAAGCACTGGATGAGAGGACACAAGACACCAATGGGAAAAGGAACTTAGTAATAAGGCATTTTAAAAAGCAAAGTGCCAAAGAGGGAGAAAAATCTCAGGCAAATATGTTTAAGATACAATCATCATGGGTGGTTGCTTGGGCATCACCACATATTCTGAAAAGTACCCCACAGATTCTTGGATATTTAACATGTTTAGTAGTGTTTTTAAGAAAATGCAGCCAATCAAGCCATGTTTATGTTTTCATTATTGTGTAAATCCAGTTTGAGAAATCATTAAATATGTGTTTTTAACTCTGAGCACATAGCTGTTTTCTGCTTGGGTGTCTGAGCCACAGAGTTTATAACAACAAGTTTTGTAGAGACTGAGGCATTTCTTATATTCCAGTGTTGTCTGATCTTGTTGTGAAGTACTTATGAAAGCCACATGTCTTTGTATGCATGCATGTGCACACTATTTTTAAAAGCATCAGACTGCTTTTGGAGTGCATCTGGGGGGAAAAAACCCATGAATTTTATTTATGTTGATGTCACTTAGCAGGAACTGTGATATTATAATTTTTTGAATAGGACTGCATGTGCAGGTTTAGATAAGATATGGATTGGTTTTAATCAGATTGATTTAGGTCTCAGCAAGGCATAATCGTACATCACGTTAATAGCACAATCACCAGTTGAAGAGTTATCCAATCACCCTCTGCATGTCTATTCAGAAGCAAGCCCCACTGAATTCAATGAAGCTTGGTCCTAGCTAAGCGTGTATAACACTGCAGTCTAACAGTTCTTCCCTTTTGTATTTTCCTTATCAGAAATTCAAATGTAAAACAGATGGTCACTAGGGTTGCCAGATCACAGAGCCCAAATTTGAGACCTAGGGACAACCCCTTGTGCTATCGCAGGAGGTGAGTTGTGGGGAAATTAAAAGGATGACAACTTCTGGTCATGTCATTTAGCATGATGCCGTAAGCATCAATTACAGCTACACAGAGTACACTATTCATTTTTTAAAAAATCTAGAACATGAGGAAACCATGTTGCATGGCAGCGCTTCTGCCTGAGATTTCTCTCCCTCACACCAGAAATCAGGCAAGTTACACCAAGGCCAAGATATAGAAACCGTAGAATCTTGACATTTGAATGTACATACATTTTATATCCTGTATTAAGTCTAACAGACAATTTTTAACAGAATTATGCAGGTATATTAAAAAAAATTAATGATGCACTAAGAATCCATACAAAATTCTAATGTTTTCCAAAATCCGCATTTGCAGATCCAGATGTGAGAACCACTCTACCTAAAAAAAAAAAAACAGTCACCAAATTGAATGGAAAAAGTATGCCACAACTTTTATTGGTTACAGCTGTTGATAGGATTAGCATATGTATGGGTATGTATGTAACCAGGACTTGACCAACATACCTCTTGGCTGATAAGCCTGACCATCCAGCCCACTGCCAGAATGAAAGAGATGACAGGTATGGGATCCACCTGAGCAGACACCTTGATATGCCCAGGGTGTACAGGAAAAGGCATCCACCCCTGTCTGGGCCTGGCCATTTCCACTCCACATCCCCCAAGGCCCTTAAGGAGACTCCCATTCCTACCAATGCTCACGGAACCAGGAATTGATGTCCTGGATCCAGGACCCATGCCAACCTCCACAAAAGGCAGGTGAAAGGAAAATATGTAAGTACCATCCCTGAGCCCACCTTCCACCAACCTACTGAAGCTACAACCAATGTATTGTGAAGGTCTCAATGCCTAGTACAATTCCTCCCAACTCAACAGACCCACAACCACCTGACAGAAATAACCCAACTATAACCAAGTTCTCCAAAAGTCCATGCTGCTTTCTGGTGTCCCGCATCCACCTTCCCTGGGCAGGAGGCCCCTCTTCAGCTGCATCTCTTCCACAGCAACATATCCTCAGTTCCCTAAGTCTGCTGTAGCCCATGGTATCCAAGGACCATCTCCACCGGTTCCTTGCCCTAAATATCTTCCCACCACAGTGATTTCTTTTCTTGGCACTGTTCCCATGCCTGGTTATGAAGAACTGGCCTTCGATTCATGACACTGTTCTGCAACTAAAACAAGAAGGTCCTAACATTTGTCAGTACACATTTCCAGCCTAATGTGGCATGTGTGTGCCTTGAATAATATAGTATACGTTTAATAGTTCCATGTCAAATTCAGAATGGAAAATATCCAGCACCTGCCCAATCAACTTCTCAAGCAGCTGAAATGCGAAGGGCCTCCTGCCATCAGCTTTTCATGGCTCTGACCTCTTCTGTTCTTCCACTGTCTTCCTTACCAAGAATGTGGTAGATAGATCTCTGAACCTCCCCACGTCCTTGCTATAGGAATACAAAGTTGCCAGGGTCACCAAACTAAGTTTTCCCTCTATCATGCTGCATTCCCAAGGTGACAGAGGTCATCCGGGTACGCCATGGGTTGCTAGTCTGCGTTGGCACCAATAAGCAAAACCTGCCCTCCTAAAATTGAGCTGATGAACCTGAAATTCCGTTTTCTAGTACTGGAACAGAACAGGCTGAGAATATTATGTTAGAAGACAAACATACCAACACAAATCTCTTCACTAGCTTCATAACCTTCCCTGACCAAGAAGTCTGCCTACTGATGACACTAACTTCTGACTAGTTGTCACACCAGAAGCATACCCTCTTGTCTCTGAAACTATCTGTCCAAATGGAGACAGCTACCAGTACTGGGAAGAACTCAGGGAAAATAATGTTACGGGCTATACTGCTTTTCAGCCAACCCTTAGGCCACCACAGTGCAAACCAGTGCCCCTGAAAATATACCCCTAACTCAATGCTCCCTGATATATCCAAGCATACCTGCAAGTCAGCACCTGGCTCCCACACCTTGTGCCACAGAGATGATCCATTATAGTTTTTATGGAACCTCAACCACTCCTCCAAACCCTCCTTCACACCCTCGGTAAGCTAGATATGATGGTGTGGAACTGTGACGCCAGCCATGATTCTTGCCAGCCATGTGCAGAAGGCCCTGCCAGGAGGCACCACCTTGCAGGCAAAATTAATAATGCTTACACCTCTTTGAGAGTAGCTTTTTTGCAACACAACAAAGCCTTAAGCAGCTTCTTGCATCCAACTTTTCCTTCGGCAGATGAGTCATTGCCTCACTGCCTCCAAAAGAGTCTAACAAGATTCCTAACTACACTAGAGTATTGGTGGACCCCTCAGTCTTCTTCTGTGCCAGTGTAGCACCTAATTCCTTGGCCAGCACTTGAAACACACTGAGAAAATTACAACAATCCTACTTCCCAGCTCCTCCTATCATCAAAAAGTCATCCAGGCAATAGATAACCTAAGATGAGCCAGCCCTGGCCTTGACTGCCCACTCAATATATGTGCTTTAAGCTTTGAAAGCAGCAAAATTGACATAGCACCCCATAGGCATGACTCTACCACTGTCCCCAAAACTTAAAGCCAAGCAAGCAGAAATTCTTCAGAAGAACCAAGAGGAGCCTAAATGCCAACTGAGTGTTTCTCCTATTAGGGCATTGTGCAAGCAGGGGAAGCAAAGCACCTAAACGCATTGGAGTGTGGGCTAACACTTTATTCCTGCCACAACCAGCAGATTCACTATTTGGCACCCTCTACCTCACTGGGCCCCTTGGATTGCTTCCCCCTTCCTTTTTTGTTCTTGACTATATTGGGACATCTCTGAAAAGGCTGCTGACCACTAGTTTGGTGGGAGCATGACAATCCAGGGTGAGGCCTGAGACAGATCTCACATTCAAATTTACACCACAGCCACTGGCAGTTTCCTTGGTTATATTCCCAGCAAACCCACATCCAGCAATCCTCCTTACTCACCCAAAAATAGTCTTAGAGCCTTCACCCTTGTCTCTTGATGTGGGAGGCAACCAACACTAGATATAGTTTGTCATTAATAAGGTCCCATCTAGATGTCTCACTTTGGGATGTTCTCCTACTGAAGGCAGTATTGTATTCTATAGCTGCTGCATCCCCTGCCAGGGCACTCGCCTTGAGGATGTTACCCAGGTGGTTCAAGAGATGCCAACCATGCTCTGGGGAGGCTGACTGCTCCATGTCTATGAAGACCATGCACTCCACCAGCCAATTATTGAATGAATGTTCTACTTTCTCCCATTTCTCCTCCTTCCTATTCTTCTCATCAGATCTGGGCAAGCGCATTTCCTCACCAGCCATTTTTAGCGAGAAAACATCAACATAGTACACATTCAGAATCCTCTCCCACATTTTGATGGATGAATGGATCCCTGCAGGATCCTCATGATCACTGAAGATGGAATAAGATCCCACCATCCTTACATCTTCCTCCCCTTCCCTTGCCCTCATAGGACTATTGGCTGTAGAAAGACTATTTTCTTTCACCTAATTGCCTGTGAAGGAAGCACCATAATATGTGTGGCAGCTCTCGAATAGTCCTTTCTCACTTGGCATTCACTTTTTGAAGACTCACCTGAGGATCCTATACTGTCTGACTCCTCATTAGGACTGGACTTCCTGAGCCTCTTGGTCCTACCTCTTCTTTTTCATTTACTTGTCCTCTCCTTCCACGTTGGCTTCTTTTCTGAATATGGAATGCTGCCATTGCTGTGTCTGCTGGACGGTGAATGTAGTCTGCACCATCCCCATGTCTTCTCCCTGCTAAGCCCCCGTACCACTGCCCCTGGAACCTCTGCCTGGTGAACTGACTGCCAATGTTACCTGGGATTCCAGCTGCTCTGCCTTCTCCACCAGCTTTTCCAGTGTCTGCAACATACCTGCTAGCATTGCCTTGCTGTTGGTCAATGCTAGTGGTACCCTTCTTCTGTCCCTTCACTGATGCCAAATCTGTCCAGGATTTCTGCAATTGACCAGCCTATCCCCAAGTCCTGGGCAATGACTGCTGTTGTGTTGTTTGAGCCTTCTTGGGTGACATTGCTCCTACTACTTGAACAGGAGAGAAAAAGCACACTACAAGCACCCACCAGCCTCCAATTATTAAACCCACACTAATCCTCCCCCAGAGAAGGGAAGAAGCATGCCAATAGAAAAATAAGAAGGCTAAGAAAACTGCTAAGGATGAATATTCCTGGGAGTTGTGCTATAGTCCCAGTATCCCAATGGCCAGCCTCCTACAGAAATGTGAAAAAGGACTAGGGGAAAGCCTGAACGCCACCTGCCCACTCCTATGTGATCCCCCTTGCCAAATCAGAAACATGGTAGCCTTTATAAAGTGCTGTTGTGCAAGTTGAAAAGCTCCCAATGAGCAAACTTTCCTAGCTGCTCAGGGTTCTTCACGGATTGCTCCTGCTGCCTTTCCTCCTACCCCAAACCACAAACACTGTGCAGATATGTTGCACAGAGTTCTTTTCTCTGCCTGGTACTTATGAATATAGCTGAGTTCAAACTTCACAGAATGAGAGACAGTTAATTGAACACTGCAGTTCCCATATTTATGAATCTTATATGCAAAATTCAAATAACTATATCCAAATCCTCCATGATTTTGAAGAGTATGCCACATAATTGGTTTTGTTATGTGCCTTGAAGTCAATGGCAACCCTCCCCTAGGATTTTCTTGGCAAGATTTATTCAGAAGAGGTTTGCCATTGCCCTCCTTTCAGGCTGAGAGAGTGTGACTCATCCAAGGTCACCCAGCAGGTTTCCAGCACTCAAAGCACTAAGCCATATTGGCTCATGCCAGAATTATTAATCACTTGGTAGAGATTAAGAACAATTTAGAACAGAACTACTAGTATTCAAACAACCAGCTGAGGAAGACTATTCTAGAATGTGAATGTTACTACAGGGAAAGCTCCTAAATGTCAGAATAGCATTTGGTAGACTGGATACAAACAGGAAGGTTTCTGAAAATGACCAGATTGTTCACTGTTGTACGGGAGCATGCAGTCTCTGGTCCCACAACAAAGATTTGATAGGCCAGTACCAAAACTATAAACTGGAGTCTGGGGCAAATTGGCAACCAGGACGAAGCTCTCAGCAAAGTTAGTAAATGTTTATGCCAGTCAACAGCATAGCCACCAAGTTCTTCATGAGCTCCAACTCCACACAAAACTTAAGTAAACAGATGCTAAGGTAGCTTTGAAACTACATCATCCATGAAAAAACTGTAGCCTACAGATAAATATACATAGGTAAGCATTAATAAGCCCCCAAATGAGTTGACCATGTTATATCTGAACTTAAGGAAATGCATAAATAGGGGTCTTTAAGTGAAGCAAACAATAGAGAATACCCATAATATCTTTTTATAAATCTTTTGAGTCTTAAATTTGTTGATACAGTCCAAATTAAAAATAATACAAAATTTACTAAACAATTTTAAAAAAAACAGTTTATGGTAGAAATTACAGTAAAATAAAATTTTTAATGATGTTAAAGCTCCTAAAATAAAGATTGGGTTACAATCACCTTGCTCAAGCAATTTTTATTGAAATTTGAAGAAATAGAAGTGAAAACAGGACCAGCTGAATCTCCATGTAGTGAACAGAAGACATTTATTGCTTGGAATTTATTAAGAAAAAAATAGAAAAAGAATTCATTTTGCAGTCTTTGCACTCCATTAGTCATATAGTTTTGATTGATGAATCTGTCAACTCTGGTTTGTCTTGGTTTCTCATTTTCTCATTTATCAGTTTGTTCCAACCCATTTCTTTATCAGTGTGATTAAAAAAAATAGATTAGATGAAATTATTATTATAATGCGTCTTTGTTCCAATATACACATTTTTAATGCAGTTTTGCCTAATATCTGCTTGTCATTGTCCTCTTTGCATTGCAAAATCCAAACAAATGCAAAAGATAATTGTGTATTTGGTTCTTCTGTTGCTTTTGGAATTGTGAACTGGTAGCTTTGCATTAAATTGAACCAACTGAATTTCTCCACCAACCCTAATTTTGTCAGGAAACTAGAAGAAACCTTGCCACATCATGATATCCCTCATCTGGTAGGACTGCAGATTGAAATTCTGTAATGTTTATTATACTAAGCTACATGGATTTATGGAAGAAAGTTGAATGGAAAATGCTAGCTTGCTTTGCTTTTCAATGTTTTTAAGTTCTGCTGCTTTCTTGTTCAAATACAAAAGGCATGATTACCAGAAACTGCCTTTAATAAATGAAGTTACAGGTTTCTTAGAAGATAAAAAATAAACATCCTGGTGATGTCACTTCCTTAAAAGGAGAATGAGGATCCTGAGTAATTATATAATGATGTCTTGAAGCACCATCTTGAGCCTGTCCTCATAAAATACAGTTGTCTCAAAGGCACTTTTCAAACACTTGAAATCTGTATGCATTAATGCATGGGGGGATTGTTTCCATGCATTTCATAGACATTGGTTTTGAACATCTGGAAGGAGTTCAGACGTCAAGCAAAGGAGTCTTGGGTTTCAATAACTGTTTTTCTAAAAGCTATGTCTGTTCCTCATTAACTACTGTGAAGTGGTTCTGGACAATTTCTCTTAAAGTATGGATTACACTACCAAAGCAATTATGTTAACACAAAATCTCACATATTCCTTATTCCAAAATCTCCCCTGAGGTGCAGTATGATCACAACAAATAAAAGACCCTAGATGATGTGTGTTTCTTAACAAGCTACTTTATGAGACTAGAAATCAACAGTGCAAAACAGGCAGCTGATGCTTTTTTGATAGCACTGAAATGTGGTCTACTTTGGTCACAGTTTGTATGCCAGACTTCCCGAAATGTTATGTTTTGTGCTAGCTTTAATGGACATATTCATAAAACTGGAATTCTGATTTCTTCAAAGCTCATTTATTTCACTTGTGGATTTGCCATGAGAAATCATTATTCCTCATCATGGATAAGAAACTAGACAGACATCTTCTTGGGCAACGACGTTAAATAATCTAGGTGTAGAAACAGTTCATATAAAAGACAGTATAAAAGTATCTTATATATAATGGGGGAAAGTGTGGCCCAGCAGATGTTGCTGGACTATAGTTTCCATCATTATTTGTCATTGGCTACATTGGTCAGGAGACATGGGACTTGCAGTCCAACAATATATCCAAACCTATAAGTTGATCACCTGACCTCATAAATATGTTAAAGCCTTCATCCTGAAGCTTGTTAATGCATGCTGTAGTAAAATGAAGACCAAACTCATACTAATATATATCACTATATATGACTGACTATCTTGGACCTGATCCATACCAAAGGGTCAACAAGGTAGAAGGAGAGGAATCCTGGGTGGAAGTGATCATAACAGGTACTTAGAAGACCACCTAATTCAGTACCAACCTACATGAGATTCAAGATCAGCCAGGGAAACTCTGCTTGTAGTTACCAACAATGAATGGCTTTGTATGTGGTGACACCTTCCAATGAGAGATCTATTTGTTTTCTCAAAAACTTTTATCTTTCAGTTGCCAGTTAAAACCAATTATTTCTAAAAGACTTTGTGGAAGAAGCAAGTGTTTAATTGGTCTTTGGTGCTTCTTTCACTGCTATAATTGTATTTTTGCAAAGTGTTCCTCAAAGTGGTGAGGAGCAAAGAAAATATTGCTGGTCCACCATGTCAGATGGGCTCAAGATGCATTGTTTCAGCAGTTATTTTGTAATTAATGGTTTTAGATCTCTGTAACTTTAAGTATATGTAATTTGTGATTTTAGATCTGAGATTATAGGTATTTGGAATGTGTACTTTTAACTGTATATTTTATGTAAGTTCCACACTGAGTTCCTGTGAGGAAGAACAAGGTAAAAGAGAGAGACAGAGAGAGAAAGGAGTAGAAGGCGGGAGGGAGGGATGGTGGGTGGGTGGATGGATGGTGGTGGTTCCAGTATATGTAAGCAAAGTAGTTTTTGAGATCTTGTTTTCCTTTGTAATGAGCAACTGAGGAAATGAAAAGGATGAAACTAACTAATGATAAAGTTTGAGGCCAATTAAAAATGAGAGCCAGTGTGGTGTAGTGCTTTGAACTTTTGGACTATGACCATGAGACCAGGGTTTGATCCCCCACTCAGCAATGGAAATCCACTGGGTGACCTTACGTATGTCGCACACTGTCAACCCCAGAAAACCCTGTGATAGAGTCACCTTAGGGTTGCCATAAGTCAGAAACAGCTTGAAGGCACACCACCACACAAAACCGTATGGCTACTATTAGAAAATGTAGTTGTTACAGCAGAGTCCTCTTAATTGACAACATCCTCTCAGAAACAAATATGTGTCAGTGAGCTGAGCATATTGAGTTATTTTCTAAGTAGGCATTCATGCTAATACTGAGTTCATTGTTGTTATGTGTCAGCATGACTGCCCAAGAACATGACATTACAAAATATCCCACTGGGGTGCATTAAAGTAATCACTAGGCAAAAGAAAATGTGCACAATTATAGGGAGAAATGAAGGGGCATTCCAGTGGAAAACTGATGCTAAAGAACACTAATGCATACCTGTTTGCTGTGAAGAATCTGACAGAAGTCAGGCTGAAAGGGATTCATTTCTCCACCAAGTTAGTCATTAAAACTTGTTGGGCAAGCGGTACAATTTAGTGACACTGAAATGCAATATCCTGCGACAATTTTCTGTCAATTCATTCCATTAGGCAGGTGTGACAATTTCTCAGAACAGTATTTAGATGGATCTCGTTGAACACATGGCAGAGCAGCTGAAAGCAGAAAGTGTTTTACTTCTGAAATATTATTAAATATGCTGTTATTACCCACACAAGATATAGGCTAGCATTTTGCAGTCCTGTACATATTTCAACAATCTATCGCCTCAAAACAGTGGTCAGAACTTACCTGGGGACTTATATCTTTGCAAGTAGATTTGCATCTTCAGGAAAACGGATTGAGTGGTTTTTGCAATGTCCATATTCAACAAGGGTCTACAGTTAACATTACTCCATAGGGGAACCAGCAAAGTGACCATTGTACATTGGAGCCACTGCACAACAGGACTTGATGCACAGGACTGATTTGCACCACATCAAATTTGTAGATATCCCTCATATACTGCTAAAAACTTGACAGTATATTCCAGAAGATGAGGATTGAACAATGCAGAACACAGTGATTACTTTCCTTGATCACTAGAGCATTGGTTTTTTATTTTTTTTTGTTTTGGTCAGTACATCACATTGACTCAAGTTTAGTTTGTGACCTACTAAGTTGTTACCTTTTTCAATTTAACTAAACTATCAGGTATGGAGGGGGAGGGAGCTGCTGCAGTCACCTGCCACAGCTGTGGCATGTTTCTTTTCCTGCTGCAAGACGTCCTTGGGTACACCTGCAGCAAATGCAAGGTGGTCGGTCTCTTGGAGGAGAAGGTTCAACAGCTGGAGACACACGTTTCAAATCTTTGCATTATTAGGCAGGGAGAGGAGTTCTTGGATAGGGCTGAGAGGACCTTTTTGAAGATGGAATGTATGGAGGAGGTAGTGGACAAAGAAGCTGGTTTACGAAGCAGGGAGGCGGACACTTGGAGGAATGTGACACGCAGGAGTAGAAAGCCAATGTGTCATACAGAGACTTTCGAGCTACAGAATCACTTCCAAGTTCTTGACTTTATTAATGACAAAGTGGAACAGCAGGAAGAGGTCATGGAATGCATCCGGAGGAAATCCAACATCAACAACAGGAACCCAAAACCAGCAGAACAGCATCCAATAGCATCAGCACCAACACTCTCAGCACGAACAGAAAGTTCAGGTGGCTGTGAGGGAATTTGCTCATCGAGTAACCCCGGACAAGCCTCAGAGGAGACGAGTTCTAGTGGTTGGGAACTCTTTGCTGAAAGGAATGGAACTGATCATTTGCACCCCGGATAGAATCAATCGTGAGGTGTGCTGTCTCCCTGGGGCCAAAATCAATGACATAACGGAGGGACTAACCAGACTGGTCAAGCCCACTGACCATAAACACCTCCTTTTGGTTCATGTCGGAACCAATGACACAGCTTTCACCGCATCATGAAGGATTATGAGTTTATGGGTAGGAAGCTGAAGGACCTTCGTGCACAGGTTGTCATTTCATCTCTTCTCCCGGTGGAAGGACATGGCCCACGAAGGGAAAGAAGAATAGTGGAGATCAACAACTGGCTCCGAAGATGGTGCCACCGGGAGCGATTCAGATTTTTGGATCATGGCCTCCATTTCCATGAAGATGGTCTTCTGGCAAGGGATGGTCTGCACCTTACAACTGTCAGCCGGAATGTTTTTGCTAACAGTCTCGCAAAACGGATCAGAAGGTCTTTAAACTGAATTTGACTGGGGAGGGGGACAGTATTATTCTGGGAAAGGATTCAGGGAGTACTGTGAAAAATAGCCCAAATGATATAGATATGGCAGACCAAGTAGAACTAGAGACCAACAGGGAGAGGGAAAGTAACTTTAGTACAGGAATTCCACAAAGGGCACATGGTCTCAAGTGTCTCTACACTAATGCACAGAGCATGGGGAATAAGCAAGATGAACTCCAACTCTTAGTACAACAAAATAAATATGATTTAATAGGCATCATGGAAACCTAGAATCATAGAATCATAAAAATGTAGAGTTGGAAGAGACCACACGGGCCATCCAGTCCAACCCCCTGCCATGCAGGGACACCCTCAAAGCACTCCTGACAGATGGCCATCCAGCCCCTGCTTAAAAAACTTCCAAAGAAGGAGACTCCACCACACTCCGAGGCAGCATATTCCACTGCCGGACAGCCCTGACTGTCAGGAAGTTCTTCCTGAGGTTCAGGTGGAATCTCCTTTCCTGCAGCTTGAATCCATTGCTTCTTGTTCTGGTCTCTGGAGCAGCAGAAAACAAGCCCTCTCCTTCCTCTACATGGCATCCCTTCAAATATTTAAACATGGCTATCATGTCCCCTCTTAACCTTCTCTTCTGCAGACTAAACATACCCAGCTCTCTTAGTCTATCCTCATAGGGCATGGCAGGGCAACCTGGTGGGATGAATCTCATGATTGGAACATAGGAATACAGGGGTATAACCTATTTCATAGAAATAGACCAAACAAGAAAGGAGAAGGAGGAGCCTTATATGTCAAGGATGTTTTCACTTGTGAAAAGATCCAGGACTTAAATCTGGGAAGCCAAGTCGAGAGCATCTGGGTAAGAATTAAGGGAGAGAGAAACAATAGGGATGTGATTGTGGGGGTTTGCTACAGCCCTCTCGGCCAGCCTAAGGACATGGATGAGGCCTTCCTGGAGCAGATGGCCACACATTCAAAAAGGAGAGATGCAGTGTTAATGGGAGATTTCAATTATCCTGATGTTTGTTGGCAGTCAAATTCTGCAAAGACCGCAAGGTCCAACAGGTTCCTCACTTGCCTTGCAGACAATTTCATGGTCCAGAAGTTGGAAGAGAAAACAAGGGGATCGTCTATTTTAGATCTGATCCTGATCAACAGGGATGACCTAGTTGATGAGGTGGAGGTGGTGGTATCCTTAGGAGGGGGTGACCGTGCTCTTTTGGAGTTTGTCATTCAGTGGGAAGGAGAAGCCAAGTGTAGCCAGACACGCATCCTAAAATTTAAGAAAGCTGACTTCTCTAAACTTAGGGAGTTACTTGCTGAAATCCTATGGTCAAGAATACTGAAAGAGAAAGGAGTTCATGATGGATGGGAGTTTCTTAAAAGTGAGATACTGAGAGCCTGATAGCCTGATAGGACCATTGAGAGCCTGATAGGACCATTGAAAACTGCGCCAACAAGGAGGAAAAATGGCAGGTGTCTAAAGAAACCGGAACCGGAATGGTTGACTAAAGAACTCTCAGCTGAGCTAAGTATCAAAAGAAACATGTACAGGAAATGGAAAAATGGTGAAACCACCAAAGAGGAATTCAAGCAAATAGCCAGGATATGTAGGGAGAAGGTCAGAAAAGCTAAAGTGCAGAATGAACTCAGGCTTGCCAGAGACATCAAAAACAATAAAAAGGCCTTTTTTAGATACGTCCACAGCAAAAGGAAAAACAAGGAAATGATAGGATCACTGTGTGGAGAGGGTGACCAATTAATAACGGGGGGAAGAGAGAAGGCAGAACTACTCAATACCTTCTTTACCTCAGTTTTCTCACAGAA
This sequence comes from Cyclura pinguis, assembly GCA_030412105.1. NCBI lineage: Eukaryota > Metazoa > Chordata > Lepidosauria > Squamata > Iguanidae > Cyclura > Cyclura pinguis. The sequence goes on along the minus strand of CM059600.1, from coordinate 127,652,101 downwards.
GGATAGAAGTACCCAACCTGGGGGATGGGGAGCAGGTGAGGAAGCAGGGGAAATGCAGCACAGAATAAGTAGAGAACTAGTACAGGAATATCTGGCTAAACTAGATGAATTCAAGTCCCCAGGGCCAGATGTATTACATCCAAGGATATTAAAAGAACTGGCAGAAGTCATTTCTGAACCACTTGCAATAATCTTTGAGAACTCTTGGAGAACAGGAGAAGTCCCAGCAGACAGGAGGAAGGCAAATGTCATCCCCATCTTCAAGAAGGGGAAAAAAAGAGGACCCTAACAATTATTGCCTGATCAGCCTGACATCAATTCCAGGAAAGATCCTAGAGTAGATCATTAAACAGTCAGTTTGTAATTACTTAGAACGCAATGCCGTAATCACTAAAAGCCAGCATGGATTTCTCAGAAATAAGTCATGCCAGACTAATCTTACCTCTTTTTGTGATAGTATTACAGGCTTGATAGATGAAGGGAATGCTGTAGATGTAGCATGTCTTGACCTCAGTAAGGCCTTTGACAAAATTCCCCATGACATTCTTGCAAAGAAGCTAGTAAAATGCGGGCTGGACAGGGCTACTGTTAGTTGGATTTGTAATTCGTTGACTGACTGAACCCAAAGGGTAATCACCAACGGCTGATTTTTATCCTGCAGAGAAGTGACTAGTGGGGTGCCACAGGGTTCTGTCCTGGGCCCAGTGCTATTCAACATCTTCATCAATGACTTGGATGCAGGAGTAGAGGGCTTGCTCATCAAATTTGCAGATTTTGCCAAATTGGGAGGGGTTGCTAATACACCAGAGGACAGGATCAAATTTCAAAATGACCTGGACAGATTGGAGAGCTGGGCCAAAGCTAACAAAATGAATTTCAACAGAGAGAAATGTAAGGTCCCACACTTAGGCAGAAAAAATGGAAGGCACAAATATAGGCTGGGGGACACGTGGCTGGATATCAGTACGTGTGAAAGGGATCTAGGAGTCTTGGTAGATCACAAGCTGAACATGAGTCAGCAGTGTGATGCGGCAGCCAAGAAAGCCAATGTGGTTCTTGGTTGCATCAGTAGGAGTATGGTGTCTAGATCGAGGGAGGTAATGGTACCGTTCTATTCTGCATTGGTTAGGCCTCATTTGGAATACCATGCCCAGTTCTGGGCACCTCAATTCAAGAAGGATGTCAACAAGCTGGAACGTGTCCAGAGGAGGGCGACCAAAATGGTGAAGGGTCTGGAAGCCATGCCCTATGAAGAATGCCTTAGGGAGCTGGGTATGTTTAGTCTGCAGAAGAGAAGGTTAAGAGGGGACATGATAGCCATGTTTAAATATTTGAAGGGATGTCATGTTGAGGAGGGAGTGGGCTTGTTCTCTGCTGCTCCAGAGACTAGGACAAGGAGCAATGGATTCAAGCTGCAGGAAAGGAGATTCCACTTGAACCTCAGGAAGAACTTCCTGACAGTCAGAGCTGTCTGGCAGTGGAATATGCTGCCTCGGAGTGTGGTGGAGTCTCCTTCGTTGGAGGTTTTTAAGCAGGGGCTGGATGGCCATCTGTTGGGAATGTTTTGATGGGTGTTCCTGCATACCAGGGCGTTGGACTTGATGGCCCCTGGGGTCTCTTCCAACTCTATGATTCTATGATTCTATACCCATTCCATATTTGTTCATCTGATTTTTCCTGCCTAAATGTAGCACCTTTCAAATATCAATTCATGTTGTTAATTATGTCACAATTCTGACATACAGAATCATAGAATCATAGAGCCTGATAGGACCATTGAGTTCCCCCTCTCCGCCCCCCCGCCATCGCAATGCAGGAATACACAATCAAAGCACTGCTGACAGATGGCCATCTGGCCTCTGTTTAAAAACCTCCAAAGAAGGAGAGTCTACCACACTCTGAGGCAGCATATTCCACTGCCAAACTGCTCTTACCATCAGGAAGTTCTCCCAAGATTTAGGTAAAATCTCTTTTCCTGAAGTTTGAAGCCATTTCTCCATGTCCCAGTCTCTGGAGAAGCAGGAAACAGGCTTGCTACACCCTCCATATGACATCCCTTCAAATATTTAAGCATGTCACCTCTTTACCTTTCTTCTCCAAGCTAAACATACCCAGCTTCCTAACTTGTTCTTGATAGGACATGGTTTCCAGGCCTTCTATCAGTTTGGTTGCCCTCCTCCGCACATATTCCAGCTTGACAATAACTTTCCTGAACTGTGGTGCCCAAAACTGGGCACAGTATTCCAGGTAGGGTCTGGCCAAGGCACAATAGAGTGCTATCACTTCCCTTAACTATAATCCTATCAATGCAGCCCAGAATCATATTGGTTTATTAGCTGCTGCATCACACTGTTGACTCATGTTCAGCTTGTGGTCCACTAAGATTTCTTGCTCCGTTTCACATATACTGTGGACAAACCATGTGTCATCTATCTTATATCCGTGATTTCATTTTCATTTCATATGTTAAGGCCATCTGGAAAACTGATTTTGTATATGTGGTATTAGCTATTCCAAATTTGGTATCATCAGAAAATCTGATGAACATGCACTCTGCCCTTTCATCCAAGCTATTTATAATGATGTTGAACAACACTACACCCAAGACAGAACTCCACTTGTCATTTCTGTTGAGGAAGACAATAAACTATTAGTGATCGCTCTTTGGTTTAGTCCACCAATTCACTACAATCCGTCTAATGGCAGCATCATATAGATAATGTCTTAACGGTTTGTATGTAGGTGACCATGTCAAAAGCTTTACTCATCTCAAAATATACTACAATCATAATGTTTGCCTGATCTACGAAGCTGTAATTCTGTTGGGAAAGGAAAAGGTAAAATCAACATAGCATGACATATTTGTGAGAAATCTGGTAATTAATGATTTCCTTTCTAAGTGCTCACAGGTGAGCTGTTTAACAATGTGTTCTAAAATCTTTTCTGGTATTAGTATTACCTGCCCAGTCAGTTAGTATTTGTTCAGGTCCTCCTGCTCCTCCTCCTCCTCCTTCTTCTTTTCTGTTTTTGAAGATGGGGACATGGTTTGCCCACCTCTGGTCTGCAAGGATCCTGCCTTTGTTCTCCCAGAATTCTCAAAGATTATAGACAAAGGCTCTGAGATTGCAACTGCAAGCTTGTTTAGATCTAGATATGTATCTGCTGAAGCATTTATGTAAATCAGTTGTTTTGTTTATAGTAAAATGGTATCCTGAGCATCTGACTCAATGATGTAATCAGATTGCAGTATCTAGAAGTTTAAATGGTAAGTTTTGCCAGTCTCAGTGGTATTATAGATGACTGTCTTCAGACAGACACAAGTGATGAAACACAAAGGTGTGATCCAGGAAAGCTGACTGGTAATTGATGTTTTCATTCCCCAGTACCATTTTTCATTAATTTCACAAATCTCTGCAATATACAATTGGCTGATTTACTAGCAGCCCATTAAATAGTGAAAAACAGGGCAAAACCGTATCAATAGATCTCAGAGAAGCTTGTACAGCACAGTTAAGGATTACCTTTCATGTCTTTCCTCCAAGGAGCCGAAGGTGCTATGCACATTACTTCCTCCTCTCTCCATTGATTCAGTGGACCTATTCTAGGTGGGATTAAGCTTTTGATTTAGGCCAAAGCTTTTTTGGGGAAAAAAATTCTACTAAAAGAGAACTCAGTAAAGAGAAAAAATAAACCTACTCAGAGATAGGAGCTAACAAGTTAAAGGTCAATTAAGTTTTTAATTAAGCTAGAAAATTTCCAGTGAAAATACACAACTTAATTACACCTATTTTTTAACCAAAGTGATTCATTTAAGTAGTAATTTTTTCATTCTAGAGTTAATTAAGCTGTTAATTAATTAAAGGAAAGCATGTACTAAAGAGACATTTTACATTTTCCAGTCTAGTTCTCTTGGATTTTTGCAAAACTTCTTCCTGCTGTTTGTTATTCCCCTAGAGTGGGAAAAATTGATGGTATAGGTTACAATATGCAAACTTTATTTCCTGGTACTCTTAGATGACCAAATGGAGAGGAGATAGATTACTATGGCCATTTCTGCTCTATACGGTTATAGTGCTATTATTCCACTTTCAATATCCTATGGAATCCTGGGGTTTTCAGTTTTAGGAGGAGCATTTAGAATTCTCAGCCAGAGAGGTCTTTGGTTTCAGTAAACTACAAACCCCAGAATTCCACAGGATGTTGAAAGTAGAATAATAGCACTGTAACAGTGTAGTGCGAAAATTTTGGCTTCTGTTTTCTTCCATTGTTCTTCCATCAGTCAAAGGCTCCTATAGCCAATGTAATGTACTGTGGCCTTTGTTAAATCTTTAACAATTCTGTTTACTTAATTCTATGCACATGCCTGTATGCACAAACAAATTATGCACAAACAAAAGGCGCCTCTGTTTGTTCTTTTCTACTATAGGTTGACGTCCCTTATCCAAAATGCTTGCGACCAGAAGTGTTCCATATTTAAGATTATTTCAGATTTTGGAACACGGTTACTTTTTTGAATAGCCCCGCATCTCATTCATTCTCTACTTGTGTTGAGTATAGCCATTTCTACACTACACTTTTATAGCGCGATTATTCCACTTTCAACATCCTATGGAATCCTGGGGTTTTCAATTTTGGGAGGGGCCGGCCTTTGAGATGCAAGGCTGCAGAGAGACTGAGGACAGGAACCCAAGCATAATGCACAACACAAATCCACCTCCTGCTATTTCACTGATCCTTAGTGACTCTCTTTTTGCCACCAGCTGCCCTCTTCCACCTTTGATGAGGCAGCTGTGGTACTGCCCCTTGTTTTTCTCTCAGATCCTCAGTTTCTCTCTTTTTGCTGCCAGCTACCCACTTCTCTCTTCAAGACAGCAGCTTCAGCACTTCTCAGATCTGAGATCCAAACAGGAAGGAGCATTGCAGCCATTGTCTCAAAGGCAGAAACAGGTGGCTGGTGGCAAAAAGATAAAGATTGAGGATCTGAGAGATGAACAAGCAGGAGTGCTGCAGCTGCAGCTGCCTCCTTGGAGGTAGATGTTGGTGGCTGGTAGCAAAAAGATTGGGGTTTTGGAGGTTTTCAGATTTTGGATTTCCTCAAAAAGAGGCTCAACCTGTACTGCATCAAATTATACATTTCTGCAAATTCCAAATATTTGAGGAAGATATGAGCAGTAAAACATCTAGCTATATTAAGTCTTCAAATGGGGCATCATTTTATGCAGATAACAACATATTTGGAATTCTAAACTGCCTGTACTTGCCTGTGCCTACAGTATGGCTGGACTGGCATAGAGAATAGGAGATTACCACAGATATAAAGAAACTATTTCTTTGACATAAATGTAACACAGGAGCTCAGTCCTCTTGGTTCTTCTATTTGTCAGCTATCTGCATCAAAGGACTTTATCTTGATCATTGTGCCCCTATGCCAGGTGTAATACTATACAGTGCACCTGCCATATATGCTGGGGTTGCATTCCAGGAACCCTGCATAAAACAGAAAACATGAAGTGTTGTGTCCCATTATGGTCAATGAATGCAGCTTGCATGTGTCCATGGCATACACCTGTTGACTATAATGGAATGCAACACTTTGCACGACCTTGGAAAGTTCCGGCATCCAGTCATGTTAATGGAGGATGTGGTTTAGTGAGCTCCACTAGATTGTGTACCCCTGAAGCCCTGTGCCTGACAGGGAAACTTCCCCTGTCAAGCAAGTGGGCTCCCTGATACATGGAGAGCCTGAAGTCTCCACACAAGCCAGGACTGGGTCCTGCGAAGTATGTGTTTGGGAACAGATCAGCCACAGTGCTACAGAAGGCTACACAAGGCTACAGAAGAATCGCATGCTTCAGTGGAGCCAGAGGGGGCGGGGTAAAGGTATTTCACACATCCCATGGACACTGTATTTTCAGCGTCTGGACCTCTTGTATATAAATTGTTTACTTTTCTATATTCTTGCTTGCAGAAGACTAGAAGCCCTTTGCTTCCTACAGCTGTACTTTGCCTGTAGTATGAGAGCTTCTTTGCTTTTGGATTTAAAGAAATAGTACTTCTTTTTCTTCGGATCGTTATTGGCATTATAAGAGATTCTAGCTAAGTATTCAATGGTTTCTTTTTTCCTTTTTCTTTTTTTTAATTTACTTTTACCTTGAGATTATATATCTTTTTTTGTGTACTTGGATTTTTGAAACATTTTAGATTTGGATGTCAATTATGGACTTTTTTTCCTCGAATTTTGAAGGACTAATTGCCTTTCTTCTGATGTTTGACAGTCTGCACTGTTTGGCTATTACTTTGTGCTTTCAGTGTGGATCATAGCACTGGACTTTTACTAATTATGGAATAGGACTTTGTTTTTAATGCTAAAATTCCAAATGTTAATATGGTTTCCTTCCATATGCTAACCCTTCTTATGCATAATGACTTACAGTGAGACCATGAAGCAGATTATTCATTTTCTAGATTTTTAATTGGTGGCAAGTTGATTCACCCACAAATTGCACACAGGCATAGCAATCTCCATTTATTTTACAAAATGCCTCCAGCTGAAAAGATTTGTTAGACTACTGAGTAATCACAGCAAGCAGTAGAATAACAATCCTATGCTAGCTCAACACCTTGGTAGCTTAATAGTACGAGTTCTTGAAGCTGAACTTATGAGAATGTAGAAAGGATATAATTATTTAAATTATTCTTAATGCTCATGAAGGTTCAGGAACTGTTCAAAATTAAGAATAAAACATTGAAATAATACTGCTGTGATTATAAAAGCAGACTATTAAAGAAAACTTGTGAAATCTCACAGCATTTTTGTCCCATCCTTCAGTGCTCAGTTAAGAGGTATGAAACACAACTCTGATTACCCTACCTGGAACACTGATATCAATAACAATGATCACCATCTTCATCCTCATCAACAATAACATTGTCCTTATCATCATCGTCTGTATTAAGGCACATGTACTTCCACATGTGAAAAAGTCTTCTGCTCATGGAGAGGCTGTATCATACCTGCATCTTAATATTAGATGGTTGTATAAGGAAAATGAAGCTATAAGAACAATCTTCACTGGCCAGGATAGCCAAGGGCCAGTAACCTGATCTCTGAAACAAGCCAACAGTAAAGGGTTCTGGGAGAAAAAAGGAATTTCTGCTGACATAACAGTCTGGAGCCTAATCCTGACATGCAACAGCCTGTACTTCTTAAAGTTAAGATTACACTAATTCACCACAGAGCTTGGAAAACTTCTGTCCCACTAGAGTTATCTGATTAGACTATCCCAGGCCCTGAGATTTTAATGCAAAAACCTGAAATGTAGGAAAACCCTTTCTGATGCCTTGGGGGGTGGCGATTTTACAAGGGTGATGTTGCAAGTGGAAGACCCTATAACATCATTAAGCATGATACGTTAAGTATCAAGCACAATGGTACAGAACAATGCACAATTCAAATTAAAAGCCAAATCTAAAGAAGGAGGAAAATATGCATACACAAACTTTTCAGGGCAGCCCTCTCACCCTGAGATTTCTCCTATTTTTCCTGAGGAACAGAGAAGAGGGACCCAGGCTTGTTATTGATCCAAGTTTAAAATTGTACTAGTACTGTTCTAAATCCTAAACAACTTCCCTACTACCCTGTCCAATTGCTGCAGTCTTCTAAGATCTCCTTGGAGCCTACTCGGAACTGGGACTTTTTGTATTAGTCCCTGTTATATGGGAGTATATAGCTCCATTTCATTGGAACTTCTTTTGAATGGACATTAGACCTGTGCATATGTCTCTTTGATTTTGGTATATGCTTTAGAGCCAAGTGTTACCCTGTTTTCTGGGGGTCCCGGGAGGGACACCAAATTGCAATCAAAATTACACAAGTTGGGGAAATTAGTTCAGAGCACAAGTTGGCAAAACGAGAGGCAGGGTAACTTAGCAGGATCTTGTAACCCAGTGTCTACGGGGTCAGGCCGAGTCAAGAAGCAGACTAGTTTGAAAATAATGAATAGTCTTTATTAAATACAGGCACACGATGTAAGCAACACAAACACACAGATAACTAATGAAAATAAAGGTGTGAGTAAGATAGCGGGATTTTCAGAGGGATAGCTGGTTCGGTTGATACGAAACCTGTCCTGAAGTCTGGAAGAAAATGAGAGCGAAGCTGGGGTTCGATGTATCTCAGCATGTGGAGCTGAGGGGAAGCTCGCCAAGCGATGCGGCAGCAAGGCGGTCTGGAACTCGGGAGCGATCCAAGGAAGCGCTCAAAGTCAGGGGTTTTTATAAGGAGAATTGTGACCACAGGCTAGGTCGGACTTTGGGAAAACAATAGATTTGGAGCTGGAGACAAAGCCTCCGAAAGGTCATAATTTGAATGATTGAATTAGAGCCAAATTTATCAATAGAGTAGCCGGCATGCAAACGCGGAGTTCTTGAGCATTGTATAGCTCGATCATCAAGCTGCCAGCGTGAGGCAGAGAATCTTTCGAGAGTTGCTTGCATACCTAATGGAGGTACTTGCCTTGAGGTCTCCTAAAGCAGCGAGTCGGCTGTCTAGGAATATTACGGCGATTATCGGCCGAGCCTGTATGCGTGCTTGTCCGGGGGCCTCGCAAGCACTTGGAAGGGATATGTGAAGCTGAATTATTGATATCAATAGATATCTTTTATATCCCCAAAGCTTGGGCTAGCCAGGGCAGTAACACAAGCGTTTCCTGACTGTTCAGTTCCAGCCATCTTTTTATATCCTTTTTTTGGGGGGGGGGGTGTCTTAATTACTGCATTCAATCATTTCAATTTCAATTTCACATCATTCTAAAATCTTTGCCATACAGCAAAGAATAAATTCCATAAGTAGATGGACAGACGGTTCTATGTAATTAATAGACAGCATTCTGGCTTTTGCACCCAGAGAAGTTACATACAAACACTGAAGCATATGCCAGCAGCAAAATTTCCCAGTGCCAGCTGTAGGCTTTGCAGGGCTATTGGGCAAGATACCCCCAACTGACTTTGTGTTGGTCCCCTTCCTCCTCAACAACTTTGTTACCATCAGCTGCTGAATGCTGATGCTGTTTTCTGTACAGACATTTACTTTCTTGCCAAAGAGCCAGTGAGCAAGCAGGCAGTAAGCAGGAGCTCTCACTTCTTTTCATTGTCAGAGCCATCCCTTCACTCATTCCTTCTGGAGCTGAGACACAGAGTAGCCCCTGTTGGGTCATCACCAACCATGGCAGGTGGTCTGGCCATATTGATCCCTTGGTAGGATGGCTCAGTCTGTTTTTCTGGTGCCAGCTACTGCTGCCCCTGAATTCCTTCTTATGATGTGAAGGGAACTCTTAAGTCTGGTCTTATCTGTCTTTGTTTTGCTGGTGTGATTTTTATTGATTTTGATATTTATGTATTAAAGTGGGTAGATACTTCAACCCGAGCATTTTATTCCATGAGAATTTATGGAGGGGTGGTCTATACACTGTCACCATCCATTTGTAACTCTCCTGTGCTTTCCTACTGCTTCTGGCATCCTTTTCTCCTTTACCTGATAAATTAATTAAAGATGGAATAGCTGCACTTTTTTATTGTTAGCACTGGAAGCTGTCTGAATTTAAATGATAGAAAAGTGATATAAATCTAGGGCATAGGAAGGAAGACACAAAAGGCCATACATTCCAGCTGTCCCAGTACATCATCTGTTGCCCCACTTTTTCAACTGCTTTTAAAGTGTCCCACTTTCTCTCACCTCTTCCCACTTTCCCTTTTTACCCTCACTTTACTACACTTGCTGAAAATTGAGTTCAAAATACAAAAGTAGTTTGCACTGAGTTAACTCAAAGGGGTGAGAGGAAAGGAAGGGTGAAATCTTGACCTTCCCTGCAGACTCAGGCAAAAGCAAACTGCTGCAGCCTCTCCCTAGCTTGTGCAATCTTCCTTATTAAACTATGTTTAACATCTTGTCCACTCTCTGATGTTGCTTGGCCACATATGTCCTGTCTTTTATCTGTGAAACATTGGGGATATGCAGGCCCTGATGACCACATCCCTGTTCTGAGTCATCCTGTGCCTTATAGTAAGTTGCTCAGGCATGCGAGACCATTTCCACCAGTGCGGCACCGTGAGCTCAGTCACATTCTGAAATACAGACAGCAGTTTGGATGGACTCCAGAAGTCATTCTCTCAGACCAACACCATAGTCTCTTAGGAGAGCAGGCCCAATACGTTTTGCTGCCTGAGATGGACTGAAAAATGGCACTCATGCCCACTCCAAGTGGCACAGTTTGCCCAAAGCTATGCACCCACTTTGGGCACAGAAAGCAGAAGATCTAAGAATAAAAAGAAATCAATAGTAGTAGCAATAGTATTAGTAGTAATAAATCAAATTGTTAACAATATTCTTCCTTTTCATGACACCCCGCATTCCACCTCATCCCACCTCACCCCACCTCATTCTGCCTAATTGTAGGACTGCTCCTGCCTTCTTTCTGGGCAAGAACGCACCATTCCCTTAAAATATCCCCACATCATGAGAATTGATTGGATATTCAGGCAATCAGAACCACATTGTGCACATTTCATAGCTCAGAGGGCCAAACATTTAGCTCTAAAGAGACTGCGGTCAAGACCTGCCTCTGCTGACTTCACGGATCATCACATCTCCACCTACTGCTGCATATTTTAAAAAATGACAACATAACGAAGTCCAAGAATGGCGGCTGAAGGGTTCCAAATGAACTCGAGTGACTCTCCAGTTTGCCCATCTTCACTGTCAACTCCTATTGCATATTTCTTTGAATCACATTCACCATTTTGATGGTAATACAAGCTCTCTCCCCTCCCCACCTTTTATGCTGAAGGTTCATTTTATGAGTCATTTTTGCTCTCCTACATAAAATAGCTTTTTCTCCTTTTCCCCCCTTGTAAAAAGTATAGCTGATTAAATCACAAGTAATTGCTCCTCTAAGAGAACAGTATTTTAAATCTCTTTCACTTTGAGCTTTTCAGATCAGAGCAACCACAGTGTGAATCATTAGGTGTTTCAATAAATCCAGATTCTTGCAGCTCTAAGCAAGTACACAATTTCTCCCCTCGTCTCTTCGAGTTAATTTCTCTCCTTACATTGTGCACAACAGAATGAATGCTTCTAACTTTTCAGCATGATGCTGCTTATTCAATAAGAGAAAACAAGAAAGGCAAGGGAAGGGATTAGCTTAGTTTTATTGCAACATATTAAGCACCTGCCAATTGCTAGAGGTAGCAACCTTACCATGCCTGTACTAGTAATCACTAGCTTGATTGTCTCTAAGAGTTTAGGTATAGCATGTATTCATATCATTTCCTGTTTATTGGTCATAGTCACACACTCTGGCCCTTTTTGCAGCACCCTCCCATCCCACCATGGGGATGGGAGAAGGACAGGACTGCAACAATGCTTCTGCATAACATCATCAAGGTCTCATCCTTCTCTCGTCCCCAGGCGGTGTGATTGCAGGTTAAATCATTGATGGGTTTTACCTGTCAATGTCCTGCAAATGCACCATCATCCCATACTTACCTGTCTTGCAGAAGGGCAGGAAGCACAATGGTAGTGCTACCTGCCCCAGTGTAGCCTGGTAAAGTACCCAGCTATGATGCACAATGCAGAAGGCATGTTTATCGCACTCCCTTCTGCAGGGAGCTGGTCCCATGTGGAGGGGAGCACTTCCATCACACTCCCTTCCTAGCAGAGCCACTGCTGGGATCACCACTGAGTGCCACTGGAAGAAAGTAAGCTCTGAAAAGGGCCTCTTGTTCCTGCATCAGTTTTCTGTAGTTTAATCTGATTTTCTTCATCCTTCATTTTGTAATCTGCAATTTTCTCTTTTCTCCATGTTTGTAGACCCCATGTTACAAGCCTTCCACCATGAGATCTTATGAACTCTTTAGTATTTGTAAGCAACCCTACTTCCTGTATTTTCATAAAGAAGACCAACCTGCTGCTTTTCTGTACTAAGTCTTATATGAGTAGGTATGTGGTGCTAGCTGTTGCTCATCATCTGCTTGGACATACCAATTACTCTATTTGTGAGGTACACTACCATCTCTTATAGTCCCCAACATCAGCTCTGCCCACAGACTTCCGAGATGTACCAAGCAGAGCAGGAAGGTCCAAAGACAGGAAAAGTAAAGTTAATGGTAAACTGCCATTATTGTACATTTTCACTAAAACTTTTTGTTAAAAAAAACCTATGTGGATTATGTGTACTTTGCAAATATTTTTTAAAAAATTACATTAACTCTGACTTGGTAACTAAATTTACATTACATTATTACACTAAAAAAAAAAACTTACCAAAATGCACATGAAAACTTTCATCCATGATTTATCTCCTGCCCCTCTCCTGTCCCTGTTTAGAACATGGAAAAGAAAGGAATAGCCACATGAATTTTATAAAATCCCTTTTTTCATGCACCCACCACTCTGAAAAGGGAATGAATGAAGTTAAAATTAATATACAGAAAAAAATGCAAATACAGGAAACAAAAGCTTTCTCTATAAATATGAACTATAAGCCAGATTCTCATCGATGCCTCCTTATCAACAATACTCCACAAGAAATCTTTTTTAAGAAAAAGAGAAAGTCTTCTAGACTTCTCTTCAAATTCTTCACTGATGTTGATTCTTTTGTTGTCCCTATGTCTCGTTGTCAATGTCCTTCTCCAGTATCCTGCATCTTCTCCCTTTTATCTCTCTGTTCTCTCTCTACTTGAAGTTCTCACATCTCTTGAAGTTCTCACTTCTCTGCATGTCTTTGTATCTGTTCACTCTGTTTTGCCTCCCCCCCCCTTGCATGTTACTTCTCCACTCCTCTGTGTACCTCTAGTCTCATATGATTCCCTTTGCTCTTTTGCCATGTAAACTCTCCCCTTTCCCTGTCATCCCATCCATCTCATGTCCAGGGATTTCCCTCACCCACCACATGTCCACTTTCCCGTCTCTTATTTTCCACAGAGTCTCACCTTCCTTTTCTGCATGCTCCTCTCACCATGAGACAACACACCACAAGTTTCCTTTTCCTTCACTTGCCTTCGTTCCCATTGTTTGCCACCTGTAACTCCTGCTTTCTTTCCCCCCAGAAATTCTCTCAAAATTTCACTAATTTTATTTGGGAGAACTAATTTCCACTAGTTTATGGGGTTTTTCAGAAGCCGCCTTGGGTCCTATCCTGAGAGAAAGTTAGTATGTAAATTAGGGATGGGCCAACCGAATCCATGAATACTCAAATCCTCGAATCCTGAGGAAGGATTTGAGATTTGTGAATCCAAATCCCTGTGCCAAAATAGGCAAACTGAATCTTTCGAATCCACTAACCAAATAGTTTGTTGGAGACTGGGACGGCTGAAAACCTAGGAGACCAGACACACAAGGGAAGATGGCAAGTAGGTGATTTTTTCCTTTGGAGTAATAATGGCCTTTGCTAACAATTTCAGAAATTACATCTGGGGTTGTATTCTAAGATATTTAAATTGAACATTTAATATTTAAGTTCAGCACTTGACCGGAAGGTACAGTCTTGAGATTTCAGGGACAGCTGAACATTTCTTTGCATCACTCCCTTGCAAAGCTCTTTCAGACACAATTCTGGGGTTTGTAGTTTTACAAGGGGTCACAGCCTTCTCTGCCAAAGTGTGCTGGTGCATCATCAAACTAGAAACCCCAGGATGCCATAAGGAGCTATGCAAAGAAAAGCCAGTTTGGACCTGGATTATCTCTGTACTGTAGTGTGTGGCTCTGTTTACACAGGCAGGAAAATGTAGGATTAATCCACATTTCCCTGCCTGTATAGAAAGGGCCTTCATGTCATTTTCAATCTGGGGAGATCCTGAGGCAAAACTATGACAATTGTCCTGGCCACATTTCTTCAGAGGGAGGTTTGCCTTTGCTAGGCTTTTGCTAAGGCTGAGAGAGTGTATCTTGCCCAAGATTATCATTCTCTTTTAAAAAAGGATTCAAAAGATTCGAGATTTGTGAGATTCGTGAATTCCCAGAACCTTCCAGGGATTTGGATCCAGATCCAGATTTGGATTTGGAAAATTCTGGATTTGTCCTATCCCTAATATAAATATAAGGAATAAATAAATAAACAAATAAATAAATAATAAACCATAGTTTGTGTTCTGGCTTAGTTTTTCCTCTTCTAAAAACATAATTTTATTTAACTACTATTAACACATATGTTCTAATTTGTGAAGGTCATAGGCATTTGCTTCCCTGTCCCAGTGTTGGAGTGCAACTCTCATCAGACACAGCTAACATGACCTATGGTGAGAAAGCATGACAGCTGAAGTCCAAAACATCTGTCCAATTGTTGGTCCTGAGCATCCAGTATTCATATGTTTAATATCTTTCATTTTCATTCGATTTCATTTCAGACTGCAAGTGCCAGTCTTTACAGAGCTAAAATAAGACCATGCACGCAAAAGAGAAGTATCAGAAGGCTCGTGGTAACTACCAGAATAGCAATCTACCTGCCCATCCAGGCAAGGAATCTCAGACAGCCAAATGATACCTGAACATGCCCAAAAGTCATGGAATGCTGACTGTGGAAGGAAGGAAAACAGAACTAGTAAGGAGGAATGGAGGAAGACAGAATATCTCAAAAGGGGGTGATATTCCAAGAACAAGAAAAAGAACACAGCACAGAGGTTCCACTTGTCTAAACAGATAATGGACATACCCATATCTTGTGGTGGTAAACTCGATATATTCATTGTGTATTAAGCAAATCAGTTACAAACATTAGCTGATAATATGCTTGCATTTTGTTTCTCAGTTTGCACCCTTGGTTGACAGTACTGGCATATGAACATTGTAACCCCTCTTTGTTGGGAGAAGATGTATGCTTACCCACCCTCAGCCAGTAGAACTGCCAATAAATGGTTAATTTTCACAATCGTAATTCAAGGGTGACAAACATAATAAAGGGAATGATGGATCTCCATACACCACAAGGGCATGACTAATGGATTGTCACAGTTATATACCGGTACTCAATGAATCAGAAGGCTGTGCCAGATCTGTACAACATCTAAAGATTAGGTGTTAACATCTGGATGCTATATTATGTGTAATACTGTCATTAAAAATACCGCCTTCTGCAATTTGATGACTCTATGATTATTTTGGCATATTACTATGGGGATTCCTAATTGAAAGGAAAGACAAAAGTGATCCCTTCCTCCAGATGTAAAAGTAAGGGACATGATTTCTTTTTACATCTAAATCATTACAAACTTGGTATATTTAATTTTCAAGATTACTCTTTGCCAGCATTTGCCAGGCTGAATTACAGCATTTTCACTTGCTACTTTTGAACCACATGTTTCTTCCTGCTTGTTTTCTCCTCAAGAATCCCTACATCTCATATTTTTTCATATCTGGCCATCATTAATTCTTATTGAAATTCCCACTGTTTTGCCTTCAAAAGTATTCTCATTTGTGTGCCCTCTATACATTGTAGTTAATGGTAATGTTTCATAGATGCTTCTTAGCAATAAAATCACACTTCTGTGTCATGCTCAGTCATGAAAAAAAGCAAGAAATATATATTTTTTAAAAAAAGAAAAAGTGACAATGTATTTTTAGAGTCTCTCTTTTCCCTTGAGAAGAAAGTTTTTTTCCCCCCATGGGAGATACATCCTTACAGAAAAATTCATTTCCATCTGATTTATTAATCTAAAACTCCTTTGCCTTTGGCTTTTTGCTTCAGCCCATGAAGCTGCTATATCAAGTTACATTTGCAGCCTTTCTAAGTGGAGCTGAATCTTTTTAAGGGAAAACCAAATGCAGACCTATTAGATCATGTACCAAATATTGCAAAACTCAGAGATGAAATTGTATGGCTGATCTCAAACATACCTTATCTTTGGATTTTTGCAACACACACTTGCACACACACAGACTAATCGATGTGCCTCTTTTAGAAGATAAATTTTAAGATTACTTTCCAGGGAATATCTATAAAAACCACAACATAACAAATACAATTAGGCCAAGGAAAATCTAACAGGGCTGTTCCATGGACAGACCTACTTTCAGTAGTTATTTCCTTCTCTGTGTGCTTTCAAGACTTTTTTTTTATTTTTTTGTGGGGCGTGACTCTCTAGAGCAGGTTTTCCATTGTTACCGAAGGATGCAGTTTGGAAAGGAGGAAAAGAATATCCTCTTAACGCTAGTCTGTGGTAGGTATGGAAGGAATATTTGAAAAACATTTTTAAAAAATGGTTTTCTTATGTGTCTGGAAATCCTGAGGAGGAAAATTTAAGATGTGTGAAAATCTTTGCAGTTTGAGACTGATTGTCTGTGAAAAATGCACGTCAACTTTTTTTTTTATTTAACAAATTTTCATCACAGAAAACAGGTTTCCTATATAAAAACAGTATTTTTTGTGCACAGAAGCAAGTTCCTGCACAGAAAACAGACTTTTCTGTGCAGAAAATTCTTCTTTCTGCACAAGAAGTCTGATTACTGTGCAGAAAATGTTGTTTTCTGGTGATAAAAAACAGAATTAGTACCAAACTGTGTATACCCTTTAGGAATTTGCTCACAGCAATGAGTGAAATGATAGAATCAATTATTATTGGCTGCAAGAATGAAATTTATGACAATTTACATTCACAGCAGATGGCTGCTAGTATAACACTAGA
This sequence comes from Cyclura pinguis, assembly GCA_030412105.1. NCBI lineage: Eukaryota > Metazoa > Chordata > Lepidosauria > Squamata > Iguanidae > Cyclura > Cyclura pinguis. The sequence continues at coordinate 127,635,427 of CM059600.1, read as the reverse complement.
TTTAGATATTAGAATATTAGAAAAATTTATAATGGCTACCTCATGGAGTGGTGACAGAGCCAAATAACTGTCCAAACAAGAATAAGAATGCAATCCCCTGAAAGTCTGTTTAAAGACTCTCTAGAAATACACAGGAGAGAAATTAATTACATACATTCCAATGGCAGGGCTATAGATCTGCAGTTGAAGAAAATGTGAGCAAAATGAACAAAAACAAAACAAAACATTTATAGGATATGGAATGTGGAAAGCATACATGTATTAATTGGATCCAGCTTTGGTTTTTATGGGTCTGTGGATTGTGGTTTCTGATGAGTATCAGGTATTGTTTTACTGTACATCTGAGAATGTATACTCTGTAACCCTGCAGCCAATCTCATGTAGTTTGTGCTCCTGTCAGAGCAACTTTTGTCAGGAAATAATGAGATGTCGACTAGTAAACTTGCCACAGCATATAATGGAAAACAAGGCAATGTGGAAGATGGTTACAACCAAGTAAGCCTTCAAAGCAACTCATAAATATTGTTAACACTGAGAGGTTTCCTTCATGTTTTTTTTAAAAAAACAGCAACTCAAAAGCAGTCCACTAAGTACGTTTCAGTATGTATTTATTTCCATTGTATCATCTGAATATCTGCTTTTCAAGAGTTCTGGATGTGTTTTTCCTTCCTTCTGTATGTATGTCTTCGGAGACTGCTCAATTTGTTTATAAAGGATTTGAGGATCTTCCATTTACACCAATAATAAATCTATGATTGAGGTCTTTACCCATTCCAAACATCAGAAATATAGTCTTGCTTCCATTACTACTTCTATTACTGTATACTGTATATTAGTTCAAGCTAGAGCAGGGTTACTGAATTAATTGGATTTTCCTATGAGTTGATGACCTTCCCCAATAGCTTTGTATAGATGTTTAAAAAAAAGAAGGGACATTTGTGGAACCCCACAGGCTAATAGCCAGAAGCTAAATAAAAATCCCCAGCCCCACCTCCTGGGAACATTCAGCCAAGAAAAAGCAAAACCACTGCAAGGCAGCGCCCCCAAGTCCCATAACAGACAAACAACCCAGAAAGATACCATGGTTGATGGTATCAACTGTCTCTGAGAGATCCAGGAAGACCAAGAAGAAAGGACTCTCCCTGTCCAAATCCCAGTGTAGGTAATCCACCAAGGAAACCAGGCTGTTTCTCTCCCATAACCAATCCTGAACCCAGATTGGAATGGGTCCAAGTAATCCATTTCATTCAGAGAAAGTCTAAAGTTGTATTACTACTACTTGCTCTAGAAAGCAAGAGATTAGAGACTGGTCAATTGTTAGAAAGAAGAGATTAGAGATTGGTTGATAGCTACTATGGCAGGTGGGGGTCTAGTGAAGGTTTTTCAACAAAGGTCTTACAATTGCTTCTTTTAGAAAGTTGGAACATAACCCTCATTCAAAGAAGCATTTACAATTTCCACCACCCAATTGGACAGTCCTCCTCTGGCAGCTTTAATTAGCCAGGATGGACACAGGTCTAACAGACAAGTGGTTGGCCTCACCTCTCCAACCAACTTGTCCACCTCGTCATGTTGAACAAACTGAAACTCATCCATCAAAACCAGACAAGTGCATGGCTCACTTGCCTCCCCAAAATCTATCTTCAACGTTTCCAGTTCAGAATGAATCCAAGCAAGTTTCTCCAGAAAGTATTTAGTAATATTTTAGTAATACCAGCAGCTCAGGCAGGGAGACAGCTCGGCAGCACGATGGATGGTACACCAAAAGAATCCCCATCCTGTCTTGTTGCCCTATTGTCAGGTGTATACACTCAAACCTTGGAGATTGTAAGATGAGATACTTCAAAAAGGGAATGGATTCAAGGTAGATCACTGCAATTCCTCCTCCTCAACCATCTGATCTTGCCAGTGCTGCATCCAAGATCCTGGTGTGTTTTAATTTGGCCAATCTGTCATATGGGAACCTTACAATATGAGCCTTCAAAACTTGTTTCCCCAAATTCTGGAAAATTTCCACTGGACTCACCCACCATTCAGCAGAGAAGAAAAGACACTGAAGAAGGAAAATTATAACTCAAATTTTGAGGACAAACGAAAAGGAAAAAGAGAGGGGAATTACAGCCTCTTTAAGAGTAACTGCTTTATATTTTAGCATGAGCTTTTGTGACTGTCAATCCATTTCCTCAGTCATTGTATCTGAGGAAGTGTATTGATATCTACAAATGTTCATGATAAAATATAAATCAATTAGTCTTAAAAGGAATATTAGATTCCTTCTTTTCTCCCCTACCCCTTTTTTTGGCAGCAACAGACCATCAAGGCTACTGCTTTGAGGAGCAACAATTTCATTTTCAAAAGGAAGTAGCATCCACAATAGCCCCACCCCCATCTCCTCTCTCTTTTTCAGCGTTACTCAAGGAAGTGCCACGGGGAAGGGGCGGGAGACAGGGTTAACTTGATGCAGTTTGGGAGCTTCTCCTGCCCAGTTTGCATTCCTGGCGGCATATCTGCTTCCCTTTTCTGGCACCTTCTTGAGGGATGGGAGAGTGAGGAACCAACATTGCACCCTCTTATTTTGTGCACCCAGGACAGAGTGCCCCCTCCCCCCATTAGCACACAGCTGAGTCTGCTAGCCATTGGGTGTGTCCTGCTAGCCATTCTAGAGTGCTTGGGTAGGTTCACTTCCATCGGTCTCCCTGACCTCTTGTGTGTGGTACCTTGCCTCCCTGGCACTGGTGTGAGGCTGCTATTTCCCTGAGACAAAGGAGAACAAAAAGAGTACTGCAGAAAGCATACCAATACTAACATGAATTCAGTTAATCTAATTTATGAATCTAAGGGCCTTTCCGCCCTACACTGTTACAGCGCTATTATTCCACTTTCAACCTCCTGTGGAATTCTGGGGTTTGTGGTTTACTGAGGTGACAGACCTCTCTGGCTGAGCTTTCTAATGGCTACTCCCTAAACTGCAAGCCGCAGGAGTCCACAGGATGTTGAAAATGGAATAATAGCACTAGAACAATATAGTGGGGGGAAGGCCTTAATTGTCTTCCATCTCTGTGTTTTTTCCCCTCCCCATATGAGTTTAGAAATATATTTATCCCGTTGTTTGAAGGAAGTAGGAACATGCTGAAAAAAGAAGAGAAAGATTTAGAAAAGGTTTCAGGATTCAAGGCAGAAAAGAGACTGAAATATTATAGGTATAACCATCATGAAAAAGAATTCTGAACTCTTCAATAATAATTATCAAAAGATATGGACTAAAATTAAGAAGGATTTGGTAAGATAGAACAAGCTAAAACTATCATTAATGGGTAGAATTGCTTCAGTCAAGATGGCTGTACTTCTCAAAATAATGTTACTATTTCAAAATATACCCATAATTATGAATAATATTAACTGATGAATTTAATTGACTGATTAACTAAAATAGCAAAAGAGCACCTTGAAGAAAAAGACTGATGCCTTAAATTCAGCTAGGAACCAGATTATATTAAATAAAAATGAAATTGCATTGCATTATATTGACAATTTTAAGTGAAACATGGAAGGACATGTAGAGGTGGAAGGCATCTCTGAGAGAAAGGAAAGCACTGCTGATGAGTTTTCAAGTGCTCGTGACAATGGCTTACCAAGATGAACAGACAAAAAATGAATTTTTAAAAAATGAGGAAGATGATACTGAGTCATTTCATGTTGTTGGGTGTACCTGGAACAATTGGACCCTAATGAAAACAACAATAGGGGTTGTTTTTCATATCATGTTTTTTCAAGACAACAAGACAATGCATATGTGTGAAAATTTTAAAGGCCAACATGTTTACTTGGTTCATGGGGAAGGTCTGGAAGTACAAAAGAAAGCTAGCTTTGAAAGACATTGCACTGCACTATGGCACATGAAAGCTATGATTAATTTCAAGGCTGTTTCCATATTTACAAAATCAACACGATGGCAGATGGAGGGAACCCACACAGCAAGAGATTTCCACAAAAGCTGCACAAGAGACTGGCATTGATGCTCGGGCAAGTTATGGCGTGTGTGATCTTTTGGCAAATAAATATTGTCCCTGCTCTGAGAACAATGTTGTTAAGGGACTGCTTTATAACTACCATAGTATTGTTAGCTCCAGTGACTATGCATTTCTTTCCAAGCATGGGTTTGTCATGTACAACAGTGGGTCATTGCAGCCAGGACAGGGTACAAGGCAGCAGTCCCAGAGACAAATTGGAACAGGTTTTGTGTATCACTGATGATGCTATAGACATAACCAGTACATCTCCACTTGTTATTTGAGTGTCAGGGAGGGACTGATAATGATTTGAGAAACAAGTGCATATGTTGGCTTTGGAAGTAATCCAAGATACTACTGATGGAGAGATTTTTCAAAAGGTTATATAAAGGAAGAACTTTCTGACAGTTAAAGCAGTTCAACAGTGGAACACGCTGCCTCAGAGTGTGGATGAGTCTCCTTCTTTGGAGATTTTTAAACAGGGGCTCGATGGCCCTCTGTTGGGAATGCTTAGATGATGCATGATAGGGGGTTGGACTTGATGGTCCTTGCTGTATCTTCCAACTCTATGATTCTATTACAGGCCTCCATAATATATAGCCCAGGGGCCACATGCGGCCTGCCAAAGGATTTTGTGTGGCCCGCATCGCTTATGAGTGTGAAGGCCGAAAAATGTTGCAGCAATTAGGTTGCTGATGGTTTTGAATGAACCTGGCTGAGCCATTCCCTCCTCCTTCCCTCCAGGGGGCAGTAGAGAGCCAAGCTGATGCTACCTTTTGCCCTTGCACAAGATGGTGGCAGTTAGTTCTCCTCCTTTTGTTTCCCTTGGATAGGTGGTGAGGGTAGAAGTGCTGGGGGGAAAGGAGAAGACCAGCTGGGGCTGGAGGGGGCAAGAGAGGAGGTGGTATCATCCTCCCTGAGCAAGCCAACATGGGCTGTTACACAGCAAACTGAGACCCTCCGGGAGAAGCAGCACTTGTTTCTCAAATCATTATCAGTCCCTCCCTGACACTCAAATAACAAGTGGAGATGTACTGGTTATGTCTATAGCATCATCAGTGATACACAAAACCTGTTCCAATTTGTCTCTGGGACTGCTGCCTTGTACCTTGTCCTCATTCACCCCATCTCCCCTAAATTGCGCTGGAAAAAATTAAATTGCATTTAAAGATTGCATTTTAAAATGCAATTTAGGTCTATTCTGGTGTGCACCCTCATAAATTCCATCCCCCACACCCTCTGGAATTCCCTTTGTTTATCCTCCATATCTACTTTTTTCCCCTTTCCTCATAAATAATGCTTTTTTTCTACCACCCCAAATTGTTCCCCTCTCCTTTAATCTTTTCCGAATCTTTTGTAAATTACACACTGCTACATTTCTTAAGGCATAGCTCTCTTGTCTTTCTAATAATCCTATTTACTGGTTTTGTGTAATCACAAAACCACAACATCTACATTATCTCAGTCATTCTAACAACAGGTCAAGAGGGTAAGGCAGTGGCCATTTCTGCCTGTACTGTTACAGTGCTCTTATTCCACTTTCAACATGCTATAGGATCCTGGGGTTTGCAGTTTCGGGAGGGGCCTTTAGAATTCTCAGCCAGAGAGCAATTTGGCCTCAGGAAACTACAAACCCCAGAATTCCACAGGATGCTGAAAGCAGAATAATAGCACTATAACAGTGCAGGGCATTTCCCATGTTACCTATTGGTGGTGGTGGGTGAAGTTTAAGGAAGGAGGTTTCCCTAAGATTGCTGGGTGAGTTTGTAGCAGAGGCAAGATTTGAACTTTTCAGTCATGGAAAGCCACTGGGTGACCTTGGGCAGATCACACACTCTCAGCCCCAGAAAATCCCGTGATAGGTTTGCCTTAGGATCGCCATAAGTTGGAAACGTCTCAAAGGCACACAACAGGAATAATTCATTGAGTCTACTCTGGTGAAATAAAAGCTTACGCAGAGTTCGAAAGCATTGTTTTTTAAGACTATAACTCCCAGAATTCCCCAGTCAGTAATCATGCTACCTGGGGTTTTGGGAGGTTGTAGTTCACCAAAAGGAACTTTTGTAAAGCTCTTATTTGAAAGGATGTCATATAAAAGATGGAGCAAGTTTGCTTTCTCTTGCTTAAGAGATTAGGGGCCTTTCCACACTATGCTGTTATAGTCCTATTATTCCACTTTCATCATCTTGTGAAATCCAGGGATTTGCAGTTTAGGGAAGGGTATTTAGAACTCTCAGCCAGAGAGCTCTTTGGCTGCAGGAAACTACAAACTCCAGAATTCCACAGGATGTTGAAAGTGGAATAATAGCACTATAACAATGTCATATGGAAAGGCCCTAGGACACGGAGGCTTCAAACTGCGGGAAAAGAAGTTCCACTTAAACGTTAGGAAAAACTTCCCTAATTTCCCTTTTTTATAATATGGTTTATTTTATTTGCAAAATAGTTTAATCATTAATTATACTATAATTTATTTTGCAAATAAAAACATTATTATACGATTATTATAACTGTACTTGGAAAGTGAGGCGCTAAAAACCTATCTGCGGCCCGAAGAAATTTAGCCTGTTTAATTTCAGCCCTTACCTATTGTCAAGTTGTGCAAGTCTGTATATATTTAGGTAGTGAAGAAGGAGATTAAAAGGCTTAAATCCATTTGTTAATCTCAATTAGAGTACAACGGATGAGTTGACTACCCAGTTCTCATTGGTTCAGCAGATCTACTCTACTTCCATTTAAGAATTTGATCTGTGCTAAACACCTTCTCCAGAAGTGGTGTGTTAGGGTGCCCTGAATATAATGTGAATGGCAGAAGCGGTCAAATGAAAAGTAGGTAGGACACAATAACTTTAAATACATTATTAAATACTCAACACAGTTTTAGTTTATTAAAAAATAAATATTACCCACATCCTCCACCAGAAAATAAATTATACATGCAGGTAGGAAAAGCACATCCTGATGAGACCAATGGACAGTCTGTCTCTCCTCTAAGACAGAGAGATATTTGGGATGGCTAGGCACCCAGGAACTTGCCCAGTGAGAGGTCTGTTCTCCAAAGTTATGAGGACAACTATATTCATTGATGTCCAAAGCTGTTATATGTGTCTGTGTGTCTGTGCTTCCAGGTCACCTGTTGACTTATAGTGACTCCATTAATTTCATAGGGTTTTCTTAGGCAAGGAATACTAAGAGGTGGTTTCACCAGTTCCTTCCTCTGAAATATAGCCTACAGCACCTGATATTCATTGGCAGTCTTCCATCCAGGTATCTCAACATTAATTTAGACAATTCCTGCATGTCTTTCTGTATATCATTCTATGCGCAGTAACTCACAATCTGAAAAATTAATTTCTAGGCCTGCTGCCCCTTGAAACTCAGTAGAATTTTCTTTCCATCATAAATCACCTCTTTTGGTTTGGATAGGATCTGGAATTTGCCCATGCTTATGACATGTTGTTTTCCACTCAGCATAACATCCTTTACTTTGGGGTTATTACAGAGGCAGGTATCTCTTTCAGCTGTCATTGCAAATGGTAAAAGTAAGACTGGGCATTTCTCAGGTCTCTCTGTGATATTTTCACATAAACTACGGAATTCATTGTCACAAGACAGTTTGATGGTTGATAACTTGGATAAAGATAGGAGATTAGATAAAGCCATGAAGATGGCCATTAATGGCTAGTAATCAGGATGGCTATATTATCACTTCCGGTATCAGAGACATGATGGTTCCAGGGAGGAGGGGCAAAATTAATGACCCAAATGAAATTTTCCTTTAAATGTCCAGCACTGCAGTATCTTAAAACTTTAACTGAGCATGTAGAAATAAAGCTTAGGAATCCAAAGAAAAGGGCAAAGAAACCAAGGAAACGCAATGCAGCAAATATAAGTTTTAGGCATAAATTGTCATTGTCTCACTCCCTGCAATGGTAGAAATTTGGGAACTGAAGGAAAATTTCAGAATTCTTATTTTGGGGCAATGTGTTGATTCCCCCTTCAGATACCTCTGTATATAACCTGATGGAGAACATGACATGGAGGGCCCAGTTGCACTCATGTCCTACAGGGGAGCCTCCCATATGCAACTGCATGGCTAGTGTGTGGACAGGATGCTGGGATAGATAGGTCCTTGATTTGATCCAGGAGGTCTCCTTCTCTTCTCTTCTCTTCTCCTCTCCTCTCCTCTCCTCTCTTCTCCTCTCTTCTCTTCTCTTCTCTTATGTGCTTTAAAATATATTGCATGCTGTTTGTTTTCCTCAATGGTGATGGAGTATGAATGATTTATATTTTAATTTATTTAAAAATTTGAAAATGGAATACCACTCCAACTTATTGATCACTTTAAAGTATTCTAGGGTGAAAAAAAATGGTACAGTCCTACGAGAATATCTAAATGTAAAATTTTCCAACTGTAGTCCACTTGTTGCCCACTTGGCATAGAACATATCTGGACAGTTCCATTATCTTCATTGATGAATGAATCAAACTTACACGTCAAACTGGCTAATGGTCTTTAGGCATCTTAACTTAGGTTTCAGGCATCTTTCTCTCTCTATTACACCATCCAGATTTTTTTTTTCAGAAGTGGAATTAAGATATCACTAAAATTTTTATAGAATCCTCCATGGAAGCCAAGGACAGCAAAGGACTTCCTATGCTTCAATGTGCTGATAGCTTTTATTTCATCTTCTTTCATAAAAATGTCATCTTCTTTCATAAGAATTATCTTTAAAAACTTCACTTTCTTCTGTATAAAAATGTAATCTATACATTGGGTATTTAAAGCTCTTGAGATCTAGACTTTTTCTTTTCGTAATAGTAACAAATGACGAGTCAGAGCCCTACTGTATATTAGTTATATGACTTTCCCTCCACATTTTTCTCCTTTTCTTCTTTTTTTCTTCTCTCCTCTTTGCTTTTCTTTTTCTCTTCTTTTCCTCTTTCTGTTTTTTAATTTTTATTACCTTGATTGTAAATAAGATTGTTTGTGTTAAAAATTAACAACAACAACAACAAAAAAACCAATTTCTTTTGCCTCCAAATGCCCCAAACACCCATGTTTTTGGGCCTTCTTGGGCTCCTAGAGGGCATTTTGGGTCATTTTTAGACAAAAAAATGTTTTGAAAGATTCTGCAAATTTGTTTACCCCTGGTGAGTCCAGAGGATTCCAAAAACTGTGCTAATGCCCTACACATCATTTTGAGGCATTCTGGAGCAAAAAAAGAAAAAAAGAAAAAGAAAAAAGAAAGAAAAAAGGGGGGGAAATGGAAAATGTACTTTTTTAAGGCGCCCTGAGGAGCCCTGGGGACCAGAAAAATGGCAATAGGGGACTGCATGCAGCCTTCAGTCTTTGGGTAATCTCAATCAGTTAAAATATGTATTTTGCAGCTGAAAAGGAGAGCTTTTTCTACCCCAGACCACATGATCTCCAGACAGGCATCTTCAGTGATCACCTGCCAGCAGTTGACTGCATTTTTATTTTCATCCATGGCATGATCCATTACTTTGTTTAAGGAATATACATATGGCAGTATGATTGCCCCCTGGTTAAAATCTATACAATTGACCCAAAGCATTAGTGAAAAAAAATCATGGCAATGTTCATTTGCAGCATATGTGGAACTTGAAACTGAGATTCAGTATAGTACTGGTAGAACAAAAAGCTCCCAATATACTTATATGGGATCTCAGGGTAGTGAATAGAAAGGAAGCATCTCTTAAAAAGAGCAAGGAGGTGGCTGTTAAAATATACCATTTTTGCTGGCATGTAAGATGCACTAGCATATAAGATACACTCCATTTTCAATCAGTATTTTCCTGGAAAAAGTGTGTCTTATACGTCAGCAAATAACAGTACTCACAAACGTATTCTACCTTAAGCATGTTCCACCTCAGTAAACTTTTTCAGCAATTTGGGCTGCTTCTTTCTTTTTTTCTAGCTTGCAGAAGAAGGTATTGTATATCTCCTATTGGATCCTGACCAGTATTTCTATATGGTTATCTAGCTTACCTGGAGGAAGATGGGCCTTCCCAAGGTGTTTAAGAGCCCATGGACTTCAATGGCAGATTTTTTTTTCACTACTATATCTGCAACACCCCTCTCAACTTAGAATCATAGATAGATGAACCATACAGAGGTCCCTCACCCCACCCCACCTTGGGTGCTTCGTTATGCAATAACCTGAATCTTTCAGTTCATTCCCTGAAGTAATACCCTGCCTGCTTTCTCTTTTCTTGTAACTAGTTCCATTCTAGATCTCTTGAGCTAATCAACCCATTCACATCACATAAATTCTTTCTGTTCCATTACCTCCTCAGGCTTCTTTGGTGGGACCAAGGGAGAGGGCCTTCTTGGTACCTGCTCCAAGACTTTAGAACTCTCTCCCTAAAGAGATCAGGATGGCTACTTCCTTATTCTGCCAGGCTTTCAAGAACTGACGGAACTTTTAATAATGTGCTGTGCCATTTTGCTGATTTTTTTAAAGTGTGATTTGATTAATTTTAAATGGTTGGAACTCTATAAATTAAGGGTGTGTATGTATATTTGATGTCTTTGTATGGTTTTAAATCTGAACTGTTTAAATAATTTGTAAGCCATTTTGCATCCTATTATTGGGAGGAAGGTGGGATATAAATGGATAAAATAACAACAACCTCTAGCATGTCAGCTTTCCTCACTAGTATGAATTAATTCACCTTTAGTATCATTTAAAATGCTACCTTTGTCTGAAAGGGAAAAATAACCCTGCACCCAGGGCAATCTCCATTTTGTCTTCACCTCCTGGACTCTCTTGACTCAGATCATTATGTTCTAAAAACCATACACATAGTGCTGGTTCCCAAGGCCCTTTCTGCACTAGCTTGTTAAACTGCTATTATTCCACTTTCAACATCCTATGGAATCCTGGGGTTTGCAGTTTAGAGAGGAGCCTCAAAGCCCCTCTCTAAACCGCAAACCCCAAGATCCCATAGGATGTTGAAAGTGGAGTAATAGCACTGTAACAGGCCAGTGCAGAAATGGTCCAAGTGTCCCACGTACAGCATGGGGCACTCTTCCTATAGGCAGAAGGGAGAAGGACCCTGATTACTCCTCATGCATGATTGACCCTGATTACTCCTCATGCCTGAACGTTGAGAAGCTGCTTCAGGGAATCAATCTGTAGCCTGGGTAAAGGTTGACACTATGCATCATTAATGTTTGGACCCAACAGCGCTTCTTTCCAATTGAGCATTTAAGACTTCAGTGCTATTATTATGGAAGCTGATTTTATATGCTAACTGAAATAAAGTCAGAGAGATAGGGGCTGTTTTATTTTTGAGTATCCAAAAATCAGCAGTCATTAAATCAGTATTTTCTTCCAAATTTTTGATCTTAATCTGCAGAAACAAATCACAACTGTCTCTGACTGTTAGATGTTAACATTAATGCAAAATAGTTCCTTTAGAAGTAATTTCAGCTAGAATCTTCTGATCTCCCAAATCCATGTCTTTCATCTTCATTCCATTTGAAATACTTTTGGATATGATGCAACACATTTGGATTCGCTTGACTTATTAACTCAACCACCATGGCAGGATGAGAAGTCAGTGGCATTTCAATTAGAACAAAATACATTTACTGCTGTCTAATCTAAAGAAATTAAGCCTGTTGTAATTCTTACTTATACTTAATTAAATGGTTCCTGTATCTGAACTCTTTTCAACCTCCGTCTTGATGTCTTTTCATATCAAAGGTGGCTATTAACTCATTTCTATTTCATTTTTGTCCAACATATTGACTTTCTGACAGATTGTTCTCTCAAGGCATTGGAAAGAATGGTGTTTATGCCAAGCAGAGTTTGAGGGAAACTGAAAAGTAGCAGGAAATGAGAGGGCAAGAGAACATTAAGATCTGATCCTTCAAATTTGGAAAGTTGTTAAATGTGTGCCTTCAAGTTGATTCTGACTTATGGCAACCCTATCCTGGGGCTTTCTTGACAAGATATATTCAGAGGAGGTTTGCCATTGCCTTTCTTTTAGGTTGAGAGAGTATGACATGCCCAAGGTGGGTTTCCCCTGGCCAAATTAGGATTTGAACCCTGGTCTCCTAGTCTAACACTCAAAACACTAGACCATACTGGGTCATTTTGTGAGATAGCAAGGGCTAAATCTAATTGCTAATCATGGCTAGAGTAAATCTATTGAATCACTTGCTGAATGGTAAGCTGACACCTATGTAAATCCCACTGACTCCGCAAGTCTTACTCTAGTTGGAACTAGCCAGTGGACATAGGCTGGAATCTCTGTAAATCTGGAAGCATTACAAATGTAATTATTTCCTTTTATTACTTCTGGGTGCTCAGTTCTGGAGATGTGTTTTTGAATGTGAAAGACAAAGAAAAGAACATGAAAATCAGCCCAAAGGGAAGAAGGTACTGCTCTGTAGGAGTCATGGAATGAATCTATGAACATCAATGCACTAAAACAGCAGGAGTGAGGGGAAAGGTTTGGGGGAAAAGATGATGGTGAGTGAACTTGGGACCGCTGCACCATTATTGCACAAGCCCTGGATATGGTGGTGCAGTTCCTAGGGAAAAAATACATACCTGAGGACTAACAATGAGTCTTCCACTAACCCCACCAGCATCATAAGGCCAGGGAAAGTTCCTCTATACATCAGGTCTGCTATCAGTAAGTCCATGTGGAAGATAGGACCTAATGAAGATCATACAACTGCTGCTCTTGGGTTCATTTTGTTACCTGTCTAGCCAACAGAAACACTTTCATTTTTTACCCCTGGCCCTAGATTGTCATATTACATGGATAGCTAAATTTTACCCAAATTCTGGGCCAATCGCACTCATGCCTATTTGCTTAGTCATGTGTTACCCTGATTCCTGGGGGTCCCGGGAGGGATACCTAAATGCTCTCTCAATTATATAAGTTGGGGAAATTAGCCAAGAGCACAGCCTAGCAATGCGAGAGGCAGGGTAACGTAGCGAGATCTTGAACCCTATGTTTACGGGATCAGGCCGAGTCAAGGAGCACACAGAAGTTGAAATAATAAATGTTGTTTTATTAAAAATACAATCAAACAGTGTATGCAGCACACTCACACAGATAACTAGAGAAATAAAGGTTGGAGTGGGATAGAGGGATTTTTAGAGGAGTTGTTGGTTTGGGTAATACTCCACCTGTCCTCAAGCCCGGTTGGAAGCGGAGAAGCTGGGGAGCGTGGATCTCAGCACACAGAGCTGAGGGGAAGGCTCACCGAACAAAGCGACAGCAAGGCGGGATGGAAGCCAAGAGCGATCCAAGCAAGCGCTCAAAATCAGGGGGTTTTATAATGAGAATTGTGACCGCAGGCTAGTTCGGACTTGGGGAAAACAATGAGTTTGGGGGTGGAGACAAAGCCTCCGAAAGGTCAGAATTGGAATGATTGAATTATAGCCAAATTGTCAATAGGATAACCAGTATGCAAACGCGGAGTGCTTGAGCATTGTATAGTTCGATCATCAAGCTGCCAGCACGGGGCAGAGGATCTTCTGAAAGTTGCGTGCGTACATAATTGAGGTACTTGCCTTGAGGTCTCCTGAAGCTGCGAGTCGGCTATTTCTGGCCTGCCTGTATTCTGTTGGAATATTACAGCGATTATTGGCTGAGCCTGTGTGAGTGCTTGTCCAGGGGCCTCGCAAGCACATGGAGGGGACAGAAGGCCAAATTATTGATATCAAAAGATATCTTTTAACATCCCCCAAGCTCGGGCTAGCAATGGTGGTAACACATGACCCAGAAAGCGGATCTGTCCCACCTTCCAACTTTTTGACATCACAAGGGCCCACCACCTGCTTTCAGGCCTTGGCTCCAAAATCTCAGGGCATGGAATGCTGCCAGCTTGCTGATCTATTCTAGTGATTCACCCGGCATGGCTTAAGGGAGGGTTGTACCAGGAGTTTGCACTTTGGGTTCCATTCAGCTGTTTGATTTTTCAGGATCTCAAAACAGCTTAAGCAGAGCAAGCTTCATATGCTGTGGGGGCGAGAGGTGCATCTCCTTCAAGTCTTCCCTTAGAAAATAATTTTCAAGAGGAGCATAAGGCATAGCTTTTTATGTTTCAGAATTGGGTGTACTGAAAGGGAAAATAACAGCTCCGATGCCTGAAATGCTAAGAACATTAAGGTTGTTATCACGTAGTCAGCTTCCTTGTCTCACCTAAAGAAATCTTGACAGCTAGACAAAATATGTGCTATCACAAGCCTTTCTGTAAACAGGAAGTGGATATAAGTGACTGACAGATAATTAATTTTTGTCTGTGGAAAAATCATGTTATAAATATCCCTTGATGAAAACAACAGTTAGCCAAGTCAATATGTTATATTTAACTATACTTTTTGGAACGAAGGCAAATGTTCATGCTGAAAAGAAGTGTGTCCATGAAGTATGACAATTTCATCCTGAATTTCTGTTTCTGAGTTTGGCAGTATTAGAGGCAGCGAACCACAGTAGATCTAAGTCTCAGATTTTGTGGATTTTCTAAAATGGAACAAACTTTAAAAAGGAAGGATGCATGCCCCTTTGGAAGAGTACAGATATATTTCAGTAAAATTTTTACCTAAAATTGAGTCCTCCTTCATCACAGAGCCTTTCTCAAGGATATCACTCTGATCTCTCATCCCATCAAGTTCATCCAAAGCAGATTTCACCTCTTTTAGTCATAGACAATCTGAGCAGTGCTATTCTTGAGTTACACTATCTAAGAGGTTCTCAGATTTAGTGGTAGCCTCGCTACACTTACAGAATCAAGATATAGCGCAGCCATAATGGATATGCTCTGGAGGAATTGGCCAGGTACAACAGCAGAACACTCTGCCAGGGTAGTGTTTCATTCTCTGCCCCTGGGCCCCCGGTTGCTGAACAAATAGACAAAAATATTTTTAAAAATGAAAGGAAAAACTCACAGAAGTGGTTGAAAATCATGCTGGTGGGCCCTATTATTTATTTAAAGCATATATTGCCATTCCTGGGAGTCTCTGGGAAAGCCAGTTCAGCCCTCCTTTCTCTTTGAGGGGAAGCAGAAAAATAGTCATCCTGGAGTGGGGGGGAGAGCTTTGTTTATTGGATGCTTCAAATGCAACATTGGAGCACTGAAGGCTCCATGTGGCCCCAGGGCAAAATCCCACCTTCCACTATATACATTCAGACTACAAAATGGTCTTAACCAATAGCAAAACTATACTCCAAGCCTGGAATTGGAGCAAAGATTGTCAAATCCACTTGGGGAAATAACCACCACTACATCAGTGACTATCTCCCATCATATGACCATGAGAGACTATAGGATAGGGTGTAACTCAGGGGTCTCCAACATAGCAACTTTATATCCACCTGTCTGCCGAAAGGAAGATGGCAGGGAACCAGGGAGTTAAATTAAGTGATGACAATTAAATTCATATCCACATTTCTATTGTTTATGAGAGAGAATGAGAAACAGGTTGGAGTGGGGGAGTGTGGTAGATAGGGACCCCTTTCCACACACTTATTTGAACTATAAAGGGCTGGCATCTCAGGAGACACCAATGGTATGCATGCTTCTGAGCTGCATCCAATAAAATGGACTGAAATAAATGGGTTAGCCTTAAAGGGGCTACCCAAATCCCTTTTCCTCCCCCAACCCCCAGCTTTCTTAATACTGAAATAGATGACCGTGGTTGTCTCTTCGAAAATTGTTTCTTATAGAGTGTATGAGGCAGACAGCAGGGAGACCTGTCAGGGCTTGAAGAAGGAAAGACAACTCTTTGATGCTGCCAACCAAGGCCAACCTATTAGCCACAATATCAGGAGACGGACACAAAGAGGTGAACCAAATGAACTCGCTAGCCTGTATCACGTTCAGACAGTTATACAGTTGCCATGTGTCTTGTTTTATGGAAAACAGTCCTCTGTTTGAATGGTTGCCAAATAACAGTACTCTGTTTTAAGAATAGAGCCAGCATGATGTAGTGGTTTGACTATTGGACTACAACCCTGGAAACAAGGGTTTGATTCCCCACTCAGCCATGGAAACCCACTGAGTGGCCTTAGGTGTGTCACATACTCTCAGCCCCCAGAAAACCCCAAGGTAGGTTCACTGGAGGGTTTCCATAGATCTGAAATGACTTGAAGGCACAACAACAACAACAACAGAAGCAGTTTTAAGAATAGGTAACACATGGCCTCTGGATCACTTGTGCACCTCTCGTATTTCTGCAACCTTTTACCTCCATCCTTGCTATTGGAATTTTTACTTTGCCACAGGCAAAGGATTACTGTCTGTTCCACCAATGCGTACAGCTCTGTCAAGGCTGTGAGCCTTTCAAAATCGCATTTGTGGAATGGTCTTCCTTTGGACCTCCAGCTGGAGGAGGATCTTACCCATTTTTGTAAACAGTTGAAGACCCTCCTCTTCGACTCTCTACCTTAAGCCATTGAGATGTGTTTAAGGTGCTGAGATGGGTAGCGACTGGTGGGGTGTTGGGGATTCCATGCTGTGTATTGTTGTGTTTTTGTTTTTTTGTTTTAATTTCCTTGTCCCTGATTGTATATGTCGGTGTTCCACCCTTTGGTGTAAAGAGCATTATAAATAAATGTTGTTGTTATTGTTGTCATTGTTGTTGTTATTACTACATCAAAATCCTAGGGATTCTTCTTTGGCAAATGTTACATGTGGAGCTGAGGGCTTGTGTATGTGTATGTGCATATGTGTGAGGATATGGTTTCATCATCATGAGTTCACTGGCTCCCTCCTAATGTAGGTGGACTGTGGGTGTCATCAGTAACATAGTCCCTGATTGGTGGACATTGGCAGTATTTTCAAAGATGCTTGCCAATATGTTTGCCATCTACAGTTTTCTGACTTCCTATATTGTACACTTGCGCTGCTGCTCCCTGACTGAATGCATACGGACACTCATTTTGCCAGCAAAACCAGAAATCTATCCCCCACCCACCCACCCCAGTATAATTCCATACTAGGATGGCTTCAGTTTTATGTCTTGTGTGATATGCAGTGATTGCTGAATGAAATGGCTGGGGTGTAGAAGAGATATTTGATCTTTCATGATTCCATTTCATTTGATTATTTAATATCCAACAAACAACTCATTCTAGTTAATTCTTGGAAAAATAAAATGACAAGGAGCAGTCAGAAAGCAGCTGCCAATGACCATGCTTCACAGAGGTGTAGCTACTTGGAGAGGAGAATAAGGGCATTCCCCCTCTTGATAAGAATTCTCCCTCTTCAATAAAATTTTCCTTCAGTTCCCAAATTCAGAGCATTGCAGAGAGAGAGATTAAAATTCATTCATATCTAGAACTCTTCTATTTGCTGCATTCACATTCTCTTGGTCACTTTGCCTGTCCCATTTCCTTGGCTGCCTAAACTCTTATTTCTAAATGCTGAAGTTCTAAGTTACAGCAATGCTAGACATTTGAGGACTGAAGAAATATGTCAAAGGGGACAAAAATCTTTTGTTTAAGTTTAAGTGATCATTATAATGATAGTACTAATGTCCATGTGAAAGCAAGTGCAGTATACTGGTCTGAGTGTTGGATTAGGAACTAGGACTTGAGAGATCAGAGTCTGAATCTTCGTTCAGCTGTAGAAACCCACTGGGTGACTCTGAGCCTGTCACACACTCTCAGCCTCAGAGGACAGCAATGGCAAACCTCTAAACAAATTTTGCTAAGGAGATCCCATGATTGGTTTGTTGTTGCTTTATTCTATTAGTGAACCAAATGGTGAGATTCAGTGAAGAAGCATAAAGAAGGGAGAGGTTCTGAGAACTTTATTGTCAGCGGTCTAGCTCGTAACATCCTCCTCCTGATCTCCCTGATCCTGATCTGAGCAGGCACTGGAGGCATCCCGGTGATGGCCCCATACTCTCTTTATCCTACTCTTCCATGGTTGCCTGCCTAACCCTTGGGGGAGAGGTTGACAGTTGACCCTTGCTGCCCGGCTGCTTCGACTTTTCTTCTTCCCAGCAAGACCACTTGGGAGTGCCTCATAAAATGTTGCAACAAACTGCCCAGGAAGTAAAGAGTGTGAGTGTGAGTGTGTGTGTGCATGTGTATAGTGTGTGTTTAGAACCCTTGTTCATTCACTGCAGGTAACAGGTGCAGGTAACACTGCAGGTAACAAGTGAAAGCAGGTAACAGTTCTGGAATCTGCTCACATCTCAAAGTGTAATGCTTTGCCTTTTCTGAGGTAACTCAGGCTTCCTACCTTCCACCTAACATCAAAGTAGCAACAACCAGCACCAAAGTGGATAGGAGGGAGAAGGATAATTTCACTACTTAAAAACAAAGAGATGTATTAAACAGATAAATTAACTAGAAAGTTGAACAGAAAATCAAGAGAAGCTGATCAACAAAACAAAAGAACATTAAAAAACCGAGTGAGACCAACTCTGATGAATATCAACCACCACCTGTCCGTTGCTACAGCTCTTTTGCAATGTGCTACTAATACACAACAAAGAGATGCCAGGAGGAGATAAATGATTACATACTTTCACTTAAGCACCATGACTGGAGAGGGCTGGGGAGATTCTTCCCCAGATTTCAAACAGAGTTTTCAATTAGCAAAGCTCTCTTTCACCCCCTCTGCACCATACCACCGTGGCTTCATATCACAAGATGTATTCTTTATATCATGATGATGGACACACACGGCCAAACAAAATTGTTAGCCCCAACTAGAACAGACATATTGAGCCATTGGGATTTACCTGTGTCTCATGTCATCATTCAGCAGTGGATTCAATGGATCTGTTCCAGCTGAGACTAACCAACAATATTCAGGCTTCATTGTCTGGCTTTTTCTTCATTTTTTAAAAATGTCTGCATATGAAGCGATTGGTGTGAAGTGCCTCAGACTGTGCTGTTCCACTCTGGAACTGCACTAGGTCAGTCCTTTCTAATTTGGAGCTTATAAAAATTGGTCTGAATCAACACAATGCACTTTGTTATTTGAATCAGTTGCACAGTCCTATTCATTACTCTTATTTCTTCTGTAACAGATCAAAATTGAATAAACTTAGCCTTATCTGATTTAATTTCTCATCTCTTCCAGACCAAATGCACATCCTTCATAAATGCTAAAAGACATACAAGTGGATATTAGGTAACATTAGGTCAACAAAGGCAATATAAATAATTACACTGTAAATACTGTAATGTGAATGAAAATCCGTGGAATTCCACCAGTCTTTAAGTGTTTAAGACTGACACATTTCATTCATGAACTAATCTTTTTCAGTATGTTGTGAGTTTTCTATAATCTGAAGATTTATTTATTTGGACTTCAGTTGTGTTTTGGAGATATTCCATTCTGGAAACATTCTCTAGAGTTTAACATTCCAGCTTTTCAACAACAGGAGCTTTTCACACTGCACAATTATAGCACTACATTTACACTTTAACTGCTATGGCAATGTTCTATGGAATGTGGAGGTCTGGAGTTTAGTGAAACACTAGGGCAGATGTGGGCAAGTGTGGAAGGCTAGGTGGCCACACTGACCTTTCAAGAGACCTCAGAGGGCTATACCCCCTCCCATGATACCTGCTGTTGCAAAAAAAAAAAAAAAAATGCTCCCAGATGCATGGAGGCATATTTGGATGCATTCCTGGACCCCTCAAGGGCACTTTGGAGCAGGGTGGCTCTAAATGTGATGGAAATGCCCTCCACATTTTTGGAGAATTCCAAGCAAAAGAAATTGACACCTGGGGGGTCATGTCTAGGGACACATGTCTAAGCACTTTGTCCAACCCTGCCAGAGCCTTCTGGCTGAGATTTCTAAACACTCCTCCTTAAACTACAAATCCAAGGATTGTGTGGGATGGAACCATGGGAGTTAAAATGGAATCACAGTGCTACAGTTATGTAGTATGTAAGGGTCCCTGGGCCTCTAAAATATCTGAGGCAGCCAGCAAGTACATATAATTAAGATGTGGTTTTGAAGTTATGTAATTTAGTGTTTATATCTTGGCAGTTTATCAAGAAGATATATCAAAACACCTTTTCAGAAGTCTGGATTTTCGTCAGTTTCCTCCTGTTCTAATTATTCTGGTTGCTCCTTGCCATTACAACTCTTTTGCCAGCACCTAGTTATTCTAATTATTTTGTCCCCATTGACTTCCTGCCATTGTTATATTGTCTATTTGGGTTTCTGTTAATGTGTTCATCATTTTGCATTCACGTTAGAGTTTTTGTCATTTTTATTAGTGTTCACATGTAAACACATGGATGTCAGATTCACATTATAATATTTACATTGTTATTGCAGCCGTGTGCTTTTTTAGGGTGTGCTTTCAACTGTTACCCTTCAGAAAGATTTCATCCCTCATAAATGCTACATTGTATAACAGCAGAAGAGGAGTAATCGATTCTCTCTAGGTTGCTATGGAAGCACATGTGAAAGAAAGTTAGTTAAAAAGTTGAATGAGGTTGCTAGCTAACAAGAGTGAGATTGATCTGAGAATTACACATAATAAATTTGGTATCAAGAGCGCAGAAAGAAATTAAGTGGTGATCATTTCTCGAGCACTGTGCTACTGTGGCTCCTCCGCGCACTTAAATGAGGCATTTGGAATGGCCGCCAATGTTTTGAGTAATGATTACTAACAAGAACCGATAATGGATTTCTGAATTGCACTGCTTGAAACATCATCCAGGGTGCAACTGGTGAAAAGATTAGCATTCAGCCAACAAGTTGCAGCTCCTAGTTCCACCCAAAAGAGGTTCTGCAATGCTTTCCAAGAGCTCTGGATGCTGCTGCCAAAGCAAGGAGGCACCACAGCCTGAATTCACATGGAAGCAAATCTTGCAGTAATTTGCATTTCAAAGCACTGATTTTGTTGTTCAAAATACCTTTCTACGTGTGAGGAAGCTGAATTAATACCACTTATTGTCATATTGTAGTGGTTTATATGCCGTGCTAAAATAAAAGCCCATGTCAGTGTTTTCATGTTCACCTTGGCAGTGGATGTCTTTGATGTGTAGACTTATGCATACAGAATTCTGTGATGCATGGAATGAGCCCAGTCTTTTTAATAGAAAATTTGTATGATCAGTAACTTTCAACAGAAGTGAATGTGGAGAACTCTATGAGAGCTTCAGAGTTTTGATGCCAATAGCAGCTCATCACTGTGAGGCTGCTGTTTGTAGGGAGGGATAAATTTTATCCTTAGGAGTCATCCAGAAATGAAGAAAGACACTGGTAGTATCAAGACTATCCAGTTCTTTTTGGTTTGATTTTACTTGCATATTACCAGGTCTGCATCGAAATTTTTTCCTGAAATATCCCACCTTTTTGTCCAGCTGCCCTCACTTGTGTTCCTCCTCCTCCTCTCTCTGATCACGTGCCACATCTAGACTCATGCAACATTTCAGAAAGTGATTTTCAGCAATGTCCATAGAGCCTTCATTATTATTCTTCAGGAGTTATAGTCAAAAGGCTGAAGTGCTTTAACAATATTAAACCAGTTAAGCATTAGAAACATTTTGTTATTATGCTGACATTCTTCTTTCCCTCCTTTGATCTCTGTTCTGGAAATAATAGCTGTATTTTACTGGTGGTGGCCATTTTAATCAGCTCTAGAATAATAAAAACAGACTTCAAAGTAGAGATACATTTCATTTTACAAAATACTGGATTAATTTAAACTGACCTGGGGGTAAGAATGAAAAATCCTTGGTAATGCTGAGAGGACCCAGGAAATACTTTGGGATGATGAAGTTCATGTGGATCTTCAAAATAAAATTAGTTTGTATGGTTTGTACAGGAACAAAAACTGGGACTTTAAGAGATTTTCTTCCTGTCCAGAGCAGCTCTCTGATTAAGTCAGGTTGTATCTTGCCAAATGAGGAAGAATTTTACTGTTTTCTGGTCTAACCCAATTCTTGGAAAAATATGTCTTGCTGGGTCAAAAAGCATTGCGTCCTGCTTTGAAAAAGTATCTTTTAGCTTTTAATAAGGAACTAGTCCTCAAAAAAATGCATCTAGTCCATATAGACAGAAAAGCAATACATACATACATATATACATGCATAGATACCTGCATACTATATCCAACTAGTGAATCAATTGATTACCCCCAGGAAACTGGACAAAATCAATGGAAATCATCATCATCATCATCATCATCATCATCATCATGCTTTTATGGACCGCTGTACCTGAGAAAATGTGAAATGGTAGTTAAGAGCCCATTTGACAGGAAACCATTTGGCCAAGAGGTTTCCTTGAAGCTGCAGTCATGGCTTTCAGGTGAGTGGAGCACTGACTCAGCACCCAGTTTTCAACAGTGCTCTCCATGGTGCTCAACCTCACGTCAACAGGGATCAGCAGAGTGGATAGCTCTTTTAAAGTCTGGTCTGAGACCATTTCCGCAGTTTGGGGGGGTGCATTTAGAATTCTCAGCCAGAGAGCTCTTGGGTCTCAGTAAACTGCAAAGCCCAGAATTCCACAGGATGTTGAAAGTGAAATAACAGCACTGTAACAGTGTAGGGCGGAAATGTCCTGAAACTTGGAGTGGTGTCATCACCCACTTACATGGAAACCATCAGCTTCAAGAACCTAAGCAAAGATGTAGATTTGAACTGGAGCAGACTAAGAGATTGTTGTAGTTTCTAATGTTTCTCTGTCCTTTAAGATGAGCACTACTGAACCTCCAAAGCTTGTTTCTGTGGCTGAGACTTCTGTTTGTTTTAAATCAAGACATTAGGTCTTTTAAAATTGCATCATTTTAGTTTTCCTCTGCCCCTCAAATGTCCAATGAGCCTCTCAGATGTAGCTGAAAAGAGGTCACCTTAGTGACCATCACACATTGTGCTGTGTAGAAACAGGACCAATAATATTCTTGGTTAAGTATGTTTCTTAAGATACCACACTTCCTGCCAAGTTTGGAAGCACCCATTTAGTTATATTCCTTGCGCCAGTAAGAAACGGTATTAACTAATACAGCTATATTAAATTAAGATTGTAACTTAACAAGGAATAATTTCACTCCACTGCAGTGTAACTGTGACTTTTAAGTTACTGTCATAGTTAGGTATGGTCTTATTAATGGTGAAAGAGGAATATCATGTGGTTCAAGTGCCAGCTCATGCTCTGCCCTTGTGCTGCTCTATCACGCTCTATTCTGGATGGGGAGGACATGGCCACAAGTGGATGTGAGGAGATGTGTTTCGAACCACAGGGCCCACACTCTGTAGTATTCAAATTTCTTTAAAAGTGACTGAAAGGAAATGGAGAAACTGCAATATAAAAGCTTGCTTAAAAATTATGGTTAAAATGGTAACTAACTACTTGGATCTTGGAACCATAACTGTTAACAAACTACCTTTAAAGTGACTTTGCCTTCTGCCCCTTTCTCTGCAATAGGGAAAAGCCTTTCAAAAAAGAGGGAGACTGAATGAAGGAATGATATTATCTGGGGAGTTGGCTGATTTCCTTACAGGCAGGTCCTCTGCACCTTGACCCAAATGTTATGCCTTCATCATTTTATTGTTGTGTGCCTTCAAGTCATTTCTGACTAATGGAGACCCTAAGGTGACCCAATTACAGTTTTTGCTGGAGCTGAGAGTATGTGATGCACCCAAGGTCACTCAGTGGGTTTTCATGACTGAGCAAGGAATTGAACCCTGGTCTCCAGAGTCATAGTTCAATGCTCAGACCACGACACCATGCTGGCTTTCTGCTTATATCATTAGCCAGGGGTAATTCTGTTGAGTTAAATGGATCTTACTCCCAGGTAATTCTACAGAGCACTATAAACTTAGTTTGGAATCCTGTACATCCTTATTTGATGTGGACCTGATTGCACTCAGTGAGACTTACTTGTGAGTAGGTTGCACTGCTAGCCTGTCAAAATTTTCATCTCTTGCAGTATTTGGCTCATCGTCTTTCTTCTGTAATATTCTGATGATTCTCAGCTTGGTTAGCACAATTCTGTAGGGTGCACATCTATGTTATATAGATGTTCCTAATCAGATTTGGTTAGTGTATGTTACAGGCAACAACAGCTAAGCTTCTTTGATTGAACCAGGGAGATGGAATCACTCTGCTCATACAGTATTTTAGAAAGAAAAGGAGAAGGAATATTCCCTTGGGTTGATTTTCAGATTCCTGGTTAAGATTCTGATTGAAGCATATTTTAATTGTAGTAACAGAATTTCTTCCAACCTCTGTTTATTTTGGAAGAAGGGTATTGAATTGAACATAATGGCTCAAGACATACAACTAGGGGCACGCAGTTCACAAAGCATTCAGCATCTTGCAGTTTTTCACTGCAAGATGTTACTGTTTTTTTAAAAGATGGAACATCATACTGACATTTTAATTAGGATGGCCCCAAGTTTACTATAAAAGAGAAATACCTCGAAAGCAGACCTTGCCTTGTTAGGTCTTCATTTGACCTTTGTTGTTTGGGATTTCATTCTCTTCGTTAAAAAAAAAAAGGCAGAAACTCTGCTGCTAAATATCTTATGTTTCACCATTAAAAAAAATACATAGAGACTGCTTCTTTTAGATTGCATCTAGAGAATGAATTGTTTCAGTGGAGATAGATGCTTCCATTCTTTGTAACCCAAACCTTCACCGAAATGTTATAGTTAGAACACTTATGCAAAAGAGTCACTGTCCACCCGGAAACCAAACATGTTGCTAAAAATAGCGTAGTGTCCTTGCTAGCAAAGCAAGCGACCCAGGGCAAATCTGTTCCAAAGATCCCTGCTTATCAGAGCAGAAAGAAAACCGGTGGTGGCTTTGAGCTACCGCTGACTGATTTAATCAGGATGATTTGTACTACAATGGAAGCAGAATGCTACTACAGAACTGAGTGCAAATACAGGATTAAAATCACATCTTCAGCTCATTTCTTGTTGAGTTATTCCTCCCCTGGTTTGCGCATTGTAAACAGTTTCTAGTTCATAAAGCCTTGTCAGAGGTGACATGCAGGAACCAGTAAGGGCCTAATCTTTTGAGTCTTCTACTCCTCTGTTATATTTCACCCTTTGGTTGCTGTACCAATAGATTAGCACCAATATTTAGCCTCACACAGCTTGAAAGCAACCTCTGAGAAACATGATATTTTTTTTAAAGAAAGAAACATAATCAAAGGATTGAAATATATTTACCAAGACATTAAGTGTCCTGTTTAGAGGTTGGAAAAGTTACTTTTTTGTGTGTCTGCTACTCCCAGAACTGGTCAGTCATCCGGTGGCCATGCCAACTGGGAGATTCTGGCAGTTTACAGAATACCAGTTTCCAGGTATATATTTCCAGGTATATATAGGTATATAGTTGAAGAAGAGCGGGCAGGTAGACCACACTGGAGGGACTAAGAGTCCAGGAGTTAAGAGTTACTCTATGTAACAGGACCAGCACCTGGGAAAGATACTTTTTTTGGACTACAACTGCCAGAATTTCCCAAACAGAGCACGGTTTGTAGAGTACATGAGCAGGAGGTGATCTTTTGCTGAAGTTCTGCTGTGGGCTTTCTGATGGCCATGGTGGAATATAGTTTTGGAGAGAATGCTGGACTAGAGAGGCCTGTGGTCTAATCCCATATGACTGTTCTTACCAACTGTAATATATTAGGGGAAAAAATAAGAGGAGAAAGATATTTCTGGAACTATCCTTTTTCCAGTCATCTCCTCTATGCTATATAGTGGAAAGAACTAGAAAAGAAAAGAGTCTGAATATACCACCTTATCTCACAGTACTTTCAGTGATATTTTTAATACAATGATACTGTTTGGCTCAGACTTTTGAATGAAATAGAGACGGCCATAAAATCAGAACAAAAAACTAAATAGAAAAGTTATTAAAAATAATACCATGATAATGGATGAAGACTTCAATTTACATTATAGGCATGGCAAGAATATCAGATCTACTTTCCCTCATGTATGTTTGCATGTATAACTTTGTACTTTTGTAAATAAGCAGTCAATCAGTATCTCTTGTCTAAGAAAACCTTGTGAAGTTCATACAGTTGCCATAAGTTAACAGGCAACTTGAAGACACATACATTGCTTTTTTCCTCTACCAACCTTTTTTCCTATAGTACAGCATAATAATACTACAGCAGCATTACAATCTGAAATTGTGTATTTCTGATGTTTTAGGGGTAGTGATATGTTAGGCTAAGAGATCACACTACCGGGAACTAGAAGAGCGAATGTCATGTGAAGTCCTCTGAAAATGTACACTATCTTAATAGCTCTTTTGGATGCGATTACTGTATTCCAATATATTCCAAGTGGACCTATTCCTAATGCTGCTTATTTTTCTATGTTTCTCATAGAAACATAAGCCTTTTCTGCATGGTGTAGTCACTGCGTAGCTGCGTCAGCTTGAGGAGGCGTGTATCCGCACAATGTCATCACTATTAAGTTGATGTTAAGTTGCTGGTGTACCTTTGCATGTTGCTAAAACGTTGTATTTGAGCAACGGAAAAAATGCAGTTTCACTCCCTGAGACCGCTTCTACTACATTTCTACAACTACATGCGGAACCATTGAAGCGCATTCTTGCAGGAATGGGTGTATTCAGGGTGGGCCCGGCCTGGCACACCGTCGTTTCCCATGCTGATTTGTCCTTGCCCACCAGAACAGAGGTCGCCACCATTTTCCTGCACTGTGAAGAAGTAAGCAGGTAAGGGTTTTGTAAGGTTTTTATAAGGTTTTTATATTTTATATTTTCTTCTTTTTTTTCTTTTTCCCATTCCACTAAATGCTTCCTAATAATTCATTGGGGAACTATACAGTATCACCACCTAACTATTTTTAAGAGTGAATGGTGGGCTGCTCAAACTGTTGTGGGGGTTTTGAAGCCTTCTTCAAGTGAAGGCTTCAAAGCCTCATGGGACTTGCAGTCGCCTAACCTCCCTCCCCACAACCACTCTCCAGCCTCCCTCACCCCACAGCCCAAGCCTCCACCGAAAAATCTCCCTAGAAACAGGCTGTAGATATGCGCTAGGGGGCCGAAAGAAGGCGCCGGACAAACTTCTGGCCAATGAGGTCCTGCGCAGCTTCGTCGCTTCCTGCACATGTAACCAGGCATGATGCATGCCATTTTGTATCTATAGGCACACCGCACAGAGCAGGTCTTGCAGCACCAGGCTTGTCTAACGTTTTTACACATTCTGCTGCTCTGCGTTGGGGTTCTAATGGAGCAAGACAGTTCTGAGAGGAGCCAGGGAAGGGGTAGGGCCTGGCGAGTGGCAGAGATTCAGGACCTTTTGGACATTTGGGGGGGAGGAGTGAATTCAACGGGAACTCAGGACAAGCCAGCGTAACTTTGTAATTTTTGAGAGTGTTTCGTGGGACATGAGAAACAGGGGGCACCAACGCTCTGCTAAAGAATGCCAATACAAGAGCAAAGCAATACGTCTTGAGTACTGGCGATGCATTGCCACAAACTTGATGACCGGTAGAGAGAGGGTCATCTGTCCGTACTACAAAGAGCTGGATAGGATCCTTCAGGGGGATGACAGCGTGGTCCCAAAATGAGTTTCCAGAAGCCTCTGCCTTGCCCCTGAAAGATATGATGAAGACGCCCGGGGAGGACATGTGAACGCAGCAACAGAAATGCCTGTCACTGTTGCCTCACAGTCTCGAGCTGTGAGTCCCAGCAGCTCCGAAGGTATGAGCATGTACCAGCATAACCTGGGTGGTGTGTTGTTTTGCAATACAAGGTAGTAGGGAAATGAATGTGATGCAAATCCTGTAAAGTATTAATGAACATCTTCACCACTTTTTTGGGAGATGCAGTCAATAACCTCGGTGGGAATGATAAGTTACTTGCATGTGAACCCCCCCCCTTCCAGCCACTAGAGCAGTTAAGCCTTCCTTCCCCTGAGAGGCGTTGCCAGCATGTACCTGGGGGGCGGGGGCAGGTAGACAGTGCGTGCCAGAGAATGCTGTCAAGAGCAGGATAACTCCAGCATCTACCCCAGGAGTGGCCAATGCCTGGTCTTCCTGTAGGTCCTGGAATGCCTTTCCAAGCTCCTGTCAGCATCATCCTATTAGGCTGCAATGTTTAGGCCCCTCAAGTATGGGTTACACAGAAACCCTAAGTACCTTCTATTTTTTCTTCACAGCCTCCTTGGCAGTGACGCGCATGACAACAGACACTCTGGGCATGCTTGACGAAAGCTCCACGGATCTTTTTGATGGCAGTAGCCAGAGATCAGGTAGGTGTGCACTGCGTGCTATGGCTCGCTCATGTGTTAAGTCCGAGTGCACTCCTGTGCAAGTACTGCAAAAATTACTGGACAGTTGTAGTGGCCTTTTTTGCTTTCCTTTCCAGGGAACAAGGATTCAGGGGAGGAAGGCCAAGCAGGGGAGACTGTAGAGGAGCCTAGCACAAGCCTCTGCTCATCTGAAGTTGGTGAGGATGCCGGTGGAACAGAAGCTGATGTGTTGTTTTCAGATAGAGTGCATGGCTTTGCTGCTGGCACACTGGCCAGAATGCCGCGCAGTTGTTTTTACATCTTGTGTCCTGACTCTGCTTTCAGAAAGATCCAATAGTGGAAGGAGCTCCCGAACCCACATGGCCATCGTGGCACTTCCTCCAATGTCCAGGCTGAGGTGGGCCAGGGCACAAGACAGATCTGGAAGGAGATCCGAGGCAAATGTCGTCACTGTGGCGATGATGGAGCACTTGAAGGAGCAGCAGGAGCTGAATAGGATGGCGTTCTTAGGAGAGATGCAGAACAGCAACAGCGCGTTGAGCACCTTGGTTGAACTGTACAAGAGGGACCTTGAGTCTAGCATAGAGGAGAGAAAGGAAGTCTTGACCCTTTTGCACGTTAGCAGCAGGATCATGACTTCCATACTTGAAAATATGGAGAGGTCAAATCCCAACCTTAGCAATGCTCCCACCCACAATAATATTTCAAGTGGTGGGGAAGACCAGGATACCACTGAGGGTTCAGAGACACAGCTTCCTCAGCAAGTCTTACAGGCAGGGCATATAGGTGGCAAGCCAGTGAGGGCAAAGAGAGCTGTTGTCCGCTACAGCCCCCAAGGAATGGGGGCATGCATTCAAAGGATCAACAGAAGCAAAGTTGTAGCTCTGTTGTTTTTTGTGGGGGGGAATCAGTTGGGGTGAGTCCCAATTGTTGATTTTGCAAAGTTGGATTGCAATTTTAAAAGTTCTCATAGCATGGCACCAAGGCAGGGATTGGCAACTGGGCAGAAATGCTGACAGTACAGCTAAATGGCCAAAGAACCTTACATCAGTATGTTCCTTTGTCCTAGCCTTCAGGAATGTTATGTACCATGTAAACTGACAGCTATGGCAATTTCTGCACTACACTGCTATAGTGCTATGATCCCACTTTCAGCGTCCTATGGAATCCTAGGGTTTGCAGTGTGGGGAAGGGCCTTTGAGGCCCTTCCCCAAACAGCAAACCTCAAGATTCCATAGGATGCTGGAAGTGGGATCCTAGCACTAAAGCAATCTAGTGCAGAAATTACCTATCTGTGAAGAGGTGTGTTGTTACTCTTCTCCTTAAATACTTTTTTTACTATTTATCCCGTTCCTACTGTGAGCAAAGAAAACTTTCTGGTGGTTTATGATATGCGTGAAGGGTTGTAATGTTCCTGTCCTCCTTTTATAATGTTTGTTAATAAAAGGTTTTGTTAGTATATTCTCTAGACCTCTTTTCCCCCAACCTTTGATTCCCATCAGAGAGGTGGTTTTGTGGGGCAAACTTGTGGGCCAGCTGAGACTGCATGAGGAAAGAGGAAACATCACAACATTCACAGTATAAACACTATTATTTATTCATTTTAACAGAGTAATATCCACAGTAGAGCGAAGCCCCTATAATATGGCCCGCAACAGAAATCCCCCAAACATGCAAATTTCAAAGAGTGAAAGGCAAAGCGTGGCCTTTGGAAATCAAAGAGACAATGTGCTTGCTATGGCAGCCCTCACTCTTTCACCCTCCCTGACCCTCCTCACAGCAGCGAATGGCCGAATGTCCTCTGAATCTGAGGAATGTTGACAGTTGGGGGGGCGCAGGTCTGGATGAAGGATGTGGCCCTTTGATTCACAGATGTTGTGCAGAACCACACAGATGGATATCACAGGTAGGAAGTTTGGTCCGGAACAGTCAGGGGGGCAGAGAGGCAACCCCACCTTGCCTTCAGTCTCCCAAAAGCACACTCCACGATGTTTCTGCAGCGGTTGAGTGCCCTGTTGAATGCGGGCTTCCTTTCATCCAGATGCCCTGTGTATGGCTTCATGAGCCACCATGAAAGAGGGTACACGGCATCCGCCAGGATGAGTGGGCCAACTTGCACCCCTGCTATAGTGATTGTGGGATTCCCTAGAACAAAGCAGCCAGCCTCCATCGCCTGCCACAGTGCTGAGTGCCTAAATACATGGGCATCATAGGTTCGGCCCGTATACCCCAACTCCAAATCAATGAACCTCCCACAATGATCCACCATCCCTTGCATCAGCACGGAGAAGGAATCCTTCTGACTGATGAATTCCTCCCCTTGTTCCTTGGGTGGCCGAACTTGGATGTACCTTCCATCTACTGCAGCAACGCACTGGGGGAATCCCATCTCCTGGAAGCCATCCATTATCTGTCGGTGGGGTTGGGAAAACGTTAATACACGAAGTTAACACTCCAGAGCTGGCAAATTTCAAAATGCGGATTTCAACTAATGTTTGATCCCGCCACCTTGCCCCCCACTGAATGCCCATGCAGCCATAGGGCACTAGGTGGGCAGATGCAGATCCCACTTCACCCCTCGGGAACTGATTGGGAGGGCAGCGCCAAGGACTGGAAATCCCATGGTGCTGCACTCTCTTGCCATGGGCAGGCGGGCAGCCTTCCACTCCTCTACTGCCCCCCCCCCACTGCCTTCTCCCACCACGAAGTTCTTCCGTGGGCCAGAGGTGGGCCCATCATGGCCTGGGCAGGTAGCCGGCATGGCCCTAGAGTGAGGAGTCAAAACAACAGATCCTTTTAAACTACAGATCCCAGTTCCTCATCAGGAAATGACTTGGAGGGGACGAATGAGGAAATGAAATCCCATGGTGCTGCACGCTTTTGCCATGGCATGGACAGGGAGCCACCCACTCCCCTGGAAGCACCCACGCTGCCTCCCTCCCAGCATATGCCCAGCATGCCCCAGAGCACTTCTTTGCATCCGGAGGGAAATAGGGGTGGGTCACCCTGCGATAGCACATCATCGATGTCAGGAGAGCATGCTCAATGGCAAGGCAGACTTCTTTCGTGATCTCTGCCACCGTGGAGACGCCCAAGCTGAAGGTGTTTGTGGTCTTCTGGTATATGAGTGGGGTTGTGAGCCACCATACAGCTACGGTGAAACGCTCCTCCACAGGAATGGGATCCTGCATAACAGTGGCTGTATGCTGAAGATGTGGGCGCAGGTGCTCAGCGATTTCAAATAGAGTGGCACGAGTCATACAGAAGTGGTAGAGCCACTGGTCATCGTCCCACATTGACAAGATCTCCATGGTCCACCAGGTCCTGTGCATTCATTCACACACCCACCATCTGCAGGGCTGGGGGGTGGTGAAATAGCTGGCATCCAGGTCAGCTGCCAGAGAAGAAGCAAGAAGGTAGTTCGCCCATTGTGCGTGGCAGCTGGCATCCAAAAGGCTGCGTCTAGCTGCTCGCTCCCTCTACCATTGCCTTTGCAGGAATGCTGTAGCCAATGTGAGGATATCCATATATGTACAGAGTGCTCGCAGCACTGTGGCAAGCAACCTCTCATGCTCCATTTTGCTGGTAAAGAGTGAAAGGCAGACAGCCAGGACATGTGCTGTGAAATGTGTCTGCGTAGGGACATTCTTCCAAAGATTTTAAAAAATTAAAAAAGAAAAGGATCCAATGAAATGGACTGGGGCGGGCCATAGGTGGAGCAGGGGAACAGTTACAAATGCTGTGGTGCGGAACAGGAAAGCGCTCTTTGCCGCCTCAAGCGGACGACAGTGCAGAATGCCGCGTTGGAGAAATGATGCAGAAATACAGCCATAAACTCCGCTTCTACGATGCCATGAGGTGTTTCTGTCATCTCGTGCAGAAAGGGCCATAGAAAGATCCATTTGGTAGAAAGATCCAGTTAGGATATGGACACCAGAATGAGGAACGGGAGAAGAGTGGCTCAAATCACCCCACAAAACTAGATTAGGAGGGCTACCCGTGAAATGATCTGGCAAAAATTACCCCCAAGACTCCTACATAATTGAGACTCCTCAAGTATTATCAATCTGAAGCATACTGAATAATCAAGCACTAAGAAATGTTAAGACAGCTATTGTCAATAATCCCTCCCTGGAAGAATAAGCACTGCTTTCTATCCGTCCTATGCACACTCATTGGGGAATAAGCTACACTGAACACTTCTAAGTACACATTAGGTTTGTCAGAGTTTTCATATATTTAAGTATGTTTTCATAATAATGAATAAGAAAAGTAATTTGCCCTTCCATTACAAATACCTGCAAATAAGCAAAATTAAGAACTCCTTGCTTGCCAGTGTTGACTGCCATCCCAAATTCTGGGGGCTCTGATTTAGGATAATTTTCTGATCAGTATTAATAGATGCTTCTCATGCTCATCAGATTGAAAAAACTTTAATGTGTGAGTAGGAGAGGTGAAACCTTTGACTTAAATCATATTTGGCTTGACTTATCTAATTAGTAATCTAAAGAAGTTTATGGTTATTATCTATAATATTATAAAATATAGACTTACATTGGCCCCTTCTCCATTTACCAATAATTAAACATTAAAAAATTAAATTAGATTGAAAATTATTGGCTCTCATCCACCTATCTTAATCTAACCACAGGGTGTTAGAAGTGCAGATATCAGTAATTATTACATAGATCACCTCCTTAAGTGAATTTGGAATCAACTTTTTGCACAGCATATGTAGCCATTTCCTAGAAAATGTGCCGGAAACGTAATATCATTCAGTATTTTTCTGTTTTTTTTAAATGTTCTGAAGGAGTTGAATGAAACACTGGGGTTTAAACCTATACTACAAATGATAAGTTGTTCCTACCTATGCTTATGTGAAATTGATTTGCAACATGACCCTCAGCACAGGCAAGCATATGCTAAGTGTCCTTTCTATTTTCTGGAATATTCATCTAGCTGTTAAATTCTTTCTAGGAGAAAACCTTCATAGGAATTTTAGCTGAATGTTTCAAGGAGGAGAAGGGAATGAAAGACTGGACATTAGAGTGTATCTAGATGTTAGATGGGAGATTTATGTTTAGAAAGCCCAACTTTTTTTCTTCAAAAAGTAGGGTAACTGCAAATTTATTCATTTCTACCAGTGCATTTACCCCTTCCCAATTAACAGCAGATCACATTGGATGTGGGAGGGTTAGCCCCGTTCTGCCCAGTGCTCTGAACTGAGTCCCCCTGTAACTGCCCTTACAAGAATAAAATGATCTGTGGAGATCCAACCGTGGTTCTCAAATGTTACTTGTAGAAAGGCAGTCAGACTGAGAAACAGATAACTGGTGCAGGACATAATGTCTTCTCTTCTTCATTCAGTTTATTGGACTACTTCAAGAGGAAAACAGAATGAGTACCATCCCTCTAGGGCATAAATACTGTAAAGGCACCAGATCATGTCTAATCTTGGTAGCTAAGCAGGGTCAGTCCTGTTTAGTACTTGAATAGAGGACTGCCAATGAATACCAATGAACAGCAGGTCCTCTAGGCTGTAGTGACTAAGAAAATCCTATGAAATACATGGGGGTCACCAAATAAGCTATGACTGCAGACAAAGCTGTTGTAATTTCAGAGCCAGGAAATCCAAAATTGTAACAGAACAAAGGGTGGAGGGAGCTGGATGGTGTATGTGTATGTGCCTCTAAGCCACCCAAGCCACCCATGGGTGACTTGAAGCCACATAAAGACATATACCATCCAGCTCCTTTCACCCTTTCTTCTGTTGCGATTTTGGATTTTCTGGCTCTGAAATTACTATGGCAATACTATGGGGCTATGGCAGGGGGCCACGGTGCGTGGGGGCGTGGCCATGGTGAACGGGGGAGTGGCTACAAACCAGGACGCCCCAAAAACATCGCTACCAGGGTTGAACAGCCTCCGTCGGACCCCCTTGTCCCTATGCGACTGGTATTTCCTATTTTTGTTTTGCACCATCCTAGCATCTTTACTGGAGAATCCATTCATTTCAAGCAAGGCAACATTATAACGAGGTATGAAGACTGCCAAAAATAAGAGAGTGTGTGTACATGCACATGCATACACATGCATACACCCATAACAGCAATGGGGAAAGTACGCAATTGTTGATGTGGTTTCCATACTGATTAAATTAAAAGGAGTTATTCTATAGAACTTCAGATATAGGCAAATGTTTCTCTGCCTTCCAAATGGCCACCACAGCCAAACAATCCACGAGGGTACTCTTGAAATCCAACACCTTGATCCTAAGGCCAATCCAGACCCTAGATAGGAAATATGGCTCAGTCTTCAAATACAGTTGAGTGCTCTCTCCAATAGCAGGCTAGTCTGCCCCCCTCTCTAGTCTCTTTCCACCAACAGGAAAGACATTCTTTTATTTAGATAGGATTCTGGCTGTTAACTGGTTGTATTAATGGTGGCAGAGGGGAATTGCTTTTTTAAATTATTATTATTATTCTCACTGTTATGTTTTACATGCTTCCGTGCTGTTTCTAACAGAGTAGTTAATTTAAGTTTTCAAAACTTTATTATAACCATTGTTTTTTAGCTGGGCTTTGAATCTGTGTTATAATTTGCCTTAGATCCCATTCTGGGAATAGAGCAGAATAATCAATCTATCTAACAAACCACAATATAGGTCAGCACATTAAACTCCCACTGGAATTTCCGTTAGGATGGCTTTGGACTGTATACTTATTTCTGCCTAACCTCCTCCCAGATGCATGGTTTTTGGAATGCTTGGTTGGATATCTTTAATTCATCTCAACAGCAAGGAGTCTCTTTCAGTCTTCCTTTCATTTCCCATAGTCGAATATTCACCCCTCTTTTCTATTCCATTCTGGGTCCAGTCCCAACATCTCTGACTCCTATGTAATCTTTGTTTTGAAATCTTGGTTCCTTGAGTCTGGGAATTACCAAACATTCTTTCATCCCAATATTGTGGAATTTGGCATAGACAGAATTCATTCCATAGCTGTAAGAATCATCAGGGATTTTCTTGGTGATTGGGCCTTTTCCTTGGTTCATGATCCTTTCCTGTCACTCTCCCTGCTTTAGTTTGGTGTATAGCCCATGTTTCCAGGAATAGAGTTTTCCTGTCCATCACCTTAAATCACCTTGCTAATTACCTGCCTCTTGCTTTTTTTTCCCATCCAGATCAATATGTGTCACCTTGTTTGCCCAGATAAATTTCCTTATTTGCTGCAGTACTAACTGAATCTCACCAGCCAGGCTCCTCATCTGTCACTGCAGCCTTCTCTAGCAGTAGATTGTGTTGCTTTGCCACAGCTAAGTACCTCAAGGGGACTGTGTCATCAATCGCTGATTTTGGATCCAACCATTTGGTAGACAAGTCAGAAACTTTGTAGATATTGTGTTGAGATTGATATACAAGTCCTTCCTTATCTCCTTCCCTGGTTCTTTAAACTTTCCATCCATATGTTTTATTTTCCTCAGAACAGTCAGTGTTTAAGGCGAAGCCTAGGTTTTTTTAGGTTAGCTGCTGTAATTTCAAATTTTGCAACCAAATGTCTATACAACAGAGAGCAGTCTGGGTCCTGTGATTTTCCAAGAGCAATAAGGAAAGGAAGTCTTTGTATCCCCCTTATTCTGAGCCAAAGAAAAATTAATTTTTATTTGTTAACCTTTTTAGTTTTCTGAATCAACCTTTTCAACCATCTACAGCCTACCATTCTGACTCTGAACAGTCTTTCAAATTGGGAAGTTACTTTTTTGACTACACCTCCCAGAATCACTCAGCTAGCCAGTATACACCAGGAGCTCTAATCTCAAAAAGTCACTTTTCCAGGATCAAAGAAAGAGAGATTCCCTCACTCTTAACATTCATTGTGACCCATAGTGAGTGTACATACCTGTGTAAACAAAAGTATGGGGAAACAGCACCCACATCTCTTTCCAAATTGACTTGTCTCTGGATCTGTGTCAGAGTCTTTTTTCATTCAACTGACCCACATTGCAGCTTTAGCCTTGATTGTTTGACTTAGATCCTTTTCCAAGACAAGGGACTGCTGTCAACCCTGGGCTGACAGCAGTCCCTTGTCTTGGAAAAAGATCCAAGCCAAACAATCAAGGCTAAAGCTGCAATTATAAGCACACTGACTGGGCAGTAAGTTTCACTGGATAAAGTAAAATTTTACTTCTACAGAGATATGCACATGATTGCACTCTAAGAAACTAGAAATATGGGGATTAAAAAATATTTTATTCTGTTTTATTAATCTGAATTTGCGATAGGCTTTTCTAACATGTTATTTTTATGTGTCTTACATCAGGATGATACAGGGCATATGAATGAAATAAGTATGAATGACCTTCACATCACTCATCAGAATTAGCTGCTGCATTTACAAGCCAAAACGAGATTCGTATGAATGTCTGCAGAACAAACAAACTGCTATAAATGAAAACCAAGCTGGGATTCTGAGTATTGAAATCAATAGTACCAATGAAAACACATTTGGAACAATGTTGTTGGAGATAAAGAAGACAACTCCAATGAGGTGAGTTTCTACTACCATCTACTAGAGCTGCAATGTTACAAACATGTACCTGAGAATGTACACAATTCTAACATCCATTGACTGATTGATTGATTGCATTTTTATGCCACTTTTCTCCTGGTGTGAGACTCAAGGTGGCTCACAAACAAAAAACACAATCAGGTAAAAACATAATCAAATTAAAAGACAATAAAAGGATCATCATTTCTAAAATAATAAACAATGTAAAATCATTCAAAATACAGAACTACTTAATTCTGAGTAGACATGCTGTAGAAAAGCCTCTTTGAACACTGAAATCACACTGCAAGCAGTAAACGTTTTACCAACTGTCACTCCACTGAACCACCTAGCCCCCAATCTGTTTGAATTAAAGAAAAACATGGCACATTTTGCAATAGAGCACCTGCCAGATACCCTGCCTAAACCAAATTATTTAGCTGAAGCTCTGGAATTTGAAGTAGAGAAACCTGCAAAGAAAGCCTTTATTGTGCATGCAGTTCATTTTCACTGTGATCTTCAGCAATTTTTGACTGCTTAAACTGGTAGTTTATTGTATCAGATGATATGAAAATCTGATGGATAAATTCATCTGTACTATTATGCTTGTGGACCCATTGACTGAAGTGTGTTTGTGTGCATTTGAGAACTGTATGGAACGTTCATGGCACATTTTTCAAATGTGCACAATCTGACTTTTTTTTTCTTTCACACAACATATTGCAAGCTTGGTAATGCACAAATTTTGGAGTGCACATTGCATTCATCTCTGCAGTCTAATCTAGAAGGTGTGAACCAGGTAAATCTGTTTTTTTTAAAAAAAAATCAGCATGGTGAATTTCTCAGCCATCTCCACTCCAAACGTACCTATAGGATAATGTTCTTACAGATAAATCTCCTACAAGTTGAACATCTTTAACCTGAAAATCCAAAATCTGAAATTTTTTGAGTCAGGGATGATGGTGATGCCAAACAACCACAGACTGTCCACATGGGTGGCTGAAATAGTGACACCTTTGCTTTCTGATGGTTTAAGTTGCCTAAACTCTGTTTCATACACAATATTATTAAAAATAATTAAAATATTGTATAAAATTTTGTTTAGGCTATAAGCTGTATATGAAACATAAATGAATTTTATGTTTGGACTTTCATCCCATCTCCAAGATATCTCATTATGCAAATATTCCAAAATCAAAAAAAAAGAAAAAGAAATCCAAAACATTTCTGGTCCCAAGCTTTTTGGATAAGGAACACTCAACATGTGCATGTAGAGGGCCTGTAAAAGCTTATAGCTACGGAAAAGAAGATGGATACATAATCCTTTATTTCTGAACAGTTGTTTTCTGGTTCCTAAAGTATCAGAATATATCATCTAAGGAGTGTTACACATGACACTGTTATACCACAGTCGCACTGCGTTAGTCCCATCTTTGCCTGGTGCTTATTGCATGGCCTTGTGGCTCTCCTAGCGCCATACTGTGCTTTACCACTGTTATTTATTTATTTATTTATTATAAAAACCTTCATCCTTATAAGCATCAATTACCTTCTAGACATATTAATATTTACAGTATATAAAATACTATCTTGTATAGATAAGTCAATGCGTCAATTAATAAATCAATAAATCTGTACATTCTTCAGTACTTACATTTCAATTTTTTACATTTGTTTCTTGTACCCTTATTGTCATAGGTTAGGATCTTCTGTTTTAGTATTTAAATATTCATATTCTTATTCAAGTCATACAGTATTTATACCAACCTTTTTACTTTTGAATTTCTTAATTTGATCCTATTCCGTTTTCCCTGTCATATCAAATTAACTTCTTTCTCTTGTTTGGCTATATAAAGTTTCATTTTCTGCTACCTCCTCCTTAACATGATTTTTGTAGACTTGCCAGAATATTGATATTATTTAGATTTGTTTGATCTATTTTGCTAACTGTCTGTCTTTACTTATTATTCTTTTCATCCTTCCCCCTCTCCTTGACATAGTCGAGTCCAGTTGCTTTCAATATATTTTTTTACTGCCTCCATTTCTCTTACTTTTGTGCCTTTCCTCTCTCCTCTCATTGCTCGAGTTAAAGCATCATATGTTACCAGTTCTCGGAGTTTATTCAACCATTCCTCCAATTCTGGCATTTTATCTTTTTTCCAATATTTTGCGAATATTAATCTGGCTGCTGTGACCATATATAATATTGTATCTTTGTATTTAATATAAGCTTTATCCACTTGGTGTGTCATGTTTAATAAAAATATCTCTGGTGACATTGGTATATTTATTTGTAAAATCTCCCTCATGCTTTTATGAATTTTTTTCCAGAATTTCCTTGTTTCCGGACATTGTCACCACATATGATAAAACGAACCATTTTCTTCTTTACATTTCCAGCAGTTTTTCGCATTCGTCTTATACATTTTACTCAGCTTGTCTGGGTCTAAATATGATCTGTACAGTATTTTAAAATGATTCTCTTTCAGATTTTGCGCCAGAGTAAATTTTTGAGTATCTCTTCAACTTTTTTCCCAGTATTCCCGCTTTATTTCATGGTCTATGTTACGTGCCCACATGATCATTGTATCTTTTATTACTTCTGTCTCTAATTCTCTATCTAACATAAATTTATAGAAATAGGATGTATGATGTTCTTTTTTCTCAAATATTATTTTTTCAAATTCATTTAATTTACTATTTTTCTCAAAACCTTCCAGCTTTTGGTCCATTTTAAACCTTTCCTTCAATTGCATATATAAGAACCATTGGCAGTTCCGACCTTCATTTGCCAGTTCTTCCCTTGTTTTTATTCGTAGGCCATCTTTTCCATCCGTTGTTATTATATCTTTATATGTAATCCAAGTTTCTTTTGTATCCTTCCATTTCCCAAATAAGGCTTCCTGCAGAGACACCCATAATGGAATTCTAGAATATAATTTCTTTTTCCATTTCTTCCAGATTTCTAGTAATGGTCTTCTGATGTAATGATTTGAAAAATCTTTATCTATTTTCACTTTATTGTACCAGAGGTACGTGTGCCATCCAAGTCTGAGATCTGCTCCTTCTATATTCAATATTCTTTCATTTTCCAACATTATCCAATCTCTTATCCAAGTCATTCCATTTGTGTGATAGTATAGTTTTAAGTCGGGTACTCCGCAGCCTCCTCTTTCCTTTTTTTCTATCACAATTTTCCATTTGATTTTGGGGGTTTTTCCATCCCAAATGTATTTTGAGAGGTCTTTCTGCCACTCTCTAAAACATCTTTCGTTGATTATTACTGCTAAGTTCTGAAATAGGTAGTTCATCTTTGGTAAAACCATCATTTTTATTGCTGACATTCTTCCTAACAAGGATAAGTTCAGTTTTGACCATTTCTGCAAGTCTCATTTAATCTCTCTCCATTTAGACCTGTAATTATTTTCAAACAGTTCATTATTCTGTTTAGTCATTATTATCCCCAAATATTTAATTTTCTTCTCTTCTTTAAAGCCTGTCATCTGGGTCAAATCTTCGATTTCTTCCTTCCTCATATTTTTTGTTAATATTTTTGTTTTCTCTTTATTAATTTTAAAACCAGCCAATTCGCTGAATTCACTACATATTTCCATCAATTTCTTCGCACTTTGTTTGGGATCTTCCAGAAAAATCACTAGGTCATCTGCATAGGCTTTTAGTTTATATTCCTGTCCTCTTATTTTAGCTCCTTTAATCTCCTTTTCTGATCTTATAGCTCTTAACAGGATTTCTAGAGTCATTATAAAGAGTAGAGGCAAAAGGGGGCAACCCTACCGAGTGCCCTTTTTTATTTCTATAGGTAAGGTCTTTTCTCCATTTATTATAATTTGCACTTTGCAGTTTTTATATATTTGTCTTATCCATATAATGAACTTATTTCCACAATTCATCTTGTCCATTAATGTGATCATGAACTCCTGCTCCAGGTTATCGAACGCTTTTTCCGCATCCACGAAGACCATCACACATTTTCTCTCATTGTGCTTCTCATAATATGCTTTACCACTGTTGGGTCATGTGGAAACCAAATATTTTCCCACTTGAAATAATCCATGAATGACCCCTTATTTAACTATGGTGTAGTAAACACTTTGGGTACAGATGTCTCATTCTGCTTTGTTGCAATATTGTGAGCACAATGGGTATTGTGTAGGTGTAGTTTCATAACTATTCCTTGGGGATTCCCCAGAGATCTGCTGCAGGGAATTACAGGCTACTTCCAGTGGCTGGGATGCAAGAACACTGGGGTTTCCAAGAGTTCCCAAAAGAAACTGCTTTATGTTCATTCTCTGTTCTCTTGTTCTTCTTCTTGTTGTTGTTTTTTATATTTTTTAAACAAAGGGAGTAGCACAATAGCACACTTCTTATGTAATACTATTAAGCATTAATCTCCAGAAAAAGTTATTTTAAATATATATATATATGTACATGTATATGTATGTATATATATATGTATATCTTTATAAATTAATCAAACACAAAATTTAGATACATAAAATAAGGGAATAAAGAAAAAACACACAAAAAAAAACAAGATAAAGAACAACTACCTAAACAACACAAAATTATTACCTAACCCAATAGACCAGAGAGAGAGAGAGAGAGAGAGTTAAGACGAAGCTAAAAAGGGGATAGCAGAATAGACACAGGACTTCCAACCCCTCAGCTTATGATTATAAGATAAAATGCTAAGTCTACTTCTTCAGTGTTACATCACCAAGATACATTTCTGGTTATTGCCAAAAACTAATTATCCTCAAAGCCCAAAACTAAAATTCCCCCAATAATCTCAATATGCAATAATCATACCCAATCTTTCTTCTTTAATCAAAACGGTCAATTTGTCAATTTCTGACAGGTCATACAATTTCATCATCCAGTTCCATTAATCTGCATTTAATTTAAACAACGCTGTTGGAGGACTTGATCCCTCATCTGTCCTCTCATAAGGTAAACAATCACATTTCTAAGCAAGTTTTTCTGTCCTGCCACCCAGGAATCTAATCTGCAATCTTTAACAAGTCTCCAACGAAGGTCTTCTCTCTGTCATTCCAGGAGATCAGCTAAAGTGTCAATCATTCATGCATATATATATATATATATATATATATATATATATTCATTTTGCATCTCCACCATTCGTCTGAATCCTCTGAGGCATTTCTTCCTTTCCTTGAAATCAAGTAAAGCCATCACATCTAGTTTCTGTTCTTGGTCCATAGATAATTTCTCAGGCCCTTTCCGCATGAGGCGAGTGAATCGCTCCGTGCCGTTACTTACCGGTTCTTCTTGGCTTGAAGCAACACTGACTTTCCCTTAAGCCCTTCCGCAGGCTTCTCTGTTTGTTCCAGGGCGATGCGGAGCAGTGCAAGGTCTTTAGATCCGCACTGGTGAGGCTTACAAAATGGCAGCTTCCGGTTGTTTGTGGGTGCAGACCAACCTCTGAAGCTGGCCACGCCCACAGCCCACCCTCCGCTAATCACAGGCTTGCATTGGTGCGAATCTGCGCATCTGCACAACTGAGCAGGAATG
Organism: Cyclura pinguis; assembly: GCA_030412105.1. Taxonomy (NCBI): domain Eukaryota; kingdom Metazoa; phylum Chordata; class Lepidosauria; order Squamata; family Iguanidae; genus Cyclura; species Cyclura pinguis. The sequence continues at coordinate 127,593,099 of CM059600.1, read as the reverse complement.
AAATGGCGTGCTCCGGAAAATTGAAAGACCAGTTTTTTCCGGTCTTCACGTAGCACGCTGGAGGACCACTTGGGGGCGTTTTGGATCGGACTTAGGTGTGGAACTAAGGTAAATAGTCCAAACCTAGTCCAATCCAAGGTGTGGACAACCTCCGTGACAGGACGCCTTGGCCCGTCTTAACTTCCTCGTGCGGAAAGAGCCTCAGTCACTTCTTCTAATCTCAGTGTCTTGTCTTCTAGTAATTCTATTTTTCCCTATCTATCTGTTTGAACTTTGTTTTCTTTGACAGGGAGTGTGTAGCTTCCCAGTGTCATCTAGTCTGCCCACACCTCCAGGGACACTTTCTGTGTCCCCTAGGTATCAGAATCAGGAACCCTAACCATGTGAATAATCCTCTGAGCTTCCTATACCAGTAGGGCAATTTTAGCTGGTTTCCAATGTGACAAACCAGCTCCTACCACATCCAGTGCCTCACCCTTTAGCAAAGCTAGTCAAAGGACCAGGCTGCACAATGTCATTCCAACCGGAAAGTTGGTTAAGGAAAAGTTTAAAGTGTAAATATACAAAAATTTAAAGATTATATACAAAAGAAGAATGAGACAAGTGTGGGTTCATTCATTGAAGAAAAGCATAGGAAAAAAGAGTGGAAGCAGTATGGTTTTTACTCATCTTTCTGATGGAGCAAGGGGCATTCTATAAAAGTGTAATTATGTAATTCCACAATTGTATAATTACACAGTGACACTTTTATGAAACAAACCTTGCATTTGCACAATTGTACAACTGCATCTTCCTTTAAAAAAAAAAAGAAGCAAAACACTAATTATGGAGCAAGAGGTAGAGCATCCAGGTCAGTATAAATGATTTAGTTGTATTTCCAGTTGGGGGGGGCGGGAGGGAACTAATGCAATTGAAGTTCGTATGAAGTAATGGTACAAAGAAGCACATTACCATTCCACTACCTTTTCAAGTACAGGAGATGTGGCTTTAAACAGAATGACCCAAAACAACTGACTAATGTGATATGCTTAGAGGTATGTTTAGCCTGACAAAAAGAAGGTTAAGGGGTGACATGCCAGCCTTGTTTAAATATTTGAAGGGATGTCATATTGAAGATGCAGCAAGCTTGTTTTCTGCTGCTCAGAAAAGACATGGAGCAATGAATTCAAACTACAGAAAAGAGATTTCATCTTAACATCAGGAAGAACTTGATGGTAAGAGCCGTTTGACAGTGGAATATGCTGCCTTGGAGTTTGGTACAGTAACCTTCTTTGGAGGTTTTTAAACAGAGGCTGGATGGCCATTTGCTGAGGGTGCTTTGAGTGGGTGTTCCTGCATGGCAGGGGGTTAGACTTGATGGCCATTGTGGTCTCTTCCAACTCTATGATTCCAAGTCTCTAAGGCCATTTCCACATGGTGTTCCTGTCCCATAATGGGGTTGTGTTGGCACGTCGCATGTCCGCACGTCATCGCAGTCACACTCAGCATGTGCAATCCCACAATTGCAATGTGTCCACCCATTGCAATTGTGGGATACTTGCTTAATGGAAAAAAATCATTAAGCACCCGTGATTACATGATGCACCCACTGGCCATGTGGAAGGGGTACAAGCATGATCTACACACTTCCTTCTCCAGTGCAGCATGGGACAGAGGTCAGCTGCACTGAAGAAGGAAGTAGTGTGTTGCTCACACTCCCATCTGCAGACAGCCGGCTGGGTACAGAGGGCATCTTTCACATCATGTTCTGTTCCTGGCGAAGGTACTGCCAGGATGACACCGGGACCACGACGGGAACTGGTAAGGTGCAGAAATGGCCTATGTCATGCTACTATTTTTATTGGAATACAAGAATCTGACTCTTATCATGTCAGACCATTAATCCATCTAGCTCTACACTAGGTACACTCAGATGCAGGTTCTCCAAAGTCTGAAGCTAAGATCCTTTTCAGACCTATCAAGGTGTGCCAAATATTGAGCCTTGAACCCTTTGCTTGTAAATTATTGTTTTCTATCAGTGAGCTACCATTTTTTCACAGAATGTATTGTGTGAAATTCATGCATGCTGGTGGGTTATAAAACTGTTCACTGCTCTCATAACTTCAGGAAAGTCTGCCTGTCAAAATTCCTTTCTGGATAAAGCATAATTGTCCATTAACCTTTTGATAGGCTTTTAATATTCTGGCATAAATTATCCACCACATGCATACATTAGCATAAAGAAGAACTAACTTAATAACTAAAATTGCCCCTGTTAGAGTATTAAGTGTTGATTTCATTAACTATAAGGGGAGGGGGAGGGGAGGGGGAGGGGGAGGAGTGCCTTGTCTTTGATACTGGTCTTCTTTTTGTCATATGATTACAGGCAGGATATATATATAAGTGCTAATTTATACATCTGTCATTCCATAGCTCTGTCTCAAGAGCAAAGTAAGGACATGGAAATCAAATCTATTTACCGAGGAGCAAAACATCAGTGTTTTAAAATACACGACTGAGTTATTCCATTGTGTTATGTTGATTTCTTAATATGAGATGCAAATGCCCATGAAGCTATGCAGCTAGTTTCAAGCTCTACAGCATTATTTTTAAAAATGTAGTAATTCAGCTATAAGCACAGATCACTGAACTGTCTAAATGCAAAATACTTTTTAAAATAAACATTTTTAAAATATTTGAATTTCTTGGGAACATTACAAATTAAATACACAGTTTAGCAGGATTTATCTTGTAGAGTATTTGGGTTCAGTTTTGTTTTGCCAGCTCTTTAATATCTATGTTGTACTAGTAAGGCAGGAAATATGATGATCCGGTGCCATCAGATCTAGGCAAGATTGTAGCCCTATTCAAAATGTGAAGTAAATGCCTTAAGGGTTGCGAAGTGGGGATGGATATGCTAGCTCCACTAACCTCACCCCTCTTCTTGACACTATTTCCATCACCTTCTACATTTTAAGAAGAGAACTTCTGTCTGTAGAAACTTTCCTTGTGATTTTGAACTCAAATCATATTGCAGTTCCAAATCACAAATAAAGTATCCATGAATCAAAGATACTATCCCCTTCATCTGAAGGAGATGTCACATACCCTAATTGAAATGTCTTTTCGAGCTTCAGCTGGATCACTGGATAAATGTATGGCTAGAAAATATTGCCACTCTGCTGCTTTGTGCAGCAACCTCCAGATCAGACTATTGTAATGCATTTTGTGTGAGGCTGCCTTTGAAAATGGTTAAGAAACTCCAGCTGACCTGTTGAAACACAAAACACTGAGATACTAAATGTTATGGTATGGAAGTGAGAAATATCACTTGCTCTTGCAATCAGACAACTTTAGCACTTGCAAAAGTGCTTTTTCCACACACACACACACACACACACACACACACACACAAAGTGGAGAATTATGGTCTAGTTGGACCCCAGATTAACATATACAGTAGGGATGGGGGGAAAGTGTGGCTGCATATAGACTTTAAGAGTTATTTTTGTGGTCTCGGGGGCCAAAAGATTTTGAAAAAAAATGCTCCTAAATGTTGCCTTCAGTGTATAGGAGGCAACTTCACCACATTTGGGGGCTCCATGCTATGTTAGGCCCAAGAGAAGCCCTTTTTTCCAACAGGAAGTGACTCCAAAGTTACTTTCTGGGTCTCTTCCCATTAGGAACAGAAAAGCCCTAACATGGCTCAGAGAAAGCCAAAAACATGTCAATGTTTTTAGGGGCCATGTGTCTCCTAAGGAGCATTGGGGGCACTCCTAATTAAAAAGATATTTCATATTTGGGGATGTGGTGGGTTGCAACTCTCCCAAGTCTCGCTGGAGGCCTATGCAGTAGTAGCCCATGCCTGCTTGACAAGGAGCAGATACTCTCTGTGGAAGCCTTAATACCCTGGAGCCCCTTTCCAAGAGAAGTTCCTTCAGTTTTGTCCCTGCTGCCCTTTACAAGAAAAGCAAAGATCATTCTGTGTCAAGCAGATTCTACTCAAGCAGATTCTCTTCTGTAATATTAATTTTTATTGTTGTTCATTAGGATTGTTTTTACAGTTAGTTTGGATCTTGATTGTTGTGCTTAGTTTTCTAAAGTACACATCCTTATGATTCTTTTAAACATGAATATGATTTGTTTTTTAATAAACACTACATGCTAACACCATTTTTCGTGGAGGATATCTGGCAGTGGTATATACAGGAGCTGCATATGTTTGGCCAAATGCAAATAGAAAATATGTTGTAAGGCTAAATCATGGCTAAAGGAAGTGAAAAAGCACAGCAACTATCATCATCATCATCATCATCATCATCATCATCATCATCATCATCTTTATTTATACTCCACTTTTTCCCAGGTTGGGACTCAAATTAGCTTACAAAATTAAAAAAGACACAGCTAAAACCCATAGAATTCAAAAGTTGAAACATAATTAAACAATTGAAAATAATTAAAACAATGTTTACAATGTTAAAATTAAAAACTCAGACATTCATCAACAACACAACATCCAGCACATTCTATCAGATAGGCCACATATAATCACACATGGAATGCCTACCTGAATAAAAATGTCTTCACCTGATTGCAGAAGGATAGTAGGGAAGGCACCAGTCTCGCTTCTCTGAGAAGGGAGTTCCAGAGCCTTGGAGCAGCTACTGAAAGGATCATCTCCTGTGTGTTCTCACCAGCGGTACCTGTGAAGCTAGAGGGACAGAGAGAAGGGCCTCTCCAGCTAATCTCAAACCCCTGGTTGTTTCATAAAGGAGAATATGGTCCTTCAAATAACTTGGACCAGAGCCATGTAGGGCTTTAAAGATCATCACCAACACTTTGTTTTTGTTTTTTTATAAGTAATTTTTATTAAATTTTTCAATGAAAAAGAATAAAAAAGCCCCCTTCCCCGCTCCCAGACATCAATTTTCCCAGTTGAATCTGATTTTAACATTCCATTCGGTATAAACATTCCATTCCATGCATTATCTCTGTTTCACAACAGTCATAAACTATTACTTTTAACTTGTATGTAACTATTTACATTTTATCTTTTACCACCTCATTTTGTCTTTCACCTTTCTCACATCTTTCTTTCTTTTCCCCTATCTCATTCTTTTATCCAAATCAATACCTCTCGCCATTCTCTTTCAAAGCCCTGGATTGGCTTATTTTTAAGTAAAAAAGTTAACTTTTCTGTCACTACCATATCCAGGACTTTGAATTTCCATTCTCTTATATCAATATATTTTCTTTCTTTCCAATGTTGAGCATAAGTCAGTCTTGCTGCAATTATTATATATAGCAATGTCTTTTGATGAGATCTTATTTCTCTTTGTTGCCCTAACATATTCAACAAATAGAGTTCTGTCTTCATTTCAAAGTTAAAACCATACAATCTTTGAATTTCGTCATGTATTTCTTTCCAAAACTTTTTTGCTATTTTACAGGTCCACCACATGTGGAAAAAAGATCCCCCTTTCTCATCACATTTCCAACATTTCCCATTCCCATTTCTTGTTATTTTTTTCAGTTTCACAGGTATCATGTACCATCTATATAACATTTTATAAAAATTTTCTCTTAAATTCAAACTTCATGTAAATTTTACATCTGTCTTCCATGCCATGTATCCAACTCAGTTGGATATACTATATTTTGAGCCCATCTAACCATGTTATTTTTAACAACTTCTGATTCTATCTCTCTTTGTAGCAATATTTTATAAAATCTGGAAATTTTCTTTTTCTGGTCCCCTTTCATCAATACATTCAGTTCATTTTCATTTCTTTCAAACCCATATAATTTTTGATCTATTTTAAATCTGTCTTTTAATTGTCTCCATGGGAACCAGTTAAATTCATGGCCTTCCTCTTTTAATTCCTCTTCTGTACTCATTCTTAACTTTGTACTGTCCTTTTTCAGCAACTCTTAATACGTCAATAATTTTCCCTGTTTTGTTAGAGCAATATTAAATGCTTTTTGGGGTGAGGTCCACAGTGGAAGTCTTCTATAAAATTTGTGTTTTATTTGTATCCACACTTTCAACAAAGACTTTCGGATACAGTGATTGTTAAAGTCTTTATTCACCTTTACTTTGTCATAGCATAAGTATCCATGCCATCCAAATCTATTTTCTATTCCTTCAACTTCTTTTATTGTTGTGTTCTCCACTTGAATCCAGTCTTTAATTGTTTCTAAGCAGCATGCTTGATAATAGATATTCAACAGCGGCACATCAAAACCTCCCTCCTTTCTCTCCTTTGCATCTTGTAATGTTTTAAATCTTATTCTTGGTTTCTTGCCTTGCCAAATAAACTTTCGTAGCCTTTTTTCCCATTCTTTGAAAATCTTTTCTTCTCCTATTATTGGCAAATTTTGAAAAAAAACATTAGCTTAGGCAATAGAGACATTTTAAAGGCATTTATTCTTCCTAAAAGAGATAATTTCATATTTGTCCATTTTTCCATTTTGCTTTGAATCTCCTTCCATGTCTTCATGTAATTGTTGTCAAATAATTCTTGATTTTTGTTTGTTATATTTATTCCTAAATATTTTATTTTCCTTACTATTTGGTATCCTGATCTTTTTTCCAAATCTTCTTTTTTTATATATATTTAATGTCATCATCTTCGTCTTTTCTTTATTTATCTTATATCCTGCTATTTGTCCATATTTTTGCAAGATTTCCTTCAACCTCTGTATTGAGTCTTGTGGTTCCTCAAGAAATATTATTACATCATCTACAAAGGCTTTGTACTTTATTTCCTTCTTTTTTGTTTTTAATCCTTTTATTTGTGGATCTCATTTATTGCTAGCAGTAATACCTCTAGTATTGCTATAAATAATAGCGGTGATAACGGCTATTGTGTTTTATCTCCATTTATTATTAACTTTGCTGATTGATCCTGGTATATCTTCTCCAACCAATTACAAAATACTTCTCCCAGGCCATATTCTTTTAAAATGTAATGCATAAAATTCCAAGAAACATTATCAAATGCTTTTTCAGCATCCAATGAAATGATAGCTATCTTCTTCCCTGGATTTTTATCATAATATTCAATTGTATTTAATAAAGTTCTAATATTGTTCTTCATTTGTCTGCCTGGGAGAAAACCAGTTTGTCCCTTCCTGTATTTTATCCTGTATTGCGTGTCTCAATCGCTTAGCCAATATCATTGCCCATATTTTGTAGTCTACATTCAACAAGGAGATTGGCCTGTAATTCTTTATTTCCCTCTTATCTCTATCTTCTTTGGGTATTACCACTATATTTGCTTCTCCCTATGACTGTGGCTTTCCTTCCTTCTCAATTTCCTGTAAAGTTGCCTGATATGGAAGTGTTATTTCTTTTATAAATCTTTTGTAATACAGTGCCGTAAACTCACCAGGCCCTGGTGCCTTATCCATTTTCAGCTCTCTTATTGCCTGTTCTATTTCAGCTGTTGTTATTTTTTTATTTAATTGTTCCTGTTTCTCTACTGATATCTTTGGAATTTTTGTAATTTTTACAAATTCTTTCCATTTTCCTTTTGTTCGATATTGAGGGTTTTTCTCCTGAAATAATCTTTCAAAATATTCTTTAAATTTCTGTTTTATTTTCTCTTGCTGTGTAATTTTCTTCTTCCCATTCTTCAATTCGGCTATTATATTTCTTTCTCTCTTCTTCTTTAACCTGTACGCAAGCCATTTCCCAATCTTATTTGCCTGCTCAAACCGTGTTACTTTTAATTGTTTCATCTTCTTCTCTATTTCTTTTTGTAAATTCATCCTTATCTTTTGTTGTAATATCTTTATTTCCAGTTGTATTGATTTTTCCTCTGCATTTTCTCTACATTTTTTTTCCTTTTCTTGAAGTCTTGTTGTCAATTCTTGATATTCCTGTAGCTTTTTCATCACCAACACTTTGAATTGTGCCTGGAAATGGACTGGCAGCCAGTGGAGCTGTTACAACAGGGGAGTTGTATATCACAGTTACCAATCTGGCTGCAGCTCTTTGGACCAGTTGAAGTTTCCAAACACTCTTCAAAGCTAGCCCTATGTAGAGCATGTTATAGTAATCCAACTGGGATGTAACCAAGGCATATGTCACCATGGCTAGATCGGAAATGGGTACAGCTAGTGCACGAGTCTTAACTGGCACTGCTGCCTACTGCTGAAACCTGGGCTTCCAGGCTCAGAGTTGAATCCAGGAGCAATCTAGGCTATGAAACTGCATCTCCTGGTTGAGTGTAACCTCATCTAACACAGGTTCAATCCCTATTCCCTAATCTGCCTTTCAACTGACGAAGAGCACCTCCATCTTGTCTCGAGTAAGTTTTAATTTATTTGCCCACATCCAGTCCATTACTGATGACAGGCACTGGTTTATGACCAAAACAGCTTCCTTGGCTTGTGGTGGGAAACAGTAATAAACTTGGATGTCATCTGCACACTGATGGCAACAATCCCCAAAAACTCTGGGCATCCTCTCTTAGCAGTTTTATGTAGATGTTAAATAGCATGGGGAACAGAACCAAGCCCTGAAGGACCCCACAGGCCAAAGGCCGAAGGTTCAAACAGGCACCTCTCAGCACCACCTTCTGGGTTCAGCACTCCAAGAAGGAACAAACCACTGTAAGACAGTGCCCCCAAGTCCCATCCCTGCAAGGTGACCCAGAAGGATAGCATGGTTGATGGTATCGAAACCCACTGAGAGGTCCAGTAGAACCAACAAGGACACACTGCCCCTGTCTGGTTGCCAATGTAGGTCATCCACCAAGGCAACCAAAGCAGTCTCCATCCCATAGACAGGCCTGAAACAAGATTGAAATGGGTCTAGATAACTCCTGGAGTTGGGAGGCTACCACATGCTCTAGAAACTTGTCCAGAAAAGAAATGTTAGAGACTGATTGATAATTATCCAACATGGTGGGAAGAAGGGTTGGCTTTTTTAGTAATTGTTTTATAACAGCCTCCTTGAGGCAAACTGGAACTCTACCTTGTTTTAAAGAGGCATTAAACACTCCCTCTACCACTCAACCAGCCTCTCTCTAGCTTTTTTTAATAAGTGAAGAAAGCAAGGATCTACAGCCCATGTGGTGGCTCTCATATCCAAGAATCCTGTCCACATCCTTGGATTATCCACATTGAAAAGCATCCATTATCACTGGACAAGCAGAGGCCAGAGTTACATCTAGTAGCTGGCCTACCAATGAAATGAGGGGGAAGACATTGGCTTAATAAAGAAGTATCTAAATCATGTTGGTTTACAGATCAGCAAAGTAAGGAGGAAAGTTTTTAGGAGATTAAAGTCTCAATTTATTTTAAAATTCATTGACTGTGGGCTGTTTCTGCACCAGTAACTGTCTTATATGACTGAAATGTAAGCAGTTTCCTAAACTCTAAATTTGAAAGAGTACACTTAAAAGCAGGTGGGTGGATGATTGAGGGGGAAGGAAAGCAGAAAGACAAAGAGTGTGAGAGCTCTTGTGAAATCTGCTCAGGGACAGATTCTTATCTCTATTTGGAAAGTCAAAAAGCTGCATTGTGTTAATACCAGTACTAATTGTCAGGCAATAAACAGCATCACCAGGCTGAATAGATGTCAGCACCAAATTTATTCTGGAACCCACCTGAAACAATGTCACTCATCAGTATATATAAGAAATGCATAAAAACTTTGTTTTGTTACTGTCATGATACATAAAGTTAAAAATATGTAAGTGGAAAGACAGAATTTTGCTTTGTGTCTGCAAGCCTTGGATCACAGTGCTGCTGTGATATATGCAAATATCTTTCAGAAATCCTTCTCTTAAAGGTTCAGCTAGAATCCTTCTTTCCTCCATTTTTCCTTTTCATGCTGTGGTAGACAAGCAGCATAAAAAAACTGAAAACTCTTTTGGACATGGGGAAAGCCTACTTCCTGTCCTTCCTAAAACTGATTTTGTGTGTGTTTGAGTCATTCATGCAGATTTGTAAACTATTTTGGAATTCTGTACATTAACTTGCTCTTCTATTAAGACTACAGTTCATTTGTCTGCTTCTGAAAGAGAGGAAAGACCTTCCAAAACCTAGAATTGCGTATAAGTGAGGCTATTATACCCTAGAGCCATGTAATAATGAGATAAAGGCTGAAACAGATAAATCCTCTGCATTTCTAGGGAAAGGAAATGTTATAATATCCTTACAAAGGGGAGAAATAATTTCCCTACCACATCCAAAAGTCTCCCTCTCAGCAATGTGAGGCATCTAGGGGTTTATTGTGCTCAACAGGGAGGAGTAACTAAATATTCTTCCATACATTTTTTAAAAAAATTCCAAAGAGATCTTAGGGGAGCAGTTACTTTAGGTTATCTTTCTCCTTGACATCTAGTTCCTATAATGACAACATAAGGACAATGTGCTGCCAGGAGTGATTTGGGTTTTTGGATCACGGTCTCCCTTTCCATGAAGATGGTCTTCTGGCAAGGGATGGCCTGCACCTCACAACCATCGGCCAGAATGTTTTTGCTAACAGTCTCACAAACATGAATGAGGAGGTCTTTAAACTGAGTTCGACTGGGGAGGGAGACAGTATTATTCAGGGCAAGGATTCAGTGAGTGCTGGGATAAATAGCCCAAATGATATAGACAGAGCAGGCCAAGTAGTACTAGAGACCAACAGGGGGAGGAAAAATAACTTTAGTACAGGACTTCCAGGGAGGGCACATGGTTTTAAGTGTCTCTACACTAATGCACAGAGCATGTGAAATAAGCGAGATGAACTCGAACTCTTAATACGACAAAATAAATATAATAGGCGTCACTGAAACCTGGTGGGATGAGTCTCATGATTAGAATGTAGTGGGGTATAACCTATTTCGCAGAAATAGACCAAACAAGAAAGGAAGAGGAGTAGCCTTATATGTCGAGGATGTTTTCACCTGTGAAGAGATGTGTGACTTCAATCTGGGAAGCCAAGTCGAAAGCATCTGGGTAAGAATTAAGGGAGTGCGAAGCAATAGGGATATGATTGTGGGGGTTTGCTACAGACCTCCAAGCCAGCCTGAGGATTTGGATGATGCCTTCCTGGAGCAGATGTCCACACATTCAAAAAGGAAAGAGGCAGTGTTAATGGGAGATCTCAACTGGCCCGATATTTGTTGGCAGTCAAACTGTGCCAAGACTGCAAGGTCCAACATCACAAGGTCCTTGCTTGCCTTGCAGACAATTTTATGGTCCAGAAGGTAAAAAAGGTGACAAGGGGATCGACTATTTTAGATCTGACCCTGATAAGGGATAACCTTGTTGATGAGGTGGAGGTGGTGGCGTCCTTAAGGGGGAGTGACCATGCTCTTTTGGAGTTTGTCATTCAGTGGGAAGGAGAAGACAAGTGTAGCCAGACACACATCTTAGATTTTAAAAAAGCTGATTTCTGTAAACTTAGGGAGTTACTTGCTGAAATCCTCTGGTCAAGAATACTGAAAGAGAAAGCAGTTCATGACGGATGAGAGTTTCTTAAAAGTGAGATACTGAAGGCACAATTGAAAACTGTGCCAATAAGGAGGAAAAATGGCAGGTGTCTAAAGAAACCAGAATGGCTGATGAAAGAACTCTCAGCTGAGCTAAGTGTTAAAAGAAACATGTACAGGAAATGGAAAAATGGTGAAACCACCAAAGAGGAATTCAAGAAAATAGCCAAGATATGTAGGGAGAAGGTCAGAAAAGCTAACGTGCAGAATGAATTCAGGCCTGCCAGAGACATTAAAAACAATAAAAAGGCCTTTTTTAGATATGTCCACAGCAAAAGGAAAAACAAGGAAATGATAAGGTCGCTGCATGGAGAAAATGGCCAATTACTAACAGTGGGAAGAGAGAAAGTAGAACTACTCAACACATGCTTTGCCCCAGTTTTCTCCCAAAAGGATAGAAGTACTCAACCTGGGGGATGGGGAGCAGGTGAGGAAGGGGGGAAAATGCAGCACAGAATAGATAGAGAAGTAGTACAGGAATATCTGCCTAAACTAGATGAATTCAGTTCTCCAGGACCAGATGAATTACATCCAAGGATATTAAAAGAACTGGCGGAAGTCATTTCTGAACCACTTGCAATAATCTTTGAGAACTCTTGGAGAACAGGAGAATTCCCAGCAGACTGGAGGAGGGCAAATATCATCCCCATCTTCAAGAAGGGGAAAAAAGAGGACCCAAATAATTATTGCCTGATCAGCCTGACATCAATACCAGGAAAGATCCTAGAGCAGATCATTAAACAGTCAGTTTGTAATTACTTAGAAAGCAATTCCATAATCACTAAAAGTCAACATGGATTTCTCAGAAATAAGTCATGCCAGACTAATCTTATCTCTTTTTACAATAGGGGTACAAGCTTGATAGATGAAGGGAATGCTGTAGACATAGCATATCTTGATTTCAGTAAAACCTTTGCCAAAGTTCCGCATGACATTCTTGCAAAGAAGCTTATAAAATGCAGGCTGGGCAGGGCTACTCTTAGGTGGATTGTAATTGGTTGACCAACCGAACCCAAAGGATGCTCCCCAATGGCTGCTTTTCATCCTGGAGAGAAGTGACTAGTGGAGTGCTATAGGGTTCCGTCCTGGGCCCAGTGCTATTCAACATCTTCATCAATGACTTGGATGAAGGAGTAGAGGGCATGCTCATCAAATTTGCAGATGACACCAAATTGGTTAGGGTTGCTAATACATCGGAGGACAGGATCAAATTTCAAAATGACCTTGACAGATTGGAGAGCTGGGGCAAAGCTTACAAAATGAATTTCAACAAGAGAAATGTAAGGTCCTGCACTTAGGTAGAAAAAATGGAATGCACAAATATACGATGAGGGACACGTGGCTGGATAACAGTATATGGAAAGGGATCTAGGAATGTTGGTAGATCACAGGTTGAACATGAGTCAGCAGTGTGATGCAGCAGGCAAGAAAGCCAATGCTATTCTTGGTTGCATCAATAGGAATATGGTGTCCAGATCTAGGGAGATAATGGTACTACTCTATTCTGCATTGGTTAGGCCTCATTTGGAATACTGTGCCCAGTTCTGGGCACCTCAATTCATGAAGGATATCGGCAAGCTGGAACGTGTCTACAGGAGGGTGACCAAAATGGTAAAGGGTCTGGAAGCAATGGCCTATGAGGAACAGCTTAGGGAGCTGGTTATGTTTAGTCTGCAGAAGAGAAGGTTAAGAGGGGACATGATAGCCATGTTTAAATATTTGAAGGGATGTCATGCTGAAGAGGGAGCGGGCATGTTTTCCACTGCTCCAGAGACTAGGACAAGGCGCAATGGATTCAAGCTTCAGGAAAGGGGATTCTACTTGAACCTCAGGAAGAACTTCCTGACAGTCATAGCTGTCCGGCAGTGGAATCTGCTGCCTCGGAGTGTGGTGGAGTCTCCTTGTTTGGAGGTTTTTAAGTAGAGGCTGGATGGCCATCTGTTGGGAATGCCTCGATGGGTATTCCTGCATAGCAGGAGGTTGGACTGGATGGCCCCTGGGATCTCTTCCAATTGTATTATTCTATGATTCTAACATTTGTTGTAGAAAGGAATATTCTATCACAACACAGGAAGTCTAAAGGACATCACAGGCATTTTTATTATCTCACAAACAATAAAGGGTTTGGAGACTTTTTTTTTTTAGAAAGCTCAAAAAAGAGCCCGAAAAGGTAATGCATCCAAGCACAGAGAACAAAACTTGAGATACAACTCACTTCTTCCCTATTAACCAATACTTTTCAGAAGAACACTTGTTAAACACAAATACTCCTTTCATGCATCCTCCCTTCCTAAAACACAGTACAGAATTTTAAACATCAAAATAAAAGTATGAACCTACCCTTGGGGTCCACAGCAGACTTGCCAATTAGGGAAAATACCAGACTAACCCTGCTTTCCTCCTTACTTATAACTAGTCCGTTCCATGGTGTGGCATCAGCTCTAAGCTTTGCCTTCAATGATCTTCTAAACTTTTCTTTTGTGGAAGTCAATAGGCAAGCCCTTCCTCAGAAAAATCCAAAGCATTTTCCCCCTTAGAGATGCAAGAAGGTCTTTGTTAAGAAGCAGTAGGGAGAGTGAAGCAAAGTAGACTTCACTTGGCACCTACTGACTCAGAGGGAGGGCACTTCCACATTTTATTCCACATTTTGTTTTTATTTTTATTGACTTCGCACTGAAAGAAGGAAAACCCCTTAAATATTTGCTGGTTGATGTATGTGTGTGGAGGAGGGTGTTTTGCCCGGGGTGTCATTTAATCCATGTGTATATTCAGTGTTCCTACTGTGGAATGGATAGTGGGATAGGTGAGCATCTGTAGAGAATTTCAAGTGGCCAGAATAATGTCCCACATCCCCACTTGCAAAACAACAGCAGCCACGCTTTCCAGCTGAAGACTGTTCATGTGGGCTTCCATTATGCTCCCAAGCAATGTCTCCAGTAACAGAGAACTGCACATAGATAGCCCATGGCAAGTAGGTAAATGTGTTGCATTTTCTGTTGTCACGTTCTCACACAGTTCAGCAGGCCCTGAAAGAATCCTCGGGGCAAGGGAAGTGGATGTGCATGGATCTCAATCTGTTTTTCTTGTTTGTACTTCAGTGGAGATTTTGGAGCTATATTTAAAGGATAACTAGAGCTAAAGCTGATGGTAAATTCTGTTGATGCTAGCTCACTTCACCTCAGTCTTTATAAGAAACTGCTTTGCTGAGGCCACTGCCATGTTGCTAAGAGATTCCTGACCACAGTGCCTGCCTCTGTGTGGTTCCCTTCACCACTAAAAGGAACACAGCACATAGTTAAGTCATAAATATCACAGCCACAAGATGTTATGATAGCCACCAGGTTGGATGGCATTAAAGGGAGATTAGACAAATTCATGGAGGATAAACCTACTGATGTCTGCATATTACTTTCAGCACCTATTGCCCCATATATGTCCAGCAACATAGCTAAGCTCACATCTAGCCAATGTGGAAAATAATACCTTAGATTTATTTTACAATTTGGACAGCAGTTAAAAAGGAAACAATTCCCAAGGAAGAAATGAGGGGGAATTTGAAGGTAAGGTGAGCTAAAAGAAGAGTATGCTGAAATTAAAAGATGATGAGAGTGTACACACATGCACGTGCACAGAGAGAGAGAGAGATTGAGACAGAGAGCAAAATGAAACAGTTATAGCAGATCAGATCTGAGAGAGGAGGAGATCCATCAAGGACAAGTTAGGCCTGATCAGTTAGATCTCTTAAAAACAGAAACATAGTTGTAACACTGGACAACAGAACACACAATGGAAAAGCCCACCTGGAGAATGGGATGGGGTTGGGGAATGCATCTTTGGAACTGAGTCTTCCCAATCCCTTTAGGAGGAAAGGTAGATTGGCTTTCATTGCCTTTCACTGAAGAGGAATTGGGCCAATGGGACATGTACCTTGTAGCACATGTTCTTGGAGCCCAGTTCCCTGGTCTTTCCAAAACATCCATTTGGTAATGATGTACTGTCAAAGGGATTCTTCAGGACAGGGGCAGCCCATCATTTGAACACAGAATACTGCACACCCTGATGAAGGGATGAGCCTTTTCTTCTGTTCAAACCATACACCATTAGTGCTTTAAATACCAAGGAAAGTTCTGAGTTATAAGAAAATGTATCCTGTGATCCGCAGAGTTTAACTTCTGTTTTCTTCATCATCCCTTGTTAAAATGAAAGCCTTCACCCGAAGGCAGTTGCAATTTAAATAATTATGTTTGCTATCTCGCTTCACATTTCCAAATGAATATTTCAGTATTCATAAAAGTAGATTTTACAAAGAGTATTGTCCAATTTAGGGACTGTCTATTTTAAGAGTATTTATCTTTCTCATCAAGGAACAGAATTTTAAGGCTTTTAGAACCTATATACATTTGAGGCAGGGCTTGTCAGGAAAATCTGGAAAGCTTAGGAAGGTTGCTTTTTCAGATTATTGTTGTCACAATCTCTCAAGTAACATTGCTACACTGGATGAAAGCTTCTTGGAATTGGCAATCTGAAAAAAATTAACTTTCCAAAACTTCAAATATTTGCTTTAGAAATATCTCAGTTGTCATTACCTTCAGTTCTGCCTTGGTCCTGTGAATATTCATTTCCATGAGTTTTTGAGCCATTCTTCTGTTGTAATATAACAATAGCCTCAGGTAAATAGACCCAAGATTGATTAATAGCCAATGTCATAACACTCCCCCAAAAGGCTTTTGGATTTGAGACACTGGCTAAAGCTATAGTCGTAAACACACTTAATTGAGAGGAAGTCCTACTGAAGTCAGTTGAGCTTACTTCCAAGGAGACGTTCACTAGATTTTTCTGCATAGGTAAACATTTAATCTAATCCAGCAGGGTTCCTCTAAACAGCACAAAAGTCAATGATTTAAGAAAAGGCTGAGATTGTATATTACGGTGCTGAGACTGGTTCTTAGGACAGAATGTACCTGCACATACACCATTACTGGTCCCTTCAGGTTGATATAGGAACTCAACTTCAGTCCTAGCCCTGTTTAGAGATTTAGAAAAGCACAGAATGGTCTGACACAGTGGTTAAGTACTGTATGGTCACGTGGATTGCCATGGGATTAAGTTTAGGTCTGGACTTCAGCACACACTTCAGGCCTTTCTGTACTACACTGTTATATTGCTATTATAACACTTTCAACATCCTGTGGGATTTTGAGGTCTGTAGTTTACTGAGGTCAAAGAGCCCTCTGGCTGAGAATTCAAAAGGCCCCTCCCTAAACTGCAAACCCCAGGATTCCACAGGAAGTTGAAAGTGGAATAACAGCGCTATCACAGTGTAGAGAGGAAAGGCCTTTCCTCTTATGATTTGAAATTGTAGTAGGGGTATAAAAGTATATGTATGTGTATAGGTGTCCTGCATCTTCTCACACTTCACACAGACACTGACTTACAGTGAGCCTATTATAGGATTTTCTCAGCAAGTTTTGTTCACCACTGTCTTCCTAGTTTAGGCTGAGAGAGTGTGACTGGATGAGGGCCACTCAGTGGGTTTCCATGGCTCAGTGGGGATTCAAAACCTGGTCTCCTAGAGTCCTAATCCAACCGTCAAATCTTTAGTCCAACATCCAAACCTGCTCCAGAATTCAGACCACTCAGAATTATTGCAACTATATCTGTTCCCAATAATTTAGCCTCCACTTTGGGGAAGGGTGAATTCATGAGGCTGATTTCTTTCCGTCAACTAGATGCTGAATATTTATGAGCATTAAAACTAAAGCTTCTTCACCAGCTTTTCATTTTCCCAAGTAGCAATACGGTGGGGGGAAGTGTGGCCAAATGCAAGAAGGAACCAAGCTGGTCTGCCTTCTTAACTTCTTTGTTCTGAATGGTGCAGAGGGTGGTCCCGTTTTACATCTAGGTGCCCTACGTCAAGAGAGAAATGATCTGTTACTGAGAAATCACTTGATGTACCCCATCAGTATGTTCCAACTGCTATAAAGGATCTCTGGGGATTTAAATCAAAGAGTTCCATGAAAGAGAAGATGAAGAAACTGTCATCTTGAAAAATTCATGCCTCCAATTAAAAATATTTTTAAATATACTGCACCCAATGTAATTTTGAGAAGTAGAAATCCATTATGTAGCAAAAAAAAAAAAATCTTGATGAAACTAAGGCTCACCTACTCTTGACAGGAGGCCACCTACTTGTTTCTCCTCAATTTACATATAAAGCCCCCACCCCAATCAGAACTGAGGCAACTCAAGCCTCTTCCTCCTCCTTTTTCCCCCTCCTAGTTTGAAGAGATATGTTATAACAGTCTTGGCTTCACAGAGAGGAAATTGCCTAAGAATTATCATTTGACAGCATTTGAATTAAACTGAAACAAGAACAGGGAAAATAAGACTTTCTGGTAAGGCTTTGTGTATCTTCAACAGCTGTGTGGCAGAAATTCAATAGGTGAAGCTCTTCCTTTGAATGGAAGGCAATCCTAGAAAGCAAAATCTTGATATTTTTTCCCCTTCCCTCTTCCCCACTCAAAAACCCCCATCCACAAGTAGTACGAAGAGAGACAAGCACTTGAGCCACAAAGGCATTCATCAAAGACACTGCCATTTTGATAACTTGTTTTGAAATTTATGGACCACGTTTATTTTTCCCACAGATAATGGGGATAGGAAACAGATATTCCCACCAGATATTTTTAGATGGCAGTTCTCATCAGTGCTTAGTTAGCAGCGCAAACACTGGGGAATGCTGATGTAGGTTCATCAAATGTCTTGGGTATTTATTTACTTTATATACTCACAAATATACAAGCACACCACTTTAAAATGACCAAGGTGACTAATGTTATTTCTGCCCTATACTGTTATAGTGCTATTATTCCACTTTCAACATCCTGTGGAATCCTGAGGTTTGTAGTTCACTGAGGCCCAAGAGCTCTCTGGCTGAGAATTCTAAAGGCCCCTCCCTAAACTCCAAACCTCAGGATTCCATAGGATGTTGAAAGTGGAATAATAGCATTAGAACAGTGTAGTGTGGAAATAGCCTTACATGAACAATATTAAAGCAATTAAACGTTAAACAAATTAAAAAACCTAAGCTGCATAATAACATGGAGGTGGATTTGTAATTGGTTGACCGACCGAACCCATAGCGTGCTCAGCAATGGCTTCTCTTCTTCCTGGAGAGAAGTGACTAGTGGGGTGCCACAGGGTTCTGTCCTGGGCCCAGTGCTATTCAACATCTTCATCAATGACTTGGATGAAGGAGTGGAGGGCATGCTCATCAAATTTGCAGATGACACCAAATTGGGAGGGGTTGCTACTACACCAGAGGACAGGATCAAGATTCAAAATGACCTTGACAGATTGGAGAGGTGTACCAAAGCTAACAAAATGAATTTCAACAGAGAGAAATGTAAGGTCCTACACTTAGGCAGAAAAAATGGAATGCACAAATATAGGATGGGAGACACCAGGTTGGACAACAGTACATGTGAAGGGGATCTAGGAGTCTTGGTAGATCACAAGCTGAACATGAGTCAGCAGTGTGATGCAACAATCAAGAAAACCAATGCGATTCTTCATTGCATCAATAGGAGTATGGTGTCTAGATCAAGGGAGGTAATGGTACCACTCTATTCTACATTGGTTAGACCTCATATGGAATACTGTGTCCAGTTCTGGGCACTTCAATTCAAGAAGGGTATCGACAAGCTGGACCATGTCCCGAGGAGAGTGACCAAAATGGTGAATGGTCTGGAAGCCATGCCCTATAAGGAGCGGCTTAGGGATCTGGGCATGTTTAGTCTGCAGAAGAGAAAGTTAAGAGGGGACATGATAACCATGTTTAACTATTTGAAGGGATGTCATATTGAGGAGGGAGCGGGCTTGTTTTCCACATTGCTTTCTAAGTAATTTAGTGATTATGGCATTTCTTTCTAAGTAATTACAAACTGACTGTTTAATGTCTTCACTGTAGTTCAGCTCAGCACAGATTCTATAAAAGGTCTGTAGTTGCTACTCTAACTGAAATGATCCCCTAAAGTCGCATCCAGCTGGCTAAAGATGGAGGCTATTGGATAGTTCACCAAGCCTGCTTCAGCATCTCAAGGAATGTTTGCATTGTCTTCCTTTAAAATCTTATGTAACAGATATCAGAGCATATTATTTAAATCCATATTGTCTTCACCACTTCCTACAATGAAAAGATCCAGTGATGCAGATTTTTCCAGAGCCATCAGCAGTGGCACCTCAATATAGAAATTTCTCTCAATACTCATCTGTGTAGGCCTGATAGTAAATAGATCTAATTCAGATGTTGTACATTCTTCAGAAGCACTGTGAATAAACGCCATCGTAGTGTTTAAAATATACCTCTCATAGCTGGTGCCCAGTGCTACCTCCTTCTCTTTCTTACAGCTCTCTTGTTCTGAATTTTCTTTCTTCTCATACTTTTTCTTTTGAGGGCTCAGGAGGGACCATTGACCTCTCCTGTGATGCTTTTCTTTTTTGACCCTTCATCCTTTAAATACACATCAGGCCTGATCCTTCTTGTGGAGTTGTCCAGTTATTTTATTTATAACTGCCTATGTAATTTCACCAGCCATATCTTTAGCAATATTATAAACAGCTGTTTTAATGTGGGGTTTAATGATGTTCAGTCCTTTTCTCAAAAGTGGAACTGCTTTTCTGAAAAGGCTTCTAAAAATTTCTGCCAAGCCCAGACTGATACATTACAGGGATTCCCTGATTCTCTGGGAGAGCATTTCCTGCCTTGGCCGTGTAGTAATCCCTATAAAGGGCTTTTCAAAGGCACCATTTTTTTAAATTTATCTTTTTATTAAAAGTATTTATAAAATTGTAGTAAGAACACACAAATTGAGGAAAAATCAGAACTCAGAAAAGTAAAGAAAAACAAATAAAAAGCTAATCCAGTACTGTTTATCATACAGATCTGTCCGTCCAATACAAGAAAGAAAACCATATATGAACATTGAATTAGAAATAAGACCATTTAAAGAAAAGTAGTTGTCTACTTCCTTTTGCCTCTATCTAGAACATTATTTATGAGCTTTTTTTCCATATATATGTGAAACTCCCTACTACTTCATTCTAAATATATTCAAATAGTTTGAGTGCACTCTTTCCCTTGTGATTCTTTACATAACATATCTTATTTATCAACACTTTTTTTTTGTTTCCTAAGTATAAAGAAAGGCTAATATCGTAATTCAACTCAATTTACATTTTTGTTCTCCATACATAAACCATATATCCTTCTTCTAAAATTAATATCTATGTTTTATTAATTAAAGTATACATTTTGCTAAGTTATTTCTTTTTATCTTCTATCTTAACACCCCATCTCTTATTTACGCATGTTGTCACAAGCTCCCAATCTTTTTCTAATTGATCGATTTGTTTTCCCTTTATATAATGGGTAAGTAAGTCATATTCTTTCAGTTCTATTATTTTTTATAACCATTGATCTATATCTGGCGTATTTGTTTTTTTCCAAATTTTTGCAAAGTTTATTCTCTCTGTCGTAACCAAATATAACAAGATTCAATTATTTTTCTTTAAGAAAGTTTTTTCAAACATGAAAGTCATATTCAACAGGAAGAATTCTGGATATATGGGGAAATGTAACCCAAAATATTTCTTTTATGACCTCATATACTTTTGTCCAGAATTTCTTTGTAACTGGACAGGTCCACCAAAGATGATAATAGGAGCTTGTTTTTTCCTAGCACTTCCAGCATCTGTTGTTTACTGTGTGATAAATTTTGTCTATTTTTTCTGGAGTCAGATGGTATCTATACATCATTTTTATGAAGTTTTCTTTCAGGTCTTGGGAGCAAGTGAGTTGATTTGTATTTTTCCAGGCACTTTCCCAATGTTCTAGTGGTATTTCATGTTGTATATTTTTTGCCCATTTTATCATGACATCTTTTACAGTTTCATCTTCTAAATGATGGGTTAAGAGATATTTATAGAAATAGGAGATCTTTTGTTTTGTTTTGGTGAAAATTATTGTTTCTAATTCATTATATGTTTTTTGAGGTACAAAACCTTCTAATTTTAAATCCATTTTAAACCGTTCCTTCAGTTGTAGATAGGGAAACCAATTTAACCTGAAGCCTTGATTTTGAAGTTCTTCATGGGTTTTAATCATAATCTCTTCTCTAAAGTCTTGAGTTATCAGATTTTTATATCTAATCCAGTCCTTTTGTTCATCTATCCATTTTCCAAAGAAAACTTCTTGCGGAGATACCTAGCTTGGTATTTTATTGTAAGTCCTTCTTTTTATTTCCATCCAAATTTTTAACAAAGATTTCCTGACCTAATGATTACAAAACTGTTTGTCTATTTTTACCTTCCCGTACCATAAGTATGCAAGAAATCCAAACCGCATATTCGACCCTTCTATTGCCAATGTTCTTTTATCTTTTAGAGTGATCCAACCTTGAATCCATGCTAGTCCATTGGCATAATAGTAAAGTTTTAAGTTGGCAAGATTACAACCTCCTTTTGTTTTTTGATCTGTCAATAGCTTCCATTTAATCCTTGGCTTTTTTTCCTACCCATAAAAATTTAGTCAATTCTTTCTTCCATTGTTGAAAAGGTTTGTCATTAGTGATAACTGGTAAATTTTGAAATAAAAAAATTTAATTTTAGTAAAATGCTCATTTTGATTGATGCTATATGACCTAATAGAGATAGATGGAGGTTGGTCCACTTTTTCAAATCTTTAGCTATTTCTCTCTAGGTTTTGTTATAGTTGTTTTCAAATAAATCTTTGTTGCTTTCTGTGAACCACAGACCCAGATATTTTATTTTTTTTCTCAACTTTGAATCCAGTTATCTTGGTTATCTCCTCTTTCTCTGACTTTTCCATATTTTTTGCCATAACATATGATTTACTTTTGTTGATTTCTAGACCTGCGGCTTCTCCAAATATCTTTAAGTTGTGCAGCAGTTTTCTGACCCCTATTATTGGGTCTTCCAGAAAGAAGACAAGATCGTCTGCGAAGGCTCTAAGTTTATACTTTGGATCTTTAATTCTAATCCTTTTTACCTCGGGGTCAGTTCAAATGTTGTTGTTTAAGACTTCGAGAATAGTCATAAACAAAAGAGAAGACAATGGGCATCCTTACCTTGTTCCTTTGTTTACATTCAAATAGTTTGTTAATTTGCCATTTATAATAAGTTTTTCCTTTTGGTCTTTATAGATTTCTTCAACCCATCTGAGAAAATTCATTCCACATTCCATTCTTTTTAATGTTTCGATCATGAAGGTCCATCTAACTTTATCAAATGCTTTTTCAGCATCAATAAACAGCATGGCCAGTTTCTTTTCATTTCTCTTTTCAAAATGTTCAATTGAATTTATCAGAATTCTGGTATTGTTTCTCAATTGTCTATTAGGCAGGCAGCCATTTTGGTCATGATGCATCTCTGACTGAAGAACCTTTTTTAGTCTCTCAGCTAATATAGAAGTGAAAATTGTATAATCAGTATTTAGTAAAGAAATAGGTCTATAATTTTCTGATTGTATATGACCTTTTCCTTCTTTTGGTATTAATACCAAAATACAATTGTTTCCAGGTTTCTGGTAGGCCATCCAGTCTAATTAAGTTCAAGGTTTTCATCAGTGGATTCAGTAATTCTGATTCAAAGACTTTATAAAAATCGGCTGCGAACCCATCCGGACTTGGAGCTTTTGCTGTTTTGAAACAAACAAAACAAAGGCACCATTTTTTAAAGATTCAGTATTCTCCTGGGGCAGGAGCATAGCTTCACAATCACCTTACCAAAATGAAATGGCTCTTTTTTGTTCTTGTCTGTCTTTATCTCAGCGGTGATGGTGTTAGTGTGAGGCTACTTATAGAGATGTACTGAGGTTTGTCATAACCAATATTGACACATTTGTTACTTTGCCCACATACAAGCATACAGTGCAACAAAAGATGCTCCATAATATCAGTGTTAATATACAAGAGGTTAAAGGCTCCAATGACATTTGCTTTGAACGGTAGATTTTTAGCTTACTGGTTGGGAAAGAATCTAATATGTGGGCTACTCTTCCTCCAATTAGGATTCTGTATGGCCCATTTGTTTTAAGCCTAACCTTTCTGGTCATTGGATCATAATGCAGAAGCATTTCAGGGGAGTCACAGCTCTCTGGTATAAAGTTGTTCATATTTTCCAACAGTTCAGGGGCACTGGAATAATAGTGTCATTGCAGAATGAAGGGCCATGTCTTGTTCTCATTTGCAATCTCATATTTTGTATCAAAAATGATAATATTCCGACTGTGTGGATACTATGTCACAGCTAGACCTACTTTCCATGACCTGGAAGTTCCAAGGATCTTGCTAAAGATAGCAAAGTTTGAAATTGTATTCCGTGGGGAAAAAAAAGTGTTACACAGGCATTTCTAAGGAGTGTAATATAAAATCCACTATCCCTCCTTTTTCTTCCCTTTCCCAAACTTCTGCGCAGGTTCACCATCTTCACGAGCAAGCACCCAACTATTGAACTTACTAAGCCAGTCTAAGCATTTCACTAGGTGCTGCTTTCTCCTAGCCTGGCTTTTAGTGGCTAGAACTTAGTCAGTCCTGTACACTTGATCCTCTTTCACATTAGCTTTTTGTAATTCTTCAGGATGCAAGCTCCCAACAATAGCCTCCCTATGGTATTCTTTGCATAGGAACTCTGATCTCTTTGTACTTCTGATGATATTATCTAAAATAAATATTTCTGTGGTGAAAGTCTTTTCATATCTCTTGGCTACTATGCCCTTCTTTTTAGAAATCCTCACATCATCTCCTTTTCTGAGTAGCAGAAACTCCTCTTTTGTTTTGACAGTATCTCCATATTCTATTTTCCACACTGCTAGAGCATTGGAATCATTGACATCTGCAGGTCTCACTTTGATTGTTTCTTGAAAATTCTGTAACTTTTTAAAAACAATGAGGCACCATCAGTATAAATAAAAGTATTGTTAGCTGTGAAATGTCTCTATATTTTTTGTTTTTAAAGTTCTATTAAGTTATTCCACAACTTCTGTCTTGACTTCATTATCAGTGACAAAATAATGAACCTCAAGCTATTTTCAGCATTGTTTAGAAACTCCTGGTCATAATCAGTTTGTGATTTGTCAGGTTTTCTTCCATCTTGCCTGAAAATAGTATTAAAGGCATTGGGCACATCTCTTCCTGTTTTGTCCTTTAAAGCCAAACCCCAGGCATATTTAGACAGAATATCTATTACTGTTAAAATATACTTGTACCCTTTGCTATACTTAGAAAACTGCTGCATATCAACAAGATCAGCCAGCCATTAAGAGTCCACTTTAGATAACAGCAATCTTGTTCCTTTTAAAATAAATGTTGGTTGGTCTATGTAGCATGTAAATATCTTGACCAGAAAGCCAATGGGAAACCTCCCGTCTCTTAGCCTTTTTACTTTTATTTTAGTTCATGAAGTTGGGAGTTCATGCCACCAAAGCACCCACCTTCCCCTGGTGAGTAACATATATCACTCAGGACTTTTTCATGCCATACCATTTTCCCAGCTAATGTAAGTATGAACACAAAAGTGTAAAACAAACTTTTTACCAGTCGAAAGACTAGAAAACATATTTACTGCTCAGGAGTGGATGGATGAAACATTTAGAGTCTGTGAACTCTTGTCAGGCTTTTTCTTAACACCATCAGCATGCAGGTCTTCTTCCTGTGTGGGGAAAAAAAGGAATAAGAAACACTCCCCCCCCCCCCCGTTTTTGGGAAACAACATACTCATCTCTCTTCATCTCAGCTAATAACCACCCACCAGCATTTTTAGAAAATAAAATTCTTACCAGTGATCTCTGGTAGCATGAATCATGTTTCCATGGCTTTATCCAAGGGGTCTTCCTCAAACATCCTCAAGAGTAGGCAGGATTGGGTCAGGATCTCCTCCTTCCATCACCGCTTCAATCTGAGTGGCTGGTTTAAAAGCACTGTGCCATCTACAACATCTGTGGCATTCAAAGATGATTCTGCGCTCTGTGGAATATTAGAAACTTCCATCTTATCTACTTATGGAGAATTGCTTTTAAATTACAACCACAATCATATTTGATATCTGAGTCTTGGTCAATGGAATCCATACTCCAAGCTATTGGGCATGCATTTTCAAGTTCTTTATACAGTCCCTGCTTTCTAGGCTGAATATTCAGAGATGCAATAGACATGGAAAAGCCCAAAAGAACATTATATCTTGGGAGGGGTGACCCCTCTGTGAGTTTACTTTTCTGGGAGTAGAAAAATCTGTAAGCTTCTGAGAGGTACTCAGTGCTGCCATGTTGTCCCCACAGAATGCACTTGGGCATGCAAGTAATCACTGCTTCTCTCTCCACAATATATCTCTCTGCAGGCTGTCAACCTATTGGCTGTTTTGATTCTTGTGATTTGAGGGATTTGAAATCAGACACTGTTGGTCAATGGTGGTGGAGCAAGTTCCTAGAGAAGCCACATGACTCTATTGGGGTCAATCAGAATGTGAATTGGAAGTCTACCCTGATTGGACAGTTCAGAGTTCCTAGAGGGATCACATGACCCTGCTGGGGGCCAGTTGAAGCACAAATTGGAAATCTATTCTGATTGGATATTTCAGGCGCATGGATCTGAGGGTTCCAAAACCAGTCCCTATTGGTCGGGAAGGTGTGGCAAGTTCCAGCAAGGGTCACATGACCCATTCTGGATGTCCTGTCATAGTACTTCCAGGTAAGGGAGAAGTATCAAACTTTCTTCAGGTGTCAATCATTTTGGCAGGCATCTATCATTCTTGCCAGGTTGTTAAAACCCATCAATCTTTTTTGACAGGTCATAAATCATTTTCGACAGGAGATATACCCTCCTACTATTTCTGTCCTATGTATATATCCCAGTATGTCAGGGGCATGGTCCTGTGGTGCTTTGGAGGATTCAGTGTGGAATGTACCAACCATCCCAAATCCCTGGTAACCCCTTGTTACCAAAAAAATCAGCAGAAAAGAAAAACCAATTTCAGCCAGAAAAGGAGGAGGGAACACACTCTGGGGTCATGTTTCATGATGTTATCCTGATTCAGAGGGTCTCCATCCTCACAGCAACAAAAAGGTCTTCATTGCCCCCTCCTACAACTGAGAGTGATAACACTTTCAGTAGTCCAAAATGGGAGTCATGGCAGCACCACTTTTTAGGGTCTCAGAGGAGCCAAAAATGGCTTCGCAAGTCCCAAGGCATGTTCACCCTGATAACTTACACCAACACAGAAAAGATGGAAGGTTGAAAAAAGTTGATCCCTATACTTAATGAGGAACTGATGCTTTATCTAACAACACCCAGTGTAGAACATTGTCCAGTCTAAAAATGCATCCACTAGACGTCATGTGTTATAAAACAGGATTTAGTTTGCTATCAAGGCATGTTTAGGGGTAGCCATTGTGTTTTCTTTGGAATGCTGAAACTGTTAAATTGATTGCCAATGAAATCTGCCTGATAACATGTGTACCATTTGAAAAATCAGCTTAAAGTTTGTATTTCATTAACATAGAGGGAGGAGAATTATTGTTGAGCCTAAACTGGTAGGTGATAAATTATAAAAATGAATATTTTATCATTTAAATGTAGCAATGAGGTAATGTTTTTTTGGGGGAGGACCATGGAAATGCCCTCCTGTGGTAAGCATAATTTGTTGTGATTCCCAGAGGAAAGCTGAAGAATATTGCGAGTCGAAAAAAATACTGTATATGGAAATGTAGGTAGGAAGACAAAACATGTGCCAAGCTGAAAACTGGAACACTGTAATTGATCAGCAAAACACTCTATGTGTAGAAAGCAGTCTGAGAAACAGGTTTTTAAAAGCAGCTACACAATTATGTGACTTCAAAAGTCATCTGAAAGAGTGCTGCATTTAGAGCAACAGTATACTTTATGTTGCAAATATATGCCAATTAGCAACTTAAAGACTCCCTGCCCTGGAACAGTCATTTGCCTTTTAAAGGCATTCTTAGCAGAAGTTACAAAATACATTCTTTTTTGATTGCTCATTTCAGCTTGGCCTTTTAATGTTTCTTTCTTCTCCCTCCCCCCACACCCAATTTCGTAAGCAGACAAATAGTCTGAATAAGGCAATAATTTCCTCTTTCCTGCATAAACCATGAACGTTTGAAAGAGCCAGCAGTATGTTTCAAAGGGCCTTGTTAAAAATTTCATTCTTCAACGGAAATACAGTTCTAAAATTCTCAGAGGAGAAATGCTAAGTGTTCAACATTTTACAAGAACAAAGTAAACTTCCTTAATAGCATGGTAGGTTTTTGTCCATCTACCCCAGTACTGAGATTCATCATGATTCTCCAGATTGCAGCAAGCAGAGGGTCTTTCCTATTACCTTCTGTCCAATCATGGAAGCATAGAGTTGGAAAAGGCCAACTAGACCATTAAGTCCATGTCCTTACTCAGTGCAGAAACTCCAGCTACAGCGCCCCCAGCATCTAGCTTCTTAGGTAATTGATTCCATTATCAAACAGCTCTTACTATCTATCACAAATTTCCTTCTAATGTTCAATCAAAATCTGCCCTCCTGTAATTGAAAGCCATTAGACATAATCCTATCCTCTGGGGCAGCAAAGAACAAACCCGTACCCTCCTCTCTGTGACAGCAGTTTAGATATTTACAGAGTGCAATTATGTCATTCCTGAGTCTTCTCTTCACCAGACTTAACATGTCCAACTCCCTCAACCTTTCCCCATGTGTTTTGTTCTCCATTATAGAACCTTCTCCAGGCAAAACATGCACTTTCCACTTAGCTATGATCCCTTCTTGTGATATTGCTATGCAAGATCTGGTGATGTTATAATCAGTATTCTGCAGCTGAAAACATTTTCTGCTTACATTCTCCTCCTTGAGCTCTTCCTGTGAGGGAAGCTTCTGTTCCCAGGCCAGCCAGACAATTCCCCTTGACATTTTTTTTTCCTACTGGAAACAGGTTCAGACTTTCGCATACTCCAGTTCAAGCTTTGCCACAATAGTTAATAATGGCTCCAGGTTTTCTGTCAACCACTACCTTAGAGTTTTTATTTGAATGGCTTTGCAGCTCCTTGTTTTATATGTATAAGGTGTATGCAGGTGGAACGATGGGAAAGTGAAAGCATTGCAATCCTTATTCTATGCATTCAGTTTTACTGAAAGGAAAGTACTCTCTGTCAGTCTCAGATTACTATCATTTTCTTGATTGTCATAAGACTGGATGAACCATAATAAGGAAGGGTGGTAGCTCAATAACAGAGCACTTGCTTTGTCTGAAAAAGAAAAATCCCAGATTCAATCACGGCTTTTCTACATTGGATGGGAAATATCTATTGTCAGAAAACCGGACGAGTCACTGACTTTTGGTGCAGGGAGCGCTTCCCAATCTTTTGCTCTCTCTCTGTGTTGGACTACAGCTGCCATCACTCAGCTAGCAAGAAGCAGGCTCTCTGGATATGATGACAGCTGGCATCCAGAGTAATGGGGAGTGGGGAAGACTGGTCCAGTGGTCTGATTCAATAGAAGGCCACTCCCTAGGCTTCTCTTGAATAAAAAGGACAACATCACATATCAGCTGGAAGGACAAAAAGATTCTATGCAATCTTCCAACCAGCCCCCATCCATGGATACAAATGGTTTTCCCTTAATTTAAAATACCGCTTATATTAATGGCTGGAATGATTTGGAATATTGCTGGTAACTTGGTAGGAAGATTGTTTATCCTCCTTCAGTGGATAATCTAAAGCTTGTGCTGTCACTTCAGTGCTTCACATACTCCATAATCACCAAATTCTCTCTCTTTGTTGGAGAAAATAGGAAAGTGCTTGCTTGACAATGTTACATCCATCAGCACTTAATCATCAGCAATTAGGCTGCTGAAGGGTAGTAAGTTGTGCTTGCCATGTTCTGCTGTTGCACGTGCTGCTACAAGGTCCATGTCTGTTCTCAGACAGATGGTGGTGTCACATCTCATCCAGCTCAAGGGCCATCACTTTCTTAAATAGGATATTTCATCTTTATATGAAATTGTTCATTAGTGTTTTCTTGTCATACCTCATCTGAAAAAATGCTGCTTGACTTGACTACCCATGCAGCCAAAGCAGTGAACTGAAATGTATCAGGAAATAAAAATAATCTGGAGTTGTTGGTTTGGGATTCTTCTTAAAGCTAGATAGACTTATCTTGAATACATGTGAGGCCATCTAAGGCCCTTTCCGCACCTTACCTTCTTCCAGCGCTGGGGTATGGGGATCGTGCAAGCAACCTCCGGCGAGAAGCTCTTGCATCCCTGCTGCCTGCTCGTGCGAGAGCCCCACCTCTTCCCAGGATTTTCCCAGGCTGCGCTGGGGCAGGAAGCGTGACTGGTGCGACTCCGCATGCCAGGTAAGTGCGCATGGGGCCTGGGAGCAATGCACGATCATGCACTATTTTCAGCTTCTAGCCGAAAATGAAAAGGTGCGCAATCGGCACCTGCCGGCCCGTGGAGCATAGCACGATTCTGAGTGCATCGTGCAGATTACTCCTCACAATCGTGCGACGCTCCAGGCGCCCTTTCGCATGGCAAATTCCATGTGAAAAGGGCCTAAGTCAAATGAAAGAACAGCCTACCATATTAAGGAGGATTTTCCCTGCCTTTTGCACAGACAGCACACCCTATTTTTAGATGAGTGCAATGGCAGGACTTGGTAAATGGAAAGGCATCTGATTCTTGCTCAAGTGTCCTAAGTATGTGCAGCTACAAATGTTGTTGTTGAAGACCATAGAGCACAGAATTGGCCCTCTGTAGTTCCCCAAGGTCCTGAGCTATGTCGTAAGAGCTGAGTCCATCCGTACTCAGAATTTGGAACCAAAATTAAATATATTGATGGGTACATTTAAAAAAAAAAAGTCAGAACGTACAATATCCTCTATCCACAATGAAATTACATGTAATTTAAGAGTAGTTTTCCCAGGAATCGTATGCAAACAGTATTTTGGTTTCCTCTGGTGCCCACATGTCCTTCACTGCCTCCCATTCCAAAACTTGCAGATTTTTTTTTCACTTTGGGGCACACAGTGGTGGTGAGGAATGCAAAGCATGGCAGACTGCAAAGAACAGGAGGAAAGGTCAAACAGGAAGAGGAAGCCAGTGATACTGCATGCACATAGGAAGGAAGGCGTGTGCAGAATAGGAGAGATAAAACAGGAATGCATGGAATATGACATAAGAAGAGAGAAGGAGTGGACAGAAAAAGAGTCAAAGAGAGAGGGAGATGGGAGCCGTAGAAGAAGACAGAGAAAGAGAGAAAGAAGGACTCCAAGTAGAAGTATTGAATCCATAAAAGAGATGAAGGAGGAGGTATTCACAAGACATATAAAGAAAGTCAACAGAAGAGAAAGACTAGTAAAGATGATGCAGAATGCTGGTGGTCCATAGTGATGACATGGATGTTGCTGCAAGTACTGGAGAAGAAAAAAACTTTTAAAGATGTGGGATAAGAGAATATAATAAGACAAAGAAAGACTGGGTAAATGGGGAGAAAGGGGAATGATGCTAAATTATTAATTTTCAAAATTTTTAGCAAGCATAGTTTTGGTCAGAAATAGATAATAGTACACCAAAATGTGTTTCATATAAGTACAGTTGGCCCTCCACATTCGCTAGGGGTAAGGACCATTGGAAAAGTGGAAAAATTGCAAATATCAATATGGGTGTGCATGTCTGTGGGAAGAGGGCTGAGGCATGGTGGGGAGAACAGGCAACCAGGGTCAAAACCAGGTCAGGGAAATAAGAGACGAACGGGTGATAGGTTGGCAAGGTGGCCTCTTCTTCTCTTACCCCATCTCGTTCTTTGGGTGTGGAGTGGCATCAGGACCGGGCTTGTAGTGCTGAGAATTCAGGCTGCAAGCCATCCTTAGTTGGCCAGGAAACAGTTGGTGGAAGAGGAGGATCAGAGGGCAGTTTTTTAAAGGGCTGTGTGGCTGATCAGAGCTGCCAAAAGGGAAGGTTCCCCTCATAAAGAAGTTTCTGAGGTAAGGCAGCAGGGTTGTAGAGACTCACAAATAATCACATTCATGAAAGTCAAACCCGCAAACATGGAGGTCCAACTGTACATTGGTGTGCACAAAACGGAAACTATAAAAAGAAATCTATTTCTTTCTAAGGAATCTAACTGCTTGTTTATTTTTAGATTAAATTGTGTTTTTTGTGGGACTTAAGGAGGATTTCAGTGCAGCATTAATTATTCCAAATATGACCCATTCTGTCCGAATGGGATTTAAAAATGCTAGAGTTTCAGTTTAAAAAATCACGATATTTGTGAGTTTAAGGAGTATTAACAATTTTAATCTTATTGGTTTGATTATACAAATAGAGTCAGAGATATTATTCATTTATTTTTATATTTTACATTTAATTTACATATATATATTTATACTGCCCATGCTGGTACTCAAAGTAAGTTAAAAACTAAAAAGAGAGATGGTAAAAATTCATATAGATAAAAATGTACAAAGAGGTTTTCTTGAAGTGCATTTCAGCCGTCTATAGAATTTAAAATCATTTAAAATATACCATTGAAAGGCAAAGTATTTTTAAAAGTAAAGTGCGCTGATGAAAGCCCTTCTCTTGTAAAAAAGAAAGAAAGAAAGAAAGAAAGAAAGAAAGAAAGAAAGAAAGAAAGAAAAGAAAAGAAAAATTGCTCCCAAATATTTCAAAAGGTCCACTGGGGGCATGAGGTTCATTTAAAATTCGTCCATGCCCCCCAAAAGACATTTGGAGACTTTTTGAGGGAGAGTAGGTGCAGCCCTTTAGTCTCTTACGGAGTTAACATGTCCCGCTAGCCTTCCACAGTTATCATTCTAGAATTTATTCAGGTACTCAGCCCCTTCCCTCTTTATAAGCCCCACCAGCAGCAGCAGCTTTTATTCATGCAGAAGATTAAAATCCATCCAGAATAGAACTCTGGGCAGATCTAATTGGAACTTTGTCAGTTCCTTTCAACTGAAATGCCTTTTCCCTAGGAAATGTGGTATCCATCAAATCAACATTTCACAAAGAGAATCTGCAGCTAATGCAAATAATCTGAAAGGATGGATGTAAGACTAATGGAGACTGCTTTAACAAAGAAAAAGACATGCTGAGGAATATAAGTGAAACACATTTTTGGATGTCATTGCCAATAAGGGAGAACTGATATATAATTTCACCTTTACTGATTCTTACTGAAAGCTGCACACAGTAGTTTTGAGTTTCTTTCTTTAATGGAACAATATACTATTTAAAATTGAAAAGTCTATTCCTTCCTGTTTAAGTCTTTGATTTGGTGAAATAATGCATTCTTCCTTTGATTCACTTTTTTTTTTTTTTAAATTAACTCCCAGGGCAAGCATTCAGCACAAACGGTTCAAACCCACCGGCTTTACTATTTACTCTGGCTTAGCATGCTGTTTATGTTAATGTGGTTGATAGTGGGTCCCTGTATTTATGGATAATTTAGACCCAAAGGCATAATAACGTTGCCTTAGAGAACAAGTGTTTACCTCTAAACACAGCAATTAAGAGGATGAAGTAGACCCCGTAGCTTCTAACCATTCTTCCATCCTGCCTGTTCTTCTGACTGACTCCGAGCAAACATTTACTACAGCCCATGAGGTCTTCGACCTGAAAAAGGCTGCATTGGATGATAAGCAGATCTGTAAGTTTCACTTTCTCCTATATCTTTTAAATTTCACATTCTTTCTTTCCTGTGTATGAGGAAATATTCAGATTTTGTCAAGTTCTTATCAAAATAGAATCAATATTACACACACACACACACACACACACACACACACAGCTTCGCTGGCCAATGTCAACACAAATAGCTATTGCCAGCATGGAAGTAGGGACCATATTATACTTACCTGATATGTAGCTTTTTTAAAAAAAAAAAGGATAGGAGCCCATCAGAGATAAAGAGGTGGCAATCCTATTTCAGCACCACAAACATGGTTGAATACCAGAATGAAGCACAAGACTTGTCACAGTTAAGCACTCAAAGCTCTCTGCCTAGCTGCATGGATGTATCAGATTCACTTTCTCCAACTTAAATTTCACTTTTAAAAAGAAAAGGGGGAGCTGTGTTACCCTGTGTATGGGGGTTCCGAGAGGGACGCCAAGATGTGCTCAACTAAAGGTGGGGAAAATTAGCTCAGAGCACTGCTTAGCGTTATGAGAGGCAGGGTAACGTAGCGAGATCTTGAACCCTATGTCTACAGGGCCAGGTTGAGTCAAGGAGTACACGAAAGTTGAAATAATAAATGATGTTTTATTAAACACAAGCAAAACAGTGTAGGCGACACACTCACACAAGATAACTAAAGAAAATAAAGGTTGGAGTGGTATAGAGGGATTTTCAGAGGAGTTGCTGGTTTGGGTGATACTTCACCTGTCCTGAAGCCCAGAAAAATAGAGCGAGCGAGGCTGGGGTGCGATGTAGCTCAGCACGTGGAGCTGAGGGGAGGCTCGCCAAGCAAAGCGGCAGCAAGGTGGGATGAAACTCGGGAGCATACCGAGGAAGGTCTCGGAATCAAGGGTTTTTATAAGGAGAATGTGACTGCAGGCTACACCATACTTGGGGGAAAACAATAGATTTGGAGTTGGAGACAAAGCCTCCGAAAGGTCAGAATCTGAATGATTGAGTTATCGCAGAGGTTCTCAATAGAGTAGCCAGTATGCAAACGCAGACTACTTGGGTATTGTATAGTTAACCCATCAAGTTGCCAGCGCGGGGCAGAGGCTCTTTTGTAGGTTGCGTGCATACCTAATTAGAGTACTTGCCTGGAGGTCTCCTAAAGCAGTGAATCAGCTATTTTCTGGCCTGCCTGTATTGTCCAGGAATATTACGGTGATTAACGGCCGAGCTTGTATGCGTGCTTGTCCGGTGGCCTCGCAAGCACGTGGAGGGGAATAGAGAAGTGAAGCCGAATTGTGATATCAAAAGGATATCTTTTAATATCCCCAAAGCTCGGACTAGCCAGGGCAGTAACAGCTGGCAGTCCCTCTGTACTGTTTAAGAAGTATTTTCAGATTTTGAGAAGTTCTCACATTAGAAATGAATTGAACAATGGGTCCATTTGTCCCCAGTTTGATGACTAGTTTTAAGTATCTGTGACAGAAGAGGGTTTTCTTTTTCTTTTTACATTGCTTATCTTTGCACTTATTTGATCTCCACCATTTTAAGCCAGAGAAAGAGACATGGGTAAAGTATATTTACACAGCTCACTAGGTATCAAATCTATTAATGAAGAGGCTTCATGGTTTTTATCCCTAATGCCCCTGCCTGGGATTGCAGAAACCAGTGTTGTAGGTACTGTGGTGAAATAAGTACTTGACCAGCCAGAATGGCTGGCAACTTGTTACACACTAGCTGCTTTCAACCTGTTTCCATAGAGAAGATTCTCCCTGAACACCTCAGTTCTCTTCCTGACTGGATCAAGGGTGCTAGGTAATCAATAGGTGCAGCTTGTGCCAGCACTGTCTTTCCATAACAGAAATGGCTTCACACACTGAATATCCTGAATGAATTAACAACCAGGACTTAAAAGTAGGTAAATTCAACATGGAGCACCATGCTGGAGGAAGTACTGGACTGAGTCATTCACTACTTGCTGCCTGTACTGCCTAGGCAAGAAGGCCTAGGAGACTTCAATGGGATTGTGCCCAGAAATGGTTCAGGAAAGCACTGGCCCTATAAATTACCCATTGGTAAGTCTGAGCTCTTTTCCTGGAAATTCCTGGTAAAGGCTGGGAGCAGTAGGGCCTGTTTTGGAGGTCCAATGAAGCTACACGACTTGTCAACACTCCAAGAGTAGGGGATGGGGCATTGGAGGCACACCTTGATCAGAGCACCGTTTAGCCTAGGGATGACCTGTTAGTTTGTACAAGCAATGGTACACTCCCTTGGTTGGCCATGATAGACAAAATGCATAAAAATAGCAACACTAAGGGAAAATGTGGAATAATTCTGGGATGTACCAAAGGTGGAACACTAGGTGGAAGGAAGCATACTATTGAACTTTTGAGTTTTATTCCACCAGCTTGAGCGTTTGATACTTTGGAGCGCTTTTTTTTTTTCCTGGTGAACTGAGGGAGGGGCAAATTTTGCTGATCCACCCTGCAATCTTCCACTCCTACTTCTTCAGCTCCTCAAAGGTGTGTACAATTCCCTCCCAAGTGAATTTTCAGTGGACTTCACAGATTGTAGGGAGAAGGGGATATTGACAAAGATTACCACCACCATTCCAACAGAAGAAAAATTCTGCTCTCTAAAAATCCTCCCACTGATGGAAGTTGTCCTTCAAATCTACAGGCAGCTTATGTTACATCCAACCAAATAGATCTACAGATGACAGCTCTAACAATATTTTACTAGCATCAAATCTCTAGTTACCTGTCCTTACAGCTTGGTGAATGTGAATCCCCATATCAAGACTGACACATTCTCATTACACTGCAGGAATGGGTAACACAGAGACTGGATACATACAATCTCCATGCTGATACTTTCTGCAGATTGTCAGAGCATACATTGTTCAAATGAACTTTAAGCTTACTTCTAAATGCTTTAATATTCCTCAAGGAAAACCCCTCACTATCATTCAAGTAAAATTAGAGCATTTAGAGATTTTCTAGATTAAAAATAAAGCAAGCATAAACAAGCTTTCAGCTCAGGAACAAAAAATGGAGAAAGCCATACCCTCCAGCAAAAAGAAGGAAAGACAGGATAATAGCTGTTATGCTTCTAACAGTGCAATCTTATGCAACTTGACTCAGGGTTCAATGTTGTTTAAATTAACCCAGAAGTGGTTAGTGGGGAGTGTCTTCCTCCAAATTCTTAAAACTTTTAACAGTGCAATCGTAGTCCCTGGAGCTGCTGGCTGGAAGGCTTTCAGATGCCATGTTTTTTTCTTCTCTGCCACTGAAAAGGAACAATCGCCAGTGGAGTAGTGGGGTAATATGGAATTTGTAAAGCAATAAATGATATTATTTAGAAAGCTCAATAAGGGTTCCAGGAAAGTATGGAAAGATCAGCAGAGAATTTGGACTTGCATGTTGAAAGGGGACTGGTTGAGAGGAGAGAGACAGAGAGTAAGGCCCTTTCCACACAATGACTGTGCAGGACTGCGACAACACTTCTGCATGACATCATAGCGGTGCCATCCTTTCCCCATTGCCAGCTGGTGCAATTGCAGGGTAAATTACTGACGTAGTTCCTCCCTCAATGACCTCCAATTGTGCGAAGCTTCCGTCCCTCCCAGCCATGTGGAAGGGCAGGAAGCATGATGGAGGCACTTCCTACTTCAGCGTAGCATGGGAATGAGCCCAGCTGCATTGCAGAAGAAAGAGGCACATCCCTCATGCTCCCTTCCACGGGGACCCAGTCAGGTGCAGAGGGGAGCATTTCTCTCACATTCCCTTCCTACCAAAGGCACTGCTGGGATCACAATCAAAGGACGATGGGATCAGGTAACATGCAGAAATGGCATAAATGTTGAGAGTAATGTGGTATGAAGCAGTTGAAGAGATTAAGGGTCAAACTAGATGTTACACTTAGTGTCCTAATGTGATAAAAGATGTCTGGCATGAACTTTACTCATCTCCCATATTTGCCAATTAGCCTGCTTTGTTTTGTGATTGATCATCACAAAACTTGCTTTGCTTTGTGGCTGTGAGTAAACAAGAGCTTACTTTGGAAATATGATGGAAGCACCTATCTCTCAGGAAAATGCATTGTTGGGAATGAAAACAGGCTAATTGCAAGAAGCATACATTTCTCTGTAACATTTGTCAATAAACTTCGATTCTATTATAATTACAAGTAAAGTAGAGCCATTTAATCAACTGAATTTACCCATATTTTGATTTACCATTCAACAATAGAACCAACGGGCCTACTATAGTTGGAGCTGACCAACAGGATTCCTGGGATAGCTAGAAGGTGTTGAAAAGAACAAATCAGTGAGGTCATCAAATTAGAAGGCTTTGAGAAGAACAAATTAGCAATTCCCCCACGTTTTCGGTATCTGGGGGATATTTTAGGCCTAGGAGAGGTCTTTTTTCCCCAAACAGGAAGTGGCCTTCTGTGTGACTTTCTGTTGGGAAGAAAAAAGGATCACCCTGACCTTAAAAGGACCCAAAGGGCGCAGGGTAGCTCCTTAACCCAACAGTCACTTTCTCCAATTGAAAACAATGGTTAAAAGTCTTTCCAGAAGAAACCCAAAATACTTTGAACCACAACAAAATAATATATCATTGCAGAGAAAATCCATTTCACTGCCACTCCTCTGTTGGTGTGGGGACACTCGCTGCTCCTTATAACTTGAATGGGCTTGGATTTCAAAAAGAAAATGTATTTTAAAATTCAAACCACGGCTCTGTGCTGCAATTTTAGGAGTAATCTAATATCAGTAGCAGCTGTCACCCTGGTTGACTGAAAAGAAACTGAGAAGACTGAGACTGAGAAGAAAATAGAAAAAGAACTTTGCCGTTCATGCACTTCCATTTCATTTCCATCTCCACACCTCCCCCCCCCCACCACCACCACCACATTGTTTTGATTTTGCTGCCATCCCTGCCTAGCAGCTTTCACTGGCCAAAAATTTTCTTCTCTTTTTTTCCATTCTTCTGGTTGTTATGTGCCATCACTCCAGCACTGACTTTTGGCAACTCTATCAATGTGAAGCCTTCAAGATGTCCAGTCATCAACAGCCCTGCTTGGGTTTAGCAGACTCAGGGCTGTGGCTTCCTTGGTTGAACCCATCCACTTGTTAGTGTGGTCTCCTTCTTTTTGTACTGCTTTCCACTTTATCAACTATTATTTTCTTTTTTCAATGAGTCACATATTCTCATCATGTTTCCAAAGTACAACAGCCCCAGTTTAGTTAATTTGGCATCCAGTGAGAGTTGATTTTTTCAATGCAACATTAAAAACAAGTATGCAGCCCAGGAAACTACTGCAATGCAGATCTGACAGTGTCAATGTAAGGTTCCCTTCCAAACTCCCCTGATCATGATTCTTATCTCTCTGTCCTGGAGCAGAGCAGGGTTTCTCGTCCATTTCTCTTTCTCTCCACACATAAAAGCTAGGGAGACAAAAGGAAGAGGCATGGAGTAGAGTGAGCAGGGTAGCAGTTGCACTGAATGCCTAGAAAAAGGGTAGATATATATTTGGTGTATGGTGGGGGTTAATTATTCTTGCTTACTTGAGTCCATCACAAACGCGCGCGCACACACACACACACACAGCAGAAAAAAATGAGTTGAGCTTCTTTTGCTGCCATCAGAATGTCCTTTTTCTTCCCAGGACAGACAAACTACACTTGGTGCATCTGTTGAGTTCACACTGCATATTTAGAACACTATGATTCCACTTTGACTGCCATGGTAATATCCAATAGAATCTTGGGACCTGAAGTTTAGGGAAAGGTATGTCAAATTCCCAGCCAGAGAAAGTCTCAGCAAACTACAAATGCCAGAGCATGGGAGCTAAGCTAGATGAACTCCAACTCTTAGTACAACAAAATAAATATGACTAAATATGATCACTGAAACCTGGTGGGATGAATCTCATGATTGGAATGTAGGCATAGGGAGGTATAACTTATTTCACAGAAATAGACCAAGCAAGAAAGGAGGAGGAATAGCCTTATATGTCAAGGATGTTTTCACCTGTGAACAGATCCATGACTTAAATCTGGGAAGCCAAGTCGAGAGCATCTGGGTAAGAATTAAGGGAGTGAGAAACAATAGGGATGTGATTATGGGAGTTTGCCACAGGCCTGCCTGAGTACTTGGATGAGGCTTTCCTGGAGCAGATGACCACACATTCAAAAAGGAGAGATGCAGAGTTAATGGGAGATTTCAATTATCCTGATATTTGTTGGCAATCAAACTCTGCAAAGACCGCAAGGTCCAACAAGTTCCTCTCTTGCCTTACAGACAATTTCATGGTCCAAAGGTAGAAAAGGCAACAAGGGGATCAGCTGTTTTAGATCTGATCCTGACCAACAGGGATGACCTAGTTGATGAGGTGGAGGTGGTGGGATCCTAGGGTGGAGTGACCATGCTCTTTTGGAGTCTGTCATTCAGTGGGAAGGAGAAGCCAAGTGTAGCCAGACATGCATCCTAAACTTTAAGAAAGCTGATTTCTGTAAACTTAGGGAGTTACTTGTTGAAATCCCATGGTCAAGAATACTGAAAGAGAAAGGAGTTCATGATGGATGGGAGTTTCTTAAAAGCGAGATACTGAAGGCACAA
This sequence comes from Cyclura pinguis, assembly GCA_030412105.1. Lineage (NCBI taxonomy): Eukaryota > Metazoa > Chordata > Lepidosauria > Squamata > Iguanidae > Cyclura > Cyclura pinguis. Next base: position 127,553,295 of record CM059600.1, on the reverse strand, counting down.
TTGAAAACTGTGCTAATAAGGAGGAAAAATGGCAGCTGTTTAAAGAAACCGAAATGGTTGACTAAAGAACTCTCAGCTGAGCTAAGTGTTAAAAGAAACATGTACAGGAAATGGAAGAATGGTGAAACCACCAAAGAGGAATTCAAGCAAATAGCCAGGAGATGTAGGGAGAAGGTCAGGAAAGCTAAAGCGCAGAATGAACTAAAACAAAGAAATGATAGGGTTGCTGTGTGGAGAAGATGGCCTATTAATAATGGGGGGAAGAGAGAAGGCAGAACTACTCAATACCTTCTTTGCCTCAGTTTTCTCCCAAAAGGATAGAGGTACTCAACCTGGGGGATGGGGAGCAGGTGACAAAGGGGGAAGTGTCAGGGTCAGAGACCCGGGCAGCAAGCCAACCCGGAGAAGGGAGTGGGAAAGCTAGCAGAGTCCTGCCGGGAGGAGTCAAGGAAGCACTTACTCAAAGGAAGTCCATTTACCAAGCCAGAGTGACAAGTGAAAGCCGTGGTCAGAGTTCCAAAAACCAGGGGTCAGGAGCCAAGAGATCAATCCAAGGTATCAGGAGCCGGGTGCTGGAAGCAAGGAACAGGCAAGGGAAGGGCTTGTAAGAAGTTTGCCACAAGCAAAGGAAAGCTTCCAGGCAGGCAGTTATATAGGCACAGGTATGCCCAGTCACCACTTCTTAAACTTAGCCAAGGAAGCCTCCCTTTGCACAGCTCTCTTGAGTCTCCGCCTTGATTGGGGGCTGATTGAAGCAGGCTCCAGAGCACCTTCAGAATCGGATCCCTGTTGCTGTAAAGGAGCAGGCAGAGGAACATCCGAGCTTGCTTGGTCCATAGCAGCAGGGGGCTTGAGCTGCAGGACTCATCTCCAGCCAGAGCCACAGGGACCAACAGCTGCTGCTTGTCATCAGCAGCTCTGACAGGGGCTTCAGTTATCACAGGGGGAAATGGAACACAGAATAAGTAGAGAAGTAGTACAGGAATATTTTGTTAAACTATGGCCCTTTCCACATGTGTGTGGGGGGAAACGGGTGAAAACGCCCAAAAACGGAGCTTACCGGCAGCCGGGTAAGTCCGTCACTACGTGGAGCAGCGCGAGCTTGCTGCTCCGCAGTCCTCCAGCATCCCAAATGGCGGCTTCCGGTTGGTGGAGGCTCTCCACCAACTGGAGAAGCTCGCCAGCTGGAAGCCCGCTTCCGGCAGATCTGCAGGCACGCACTTGCGCATGCCTGCAAATCCGCTTCGGAGCCGGGCAACGGAGCGGCGTGGGGCTGTGCGCTCCATGCTTTTTAAAAACCTCGAAAAAGAGGTTTTTAAAAAACAGGCAGCGCGGCTAGTTCTGGCCGCTCCTGAGTGGATTCTGGTGTGGAACTACAAAAAGTAGTCCACGTCAGTCCACTCTACGGTGTAGAAGACCTCCATGAGAGGTCACTCTGCACCATTTCAGAAGCCCTGTATGGAAATTGCCTATATGAATTCAAGTCTCCAGGGCCAGATGCATTACATCCAAGGATATTAAAAGAACTGACAGAAGTCATTTCTGAACCACTCACAATAATCTTTGAGAACTCTTGGAGAACAGAAGAAGTCCCAGCAGACTGGAGGAAGGCAAAAGTCATCCCCATCTTCAAGAAGGGGAAAAAAGAGGACCCAAATAATTATCACCTCGTCAGCCTGGCATCAATACCAGGAAAGATCCTAGAGCAGATCATTAAACAGTCAGTTTGTAATGACTTAGAAAGCAATGCCGTAATCACAAAAAGTCAACATGAATTTCTCAGAAATAATTCATGCCAGACTAATGTTAACTCTTTTTATGACAGGGTTACAAGCTTGATAGATGAAGGGAATGCTGTAGACATAGCATATCTTGATTTCAGTAAGGCCTTTGACAAAGTTCCCCGCGACATTCTTGCAAAGAAGATTATAAAATGCAGGCTGGGCAGGGCTACTATTAGGTGGATTTATAATTGGTTGACCGACCGAACCCAAAGTGTGCTCACCAAGGCTGCTTTTCATCTTGGAGAGAAGTGACTAGTGGGGTGCCACAGGGTTCTGTCCTGGGCCCAGTGCTATTTAACTTCTTCATCAATGACTTGGTTGAAGCAGTAGAGGATATGCTGATCAAATTTGCAGATTTCGCCAAATTGGGAGGGGTTGCCAATACACCAGAGGACAGGATCAAATTTCAAAATGACCTTGACAGATTGGAGAGCTGGGCCAAAGCTAACAAAATGAATTTCAACAGAGAGAAATGTAAGGTCCTACACTTAGGCAGAAAAAATGGAACACACAAATATAGGATGGGGGATGCGTGGTTGGATAGCAGTACATGTGAAAGGGATCTAGGAATCTTGGTAGATCACAAGCTGAACATGAGTCAGTAGTGTGATGAGGCAGCCAAGAAAGCCAACATGATTCTTGGTTGCATCAGTAGGAGTATGGTGTCTAGATCGAGGGAGGTAATGGTACCACTCTATTCTACATTGGTTAGACCTCATTTGGAATATTGCATCCAGTTCTGGGCACTTCAATTCAAGAAGGATATTGACAAGCGGGACCATGTCCAGAGGAGAGTGACCAAAATGGTGAATGGTCTGGAAGCCATGCCCTATGAGGAACGGCTTAAGGAGCTGGGTATGTTTAGTTTGAAGAAGAGAAGGTTAAGAAGGGACATGATAGCCATGTTTAAATATTTGAAGGGATGTCATGTTGAGGAGGGAGCAGGCTTGTTTTCTGCTGCTCCAGAGACTAGGACAAGGAGGAATGGATTTAAGCTACAGGAAAGGCGATTCCACTTGAATCTCAGGAAGAACTTCCTGACAGTCAGAGCTGTCTGGCAGTGGAATATGCTGCCTCGGAGTGTGGTAGAGTCTCCTTCTTTGGAGGTTTTTAAGCAGAGGCTGGATAACCATCTGTTGGGAATGCTTTGATGGGTGTTCCTGTATAGCAGGGGGCTGGACTCGATGGCCCCTGGGGTCTTTTCCAATTCTATGTTTCCATGATTCTATAATTCCACAGGATGCAGGAATGGCAATTAAGGTGGAATCATAGTGTTCTAATTTTTCAGTATGAAAGTGCCCTTCAATTAAGATTTTAAACCTTGTATGAACTAATTGTAGGCAGTCCTATGAGGAAAATGGGTTTCTCAAAGCAGCGTCTGAATCTGCCCAATTAAGCCTATTTTGAATTGAAAATAAAGGGCTGGAACACAATAGCAGCTAAGTAAGAGGAAACTCTTCAGCTTTCTTGTTCAGGTAATTTTTCAAAATTCAATCACTGCATTTAATCATTTAAAGGCTACATTCCCAGAAGAAATTATTCACTTCCATATCACCCTTTCTCTTTCATTTTAGGTAGCACTACCTTTGTCTTTGTGGGATGTCGCCACTTAAACTGGAATGAATGTTAAATTATGCATTTTGAATCAATAATTTGAAAGTTAGATCTTTGTGCAAGGTTGAGTTGTTATGCAAGATAATGGCATTTTCATACTGGTTCTGTTCAAGTAGTAATGTCAAATGTTACCCTGTATACTGCAATATTATACATTGGCATTGCCAGGTCTCCTAAAATGCTTTTATTTCTTCAGTGGGCAAACAGTCTAGTCTAAAGATACCTCTTAGACTTACATCAAAGTATATTCTCAGGGTGGGGGTGGGGGAAATGGATTTAATAATAACCAGAAAATGGATGCACAAGAACTTTTAGATTCTTTGACTACAGCCTGCTGACTAGCTGAATTTATTTTAGATTATCAGGCTTCTGATGAAAATTACCAAAGATTCTCATAGCTACTGGATATTCTATTTCTGATATACCACTGTTGTCCCATCTGGAAAGAATGTCTGGTTTCTGGGTGAGGACAGGTTGGAGGATAAACAACTGTTGGGGCTATACTGGCCTCCCAGGTTGTGGCAGAGCAACAGGGGGGCAGGAAGGGTGGTGCGCCCCTAGTGGCATTTTTTTGGGGGTGCCATGGGGGTGAGGATCCCTGCCTTTGTCACATGGCCCAGGAAAGGCCCTTCACTCAGGTGTGGTGGGAGGCAGAAGTTGATGTCACCTGCTGCAACGCGCCTTTGGAGGAGGTGCCTCTTTTGCTGCTAGGCAGTTGGAGATGCAGCCACCCGCCCGCTCCTGCTGCTAAGCTGGGCCGCTGTTTCTGGGTAAGGATGGCTCCAGCCTAGCCTGACCTGGGGAAGGCAACACTATCCTGCTGTGGTTCTGGGTGGGGATGGTGGCACCAAGGACCTCTCTCACATACAAATCTCCTCACACACTCCTCCTTTCCCATTCTCTCTCTCCAGCTCTCTCACACACTTCCCCGCTCTTTCATACAGTTTCCAGCATGCTCTTCACAACCGTACAAGGCAGCAGGCACTTGCCTGGGCTCCTGGCCATCCCCCTCGTCTCCCACTTCGGTTCTTGCAACAGCCAGAGACCATGGAGCACTGCAACTGTTGTGGCGGCTGTTGCTGAGAGCCTGGGGTTAGGGGCTCTCCCCCAGGTGAGATCCATTAGATTGATCTCTCTTCCCTCTTCTCCCTGGGGTTCAGAATTTACTAGCCCAGCTGCGGCCACTGCCACTGCCAGGAGGACTCTGCTTCCTGCCGGGCATTGGTCCCTCTGAGCAGGAGGGAGAGAGTCTTCTAGCTCCTTCCTCAAAGATACCACAGTGGTGGCAGGTTATGGTGGGGTGAAACAAACCTTGGAAGGCCGGGGTAGGGGAGGGAGTCTTGTGGAGAAGGGTCTTGGGGTTGCAAGCATCTTTCCCTCCTCCATTTTGACCCTCTGTGAGGCAACATCAGGTTGTGCCCAAGAATAGCTTCAGGAAGAAAAGAAAAAGGAAGGGAAAGCAGCTTTTCCTCCTCCTCCCTTCACCTGGTAACCCCTTCCTTTCATGCCTCTTTGGCATCTCCTTCATGTCTCCACTGAACACTTGTTGGAACTCTCCTAGAGGTCATCTATTCCAACCCGCCAATGAACGATTCCACCAAAAGCAAAGCTAGACTCAGCCCCCCCCCCCCCGCTGCCGCCGTTCCTTTCTGTCTTGGCTGCAACAGAGTAATGCGCTTTCCCTCTGTACACACCCAGAGACGCCCTTGTCCAAACTTCCTTTCCCTCAGCCCCTGAGCAACCTAGCCTGCAAAACACAACCTTCCAGCACACACACTTGGAAATAAGAGGAAAGGTTGGTAGGCAGAAAGTACAACATTTCTGGGGTTGCCTGGAGCCCCTACATGTTTCTGATGCCTGAAAAGATCATTCCTCCTCCAGAGTTTTGACTTTTTGGATCTGGACTTTTACTCTCTCTAGACAGAGCTTTTAATTTGTTTGTTTCATTTCATTTATATGCCACCTTTTCCCAAAGTGGGACTGAAAGTGGCTTTGTTACCCTGATTTCTGGGATCCCTTGGGGGACACCTCAATGTGCTCCACGTGATAGGGAATGGAAACTAGCCAGAGCACAAGCATTAGCAATGAGAGAGGCAGGGTAACCTAGCGGGGTCTTTTACCCAGTTTTTACAGACTCAGGCCAAGCCAAAAACCAAACAAAAATGTCCAATAAATGATTTTATTGAATGAAAGTCTCACGCATCAACGCAATCACTCACACACTCACTCAAGACCTACTAAGAAGCAAAAGAGAGGACACTGGATAGGGGAATATTGAAGGGGTTGTAGCTGGGGTAGTACTGCACCTTTTCCTGAAGTTCTTGGTCCAGGAAAAACAGCAAAGAAGTGGAGCTCAGCATGGAGAGGGCTGAGGGGATTACTCAATGGACAGAGAAATGGTCAGCTGGGATGACCGGGAGCGATCCAAAGAAACTCTCAAAAACTGGGACTATTTGTAGGAGAAAAGGTGTCTGGAGGGCTAATCCTTTCCCGGGGAGAAAAATGGGTGCTGCAACAGAAAAGAAGCTCCACGATGGCAACTCCTTTTGCATGATGAGATCACAAGGTGTTGCCAAAGTTTCAGGATCTTGAGTTGCATTGGGTTGTGGTGTGAATTTATGTAGATGGTCCTTGCCTGATAGGATTTTATTGCTATTGGTGCTCAACTTGGGGAAAAGATGCTAATCCCTTCAAATTGGCTTCTCAGGGGCTGAGGACCCTTTGTCTTCTGTGGGTTTGCACGGCTTGAGGTCTCCTGGGGCTACGTGATGGGGGATTTTACTGGCCTGACCTGGTTTTTGATCGTTCGACCATTGCTGCCTACGTGTCCATCCACATGACCTCTCAGGCACATTGAATCATATTTTAATATCAAAATTGTAGACCCCGGGACAGGGTTTTCCAGTGGGGTAAGAGCTTCCAGAAAGATTTCAAGAAAGAAGACCTTGAACAATTATATTTTAAAAACAATTAAAACCCCCAAATAAAACAATATAAAACCATTTTAAAACATATAGAACTTAAAGAGATAAATAGAACATTCCAATAAAAGCTTTTCTTGCTTATGCAGGGAGCTAGGGAGCTCTTGCAAGTTCAGCTTCTCCATCCAGTTCAACACTTGTTGCTGTGTGCCGTCCCCATTGCCTTCCATGTGTGTCCAATTTATGGTGACCCTAAAGCAAACCTATCATGGGGTTTTCTTGACAACATTTGTTTAGAGGGGGTTTTGCCACTGCCTTCCTCTGAGGCTGAGAGAGTGGGACTTGTCCAAGGACATCTAGAAGGCTGAGTAGGGATTCAAACCTCAGTCTCCAGAGTGCTAGTCCAACACTCAAACAGTTACAGTTCACCCCTACCTCTAGGAAATTCTCAAGCCCACCTTTCCTCTCTGTGTCCAGATGCTTGAGATCTGTCTGAATTTACTCCACAACACAATTGCAACACTTGTACAAAGCACAGAGACACTGGAAGGGTGTGAATCAACAGCAGTAATATCCACATTCTGTTTCCAATGAGGGTGTGCTTATCCTGGAGGAGTGGACCCTGCAGGCCACATCTGGCACCTTTTTAATGAATAGTGGTTTAACCTCATCCTTCACATCTGGATTGTCAGTATGTACCCTCGATTCAGCTAGCCTCCCAAAGGAGCTCTTGGAGTCCAGCTCCCATCATCCCCTAGCCTGTGGCCGAGAATGATGAACAATGCACCTGCATCAGGTCTTTGACAGCTATCTCTCTTCCTCATTTTGAGAACCTGAAGCCTTTAAACAAAAAGTCAGCAACTGTGGATGATGTGTGTTGGAGTCCCATACACATATACCTTTTCCCAGCTTTCAGGTTTTTGAAATAAGGAAGACAAACAGGCATTGAAGAACTGATTACATTCCGAGGCATCACCCGTCGCTCGGTCTTCCATCACTCAAATGACTAGCAGATGAATGCACAAACTTCCTCCACTGAAAAGAGTTGTGGTTTGGGGTGGTGGGCGAGGTGAGACGAGATGAGGTGATCTGGAAACTGTGCAAGGGAGTTGGAGGTTGGTTTCCAACAACTTCACACATGCCAGTTGCTTGTGGATATTGCAGTAAGTGACCGTCACGATGAGAGTGGGGAGTTGCTGTGTGGGACCCTGTTGCAGAGAGAGAGAGAAAGTGATTTCACAGTGCACTAGTGACAGTTTTTGGTACCACTTTAACTGCCAGGGTTACATCCTATGGAATCCTGGGATTTGCAGTTTTATGAGGTACTTAGAATATTCAGCCAGAGGGATTTAGAACCTTTGTTTGCCTTCAAGTCCTTGCCGACTTATGGCAACCTGAAGGTGACCTTCCACCATAGGGTTTACTTGGCAAGATTTGTTCGGAGAAAGCCTGGAAACCATTAAGCTCTATGTGGAACAGCTTAGGAAGCTGGGTATGTTTAATATGGAGAAGAGAAAGTTAAAAGATGACGTGATAGCCATGTTTCAAAATTTGAAAGGGTGTCATATGGAGGGTGGGGCAAGCTTGTTTTCTGATGCTTCTGAGACTAGGATCCAGAGCAATGGCTTCAAACTACAGGAAAATAAATTCCACGTAAACATTAGGAAGAACTTCCTGACAGTGAAAGGAGTCTGACAGTAGGATATGCTACCTTGAAGTGTGGTAGTGTCTCCTTCTTTGGAAGTTTTTAAACAGAAATTGGGTGGCCATCTGTCAAAGGGAGCGCTTTGATTGTGTCTTCCTGCTTGGCAGAATGGCGTTGGACTGGATGGCCCTTGTAGTCTCTATGATTCTAGGTTTTCTACTGCTTTCTTCTGAGGCTGAGAAAGTGTGATTTGCTCAAGTTCACCGAGTGGTGTTTCCATGACTGATTGGGAATTTGAACTCCAGTCTTCCAGAGTCCTGGTTCCGCACTAAAATTACTACATCACGTTGTTTGTGGGGTTTTTTCCTTCATTCCTGAATGGTTGCAACTGCAAGGCTTAGAAACTGGAGACTCATACTTCCCAGGAACCATGTCATCAGCAGGCACAGAGGCATAGGGCAGGAGAAGTTGCCATGGGCGCCGCGGTAGGGACAAGCAAAGGAAGCTGAGATAAAAGGTTTTAGTTGGAGATGGACAAGGACAAAGGCAAGAATGCCCGTTGAAAGCAATGCAAGTTCTCTGTATGTCTATGGGGAATAACGGAAGGCACAAATGTTAGTTTGCACATCTGGACTCTGTTTTATTTGCATCTACCCCAATTGCAGACTAAGAATTTTGGGGGGAGAATGGTATGGGTAACAGGACTCAAAAAAGAAGCAAATGGGTCCTGTTCTTTATTTCACTACTTTAAATCTTGTTTTATTTTTATCATCTGGAAGATAATTGTACTGTATTTTGAAAGATAACTTAGTAAATCTCTCTGTGTGTGTATTAACCACTTTGATAGGGAAATATGGCAGACAGCAGCAGTCAGAGATTGGAGTAGGCCTTCAAAGAGCTCCCATTGCTCCTAAGGGGCATTTTTGTAATTTCTTTGAGTACATTCTTTACAATTTGAGAAAGATTCAAAGCATTCACTGATAGTTTTCTGTATTGCCTTAGAATGAACTAGGAAAAGTTTACAGGACCTTCTCAAGTTGTGGTGAGATGTTCATTTCATTTCAAAAATAAACATAGTGTTTTAATTTATTTCCCTACATGTCATTTTGACTTTTTGTAATCATTTTTGTATTGACGGGCGGCAAACTCAGAGAACGCCCCTGGGCAGCAAAAGCTCTTGCTACGCCACTGCTCCCAGGAGGACCATAATGTATGTATATAACAGTGTTTAAATTCACTTTTTACTATTGCCCCATCCAGTTTTATTTTCCTGGGTTATTTTTTTCAGTGGGAGTTCTGGCTACTGGACTAAGAAAATGTCAATCCAAAAAAGCATTTTTTATGCTGTTATATAGATTTCCTCCTATCCTACTTTCCCTCAATGATATTAACTCTACTCCTGACCACTCCTGCCCTGTCTGTCCCCTGTCCCACAAGCCTCAGTGTACACAAGCCAGCCCTGATTACATAAGAATTGCAACATTACCAGAACTTTCCTATTTTGATCTGTCAATTGTTGCAGGGTGTTTGCAAATGTTAAGGAGGTATTAGCTTGTTCAGTTATCTACATTTCTCCCCTCTAACACGCACACATACAGACAGAGAGAGAAAGAAAGAGAAGAAATGAAGAAAGTAACTGACTGGACTCTAGTGCAGGGGTGGGCAACTGCATACCCTCCAACATTTCACAGTTGAAAACTAGTGGTCAAGTTATATCAGAATGTGGTGAAGACAGCAAAGTCATTAACAAGGAAGACCACACAAGCTAGGAGAGGCTGCAGGGATTCACTTTTGTCTGAGTCTACTGGAAAGGATGAGATTCTACCCCTTCCTCTGTACTCCCTCCTGCTGAGTTGAGTGCAAGCTGCTTTTTGACGGGCTTTGAGACGGAAAAAAAGATAAAATATTTAGGGATTACAATAGCAAAACAAAACAATGAATTGTTTGAAAATACTTATAAAAAATTATGGACTAACATAAAGAAAGAAATTCAGAAATGGTCCAAATTGAGGTTATCTTTATTGGGAAGGATAGCAGCAATTAAAATGAATATCCTTCCAAAAATTAATTATCTTTTTCAAAACCTTCCAATAATTATTAACAAAGGATGTTTTCATGACTGGAAGAAAGATTTATCGAGATTCATTTGGGGAGGGAAGAAGCCGAGAATAAAGTGGCAGATGTTAATAGAGAGAAAAGAAAGAGGAGGATTTGGTGTACCAGAACTTGAAATATATTACAAAGCAAATGCCCTGACCTGGTTAAAAGAATGGATAATTCTTGAAAATGAAGGAATATTGCAATTGGAAGGATCGGAATCGAAATTTGGCTGGCATGGATATCTTTGGTACAATAAAACCAAAGTGGATAATGAATTCCCCAACCATTATCTTAGAAGGGCATTATTTGAAATCTGGAAGAAATTTAAAAGGAAGATGTATATTAGAATCCCGTTATGGCTATCTCCCCACGAAGCCTTATTTGGAAGATGGCAAGATGAGAAACAAAAATGGATCAGATACGAAGATATTATAGTAGAAGAGAAGACAAGTCTAAGAATAAAAACAATAGAGGAACTAGAGATGGAAGATTTCACATGTAAATGGTTCTTATATCATCAACTGAAAGAAAGATTTAAAATGGATAATAAATTGGAAGGATTTGAAAGTATAGGGAAACGGAATGAATTTGAGAACGTCATTCTTGAAAAAAAAAGACCATTTGGTGGCTCAGTTGTACAAAATATTATTAAACAGAGAATTAGAGACAGAAATAATTAAAGATTCAATGATACAATGGGCAAGAAATATAGGGCATGAAAATAGCTTGGAACATTGGGAGAAAAGCTGGAAGAATACACAAAAATTTACATTAGCCCGAAAGCTGAAAGAAAATTACTTTAAGATGCTCTATAGATGGTACTTAGACCCAGCAAAATTAAGGAAAATGTACAAGATTTCCTGCAAATGTTGGAAATATAAGACAGAAGAAGGAACATTCTTCCATATGTGATGGTCATGCCCTGAAGCTAAAAGATATTGGAAAACCGTTCAAAAGAAAATATTGGAAATATTACAAATTAATATTCCTTTGTATCCTGAAATATTTCTTTTAAATATGTTACACCAAATAGAAAAAGAGCATATTAGATATTGGAGAATAATACTGTATATGGTATCAAATGCAAGGATTACTTATGCAAAATACTGGAAGTGTGAACATATCCCAGATACTGAGGAATGGGAGGTTAAACTATCAGAAATGATAGCGATGGAAGATTTGACAATGGCACTTAAAGGTGAAACAAAAAGGAAAAATAGAGAAGAATTGAAACCAATTAAAGAATACATACCATGAAAATGTGCGATTCAGAAGGAAATATGAAAAGAATGAAGATAAGCAAAGATATGGGAAAAAAGGAAGAGAAAAATTTATTTTGAAAATAATAAGGCACGTCACATAAAAGGAGAAATGATCAGAAGAAACTTGGAAAAATAAGTGAGCAAAAGGAAGGAAGGAAGTTGAAATTGTACATTTGTATATAATCTGTATATAATTTTTATATAGAAGGATGCTCATAAAACTCAGAACAAAGCAGAAAAAGAATTCATATGTAAGACAAAGCAGAATATACAAGACATGTAATTGAAATTTATATAGATACATAAAAGATATAGAGGTAGACTAAGTTAGAAGAGCAATAGAAGAAGAAGAAGAAGAAGGAGAAGAAGAAGAAGGAGAAGGAGAAGAAGAAGAAGAAGAAGAAGTTGGATGGATATACAAATTTGATTGTATATATTTCTTTGTTTTTTGTTTCTTATATATTTATAATAATAAATATATAATAATTTATTTAATTTATTTAATAATAAAATTTAAAAAAATAAAATAAAATATTATCATGCTTCAAGCTAAAAATAAATAAATAAATAAATAAATAAACTCAGTTTGAAGCCATTGAAGTAAGCAAAGGAGGAAGAGGAGGAGAGAAACTGGGAAATGCTAAAAGCAGATGAAAAAGAGGGACAACAGAGAATTAATCGGGACAGTTGGAAGATATATAACTGTTGGGCTGTATTAGCTTCCCATGAGATTCCAGAGGGCCACACCCTTGCTACATATTCCTACAGAAAATTAACTCTTCCCCCATGCTCCAAAACACCTTCTAAGTAGCATGGGGGCAATGTTTCCATATTTGGGAAGGCTGAGCCATTTTAGGTACAAGAGAAGGCTTTTTTCTGCATTTAGGGGAAAATCATGGGAGGTTCTAGAAGCCACAAAAATGGCCCCAGGTGCAGAATGTGGCTTGCGGGTCTATATTTTCCCCACCTGTGCTCTAGTGATGGCCTCTTTTGGATCTTTGGGAGGAATCCTTTTTTCAAGAACCCACCTAGGATGAAGTCACAAGGACAGATACCAGGCTTCTATAAAGGGCCACACATTCTGTCAATTAGGTAGCCAATCTAGTTAAAATGATCTCAGGAAAATCATAGAATCATAGAATCATAGAAATGTAGAGTTGGAAGAGACCACACGGGCCATCCAGTCCAACCCCTTACCATGCAGGAATACCCTCAAAGCACTCCTGACAGATGGCCATCCAGCCTCTGCTTAAAAACTTCCAAAGAAGGAGACTCCACTCACTCCGAGGCAGCATATTCCACTGCCGGACAGCCCTCACCGTCAGGAAGTTCTTCCTGAGGTTCAGGTGGAATCTTCTTTCCTGCAGCTTGAATCCATTGCTCCTTGTCCTGGTCTCTGGAGCGGTAGAAAACAAGCCCTCTCCCTCCTCTACATGGCATCCCTTCAAATATTTAAACATAGCTATCATGTCCCCTCTTAACCTTCTCTTCTGCAGACTGAACATACCCAGCTCTCAAAGTCTACCCTCATAGGGCATGGCTTCCAGCCCCTTCACCATTTTGGTCGCCCTCCTCTGGACCTGCTCCAGCTTGACCATGTCCTTCTTGAATTGGGGTGCCCAGAACTGGACACAGGATTCAAGATGAGGTCTAACCAAAGCAGAGTAGAGTGGTACCAGTACCTCCCTCGATCTAGACACCATACTCCTATTGATGCAGCTGAGAATTGCATTGGCTTTCTTGGCTGCCGCATCACACTGCTGACTCATGTTCAGCTTGTGGTCTATTAAAACTCCTAGTTCCCTTTCACACTTACTGCCATCCAACCACGTGTCCCCCATCCTATATTTCTGTATTCCATTTTTTCTGCCTAAGTGTAGGACCTTACACTTCTCTCTGTTGAATTTCATTTTGTTAGCCTTGGCCTAGCTCTCCAATTTGACCAGGTCATTTTGAATTTTGATCCTGTCCTCTGGTGTATTAGCAACCCCTCCCAATTTGATGTCATCTGCAAATTTGATGAGCATGCCCTCTATTCCTTCATCCAAGTCATTGATGAAAATATTGAACAGCACTGGGCCCAGGACAGAACCCTGTGGCACTCCGCTAGTCACTTCTCTCCAGGATGAAAAGCAGCCATTGGTGAGCACCCTTTGGGAATGGTCAGTCAACTAGTTACAGATCCACCTGACAGTAGCTCTGTCCAGCCCACATTTTACTAGCTTCTTTGCAAGAATATCATGGGGAACTTTGTCAAAGGCCTTACTGAAATCGAGATATGCTACATCCACAGCATTCCCTTCATCTATCAAGCTAGTAACTCTATCATAAAAAGAGATAAGATTCATCTGGCATGACTTATTTTTGAGAAATCCATGTTGACTTCTCGTGATTACTGCGTTGCTTTCTAAGTGATTAGAAACTGACTGCTTAATGATCTGCTCTAGGATCTTTCCGGGTACTGACGTCAGGCTGACTGGGCGATAATTATTTGGGTCCTCTTTTTTTCCCTTCTTGAAGATGGGGACAACATTTGCCCTCTTCCAGTCTGCTGGAACTTCTCCTGTCCTCCAAGATTTCTCAAAGATTATAGCAAGCGGTTCCGAAATGACCTCTGCCAGTTCTTTTAATATCCTAGGATGCAATTCATCTGGCCCTGGAGACTTGAATTCATCCAGTGTGGCCAGGTATTCCTGTACCATCTCTCTACCTATTATGTGCCGCATTTCCCCTGCTTCCTCCCCTGCTCCCCCAGCGCCAGGTTGAGTGCTTGTATCCTTCTGGGAAAAAACTGAGGCAAAGAAGGTGTTAAGTAGTTCTGCCTTTTCTCTTCCCCCTGTTAGTAATTCGCCATCTTCTCTGCACAGCGACCCTATCGCCTCTTTCTTTTTCCTTTTGCTGCAGACATATTTAAAAAAGCCCTTTTTATTGTTTTTAATGTCTCTGGCCAGCCTAAGTTCATTCTGTGCTTTAGCCTTTTCTGACCTTCACCCTACATCTCCTGGCTACTTGCTTAAATTGCTTAAATAAAAGCTCCACAAAAAGGGTGAGCACTTCTACACTGTCAGAAAAGATCAAAAGAAGATAAAATTTTGTGTTAAATGTGGTTATGCTAATTTACACATATAGGTTTACATGTGGGCATAAATGCAGGTGCGGAAATAATTAGTATAATTTAAATAAAAATATGATAAATGTTATAATTGTGGAGGAAATTGAAATCCAGGTGATGTCTTTTTTTCTCAGTTTATGTTCTAGGTGCTCATTGTTGATGGACAACTTACAAGGTGTTACCCTGATTTCTGGGGGTCCCAGGAGGGACACCTAAATGTATTCACACAATGGGGAGGGAATTAGCCAAGAGCACAAGTTGGCAATGCGAGAGGCAGGGTAACGTAGCGAGATCTTGAACCCTATATCTACAGGGTCAGGCCAAGTCAAGGATAAGACAGATGTTTGAAATAATAATAATTGGTTTATTTAAGTACAATCAAACAAGTGTATGAAACACACTCACAAAGGAACTATAGAAATAAAGGTAGGAGCGGATAGAGGGATTTTTGAGGAGGTTTGGTATGGGCAATACTATACCTGTCCTGAAGCCCGGTAAAAAGCAAAGAAACTGGGGAGCGTGGATCTCAGCAGGAGCTGAGGGGAAGGCTCGCTGGACAAAGTGACAGCAAGGTGGGATGGAAGCCAAGAGCGATCCTAGGAAGCGCTCAAAGTCAGGGGTTCTTATAGGGAAAATTGTGGCCGCAGGCTAGTCCATACTTGGGGAAAACAATGAGTTTGGAGCTGGAGACAAAGCCTCCGAAAGGTCAGTACTTTAGATGATTGAGTTATAGCCAGATTGTCAAAAAAGTAGCCAGTATGCAAACACGGAGTGCTTCAGAGTTGTATAGTCCGCTCATCAAGCTGCCTGTGCGGGGCAGGGGATATTTTTGTAAGTAGCGTGCATACATAATGTGGTACTTGCCTTGAGGTCTCCTGAAGCTGCATTTGGCAATGACTGGCCTGCCTAGATCAGGGTTTGAATGATTCGGCTATTGTCGGCCGTGCCTGTGTGCGTGCTTGTCCGTGGGCCTCGCAAGCATGTGGAGAGGAATGGGTAGAGAAGGCCAAATTATTGATATCAAATTGATATCTTAATATCCCACAAGCTCGGGCTAGCAATGGCGGTAACAATGGTCTTTTCTTCCTTCTTATTACCTTTGAACATGGGTCAGACAGCCCTTCAGAGAGACCAAGCTGGACAAACTGCACCTCTCCAGTTGCTGAGGTGCAACTCACATGAGCATTACTCAGCATAGCCAATGGTCAGGAATGCTGGGAGTTGCAATCCAACAACAGCTGGAGAGTGGTACTTTTCCCACGCTTGTGATAGTGGATGCTTTCAACTACAGTATGCTCTTCTGTTAGATAGCAGTCATGATCATCTTGTTCACTAAAGCTATCAGTGGTTGGAGTTGTGAGAAATTTCACCTGTACTGAGGGTCTTCCCTGCTGCTGTTTTGTGAACAAAATAAACACATTTTGTGCCATACTATAGAAGCAGCTCATGCTGACAGAGGAAAGGGTGAGCTGAAGAGAAATTGCAGCAATGATCCTAACCTAACTTCTTTGACCAGCCAGGAGAACTTTCAGGAGAAAAGTTATAAGAGAGGATTGTAGCACCACCTGGTCCTACTTCAATTCCATCTGGCTCTCTCTGTGCTTAACTGGGCCCATTCATGCTCATGTGTATGTAAACCAACTGCTATGTTTCTCTCAGGAGCTGCATAACAAGGGCTGATTATTATTTTCTGAAGAAGTAAGAAGCTCTTCCACTTTACTATATTGTGATGTTAGTCCCAAAACACCACTGGTAATCTGGTAAGTGTGCTCATGTAAGGGAGAAGAACCAAGGTTGAATTAAAATGTTGTAAGGCCCCAAGAGATGTTAAGAGACCATAGAATCATAGAGTTGAAAGAGACCACAAGGGTCATCCAATCCAACCTCTTGCCATGCAGGAACATCCATCAAAGCACTCCCAACAGATGGTCATCCAGCCTCTGCTTAAAAACCTCCAAAGAAGGAGACTCCACCACACTCCAAGGCAGCATATGCCACTGCCGGACAGCTCTGACTGTCAGGAAGTTCTTCCTGAGGTTTAGGTGGAATCTCCTTTCCTACAGTTTGAATCCATTCCTCCTTGTCCTAGTCTCTGGAGCAGTGGAAAACAAGCCCACTCCCTCCTCGACATGACTTCCCTTCAAATATTTAAACATGGCTATCATGTCGCTTCTTAACCTTCTCTTCTGCAGACTAAACATACCCAGCTCTCGAAAATGCTTCTCATAGGGCATGGCTTCCAGAACATTCACCATTTTGGTTGCCCTTCTCTGGACACATTTCAGCTTGTCAATATCCTTCTTGAAATGAGGTGCCCAGAACTGGATACAGTATTCCAGGTGATGTCTAAGCAAAGCAGAATAGAGTGATACGATTACCTCCCTTGATCTAGACATCATACTCTTACTGATGCAACCGAGAACTGCATTGACTGCCGCATCACACTGCTGACTCATTTCAGCTTGTGATCTACCAAGACTCCTAGATCCCTTTCACATGTATTGTTATCCAACCACACGTACCCCATCCTATATTTGTGCATTCCACTTTTTCTGCCTAAGTGTAGGACCTTACATTTCTCTCTGTTGAAATTCATTTTGTTAGCTTTGGCCCAGCTCTCCAATCTGTCAAGGTCATCTTGAATTTTGATCCTGTCCTCTGGTCTATTAGCAACCCCTCCCAATTTGGTGTCATCTGCAAATTTGATCAGCAAGCTCTCTATTCCTTCATCCAAGTCATCAATGAAGATGTTGAATATCACTGGGCCCAGGACACAACCCTGTGGCATCCCACTAGTCACTTCTCTCCAGGAAGAAGAGAAGCCATTTTATTTTGCAGCTTACTTTGTGCATAAATCTATCCCCTAGAAAAGCTGGTTTTTATTTCTTATTGCAACTGTACTCAGACCCATACAAGAAAGTCACCCATCCTTCCAAATTCATCAGGATTAAGCACTTACAATGACAAAAGTGAACAAGGGAGACCTAGGTTCAAACCCTCCCATGTAGAAGCCAAGAAGGTGAAGCATTTACACTGACAAAGATAAGGAAGATCCAAGTTCAAATCCACACTCATCCATAAAATCTACACTAGGTCAGTACTTCTCTGACTAACCTATTTCACAAGGTAGTGGTGAGGAACACCTTGAGCTCTGGAAGAAAAGTGATCTACAATTTTAAATATGAAGGATGGAGGAGAATTTCTGTGCAAGCCTGTCACCCCATATTTTGGATGGAAAGACCTTCAGGTTTAATCTGAATGCAAGAGAAAAACACATCTTCCCATTGATACCTAATACTAGTAATAAATGAAGAATCAAAATATATACTTAGATTTTAGTGGGAAGCAATGTTAATGTATTACTTGTAATCAATTATATCCACAAGATACCTGGGATATTTGGACTGACCTACACACACACGGGCGCGCACACAGATACAGAGAGAGAGAGTAAAATTAATTTGAACAGGAACTGTAATGGAGAACCAATAGCATATATGTCAACTACAATGCCACTTTCAATTGTACAATAAGCTATTTATTGTCTCTATGCAGCCTATATAAAAATCTCAAAGGTATGCTTTACTTAAAATCCTGCAAAAATGTATCCTTTCCCACCCTAGTGCAAAATTTCACTAACTGAAGTAGCAGGAACCATTCACTGTAGAGGGAGCAGAGTTCAAGCAGAAAAGGAAATTAAGAAAGGAAGAAATAAGTGCAGTGGTGGGATAGAAGATTCCTGTCATCCACAATCAATTTCCAGTTGTTGACAACTGCTAGGTGCTTAAATGGCTTATGGCATTTATCCATTCATAGTGGAGCCGAGCCAGACCAGCTCTACCACTAGGCAAAGTGAATCAAAGATGAAATAATTTCACTGTGAGGTATGATATGATGATTTGGTTCTCTGTTCCACCTGTTACTGGCCTGCAAGCCCCCTAGATCTCACCCATGCCCTCCAAGCACATTATGGGTGTAAGAACCCTCCATTTTGAGCAGTGCAATATAGTATATTTCTTGCTGTATGCCATGCTGTTGCTCTGATTCCCAAAGGAACACTGTCCTTAGGTGCAAGGCTAAGTCACATCACTGCTTGCTGCACTGCTCTCCAGATCAGTAATTAGCACCAGTTCCCTAAAACTTCCCTATCAACAAGTTGCTTCCCTTTATCTTTCAGTTAGCTCCTGTGCAAGTGTGTGAGTGCTTGGATCTTGTGTGTGCATGATTGAACCTTTTTCAATAAAACACATTTTAGTCACATTTGGAATCTCTGGCTGGTTCTTTCACAGCTAATTAATTCCCCATTGTCACATGGAGGTACTGACATCGCAGATTGACCCCTGAGTCACCCATTGAGTTTTGAGGTAACACGCCAGGCTGATCAACTGTGGAAAACACTTGAAAACACCTTAATAAGGAAGTTGGACTGATTCAGCCTCCAGAAGCTGTGATAAAGAAAGACCACATGGTCAGAGCCAGGCCCACCACTGGGTAGAATGAAGCACAGACCCTGGAATGTCAGGTTTAACAATTATTCTGTTAACAGTCTAAAGGAGAGAATCATTCACTGTTAATACTGAGAAGATGGGGATTTCATTTGTTGCATTAATCACTTATTAACCCACTAAGTTTTTAAAGAAGCTGTAGAGTTTACAGAAAACGGTATGCTTGGTTCTCGCCACTGCCCTGATCTTCTTATTGGCTCCTTCAACAGTGCCCCTATTGTAGTTTTTAATTTGCCTCCATCAATATCAAAAAGAGAGTATAGAGAATATAAATTGCAGGTCTCCTGAATGTATTTAAACCAAAGGCCTTTCCAGAGTGGAAGAGATAGATTAGATGAGCCAGTTTGGGACAGGTAGGCAAATCTGAGATCCATTCTTATCTCTTCTTCAGTGTCTCTCTCACACATATTGCAGTCCAGCTGGAATCTCCAGCTCTTTGCACCCTTCCTCGAAGGAGGCAGGCAGACAGGCAGGCAGAGGTGGTAGTCATTTTTTCTTCTTTCTCTTTCAGACACAACATGCCAACCCTGAACTATGTGATCTTTCTCCAGCTCTTGAGACCACCTGCTGCAAGGCAAAACTTCTCATTTCTTGACTAAAAAATAGTGAATGCTATTAGTTAAACCTCTGGGAGAAAGAGGGAAACAAATGAGCACATCCATAAATTTAATTTTAACTTGTAAAATTAACTAGTTATTCCCATGCTCTTGATAGTGAGTTTTGTTAATCAACAAATGAACTCAATAAGCCTCATTAGATGAAGGGGGTAACTGATCAGCAAAAAGCCAATTAAATGTAACTAATTATTTCCAAATTCTGGCAGGGGTAGCAGATTTTGGCACGTGGCAGCAAGGTATTGAAGAAGAGACCTGATGGCACACAGGATTTGGGTGGCCCCTGAACTAGCTGGCTAACTTCAGATGCAGTAAGGGATACCGAAAGAAGATTCAGCTGCTTCTCCACTAGGCTTTTGTAAAAGGAGTGAGCACCATCTTGTTCTTCACTCTACGCAGCTAAAAGTCTTCAAGCAACAGTGTCAAAGTCTAAGCAAGCCTTTCTGAATTCTTGGTTATACCTTGGCCAATTTGGGATCAGAGTGCTTCAGTGTATGGTTCCAAAGATTCTTTTGGAGAGTGGCTAAGACAAATTAAAAATGCAAAGAAAGCCAATGATGACATTTCTCATCTAGATCTTTTTTTCATTCTTCTCCATGATCCCTGGAAAGTTACTAGCCTGACCTTCAAACCATCTTTTTCCTACAGCTATTTGCCTTGATTAGAGCACCTGCTGTTAAGTCCTTGGAAGATTTGTCTATAGTGCTCCTAATGTGTGTTTCACACACTGTGTGAGAGAACAGACTACCTTTCTGACAGTGTGACAGCAGAATTAGATCAGAAGCGTCTCCTTAAAGAGATGCAAATGATGGAAACAACAGTGAGATTGTGGAGGGGTGTTTTTGGAAAGAAAATTTTCAATACTGATAAAGATATTCACATACAATAATATCTGACTAGAGAGCCAGCATGGTGCAACGCTTTGAGTTTTGGACTACAATTTTGGGATACCAGTGTTTGAACCATTGCTTAGACATGGAAACACAGGGGGTGACCTTAGGTAAGTCACGCTCTTTTATCCTTAGAAGAAAGCAAAGGCAAACCTTCTCTGACCATATCTTCCCAAGAAATCTTCTGTGATAGCTTTGTCATAGTGTCACCATAAGTCAGACACAGAAAAACAATATCTAGTTATATAAAGTTGTAATTTTCAGGGTAGCTTCAGTTTGGTATTTTTCAAAGTAACTACGTTTTATGATTTGCAAACAATTATTTCATGGTGCTGTCCTCTTATCCTGTCAGCTTTAATAGGTCCTACTCTCTAATAAATTTATATAAGACTGACAGCTTTTGCGTCCATCTTCTTTACTCACAATTTGAAAAAGTTAGCATTTGTCTTCCAAATCAGTGCAGAAGCAATGCACGCACACACGCGCGCACGCGCACACACACACACACACACACACACACACATATATATATATGTAAAATCTCTTTACTGCAAAAAACTGTGCCAAATATATCAGGAGATTCAGTCTGTGAGCCTAGTTTAAAGATGAATGGAACAGAGATGATGGAATAATAGTTCTGAGGGAGTCCTAAATCTACAGAGCCCTAAATCACCGTCCAGCTAGCACTGATATTGTGTATATCATATCTGCCTGCTGCTTTATGGCATGCCTCTCTGTACTGTTATCACAGAACTGTCATTTGTGAGGATTTTGTACAATAAAAATGGTTAAGAAATAAAAAGATCACAGCTGGCATAAATCAATAGGGGGTAGGGAACCTGTGGGACAAGGCAGCCTTTGCTGTGTAATGTTTGGTATAAAATGTAATTATAAAAGGAGATTGAGGCTAAAAAGAGAGATATCACAAGGGAAAAGATGTAAATGAAGCCAACATGTATAAATGTAATGGCTAAGGCTACAATGGAAGTAAAATAGTATTACTTCCTATTTTCTTATCTCCCTTTCAGAGGACAAGATCCTGAATGAGATTGTGTAGATGTCTTTACTCTTTACCATGAATTGGAGAAGAAGGATAAGGAGGAGTGGGAGTACAGGGAGAAGCAGCATAAATGTAGGGTAGGCAAGAGTAATTGGTTGTGTGGATTTGATCTACCCAGGAGTTATTTTCAGAGCACAGCCGTGGAAGGCATTTTTGCTCCTTCAGTTTTTACATATAATTTATAGAGCATACGTGGATTATGCTGGTCCAGCCTGGTTACTCTATTACAAGGCTTTCCATATAAGGCAGGCAATTAACCCCACAATTGACCTCGGATCAGATGCAGCCACAGTTCTGGATGCAAATTATGACACCTGCTCTACCAGTATAAGATGAGTGGTCACATAGTGGTCTTATTATGCAAAACACCCTAGTTTGGGTGAGCAATAAGCAGCAACCTGCTGTATACCAACACTACAACTGCTATGTCAAGAATTTGAGGCCCAGGGTGCTTGTGTGCACTGACTTTACAAATTCTGACATGAGTACTCTGTTTATCAGGGAGCACATTTCTTTCAGGACTGCCAGAGAGGAAAAGGGCATAGGGAGCAGCAGTCAGGGAACAGGGGGAGCCCTGCCACTTTCAAAAGGAATCCAGCCCAATTAAATTGGAGTCAGAGCTTCTTTTGCACATTTACCTCAACGAAGTCACTGCACATTATCTGAGGGAGGGGTTTAGGAAAGGCTTTTGGATACCATTTCAAGGAAGCCAGGTTTTTTTTTTTTTTCTTATCTAAAAATTGACATTCTGTATTGGGTTTGGAATATGTGATTAGAGACAAGATCCATAAGGAAGTGTCAGAAGGGAGGGTTATAGATCCATTCACATCTCCCCTTGTACCCAATCTGAGAGTGTCACCCCAGGGCTGTTCCCAAAGAGGCAACTGGTGGATAAAGGCTTATTCATTGTTTGTCTTATCACCAGAGGGAGTCCATTGATGGTGCCATTCGTGCAGATCTCTGACTGTTTGCTACACATCCTTTAATGCATCAGTTCAGGAGGTGCCCAGAAATGGAATTGGGACTGCGTTGGCAAAATAAGAAATTAAGTCTGCATTTCTTCTCTTGCCAATTAATCCTTGGAATTTTGAGTTATTGTGTTTTCTTTTGATGACTAGGCTCTTCTTAAGAGTTGTTTGATATCATGGGGCATGATTGAGAAGTTCAGTATTTTTCTTGAATGGGCCCTGATGCTTCAGTCTAGACAGAAGGGGGTTATTCATCATTTGGATCATTTTTTTGTTCATAGGACAATGTCAGGGTCCAAGGCATGGGCAGCAAGGGTCACCTAGTATAGGAGCTGGGGCTGGGCATAGGAACAGGCACTAGGTCAGGAAGCCAAGAGTCAGAGCACAATCAAAGTCCAAGGCATCAATCTAGAGGAAAGAAGCAGGTCCAGGAGACAGGCAGGAGGTCAGAGTACACAAGAGTCTAAGGCAACAGGATCTTTCCAGAAAACAGGCATACACAGGGCCAGAAGTCAGGGACACTAGAGAGTTAGGCAAGGTTACAGACAGCACTGGAGACCATGTTGCTGTAGCAAAGACTGCAGAGTAACTCCAGCCCCTATATAGCTGGCAGCTGGCTGCTCCAGCTGGCCTGCATCTGAGCAGCCAGCTGGGTCTGAGGTACTGAGCAGAATTCTGCAAAGAACAGGGTCAAGGCCAGGATCCTTGCAAGCAGAATCCTGCAAGGACTTAATCAAGGCTCAGACCCTTACAGACAGCCAGGAGCAGGGTGGTGGGCTTTTTTTTTTAATAAAGGAGTTTTACTCCTTGACATCTGAGTTGGGTGTGCTTTTAGCCCAACAGAAGCCCAAGGCCATTTCCTCACCAGACTGTGATAGTGCTATTATTTCACTTTCAACATCCTATGGAATTCTGGGGTTTGCAGTTTCGGTGGCCCCTCCCAAAACTGCAAACTCCAGGATTCCATAGGATGTAGAAAGTGAAATAATAGCACTATAACAGTCTCGTGTGGAAATCGCTCAAGTGACTAAGCCATTGTTTGGTTTTTCTTGGTATTGAGATTAATATTGTGGAACAGCACTGTAGACTTTCTGAAGTTATGGTGCATAGGAATGCTAGGCTTATAAAATTTCAGGCACACATTGGTCATTTAAATTTTGCATGTAGGGTTGTAGCACCTGTAAGGATTTTTCTGAGGTGATTCTGTGATGCTCTGTGTGGAATTCTTCAGCCCTATAATGTGAGCAGAACTTTACAGGGAATCAGGAAGGACTTGAAAATTTAGCAAGATTTTCTTGCTGTCTTCAATAGGATTTATTTTTGGCAGTCCAATATTAGGATCTAGGATGATTTAAAGGTGTCTTCAGATGCAGCAAGTTCTATTGGTTTGGGAATGTATTTTTGTGGATATTGGTGTGCACAGGTTTGGCCTGAGGAGCCAGAGGAAGCAGATTTGTTGTCAGATTTAACATTCCTGGAGATTTTTCCAATTATGGTGGCTATTTGGATCTGGGCCAGGGTACAAAGCTACCAGAATAACCCAACTAACTTCACATGGTGCTGGAGCGATGGTCTCAGGAGTGGCGCAGAGTGGTTGATAGATGTAGACCGTGATTGGGTGCTGTTCTTAAGGGGTAGGGGTGTATTTGGTCAGCCATTTGCTGTTCTGATTATAAGACCATTTTGCTCCATGCAGCAGCTTTGACTGCCTTTTTTGACAACTTGTGGGTCACTGAACTGGTTGTGTTTGTACAGGGGATGTATCTGTTAGGGTATTGTAGTTAAGAGATTTAACACTTTCTGGGCAACAGATTTTATTGTTGATCTGTACCTGTAAGACAGATTAGAGGGGAATAAGGGCCAAAGTAACATTGGAACTCTGTCATGATAAGCTTTATGCCTGCTTCATGTATTACAGCATTATGTGAGGGTTAGGAGACCTAGGCTGTCCTTTATTTTGCCATGCTGACCTTTCATCTCTTACCAAATACCAATTTTAGTTTGTTACCTCCAAGACTTTACATCACTTGGGTTTTCAAGGGGTTAAATGTGGGACCTATTCATTTCAGAGCCGGGCAGCTACTACAGCTTTTGTCCTGGGTCTGGCTGTGGGAACAATCCAGCATATTGGGCATTGGAAATCTCATACTTAGAAGAGATATGTCCAACCTCTTAATATGTCCACAGTATAAGTTGCTAGGTGGTATGCTAGGCCCAGAATGGTTATTTTGGTACTCAGCTTGGGCTAAGTGACCAGGACACAGTGGAGTGGCTCAGATAAAGAGGACTTCAGTAGCACGGTTTGTTCCCTCTATTTTTTGGGGAGCACAAGGGGCTTCCTCCTCACATTTTGAATATTTATCTGGGAAGGAATGAGCTTGGTTTCTTGAAGGGCAAGGCCCTTATCCTTCAGGCTCTCCATGACTTTCAGGTCATACAGAATAGATGGCAGGGAATAATATTGATGTGGTTGGCCATTTTGCCTTGCTAGGTCTGGTGGGGTGAAGGTGATCCCTGATGCATTGATACAGCCCATAGAAGGGTAAACAGGGAAATCTGTGATGTTCTAAACTGGGAGTTGGGCTGAATTCTCCCACATCCCAATATAGTATTTCAGTGCCATGAGCTCTACAGAGTAGTTAGTGTAAATTTATCTGAGGAAGCTAACAGGTTCTTCCTGAGGGACTTGCAACAAGGGGCGAAGGACCTTTTGATCAGCTTGGTGGGGGAAAGAAACTAAGCAGGCAATTGTCCCTTGTCCATGGCAGGTAGGGATGGAAAAATAAGAGTTATGGTGAATACCTTGGCACCCTTTTGGTAATGGGAAGGGCTCTTGAACTGTCTGTATAAGCCCTGCAACCCAGGAAGTGGAGAAGGAGATTACCCTTCTGGTTGGCCAGGGGGGCTTTGCCCTCACTTAAGCCCTGCAACTTGGAGGTGGGTTTCCTTAAGTCTGCCTTCCAGTAAATGGCTCGATAGAGAGCAACCCAGCTATTGGATTTCCATTGTGGCTCAGATGGTTTTCCCAGGGGAAGGCTGAGGAAGAAGTCTTGGAATGATGCCTGGTCCCCTGCTAGCTTGCCCCCCCCCACCTTGCATGTTTACAGGTTCAATTCAGTTTAAATAGGTTCCAGGTTAAATAAAATGGCCCTCCTCAACCCAATTCTCTGTGTTGGGTCTTGTTATTCCATGGTTGGTCAACAATTCTCATTTGTGAGAATTTTGCACAACAAAAAATGGTTAACAAATAAAAGAATCACAGCTGACATAAATCAGTAGAGAGTGGGGAACCTGTGGAACTTCTCCACCCTTGTTGAGTAACTTATATATACATGGTTGGTTTGAAATGTAATTTTAAAAGGAGATTGAGACTAAATAGAGAGGGATCAGCAAAGAGAAGATATAAATGGAGAGAACATACATAAATGAAATGGCTAAGGCTATAATAGAAGTAAAATGGCTACTTTCCGTTTTCTTACTTCTCTTTCAGAGTTAAGACCTGGCTAATGAAACAGAAAGGGGTTGTAGTCCTGCTTTAAAATCTTTTGCCAGAAAGAAATGTTTTAAAATGCTATTGAAAGCAACACAAATCTTACAAGACTACATTCCAAGAACAGGCTATCAAAGATTAAATCGTCCCGCTGTGTGCTGTGATCATTCTGCTCTCCTTCCAGACCATAGTCTACCACGCTGATCAGAGGCAGAAGATGCTGATCAGGATTCATAAGAAAGACGATTTAGGTCTGGGTCAGTCTGCCGGAGCTGTGATGATGAAAGACAGTAGGGTCAAGGCTAGCCCTACCATCAGCCAGAATGAGGCAGCTGTTACTGCCCTGGCTAATCTGAGCTTTGGGGATATTAAAATATATCCTCTTGGCATCACAATTCGGCTTCACTTCTCTATTCCCCTTCCACGTGCTTGCGAGGCCACCGGACAAGCATGTAAACAAGCTCGGCTGTTAATCGCCGTAATATTCCTGGACAATACAGGCAGGCCAGAAATAGCTGACTCACTGCTTTAGGAGACCTCCAGGCAAGTACTCTAATTTGGAATGCACGCAACTTACAAAAGAGCCTCTGCCCTGCGCTGGCAGCTTGATGGGTAAACTATATAATACCCAAGTACTCTGCGTTTGCATACTGGCTACTCTATTGAGAACCGCTACGATAACTCAATCATTCAGATTCTGACCTTTCGGAAGCTTTGTCTCCAACTCCAAATCTATTGTTTTCCCCCAAGTACGGCATAGCCTGCAGTCACATTCTCCTTATAAAAACCCTTGATTCTGAGACCTTCCTTGGATCACTCCCGAGTTTCATCCCACCTTGCTGCCGCTTTGCTTGGCGAGCCTCCCCTCAGCTCCACGTGCTGAGCTACGTCGCACCCCAGCCTCGCTCTCTATTTTTCCGGGCTTCAGGACAGGTGAAGTATCACCCAAACCAGCAACTCCTCTGAAAATCCCTCTATACCACTCCAACCTTTATTTTCTTTAGTTATCTTGTATGAGTGTGTCGCATACACTGTTTGCCTGTATGTAATAAAATATCATTTATTGTTTCAACTTCTGTGTGCTCCTTGACTCGACCCAACCCCGTACACATAGGATTCAAGATCTCGCTATGTTACCCTGCCTCTTGTAACGCTAAGCAGTGCTCTGAGCTAATTTTCCCCACCTTGAGTTGAGCACGTTTTGGTCTCCCTCCCGGGACCCCCAGTACACAGGGTAACACAGCCACCACAGGTGGCAGATTTTGGATAACATAAGAGGGTGGCTAATTATTAGTTATTTCTCTTAGCCTTACTAATTTTTTTACTGACAAGAGACCCTTGAGAGGTTTTTTTCCTCATATAAAAAAAAAACCTGGCTTTGGGTAGGTGGAGGACCTTATTTTCCATTAAGGAGCAAAATGTCTTGGGGTGGCCCCCGATGTGGGACAAATGGTATAGTTCTTAGCTGTGGAGTGTGGAAACCTCTTCTCCTACCCACAACACAGCCTCTTTGGAGGAGCACTGCTACAGGTCCTAACACTTTCTGGAAGTCTGGGTAAGACTAAGGTTTTGGAGTGAGGACTGTATCTGCATACAGCATCCAACAGTGCGTGTGTGGCACAGCAGTGTTTTTAGATAAGCCTGTATTGCCAAGAAGCTTACTAAATTGAGAGCCAATACCAGATCAGGCAGACAGCAGACTGATGTCTGCTGGACGTAGCTTTGTAGAAGCCATTATCTCTCAGCACAAGGCAACTACCCATAAAAGAGGAGGACACCACCTACCTCACATGCTTGGCATGGAGAGGATGATTATATTTTGCATATTAACTGTCTTGCTGAGATAGTAATGAAGCCACTAAATCAGAGGTAAGGAATCTGTAGACTTCCAGAGGTTACTGGACTTCAGTTCCCATTCACATCAGCCCTGAATGGATCAATTGTCAAAGATGCTGGGAGTCATAGGCCCTTTCCATTCCATCTTCCCAACCTGCCATAGGGATGGGAAAAGGAAGAGAACACAACAACGCTTTTGCATGACATTGTCCCGTTCCCATCCTTCTCCTATCCCCAGCTGGTATGATTGCGCCACAAATCATCGGTAGATTTTCCCCATCAGTGACCAGTGATTGCACCACCATCCTGCTGCATGCCCACACTCACTGTCCCTGAAAAGGCCCTGGAAGTGCAAGGGCTGTGCTTCCCGCCCCAGTGCAGCCTGTGACAGTACCAGGCTATGCTGCAGCAGGAAGAGGCATGGGAGGCAGCCAGTATGGAGGGGAGCACTTCTGTTGTACTTCCCTCTCAGCAGGGCTGATGCTGGGACCCACACCAGATGTATCCAGGACAAGGTAAGGTGGGAAAAGGGCCATAGACATCCAAATAACTGTTGGATTACAACAGGAGTAGCAATTTAAATGGATCTGGGGAGGCAATTTGCCTCCTGAGACAACCCCCACCATGCTGCCAAAGTTTGACAGTTACTATATGTATGAATTTGGAAGGCAACCCGAGAAAGTCCCTTCAAAACAGCAGGAAATGTTATTTTTAGTCGTTTCTACTGTTTTGCAACTGAATTTTGGCACCATAATTTGAAGCTGAATTTTGGCGGTGTAATATGCTACCAAATTCAGCAGCATGTTTTTTGAAGAGAGGGCAGTTGGCCATGCAAGGCCGAGTGCCCACCAGATCGCAGCTTCTCCAGCCCAACTGTATGGTGGCGGGGGAAAAAAAATAAAAACAGAATTTCAGAAACTTTGGATTGCCTGTGAAAAATCAATGTCTATTATCCACAGCTAACATCAGACAAGTATACTTTCTTTTCATAGAATCATAGAATCATAGAAATGTAGAGTTGGAAGAGACCACACGGGCCATCCAGTCCAACCCCCTGCCATGCAGGAACACCCTCAAAGCACTCCCGACAGATGGCCATCCAGCCCCTGCTTAAAAACCTCCAAAGAAGGAGACTCCACCACATTCCAAGGCAGCATATTCCACTGCCGGACAGCCCTGACTGTCAGGAAGTTCTTCCTGAGGTTCAGGTGGAATCTCCTCTCCTGCAGCTTGAATCCATTACTCCTTGTCCTGGTCTCTGGAGTGGCAGAAAACAAGCTCTCTCCCTCCTCTACATGGCATCCCTTCAAATATTTAAACATAGCTATCATGTCCCCTCTTAACCTTCTCTTCTGCAGACTGAACATACCCAGCTCTCTAAGTCTATCCTCATAGGGCTTGGCTTCCAGGCCCTCCACCATTTTGGTCACCCTCCTCTGGACCTGCTCCAGCTTGACCATGTCCTTCTTGAATTGGGGTGCCCAATTTACCTTTTAAGATTTTTTTTTCTCTTTAAAAATTAACATTTATAAAACATACATCATCCAAGAGGGTCTCCATGGTAGTGTATATATAAATATTCTATTTCAGAAAAGACAAACACAATAGCAGCATTAGGCTTCCAAAACAGGAAGCTTTAAAACAATTCAACCAGCAGAGGATAAAGTAAAGCAATGTTGAGGGAAACAGCAGGTCTATTTTGGAACATACTTGTCTTGAAAGAACTGGAGAACAGAGGAGATCTTCAAACTAGAAAAGAAGAATATTTATGCATGAAAGATTTATTCTAATATCATTATATATACAACAAAACTGATACCTGGCCTTGTTTAAGAATGGATTTAAGGTCAAGGAGCCTTATTTTGTCAGATGCAGCATATTACAAAATGGGGAATGTTAGTCATTGCCCTAATGGGTGAAAATAAGACACTTCCCAGGGGGTTCAACTGTGAGTCCTGGTTAACTGACACAGATGCAAAACAAGAGTTCAGAGTAATAGTAAAAGGAACTCAGCAAATCAGATATGTAATATTCATCTTCTGACAAACGAAAAACAAGAGATGTTGTTAAAAGACACACACACATATATTGTGGCTACCCCTTTCAATAACTAAATCCCTCCTCAACAAATAGCTTCTTGATGTTGTTAGACTGGAGATTAACTGATTAGCATCTAGTAACTAGTTCAGAGATCACCTGATAGGAATCTTTATTCCTAACATTATGTTGAATATGTAGGAAGGAGAGGAAGTGTGTCTGCAGCCCTTCAGTTTGTTAAGCTCCTATTAAAGATGAAAGGTCAGCGGTTTGGCACCTGCTTTGCATCTCCAGGTAAGTCAAGGAAAGTTTCTTGTCTGAAACGCTAGGGAGCCCTAGTGTTTCAGATAGTCACTAGAGATTATGAGCTAGAAATTCTAAGAATCTGACCTGGTACAAAACTTGTGTCCCTAAATGTCCTTTCACTAAGCCCAATTCAGATTTTCAAAAGTGTAGGCAAGGAGAAGACAAAGGAGCATGTGTCTTAGCTCTTTGTCTTCTACTTGGTTGAGAAGAGGAGGGCATAGCACAGCCCACGGACTGCATACAGCCCCTTAACTCACTTTCATGACTGCTGAAGCCACTGCCAGTCCTCCAAAGCTCCTCAACCTCTAAACATTTTTAAATAATCAGTGTGATTTTCAGAAAAGGTTTGCCTCCAACTGACAGAAAAAGCTCCTAAATGCATTGAAACACATGAAAATACTGCCACCTACACACGTTATTTGCTGTCAATTTATGGCAACTCTATGAAGAAGAGGCTTCCACAATCCCTGGCTATGAACACCCTTGCTTGGGTCTTGAAAACTCAGGGCTATGGCTTCCTTGATTGAATCAATCCACTTTTAATGCATTCTCCTGCTTTTACTACTTTATCATCTTTTCCAATGAGTCATGTTGTCTCATGATAAGTCTAGAGTACAATGGTCATCATTGCTCCTAGTGACTGTTCAGGCTTGATTTCCTCTCAGGCCCATTCATTTATCTTTATAGCCACTTGTCTATAACCCACACTAGCTCCAAATATTTCTAATTTCTTCTGAATTCCCTCTCAAAATGGCAATAGGAAGTGGCACACTATTTTGAAAAGAGCATAAGAGGAAAACAGAGATATTTGGGCTTGTGTGAGATCTTGTGCAGCACATAGGGGGAATATTGGCCTATGGTCCCCATACAGTTGCCCACCCCCTGCTATTGAATTTCCCTTGCTAAATCACAAGGTCAGAAGAGAGGTTGTAAAAGTTGTCTGCTTGATTGGGAAACTTGAAGTTTGTCCTTCAGACCTTAGGACTCAAGGGAAGGTGCAAGGGATTGACCTGTGTCTCCTCCATACCTAGGTGTTTGAACTTCTGAATAGGTCTGAAGCAGATAACATTTTGACTGATTTCCCTGTGCAAATATCATGAATAGCCCCCTAGTTTCCTCCTTGTTGTTGCTGTTGTGTGCCTTCAAGTCAGAAATGGCTAATGGTGACCCTAAGGTGAATCTATCATGGGACTTTCTGGGGCTGAGAGTGTGTGATGAGCCCAAAATCACCCAGTGGGTTTCCATGGCTGAGCTGGCCAATGCAAAAGGAGTTTGTTCGAAGATCACTCTTACAAATGCTAACATTATCTTTGAGATCAATGTCTTGCCTTTGAGAAGATGAAGAGGATACACACACACACACACACACACACACACACACAAGTATTTCTTCTCCTTGTGTCTGAGAATGAGATAAGTGAGGATCTATACTCCTGATATGAAAATAACAAACACACACACACGTATATAATTTAAAAAAAAAACTTAGCAAAAGCCTTTCAGACACAACTGTTGGGTGGAGGGTTGCAAGTCATGTTGTCCAGAACAATCAGTAGTCTGCTCATTACAGTAAGTCTAATGAGAAATAGGCAATTGGAACTTCCTTGTGTGAGTGGGTAGAACATATTATAAACTACTTATTGGTCCCAGCATGAAGCCCTCTCCCCCTCACTGCCATCTCTATGTTGAAACTCTACTAGAAGTTCTATATTTATAGAACATCTCCTCAGTTGCCTAGCTTTTAACATGCGAAAATTCATTATTTCCCTTCCAGTGTCCTTGCCATGACACAGATATAACTGTGGGATAGATATCATAATTAAATATGGGAAAAGATCATGAATTATCCTTTTTAAGTTTTATTTCTCTACTCTCAGTCCCCTGGAGAGAAAAGACAACCTGGCAAAATATATTTCTTGCCTTACTCCTTTTCCTCAAGCGGGAAAGAAAACCCACCACAGTATTTCTTTCTATTTTCCATTTGCCATGTTTCTTCCGCCACCGCCACCCATCTGTGTGAGTGAGTGGGGGAATAACCAGGGGTCTACTTTGTACTTTTGAACCCATACACAGTGGTCTCTTAAGAAATTTCGATGTCTCCAAATTTTTCAAAGGAGTCTTTCAAACAAAACTAAACACAGAATTCCATCTGTTATGGGAAAGTGAACACAAAATTGATATATTCCTGAATGTAACGTGAAAACAAATAAGAATTAAAAGACCTGTCTGCAAAGACAAAGCTGTGTACAAATGTGCTTGCCTTACAAGAAGAGCACACAAAACTGTGGCCATATTTTCATGTACTTTTTTTTTCAAGAAATTTCTAACTGATTTTAAGGAAAAATGGAAAGAAACTGAGGTGCAAATATCATGAAAAATCTTAGATTTGAGGATGAACTGAGTTTGAGGTTGGGGAAAAACTCAAAGTTTGTGGCAAAATGAATCAAAGGCCATTTCTGCACTAGAGTGGAGGAGCATTTCACCCCATGTCATGAGTGGTGTTTTTTACTCTGACTTACCCCAATTCCTATCTGTACACACTCCAGTTTCTAATGAAGTAAAGCAGAGAAAATCATTTGTAACTTCTGTTGGGAGATTCCAGGGGACACGCTGTACGCCAACATGACCCACAGAACGCCTGTGCTTCAAAACAGGCAGACGCAAAAAACCAGCATAGGATTAAAAACAACCAGAGGCCAGAGTCGAGGCCAAAATAAACTAGTCTTTATTATAAAACAGCTTAAGTAACATAAAGAAGTCAAAAGCTAGGTAAAATCCATTGCGCTTTTCTCTCCTCTTACAGCATGACAGAGAAAGAGCCATGCTAAAATGCTAAACAGCAAGCAAAGGGGGAGTGAATCAAAGAGAGAGCTGTGAGAAATTCCTCACAGCAGTTATAGCTACTGTGGGATTGTTTTTCCAAATATCCCTTAAGGTTCCCACAGGAACTGTGAGACAAACCAGATATCTCTTATCACACCGGCTGGGTCAAGCCGGCCTGCTAGTTACCACGACCACAGGCGCAGCAGAGGAACAAGACTCAAACTTAACCCTTTAGGCAGGGATCTGGAAGCCTAATACTTAACAGCTTCCTATCGTCAATTCTTGTGGCATTCTTATTCCCCTCCCTTGCTCCACCCTGCCACCGCTGATTCGTCAATTTAAAAAAAAAAGTTGTAGAAACCGTTGCTACATTTTAGCGCATGTGAATTGATGTAACGCTTCTGCATGTAGGAAAAAATGCAGCAGAAATGGTTTGGGTGGTTTACATCAGAGTTTTTCCGTTTTTACAATACATCAGTTTAGCCATGCTAAGATGGTAGCTGCATTAAGACCTCAACTTGTGCAGAACCATGTAGGACAGAACGATGTCAAACCAGTTTAACGTGCAGATATAAAAGTGACAATACTACACTACTACGATGTATCAGCCTTGTGTGGAAAGGGCCAAAGATCGGAAAACTTGAGAAAAGATAATTGATACCGAAAGGACACACAAAGCTCAGGCCTCATATGGTCACCAAGACTTCTACATTCCACATGCCCTCAAAAATAATTTTGGAAACACCCCCCCCCAACTAACAATTCCATTGGAGTTTCTCTGAAGATAGGGACAGTTCTGCTATGTTCTTTCTCTGCTTACGCCATCTGCTTTAGGCTTGTGATGGCTTCTAAACAGGAGATGAGTTGCATTTTTGGAGTGTGTGAGGGACTGCATGCATGAGCTACAGTAGTAAATAAACGGTGTGGGGAACAATGCAACCATATATCCATATGATATAACAAATGTGTTGAAATAATGTGATTGGCTATAAGTTACTAGAAAGTTCTAGAAAGTCTTATGTAAGACTATATGTATGAACCAGCTATTGTATTGCTCAGTAGTTGCTTTCTCTGTGAGCTCTACTCCTGTGTTAATTGCCATCAAGTTAGCTTTGAAGTATAGCAACCCAGTGAATGAGAGATTTCCAAGATCACCAGTTATCAACAGCCCTGCTTAGGTCCTACAGATTCAGTGGTGTGGCTTCCTTGACTGAGTGTATTCACTCGTAATGCCATCTTCTCTTATCCTACTGCCTCCAACTTTACCAAGCATGATCATCTTCTCCGAGGAGTCACACCATCTTATGACATCTCCAAAGTACAATAGCCTCAGTTTGATCATTTTGGTCTAGAGACAATTCAGACTTGATTTGCCCTAGGACTGATGGATTTGTCTTTTTGGCTGTCCATGGTATCTGCAGAACTCTCCTCCAGCACCATATTTCAAATGTGGATATTGCCCTAAAAGGTGGGGCATATTAAGGTCCGCTTGCAATACTAGCATCTCCTTAGAATTTGAGGAAATTATAGCTCAAAGGTAGGGATGGGCCAACGGAATCCTCGAATCTTCGGCAGGGATTTGAGATTCAGAAATCCGAATCCCTGTGCCAAAATAGGCAAACGGAACCTTTCAAATCCACCACTCAAACAGTTTGTTGGAGACCGGGACACCTGAAAATGTGGGAGACCAGGATGCCTGAAAACTTGGGAAACCAGGATACCTGAAAACTCAGGATCAGGATGGGATCCCGCTCCTCACGTGTTTGCCCACCCAACGTGGGCACAGGTGATTGGCCGGCAGACCGGCATAAAGCCTCACGCGCCCTGGAGGCTGCCATTTCTCCCTCCTGCTGCCTGTGCCCCTAGTGCTGCCTCTCCCTGCTGCTGCCTCCCTCTGCAAGGTAATTTTGGGATAGGGGTTGGGAGGTGAGGGACAGAGGAGCAAAACTGAGTTTGTGTGGGGGTCTAGGAGCTTGTGGGAATGTCCCAGGGGATTCCAAAAACTGTAAAAAGGGGTTCAGGGGTTCCATGCAAGCCATGCCAGCCATACTTTCCCCTTCACCAGCTTTCTTTGGTCAGTTCTGGGACTAAGATTGTCATGATGCCACTTCCTCTCTTAGTTTCTGTGTCTTGAATACATGAATACTTCAGTTAACCCATTTTGAAGCTCCCTTTTAGAAAGTCTTTTTATGCTTCTCAACCCCTTTTCTTTTTCCTCTGTCTAGCTGCAAGTTTATAAGTAGCATTGCCATTGGAAAGGTTGCGAAGGAGAGCTGGAGAAACACAGACTTTTGGTCTTGCGTTGCAGCAGCATGTCTGTGGGAAACAATGAATACCAAAAAGCCTGAGCTGGGAAAGAATGGGATTCTACTCTAGCTGATTCTATAGGAGGGGTGTGTGTTGCCTACAACAAAAAAGGTGAACAGTAGCTGCCTCCAGAATCATTTATTGAGCATGCATTAATCTGTATTATTTTTTGATTTGAGACTGTAGGGTAGGGATTGGGAATTGTTGAGACAGGCCTAGAGAGTTGACTTGAGTGTCCCTTGCAGGACTTGAGGGAGGAGAATTGACTGGACTAGAGGCTTGTTTGTGTGTATGTGTGCGTGTGTGTGTGTTTAAGTGCCTTCCTTGTTGCAGGACTTGAGACTTGACTGGAAGGTACAGTCTTCATGAGATTTCAAGGACAGCTGAACATTTCTTTGCATCGCTCCCTTGCAAAGCTCTTTCAGACACAATTCTGGGGTTTGTAGTTGGACAAGGGGTCACAGCCTTCTCTGCCAAAGTGTGCTGGTGCATCATCAAACTGAAAACCCCAGGATGCCAGACGGAGCTATGCAAAGAAAAGCTAGTTTTGACCTGGATTATCTCTGTACTGTAATATGTGGCCCTGTTTACACAGGCGGGAAAATGTGGGATTAATCCACATTTTCCTGCCTGTGTAGAAAGGGCCTTCATGTCATTTTCAATCTGGGGAGATCCTGAGGCAAAACTATGACAGTTGTCCTGGCCAGATTTCTTCAGAGGGAGGTTTGCCTTTGCCTAGGCTTTTGCTAAGGCTGAGAGAGTGTATCTTGCCCAAAGTTATCCTTCTTCCCCTTGCTTTTTGAACCCTTTTTTAAAAAAAGATTAGAAAGATTTGAGATTCGTGAGATTCGTGGATTCCCAGAACCTTCCAGGGATTTGGAAAATTCTGGATTCGTCCCATTCCTGCTCAAAGGAGGCCTGTGAGAGGAGGGTAAAAGCAGGATCTTTTCACCTGTGTATACAAATACTAACTGTAATTTTGACTCCAGTCAAAACTAAACAAGGTATTTCATCTGAATTGACAAACACATGAGAAGTTAGACGCTCTTAACGTAACGAAACCTGAAGGGAGGGGCATGGTAACCGAGCCTCCACAGTGACCGGGAGTGGTTTAAAATGCTTGGTTGGTAAAATGGAACCCTGGGGAGCTCAAGGGAGGGGCGAACCAAGGGGGGAGGAGCAACGGAAATGTAACTGACACAGGAGGGAGGGAGTGGGAAGGAGAGTCCAGTGAGGGACAAAGAGAAAAGAGCTGTGCTAGAGAGCTGAGAGACAGAGTGAGTATTTGACAGTAAATAGCTGAGCAGAGAGAGAGAGAGAGAGAGAGAGAAAGGG
The DNA here is from genome assembly GCA_030412105.1 of Cyclura pinguis. Taxonomy (NCBI): domain Eukaryota; kingdom Metazoa; phylum Chordata; class Lepidosauria; order Squamata; family Iguanidae; genus Cyclura; species Cyclura pinguis. The sequence goes on along the minus strand of CM059600.1, from coordinate 127,516,686 downwards.
ATGTGCAGTATTATAAAAAATTAGTTACAAACAAGTTACAGTACAGTGTTTGAATAAAACGTGACTTTCTGTTTTTATAAAAGTGGTCTCACAGAGTGTCATTCTGCATACTGGATTATACATGCTACCATTACAACATTCATAGCAAGAGTACCACTTTCTTTTAGGATTAAAAGTCTGCTTTTTCTTATTGCTGAGAAGAGCCAAAGTTTAAGGAAAGCAGGGGAAGGAGATCACTTTGTTAGGAGGAGGCCAAAGGGGGACAATAGTGAAATGGGTGCTGCAATTCCCAGTCGGGGGAGGATAGAAGCAGACCTGTGTGTGTGCGCGCCCTGGCTTGATCCAGAAATCTCCCAGGCCGTGCAGACCTGTATACAAGACGTGTCAGGCTGGACGGCAAGAAACCTTTACACTTAAGAACCATACAAGGCTATCAGAAAGTGAGGCAAGAAAGGTTGGATAGAGAGAGATTGAGTGGAAAGGGTGATAGTTACCAGTGCAGATAGTTACCAGTGCAGAAGAAGAGGTCACAGCACAGTGGCTCAGACAGCACTTGCAGGTAGCACAGAGAAATGGAAGTCTGAAGTATGTGCAACATACTACCGCCAATGTACTAAAAGTGGTGGGGTGGAAGCCAGGGTTTACATACCCTATTTCCTACCCTGAAGGGGGTGCATAGGCAAAGTGGTAATGACTTTCTCATGGGATTGACAAAGGAGTCCAGAATGGGCTGATTGTCTTAACTCTAGGTGACTAAGCATTGGTGATAGTCATGACAATCTCTTAATGTCTGGCTGGACAGGGGGTTTAGGAAAGAATTCCATAGGGTGAAAAAATTGGATGGTCCCTGATTGCTTCACCCAGGCAGTTTTGCCTTCCATTGTGTTAGGGTGTACACAGAGCCTGAGCTGTTGAAAGAATTAGCATAAACCCATTAATGTCTGGGATTCCTGCTGAATCCTCTCTGAACTTGTGACCTGGCTATGTCTGAGGTCAGGCTTAGCTGACAACACATTCTTCCAATCCTCATGCCTTCAACCATATTTTGTGACCATAAATATGTTCAATTATAAAAATAGCATAGGATGGGAGTCTAGGGTATGGTAACATGGGCCCTTTCTGCACCCTACCTTATATCATTGTCCTCCGGTGGTGATTCCAGCAGTGGCTCTGCCGGGAAGAGCTCCTCTCTGCACTGGTTGGCTCCCTGATGAAGGAAGCATGATGGACATGCCTCTTCCTTCTGAAACATGATGGATGTGCCTTTTCCTTCTGCAGCACAGCTGGGTACTTTCCCAGGCTGCGCTGGCACGTGAAGTGCCTCCATCGCGCTTCTAGCGCTTCCGCAGTCCAGGTAAGTATGGGATGGTTGCATGATTGGGCGGGGGGGGGCTCATCAATGATTTAATCTGCAATCACACCTCCTGGTGATGGGAGAAGGAGGAGATCGTGACAATGTCATCCAGAAGCATCATCGCAGTCCCACTCCTCTCCTGTCCCCATGCGAGGATGGGAGGCTCTACAGGTCTAACTGCATGCACATGTAATAAAGATTTGGATCTCTGATCCTCCTCATTTCTCCCTTTCTCCATCTGCAAGGAAGGATCCTTCAACAGTGGTCTCCACTTCACCCTCTTGAGCTGAAATTAGCCCCCATGCCCCCTAGAAGTTGTGAGGGGGCTTTTTTTGAAAAAAATAAATTGAGGATGTCAGGCAGAATGGCAGATGCAGCCATCTAAGTTCCAATGGAGGAGGCACGTACAGGCCTTGGACCTCTGGAACTGCCCATCCCTGCCCTAGAGACACCATTTGTTTGTTCTGGCATCTGCACATGAAGCCACTGCAGTTTCCAAGATGGTAGGACCCACCTATGCAAAAAATTAAAAATGCCACAGATTAGGTGTTATGTCAAAAGGTGTGCATGGGCGGGCGTCCCTGTGAGTTTCTAAGATGGTTGTGTACAGGTTGCCCTTGATGAGAACTAGGTAACTAGAAAGGTGATTTCAGAGTCTCCCTTGACTAAATGGTAGATTTAAGGCAAGATTTGCCTTATCAAGATATGGCAGCTGATTATTTTTGCCTAAAGGATAATATATTTTTTAAAAATGATATAATAGTTTGCGAAATCAAATGAATCACTTCAAAATATATGCAGGGACAAAATTTACTTTTGCAATAGAAGTCCCCACCCCACCCCGCATCCCATTCCATGTCCCTTCAGATCTTCTACAGATTTGTAGGAACACAGGTCTGTACCTGGGAAGAGAGAAAAGGAAACTCCTTTTAAAACAGCAAATTTAGCCTGTGTAAATTTTCATTTTGCAAGCAGTTATATAACCAAGAACACATCCATCACCTGTTCTGCTGATAGAAGGACACCACCATATGCAACTGACCAGAAATAATTAGATTTTCAGTCCAGATGTTTGGTAAATTTAGAAAATACCAGATTTATTGTGTTTGGGTTTTTTAAAACAAAAAACTTCCTGGTGTTGGAATTACTTTGTATGAATAATATCCGTAAACTGCTTGCATAGTAGTAATTATAGATGAAGATTTTAAAAATAACAGCAAGGAGGGGGAAGGCTTGTCTGCTGTGCTTTAGACAGCAAAATCAGCTGTATTATTGAAGCAGCTTTGGATTAAGTGGTTTAGCAGGCATCTAATTTCCTTTTCCTAGTACTGGAAAGAGCTTAGGCTAAAGTTATAAGCATACTGACATACATAAAAGTATGATCATAGCCATGAGTTCCAAGTGCAAATGAAGCAAAAACAATCAACAGAGTGATGAAGCCCAGGGGCAGTGCACGTGTTTTTTGTACAGAACAGCCTGGGTTGGATCTCTTGTGTTTCCATGCAGAACTGGGAGAGACCCAGCTAAAGACCCAGAGATCTACTGCCAATAGGTCTAGAAGACACCACCAAAGTATATGGACCAACACCCTGACTCAGCGTTTGTCATGTCCCTGTGTTTGTTAACCAGCTGATGCTTTTCTAGGCATTCTAGCATGGCTATAAAACTTATTTGCATTAATCAGCAGTGACAAGTACTCCCAAAATATCTATAGACTTTGATTTGACTAGCACCCTGTCCAACAGCAGTGTCAGATGGTAATAGCTAAAAGTGCCATAAGTTAGGGTAGGGGGAAGCACATTAGCGACTTGTATGTGAGCAAAAAGTCACACAGGAAAATTGGCATTTGAATCCTATCATTTTCAAATTGTGCTTTTTGTCATTTAGTTCTACAAAAAGTTATGGCACACAAGTGCCAATAAAAGACCATGTTACATAAACCATTCAGCATGGAATGTTTCTGAGAGATTATTTTCCTCTGTAAAATAATTATGCAGTATATTACTCAGCATAAATTATTTACAAGTACAATCTGAGTGCATTTTGTCTTATATCTTTATTTTTAGTTTAAATTAGTGGGGATTTTTTTACAAATTTGCATAATATACTTATTTTATTTGCAGATTATATTTGGGGCTCCAATTACCGCTGGTGTTTATTTCTAAGTATGGTACACCCTGCATCAAATTGCCACCACATAATATATAGTGAGAGTATAATGCCTCCAGTGGAGTGGGTGTAGGCATTTGCATGGACCTTTCCCACAAAATTGACTCTTGCCAATCTGTCTTTCTTGGCTATAGAATTTGGCATAGATTTTACTACAACCATCTGTGTTTTTGATGCTGTGTGAAATGAATTCAGTTCACAGACTTCATTTGGAGTTGTGCTAACTTTGGAACCTCCACGAAAAACAGCTAGATCCACTGGCTCTTACTACTAATAGTTGATTATAAAGACCTGTTAATCTTCACTTTAGATTCAGCTGTGGACTTGGTTTCCAGCTATGCAGAGGCCGAAATGCTAGTAATAGCTTGTGCGGTATAGAACAACCAGAATAAAGATTATAAACCACATGGTCAGGTAACTATACTTTTTCTTCTAGTTGGCTGGGGAGTTTGGTACCATTGCAGATGTGCTGATTGAGAAAAATACATTGCCAGATTCAGGCTGCAGTCCTATATATCTCTGCCTGGCAGTAAGTCCCACTGAACATTACGGGCGGGTTACTTTTTAGTTTGCTGGCATAGTATTGTGCTGCAGAGATATATTGCTGCTTCAGTATCTAATTATAAATTTGTCAGTAATGGTTTTGAACACACAAATAGGAACCAACCAGTGTTTGGAAAGGTAAACTTAAAAAGGAATTAGTTGCTGTTACAGTTCTAAACACCTACCCCAGCATGGTAGTATAGGTTGAGTCTCCTTTATACAAAATGCTTCAGGACAGAAGTGTTCTGTATTTCAGATTGACCGATTGATTGATTTTGGAATACGATATCTTTTGGGAATAGCCTTGAATCTTGTTCGTTCACTACTTGTGTTGTGCATGAAATGCAAAGCTGGAGAGAGACTGAGGATCTGTGGGAATGGTGGGAATCCAAGTGTAGTGTTCGGTGTGAATCCAGATTTATTTATTTCAGATTGATTGATTGATTGATTGATTGATTTTGGAATACAATATCTTTTGGGAATAGCCTTGAATTTTGTCTGTTCACTGCTCGTGTTGTGCATGAAATGCAAGGCTGGAGAAAGACTGAGGATCTGTGAAATTGTGGGAATCCAAGTGTAGTGCTCAGCATTAATCCACACTTCCCACCATTTCACAGATCCTCAGTCTCTCCCTCTCTATCTGCCACCAACCAACCACTTCTGCCTTCAAGGCAAGGTCTGCAGTGCTTCTGGGAGACAAATGAGCAGTAACACTGCAGCCACCACCTCAAAAGTGGAAGCAAGTGATTGGTGGCAAACAGTTTCAGTTTTTGGAGGTTTTTGGATTTCAGATTTCAGGTAAGGGAGGTTCAAGCTGTGTTACATCAAAATTTCATTTTTAATAGGTAACACTTCACTTTTTCATTTCTGAACAGTATCCAAGAGCATCTAAAGTATCTACCCTAAGCAACAAATACAGGCAAAGACCAGCTGAGTCAGAACTGCTAACACAACCCAAACTCCCCCAGCCTGGAAATGTTGGCAAGGATTTAGGACTACCTTTGCCCTGTCCTAACTTTGTGTCAGCACTGTGACTATATCTCTGCACTCTGCTTAGTTTCCTGGAGTTAATAAGATCCTATCTTACCTTTTCTGCCCCTCTCTTTAAAAAAAAAACTCTCGCAGATTTTAGATAGCAGAGCAGTTCTGCCAGCAGCCAGATAGCTAAAAGGTACTTTTACCTGCAGAAGATTCTTGTGCCTAATCATAGCCCCCTACAACTGACACATCTGTGAGCTGTTGTTATGTGCCTTGAAGTTGTTTCTGAGTTACGGTGACCCTAAGGTGAACCTATTGTGGGGTTCTCTGGGCCTGAGAGTATGTGATGTGCCCAAGGTCACCCAGTGGGTTTCTATGGACAAGTAGGGAATCAAATCCTAGGCCATTTCCGCACTAGCCTGTTATAGAACTATGATTCCACTTTCAACATCCTATGGAATCCTGGGGCTTGCAATTTCAGAAGGAGAATCATAGTGCTATAACAGGCTAGTGCAGAAATGACTCTAATCTCCATGGTGATAGGCCAATGCTCAAACCACCACACTAGACTTTAGGATTGTACTAATCCTAGAGTGGGAAGAATCTTAGTGCTAGAAGCTGCTTGGTTCTGATAGGAAACATCTATTATTATTGCTGTGGTGGTGGTGGTGGTGGTGGTGGTACTTGTTATAGTTATTATTACTAGTACTACTATTATTATTATCCCATCTTTCTCACAATAATGGGATTCAAAGTGGCTAAAACTATACATGTTGAAACGTTACAAAAGCATTACTAATAGTATGAACATAAGATTCAAAGAGCAATTAAACAATTTATAAAGTTAGGCACTGGGCATGAAAAATATTTAAATATATTAAAAGACCAAAAAAGAAACAGGTCAGGAAAGAAAGAAACAATATTTGTTTCTTTACAGTCCAGAAATGGAATGAAATTTTTCATTCCAGAAATTTCTGCACTTAGATTTCATATTGCCCTTGAAGAAGGCCATTCAAATATACATGTAAGCCAAAATAACTTGGGTTTTTCCAAAATTAAAAAATAAAAACAGCCATCCACTGAGCATTTGGAGACCTATCTCCCTTTTTTTCCTGTTGTGTCTTTAAACATCTTAGAAAAGCACAACTGGCCATTCATTTCACTGATACAGAATCATAGGTAGCTCAAGATGTGCTCCCTCTTTGCACCTGAAGTTGCTAACATTCACAAATGACCACTAGTAACCTTCAACAATAACTGCTGGTCAAATCCTCTTGGAATAAAATAAAATAAAATAAAATAAAATAAAATAAAATAAAATAGATGAGAAGCCTGCCATTTTCTTCTCTGAGACCTTGGCATTGCTTAGAATCTAAGCAAAATTTTCAAGGTTTATTTTTAAGCACTTGCATTTTGTTTTGTTTTGTTTTGTTTTGGCTGGTAGACAAGCCTGAAGAACTATTTTAAAAGCCCTGCAATTGAAAGCAGTTGTTGAAAATGCCATTAAATGAAAGGAACATTTTTTTCATATGTGGCGGTCTTGCCCAGAAGCAAAACAAAAAAAAAAGGAAAATATATTCATGAAGTTATGATAGAGATACTACAATAAAACTTTCCAACGACTCCAGAATTTTTTTTTAAACTAAATATTCTGCATGAGCCAGACAGAAAACTTGTAAAGAAATATTGGAGGATAATACTCTGTTTGACAAAAACAACTAGAATTATATATGCAACATTTTGAAAAAATAAAAGGGTACCAGAAATGGATGATTGGTTGATGAAAATGTTTGAAATAAAAGAATTAGATAAATTAACTCTGTCGGTTAATGGAAAAACACCGGGGGGGGGGGGATCATGAAGATGGGAACAACTAATGAACTTTTTTGAGAAAGAAATCAGCAATGTAATTATTTCTTAAATGATGGAAATGTATCGTCATAGTTAGCTTCACAAGAAATAACGTTTTCAGATAAATCAGATGTATGAATAGCTATAAAACTAAACAAGTTATGTCTGTAAATAAGAAACCAGTCTGTCTTATTACCTTCTTTTTGTTCCCTTATTATTTTAATATGACAATGAAAAAGACAGATTTAGAATAAGCAGAAAATTGATGTAATAAAGAACAATGTTAAGGTAATAGAAGAAACACAAAGATTACAGTATTAAATTCAACAAAAGGGAAGTGGGAAGTGCAAAGGTTATATTAGACTATAATGGAAATTAGAAAGGGCAGATTAGAGTCAAGGAGTTGGTAAATCCAGAATAAATTATACTTCAAATGTAAATTAACTTAATCCTATCTAAATAAGGTATGAATATAGTAAACCATACAAAGGTTGGAACCAACCCAATTGAGATTATTTTCAATTTATAATGTATAGAATTTAGAAATAAAAAGCTCCGCAGTCATACCAGACTATCATTAAAAAGCTTTACAGCTCTTGAATACCTTTAAAATCACCAATCTGCTTCTTACTTCTGTTACCATAGCAGGAAACATCATTTTCGTATTTCGGAGAGTTCAACAAAGAATTAAGTTGTGTAACAGTAACAAGATGTCCAAGCCTATCAGCAAGCTTAAATCAAGTTTTGATGAAAAACACAATTGCAGAGCTTCGTTTCTTTTCAGGTCTTTAATACAGTTCCACAGAGATACATCTATCTCCAAAGCCTGTATCCTCACATACCCTATCTCAACTCCCTCTGGCTACCAGGCAAAAATTTTCTAAATGCATGCCTAATAGCCCTTTCCATATTCGAAAACATTTGCCTTATTGCAACAGAACGACAAGATACTTAAAGTAGTAATTTTGTTTCTGGCTTCTCAATAACTGGCAGGGCCAACTGGGCTTTTTGAATATATGATGACTCTGGTAGTGAAATGTCCTCTGGGTTGAAATGGCTCTAAATGGGGATGATGGCTCTTCAAGAGGTGACTTCTCATCTTTGTCCTCCTCTGTGCTCAGGAAACATGGTTCCTTGGTTCCATCCTTTAGCACCTCTAGTTAAAAGAGTCAATTAGCCAGTAACTGCAAAGACTTCTCCTTGATGCTCTGGACAACCAACAGCTACTGCCAGTCCAATTTAGGAAACATGACAGGGTTGCAATATCTCCAGGTGCTGGCTGAGGTTTTAGGGAACTGCTGATTGGTGGAAAGGCCAATCCTAAGATGAGCACTGCTGAAAGAGGAGAAAGTTTTATTTTGTTGTATGTTGTTGTTTTGTGCCTTCAAAGTCATTTCTGACTTATGATGATCCTAAGGCAAACCTATCACAGGGGTTTCTTGGCAAGCTTTGTTCAGAGGGGGTTTGCCTTTGCTTTCTCCAAGGATGAGTGAGTGTGACTTGCTCAAGGTCACCTAGTGGATTTCCATGGCCAAGCAAGGATTCAAATCCTGGTTTCCCAGAGTCATAGCCTTGCACTCAAGCCACTAGATCATGCTGGCTCTCTTATTGTGTGAGATGGTTTTAAATCTGGGTTTCCAGCTCAGTGCAAAGGGATTTGTATGGGTGTTGTACTTGTGCAATGTCAGCATGCCAAAAAGTAAGAAGAAAAAGGAAGGGGCTAGAATGCAAAATGGTTTTAGAGTTAGCAGCCTTTGATCATCTATAATAACTACTAGTTTGCACGTGAGTCTCAAAGAATTTGGGCACAACATATATTTATGATAATTTCCTACATCACTCTAACCTGGGTTTTCCTCTCTACTCTCTAAGACCCTGTGTTTGATTATACACAAGTACTTTGAAAATAAAGTTACTCTTATTTCTTTTTCTTTGCTAATCCTATGGGGATGTTAGGGTATGGAAATGGTAGTTCAGCTTCTGTTTTTACAGTTTGATCCAGCACTCTCTCTCTTCCAATTCTATACAATAGTGGATGTGGGCACTTCAACTCATTGTGTTCTTTGAAGGAAGGTAGTAAACAGAGCACCAGCACTATGACTCACAAGGTTGCTTGTTTGTTTTTCACACAAGCTCTATCAGCAGGGCCTGGAAAAAATATGCTGGTTATAAGCCTTCCATAAGCTCTAGGAGCAGGACAGAACACAGAAAAGCTCCCCTCCCACAACTGCATATGGCAGTAGGTACAGCCACGGGAGATACAAGATGCCAGCTATTGATCCCAATTTTCTGCCAAATTTTTTCCCCCTGCCTCTGGATTATGATTGCCAGATTATTTGGATATCTGGGTTCTGATTCCATTTACCTAGCTCTCTCCATTTATTCCATCAACTGGCCTTGAAGCAGATCCTCCTATCACACCCCTAGCCTACTCATCCACTGTTTCTACATTGTACTCAGCTATTTTGAGACAACAACATGAAGGAAATGACTGTGTAACTAATGCACAATTGCTTGGGCACACAAAAATTAGGATGTTTCTGTGTTAGTATTAATAACATTATCCTGTATAGGACTAGGACTTCTGGCCATGTATAAGTTGGATCTACTACCTGTTCAGGAGGGAATGCCGGGAAATCTGCATTTTTCTTATAGTTTATGACCTATGAAGCCCTACATGGATTGTGTCTAGGCTATTTGAAGGACCATATAGTCCCATATGAGCCTGCTTGAGCAATTCTCATCATCCCACTGCCTTCACAGGCATATTTGATGGGAGTGTGGGAGAGTGCCTCCTCTGTGGTTGATCCCACACTTTGAAACTCCTGAGGGAAATTGGATGGCTCTTTCCTTGCTATCTTTCTAGTGGCAGGTTAAGACCCTTCTTTCTTTCTCACTCGCTTTCTTTCTTTCTTGAATAATTTTAACTAAACATATAACACGCATAACAATACACAACCATATAGAAAATTTAAAAAACACAAAACAATATATTACAAAATATATAAAATAATAAATCTTACATAACTAAATTATAAATATATCATTAAGCTACAACTAACACAAAAGAACCTACAACTAATTAAAAATTGATTCCTGCGCTTGCTGCAAACAGCTCCTACTAAGTGACCATACTTATAATTACACAAAATCTAGATTAATTTTGTTGCTGATAGTTTTTTATGCCCTTAACCAAGCAGCTAAAAGAAATTCCTTGTTAGTAATAACAAAAAGAACTAACAATTACTAATAATAAACTTGAATTACTAATGTAATTCTGTTATTTTAAATTTGTTCTAAGTAGCCTTTGGTGTGTGATTGTTAACAAAACAAGGTCTTTTTATGGTGCGCATGGTGTAGTGGTTTGGGCATTGGACTATAACCCTGAAGACAAGGGCTGGATTCCCCACTCAGCCATGGAAATCCAAAGGGTGACCTGGGGCACATCACACACTCTCAGCCCCAGAAAACCTCATGATTTGGTTTGCCTTAAGGTCACCATAGGCTGGAAACAACTTGAAAGCATAGAACAACAACTGTTCTTAATCTTTGTTTTAAAGCAATAATTTAAATAGTTTTAATAGTGCTGTTTTAATATTCTTTTAATCTCAACTTTTATACATTTTTTAACTAAATTAGTTTTTATTATAATTCTCTGTCTCTTGTGAGCTGCCTTGAGACCCAGTCTGGAAAAAGGTGAGGAATAAACAAAATGATAATGATAATGATTGTAATGATGCTGCAAAAAAGGATCATGAGAATACACACACAGGTGTGTATCCATCATTTTGCAAAAGACCTGGAAGATTACAAGGAACAGCCTTTGGTTTCTGGTTTGAGCACTAAAAATCTCAGGGAATAAGAAGCTGCTGACCCAAGAATCCTAATTAACGTGATCAAGCTGAATTCTGTGTTTTAGATACCAAAGGAAGTAAAAAATAGAAGACTACCATTTTTCCATATTGTGGTAACCAGCTATACTCAAAATAATCTCAAAAAAATAAAGAGGTGTTTCCTTAACTCATAATGTTGGTAATTAAAATCTGCCCAACACAGAGCTCTATCAGGTAATTAACTACAGCTTTAGTTTATTGGTTGTAACTAGATCAGCTGGTTAAAATGTTTGTTTTTTCACTGTTAGGAAAAATATGAACTTGGGATACATTTGTTTTCACTGCAAAAAAAACCTGGTTCCTTATCTTTTTGTTCATTTGCTTTTGTTTTGATTTTTTCCTTAAAAAATAAAAAATTTCATTTTTGCTTGTGTTGTCTGTGATGGTAAGAGCAGAGCAGACTCTGTTTGTGGTGACCATCAGCATCTTTTATCCCCAAAATAATTAGAAATAACTAGAAACAATGCAGTGTGGAAGCATTCTAGAAAAAAAAAAGGCAGCTTCCTGTCAGAGTTCAACTCCCAGCCTGTGCCTTTCTGCCAACAAGGGAAAGAAGGCAATAGTACTTGCCCAAGAGGAGGCGGCAGTGGGAGGTGTCCAATGCAAATGCTGAGCTGGGCCGAAGTCAAGGTCAAATCCAAAAGGTCCAGAACACTGAAGGTTAGTCCAAAAGGCTCAAGAGAGCTAGAACACAAGGGTCATGGGCTTGAGTACTGATTTGCTACAAGCAAACAGCAAGCCATGCTGACTGACTTATATGCTGAAAAAACTCATCATTGTTCTGTTTACTCAGTCTTGCCCAACTGGCTTCCCTCTGAGCTGCTCGTTTCTGTCTCCTCCGTGATTGGAAGCTGGGGGGCAAAGGTGCATCTAATTCCTCTAAATCATTGCTGGTCCTCTCTCCCACTGGCACTGCTTTCCACACGGGCTTAAAGAAATGGTGCAGAGCGTCCTCCAGGGAGGACGTCTGCACCTGGGAGTGGACTGGGTCGGACCTATTTACTGTAGTTCCGCACCTCAGCCCACTCCCAAACAACCCGAAGTGGTCTTCCAGCGTGCTTTTGAAAGACCGCTTGAAACAGGTCTTTCAAAAGCATGGAGCATGCTACTCCGTTCCTGCGCTCGGGTGCAGATTTGCCGGGGGTGGGCTTTAGGCTGGCGAGCTTCAGGGGTTGATGGAGACCCTTGACCAACCAGAAGCTGCCATTTTTGTCCCCGGAGCAGTGCGGAACGGCGGCCACTCACTGCTCCGGACCAGCCTGGACCCAAGCGTGGAGCCAAGAAGTCCGGTAAGTACCGGCACGGGGCGATTCCTTTGCCCCGTGTGGAAATGGCCTCAGTCTCAGCTTGTCTTTCAGCTGATGGGGGTGTTTCCAAGATAGTTTGGCCTATCACTGGCTCTGTTAATGGCACAATCAATTGCTCATCGACCTCAGAGCTGTCATCTATACACCTCCAGGGACAGTTGCCAGTGTCAGCTCTGATTAGTGTCACCTTACCTCTTGCAGCTATAACAGACAAATAAGGCCTTACCACCTTGAACATCAACGTGCCACAAGTCTCAAATTAGCTTTCACTTCAGGCCTATGTATAAGGCTCCCCATTTCTTAAAAACTGAACCAAATGGTTCATATTTGGTTCAGTTTTCCACTGGTTCTGAAATGAACACCTACCAAAATTACACTGCAGGTGGCATAGTTAAAATGTTGTGCACTTTTCTGCTAAGATCAGTGGAAACCTTCATATAAAACCACACCAAAGCTTTGAATGCATCAACTTATTGTCACACGTTTTGATCCCTGGACTGTCCATCTCCATTAGTATGCAACCCCTTTTAAGAAAGAACAGCAGGCTGTTCTCCAATTTTGTGGATGAGACCAAATGGCAACCATGAGGCAGCGACCCATGCGCAGCGATTCTCATGCCTGGCTTTCTTCAGCATTCATCGGTCTATATTTAGCCTCCATAGCAATGCAGTTGGCTCCAAACAGAACTCAGCTGCAAGGATTTTTGCACTGGCAAGTCTCACAGCATCCTTTACCTAATGAACTTGCTCAGCAGCAAAGCATGGCTGCCCCTAGCCACTCCAGGAAGGGGGAGGGCCTTGAAAGCTCTCTCTCCAAGGGTGACTTCTCTGAAACAAAAATTAAACTTGCTTGATGCTACATTGGAGAAAGAAGGGTGGAATGAATTTTGTGAACAATCCACAGCACTCCCTCACCCCTTCCAAAAAATTATATAGTGAGTGGCAGCTTTAGAAATACTTGTAGTGTACAGTCTATACAGATTTGTGCTGTAATATTGTTTTATGTTCTCTCTCTCTCTCTCTCTTTCTCTCTCTCTCACACACACATTTTCTCTTTCAGCTCACTGCCTTTCCAGCTCCAGGCTAAACATCCACTGCTATTTTTTCCTCTTAGTTTTCAAAGATCACCTCAAGTTAAATGTGGTGTGGCATTTTAAGCAAAAAGAACATTTATACCTGTACTATTTATATAAACCTTGGGTATTAAGCCCTGTAATATGATTTTTTTAAAATAAAAGGAAAAGGAGGAGAAAAAAAAAAGAAAACGCAGGCTGCCAAATGTACATTTCGCCCACTTTTTTTTTTAATAGCAAATGGATCTTGCTTAGTCATGCTTATGTCACAGATGGAAAGCAAGCACTGTCTGTCCTCATCTGTCTGGAGGCATGAGAAATCCACCCCAAAGTAAAGAGATGCTTGAGAGCAAAAATGAGGCTAAGAACTGTCACAATCAAAACATAACATTCATATTGATGTCACTGGGAAAAACCAACAACAGGCATGGCAAGCAAAAATATGATTGATGAGAACAAAAAAGAGAACAGTGACCCTACAAGGATGTCATAGGCATGCAGATTTGGTTGTGGCTCCTATACGACAGTGGCACAGTAAAGCCAATAATTAACAATATGAAAAACTGCAACCAAAGGCCCATCTATGCAGCTGAGGAACCTTTTAGTCCTCTGAATAAATCTGGATGGAATTCCAGTCTATAAATCCCTTTCAGATTATTGTTCTTCATGGATAAGGCAGGGGGCAGGGAATAACAGGAGGAAACAGCCCTGCCACTTCCATTTGTTCATCAGCTTCAACATATTATTGCTTCTTCTAGACCTTTGGGCATCTTTTAGTACTGTCAATAGCATCCTTCTGTAGGTCCTTTCAGGGCTGATGACATCACTTTGCTATAAGGTGGAAGTTATTGATCCCCTGTCTGAGAGTTGTCCTACAACACTTTCTCTTCGGTGCTTCTTTGTGCCTATACGAAACTACAAGCAAAGGTTTTCTTGATTTATGAGTTCCCTAGGTGACAACTGTCACTCAAGATCAGCAACCAAAGCCAGTTGTAGAAGATCCCCAAATTATGGTTCTATGTGGTCCCACCTGGAACCATCCTTTTCCCATTCATCCAGTCCACTATTCCACTACTATTCCTGCCTTCTCTGGGTGCACTTAAACATGTTGACCTTTATTTAAACATGTTGACCTTTATTAAGGCCATTAACAGTCCAGACTTAAATTCAAGGATGCTACAGATTCAAAAGGAGAAACAGGCTGATTGATAATGACATAATTGACTGGAAACCCATAAATCGAGATAACTTCTGCTAGCAGTTCTATTTCTTCAGTCTCAGCTTTGCCTACAATGTACAAAATGTGTTCACTTCTGATCTCTTTATCTATTATAGGTAGAAGCAATCATTATAGGGTAATAACTTTATTAAAGTAACCAAATACAGTTCAACATTGTGAGCAGGCTCTCAAGATCATAATTTGTCTCCCTCAGACAAAATGCAGGATGGGGAAAATTGATGGGGAAAGAGGAAAGATCAAACATATGTGCACACACCCACACCCACACTCAGGTTGATCATTTCTTAAATCCAGTCACTTCTTGTAATTAAAGTTATAAAGCCATAGCTGTATCCATGGATTTACACAGAGGTAGCCATTCAGCAATTGTTTCAGTGGCCATACTCTAGCTCACATGTGTCAAACACAAGGCCTGAGGGCCGAATCCAGCCCACCAGGCCATTTCATGTGGCCCTCGCATTTCTCCTGCAGCTGTGGCACTCCCCCCAACCGGTGAGCCTGATCCCCACATTGTGGGCCCCCAACTGCCAATATTCTGAAGAGTGGCCCAGCAGCCAGCACTCATGATCTACTTCTACTTCTGACTGCCCCTCTGTCCAAGTCTCACTGTCAGAGCATTGCCATGGGTTACCATGGCAATACTCCATGCAGCTCATGAGAATTGAACAGAGGAGCAGTCAGAAACAGAAGTAGATTGCGAGTGCTGGCTTCTGGGCCTCTCTTCAAAATACCTGCAGTGGGGGGCCTGCAACGTGTAGATAGGGCTCACCAAGTACAGAGAGGGGAAGGGGGGGCAGAAAGAGGCACAGGGGAGGGGGAGCAGAAAGAGGCACAGATAATATTTGTCTGATGATTAAAAAAATAACTTCCTGTTTTCAAAACTCATTTTTCAATAAATTGTACAATAGTTATACACTTGAATATCTGCTTGCCATTATTTTTCCCAGACTTCTGGTTTCAGAGCTAGTTATTACTAAAATCAGTAATAATCGAATGCAAAGGCAATTATTTAATATGATAAAAGAGTAGATACATTTATATAGTCTTACAGATAGAACCAGCCCTTGGAGGGCAAACGTAATGCTGATGTGGACCAAAATGAAATTGAGTTTGACACCTCTGCTAGAATTAATCTGCTATTAAGGCCCTTATGTCACTAGTGGAAGCAGACAGTCAAAGGTGGCTCTGTCAGGGTGCAGTTGGGATGGCCATAATCTTTGCTGAGTCAAAAGAATCAAGGACAGTTTGGTCTTCCATTGCTGTGAATATAAAGTCCACCTATAAATCCACGACTGTCTTCTTCTAAGTTTTTGTTTTTTGTTTTTAAAAATATTTTTCAAAGCATATATTCTGGTAGATATACCTTCATATGAATTCATAACATGCCAAGATGGAGCTGGCTATTCTTCTTTTCCTCTGCATTCAGAGGAAGGTTCCCAAGCGCTTGGAGCACCAGAGAAGAATAGTCTTAAATAAACAAGTAAATAAACTTTTAAAAAAAGCTTTCCTTACTGCTACTGATTCATTTTGCCTCAAGGAATGTTTTTTTCACGTTAGACTAGCACATTGACACTGGACTCTGACACAGTTTTAAGAATAACATATTTTATATGTTCTGGCTTCAAGGAAGCTTTTTCTGGCTTTGGTACAGGACTGGTCTTATCATGAGACAATGTGTAGCAGCTACCAGGGGGAGAAAGGAGACACTTTTCTGCCACCACTCTCTGGCCCTTTCCACACCTTACCTTTTTCCGGTGCTGGGGTGCAGGAATCGCGCGACCAGCCTCCAGCAAGAGGCTCTCACGTCTGGGGTCCTTCGGCTCCACACGAGCTGCCTGCTCGCGCGAGAACCCCACCTCTTCCTTCCGCAGTGCAGCCTCGGACCTTCCCAGGCTGCGCTGGGGCAGGAAGCGTGACCGATGTGGCTCCAGAGGCTCCATACACCAGGTAAGTGCACGTGGGGCCCAGAAGCAATGCGCGATCACACTCCATTTTCCAGCCGAAAATGAAAAGGTGCGCAATTGGCACCTGCCGGCCCCTGGAGCATCGCACGATTGTGAGTGCGTCATGCAGATCACTCCTCACAATCACGCAACACTCCAGGCGCCCTTTCGCATGGCAAATGTTGTGTGGAAAGGGCCTCTGGCTGTACATATCTTGATATGCACTCCTCACGATTTAGGCCCATCTAAATTCTAACAAAAATCTTCCAACAAATGTGGAAAACAAACCGATCGCTCAGACTGCTTAATATAAATTAATACACATTAATATATATTAATATACATGCTTAATATACATTCTAGTCCACAAGAAAGATCACAGCAGCAATTGTAATAAACATTGGATGGCTGCATTAATCTCCCATGTGATGCTCAAAGTGATGCTCAAGGCTTTAGAACTAAAACTGATGTGATACATGGAATTATACGGGCTGGACATCCAAGCTAGATTCAAAAGAAAAAAGAGGAACTACAGATAATATCACAAATATATATTACCTAGTGGAATGCACCAAAGAATTCTAGGTTACAGCAAAGCCAGTGGCTGCATAAATCATGAAAAACTATGGATTGTTATAAAAGATATGGGAGAGCCACATAATACATAATATATACTCTGGGCAAGAGGCCGGAACAGAACATGGAAAAACAGAAAGGTTTCCCATTGGTAAGGAGGTCAGACAAGACTGCATTTTATCACCCCATGTTTAACTTATATGGAGAACATATATGGAAAGCAGGATTAGACTCAGAGGAAGAGGGGTGAAAACTGGAGGAAAGAACATGAACAATTTAAGATATGCAGATGATACTATATTACTAGTGGAAAACAGCACTGATGAAAGTTAAGGAAGAAAGCGAAAAAGCAGGCTTGCAACTGAATGTGAAAAAAACAAAAATAATGACCACCAGACTTTGAAAGACATTTTCTAACTTGGCTCAGTCATCAATCAGAATGAAGACTGTAGGAAGAAAAATGGAAGGAAGGGCTACTTTGAAGAACAAGATAAACTCCTCAAGCACAAACCCATATCATTAAATACCAAAATCAGAATTATCCGTGCCATAGTATTTCCAATGTTTATGTACAGATGTGAAAGCTTGACAGTGAATAAAGCTGAGAAAAAAAAAGTCATCTCATCCAAAACATGTTACTAGACAAGAGTTCTATGGATACCACAGTCAGCAAAAAGACAAATACATGGGTCCAAGAGCAGTTTAAGCCTTATAACTCAATAGAAGCCATAACGCTCAGTAAAGCAAAAGGCAGTAGGAAAAAAGGAAGGCCACATTACAGGCAGATTGACTGAATCCAGGAAGCCATAGCTCTGAGCTTTCAAGACACAAATAGGGCTATTAATTACAGGGTGTCTCGGAGCTCTGTCATTCTTAGGGTTGCCATAAGTAAAAGCTGACAGCTCATAACAACAGCAATGAGCATTGTCACTCATAATGCTTGCCTCTTTTCTAATTCAGATAGTCTTCTCCAGCTCAGATTAAAATCTGATTAAAATGTTATTTTTTAATTCCTTAATTAAAATATTAATTCAATCCACAGGTATTGTATCTGTTCTTCTCAGAGAGAAGATTCTGTGCAGGTTTTCCATGCAGAAAACAGGGTTGATTTTGTTGTTGTTTGTAAAAAATTTGTAAAAAAATACAACTGTGTTTCCATACTGAAAAATCTTTAGGAACACTTCAAGATGTTCAAACACGGGGAGAAAACTGCACAGAAGTCTTGCTGAATTATTATTCTTTCTGACAGGGTTTTTTGACTGTCAGGAAAGCCATTTTTCAACTGAGAAATAAATGATGGAGAATATTCTTTCCATTCATAAGTGGCAGTATGTTTATACCACCTTCTTCCCATTCCAGAGAGTTCAAGCTCTTGGGATTACCAGGGGAAAAGACACGTAAGAATGACTCCCCCTTTTTTTTTTTGCAGAATAGCTGGACTACTGGGAGCCCAATCCTGCTGGGAAATAAGAAGGTTGAAAAGGCTACAACCACCCTTTCACGAAGATCTCTGTTGGTCCATGCACTCTGCGGGCTGTGCATTTTCAAAGTGTGGGAAAGAGCGCTATGTGAGCGCCAGCTTAGATCTCTACATGAGTAGTAATCATGAGACACTCAGGACCCATATTCACATGGAAGAGTCTTGTGAGCATATGTTAGGAGACATATGGGTCTTTTCTCTCCTTTGCCAGACCCACAGCTAATGGAGGATATGGTCAGTTGGGTTGATGGGTACAAGCTTGCTCTCTTTCTCAGTATACAATATGTCTGACTCTTTAGTGCCTTGGACAGTACTAAATAGAGAGCCAGCGCTCTGGCTGGACAACCCTAGATACCAGGGTACAATTCCTTGCTCAGCTATGGAAACCCACTTTGGGCACATCACACACTCTCGGCCCCAGAAAATCCTGTGATAGGGTCACCTTAGGGTCACCATAAGTAGGAAATTACTTGAAGGCACACAACAACAACAATAGTACAGAATAGGGAATCGCAGTCCACAGAACAGCATTTTTCAGTTGGACTAAAGCACTGTTAATAAATGTTGACTACCAGAAATCAACCCACTACTTGGGTTGCCACATTTGCTCTTTTTCTGGATTATTCCTCCTGTTCCTTTAACAGCTGTATGACAGAATGGAAGATGAAAAGAGGAATCTATCATACTACTGCATTTCCACGCTAATAAAATCTATTTGCATTGTCCTATTCTTGGTTGGGGAGGGACCACAGCTCAGCATAGACTAGATACTTTGCATGCAGCAAGTTCAGGTTTGATTTTCAGTATCTCTAGTTAAAAGCATTAAGTCTTAAGTGATGAAAAAGACCTTGCCACGTGGCATACCGCCAGTTAGAACAGGCAAAATGGGGCAGGATGGACAAATAACAGCCAGAGGTAATATGAAAGGCATGGGAGCCCTGTCATAAAGCCACTGGCAACCCTAGCTCCAAGAACTACGTAAATCAAAGCTGATGGCTGTATTAATTTATGAGTTGCCTTTGGAACATTATTCATGCATATGAACAACACTAATCTTCTCTTTTTCTTTTGTCTGTAATAAGAGCTGGGGCTGTCAGTCATCACTGCTGAGTTCAATTACTGTTTGAGAAGTCATGAAAGTAGAAAATGAAAGATTAGCATTTCCACTGAAAGCATGATTCATAAACTTTGCTGCAACAAATGATTATGACTTCATTATATATTGTCTAATAAATAAAGCAAGAGGTAAACGACAGCCATGCCTCAATTAATTTATACACACTAAGCATTATTTAACTTAATAAGATTGTGTTCCTTTCCCACAGCCAAGTATCTGCGTAACATGATTTTGTCTAAAGAGTGATTGCAGTATAGTTCTTCACTTTGGAAAACATTTGCTCTCAGCTGAGGTATTTGATTAATGTCAATCAACCACCCCTCCCGGGGTTCTTAAATCTCCAGCTCAGTTTTCATAGGTCATTTCCAGGTGAGAGACAAGAGGGCAAATCTTCCACTTTTGGTGGGCTCAGTTCCCAACAAAAGGAAATGGCTGTGTGCAAATCTCCAGCTCATCAAGAAGAGCAGCATCTTGCTTAAAATTTTGCAAGGCATAATTGATTTCTCTTTGCAATTTGCAAAGACTCATGGGGAGGGCCTACATGTTTACTTGCTTGGCTTCCTCCCTTCCCAACTGTTGTGGTTCCAGGACACACCCTGAACCCTGTTCTACATCCACCTTGGGGCCAGAAACAACTAGGCTAAGTTAAAAGTTCCTTATCCTGTCTGTCTGTGTAAGTGAGAAGGAATAATCCCCTCATTTCACGCTGTACTGGAAACAGTCCCTTTCACTAAAATTTCTGTTGTTAATTTTCAAACAGAAAAATATGTTATCACTGTATATGACAGGCTGTGAGCAACCATGGTTAGTTTTTAATGCATAATGCTTAAAGAAATCACCTTAGGGTATCCCTAGGACTCAGGTTTTGGACTTTCTAATACCTACTGTGGCAGTGTGAAAAAGCAAAGGAATAGTGGTTATTAATATGCAATCGTATGCAAAAGAAATTAAAAATAAAAACAGTATTTAGAGCCAAATTATTTCTTATAAATGTGAGAGATATGAATGAGAGATTGGAAAGAAAGCATAAAAATTTAATAAGACACATGGTAACAGCAGGAAGGGTAATTTATGCAAAATACTGGAAAAAATTAGGTGCCCAAACTAAAAGAATGGTTCCACAAACTATTGGATTTGACAGAATTGGACAAACTCACAACTTTTTTAAGGGGAAATTCAATTTAAAAATACGCAAACCTTTTATGGACCACGTAAAGAATAGAAATGGGGACTCAACAACTATTGGTTTCGCTTTGTAATAACAAAAGTAGAATTAATTTCTTTTTTTATATGAGAAGGACAGTAGTAAAAATAGGAACTCAGCTAGAATGGAGGTGTTGGGATTTGGAATAGAATAGAACCTATAGTTCAAGGAATTTTGGAAGATTTTTTTTTTAAAAAAATCAGAACTGGTGTGTCAGGTTTTATGCTCGAAAGCTATGTTTGCCTTTCCTGTTCGCATTGTTCGACACAGTTGGGGAACACAAAAGTAAAACATGGGGAGCATGGCCTAAACCCAATTCCTAATCCCACCAACAGCAGATGCACTGAATCAATAAAAATTGCATAACTATTGATTGACCAATTTCCCATTGATTCACTCGATCTACTCTAGTTAGGTCTCACAATTAGGTTTATAACCAGAGAACAAAAGTCTGTCTAGAGACAGACTGTAACATTTTGAATTATAAGCATGCCAGAATCAAGCTGAATTACATCTGAAGATGCAATAGGGAAAAAAATATATTGTTCTTAGAAAATTGGGTGTGTTTCAGATTATAAAGACCTGTCTCAGGAGCACTGCTACATAAAAATAAAATATTCATTTAAATGGTGGGGATTTCTTCAATTACAATTCATTTTACTTATTTGCTTACTTACGTAACTTACATTGTTGTTGTTGTTATTGTCTACCTTCATTTCGTACTTATAGAATATCCCATCCTTCTCCCAATATGGAACCCAGAGTAGTTCACAACTGATTAAAACAAAATATAATTTTTAAAAATCCATTATAATAAAGAAGTTAAAAGTAAATTAAATAAGCTGCCTATTAAAAACAGCATCAGTTTAAATAGTTTAAAAGTATTTACAACAATGAGAATAAAAATATAGCAACCCCCGCTGCATAAATAGCCATCCGCACAGCTGCATAGCTTGGAGTGTGGGTAGGGGGGGCTGGGGCGGGGGCAAGCGGAGGGGCTGGGACATGGCCACATCGCACAGGGGTGTGGCCACATCATGCAGGGGTGTAGCCACATTGCTGCAGGGGTGTGCCCACCACACCATGGGGGCGTGGCTGCATGGCCATATATGGCATAGGGGCATAGCCACATTGCGCAGGGTGCCCTGAAAAAATTGCCACCCAGGGCACACCACCCTCATCACCCCCCCCCCCCATCCATACACCAGAGCATCTGCAGCAAAGTATTTGCCTGACAGTGGAAGAAATGCTAAGAGGGGACCAAATGAGCTTCTATGAGAAGCGCAGCCTGGGAGCAGCCCCAAAAAGGCTTTCTCATGGGTCATCACCAAATGCACTTGTGATAGTGGTGGAATGATGAGGATCCTTCCACACTACACTGTTACAGCAGTATGATTCAACTTCAGTTGCTGAGCCCTGTAGAATCCTGGGTTTTGTTGCCCTAGTGAGGCACTAGTAGAGCTCTCTGGCTGAGAAGGCAAAATATCCCTCCCTACTACACAAATCACAGCATTCCACAGGAGATTGCCATGGCAATTAAACTGGAATACTGTTATAAATGTGCAGCATGAAGTATGGCCCCTCAGATTCACCTGGAGGTGGTTTGCTAGCTGTGGTGTCTGCAAGCATGAGCTCCATCTTCTCATTCAAGTTGGCTTCTTCTTCTCAGGTTTCTCTGGCATTTTTGTGGGCTTGGGAAGAAGCAGTCAATCAGTGCCAGAAAGGGATGGTTCCTCATTGTTGCCAGACTTTGAAGCCTTATGTTTCACTCTGGTCCACTTGGGAAGTATAAATTCTTGGAGCCTCGGCTCTGAGAGAGAGCCAACACAGTGAAGTGATTTGAGTGTTGGACTATGTTTCAGAGATTGGATTGAGGCAGCTTTCATCCCTCAATAAAAGAATGAATTGAGAAATGCAAGGAAGGGATTAATCTAGGAAGAGGCAAGCAAGACATTTTCAATCTCCACATTCATAGCCTTGATTCCCAGTGGCGAACTGTTCCCAGTTTCCAGAACTTGTTTGACAAAGAGGAACTACATGAGCTCCATCCACATGGATTTATTCTGCAGACTTGTAAGTGGCTTAGACTATAAACAGTAAACTATATTAATCCATGGGGGGAAATTGCAACTACGCAAATAGTTTTGTGAACTGTGCGTAGTTCATTGAAGTATAGAGATCAGAAAGCTTTAAATCAACCTTTTATCTGATGTGAAATTAATATTACGGTACATACCTGTTCTCAGCTAACATAAAGACACATTGGCCAAAATTCTCTAAGGCAGGTATGAAAGCATAACCACCATAGTTCCGTAGCTACTTCCGTAGCACCTCTATCCCCACCCTGCAATCCCCATTTACCTGGCAGAAGTTGTTGCAGTTGGTGAGGATCTGTTTCGCTGTCAATTGGGAAGCAAGTTACTGACTTTCCCACCACCCCCTCTTGTTCAAGCAATTTCCAGTGTGAGGGGGAATTGTAACGGAGACCTTGCATCTGTTTGTCACAATAGAAACTGCTCATGGGGGGGGGGTGTATTGGAAATGTCAGCCCGCTGCTTCCTGACTGACAGGGATATAAACTCCCATCAATCTCAGTGGCTGCTGCCCAGTAAGTGGGAACTGTGGGACTTTCACTATCTCTATGTATCTAGGGAACAAGTAGGGATCATGAATATGAACTAGTCACAAATACATAAATCTATCTTCCATATTTTAACTACCATAGTGAATTCCAGCCAAATTTATTTTTTAAAAAAATGACAATTATGCATTTATTTCAAGTAAGAAAAAAATAGATGCCAGTTTCATCATGGTGACCTATAGAACTCGTGTCCTGCTGGGCTTGTCCTCTTTTCCCTATTAGGAAAGGGAAGGTGTGTTTAGCATAGTAACACTGCAAGTGTCTTCTTGCACCAAGGATTACAGAAGGATGGCTGGGGTGATGGGTAGCTACTAAGAGTAATCTAAGAGTGTGGCCATCACCACCACACTTGCAAAACAGCTGATAAAGCTAGACTGGGTTGCAATGGGAGAAAGCTTATATGTATCACATGCCAGCAACAGACCAACAGGTTGTGTGTTTCCTTATCTATATGCAGGGATTACCAA
This sequence comes from Cyclura pinguis, assembly GCA_030412105.1. Classification (NCBI taxonomy): domain Eukaryota; kingdom Metazoa; phylum Chordata; class Lepidosauria; order Squamata; family Iguanidae; genus Cyclura; species Cyclura pinguis. Next base: position 127,492,851 of record CM059600.1, on the reverse strand, counting down.
GGATTTTGCCAGTATGTTTTTTCTAGGGGTAATGCCTTGAATTATTGGTAGCCCCAATGACCTGAATCTTATCAGTAGATCTAACTAGAGTATAGACTAGAGATGGGCCAACCGAATCCATGAATCCTTGGATCCTTGGGAAGGATTCGAGATTCGTGGATCCAAATCCCTGGGCCAAAGCAGGCGAATCGAATCTTTCGAATCCCTGCACACTCTGAGGCCTGAACTGGCATGAGTGCCCCAGATCAGGCCCGCGCAGGCATGCAGGGCTGGTGAAAGCCACTTTCCTGCACTCCAGGAGGCCTGAGCTGGTGCGAGCTCCCCAGATCAAGCTCACTGTTGCTGCCTGCCCCTGTGGCTGCCTCCCTCTGAAAGGTGATTATTCTTGTCCTCCTGTTCTTTTGACTTGAAACTGGAGGGTAGGGATTGGGACTGGACTAGAGGCTGGTGTTTGTTTTTGATAAGTGCCTTCCTTGTTTTAGGACTTGAGACTGGACATCAGGGTAGAGAATTAAGATTGGGCTAGAGGCTGGTGTTTTTGGTTTTTTAAAGTGCCTTCCTTGTTGCAGGACTTGAGACTTGACTGGAAAGTACAGTGTTCTTGAGATTTCAAGAACAGCTGAAGAAGATTCCTTTGCATAGCTCCCTTGCAAAGCTCTTTCATACACAATTCTGGGGTTTGTAGTTGGACAAGGTGTCACAGCCTTCTCTGCCAAAGTGTGCTGGTGCATCATCAAACTACAAACCCCAGGATGCCATAAGGAGCTATGCAAAGAAAAATCCACTTTTGACCTGGATTATCTCTGTACTGTAGTATGTGGCCCTGTTTACACAGGCAGGAAAATGTGCGATTAATAATCCACATTTTCCTGCTTGTGTAGAAAGGGCCCTCATGTCATTTTCAATCTGATGAGATCCTGAGGCAAAACTGTAACAATTGTCCTGGCCAGATTTCTTCTGTGTAAAAAAGGATTTGAAACATTTGAGATTCATAAGATTTGTGGATTCACAGAACCTTCTAGGGATTCGGATCCAGGTTTGGATCCGGAAAATTCTGGATTCGTCCCATCTCTAGTATGGACTCATTGAAGTATCTGTTGAATGGAGAGTCAACACTTAAGTAAACTACCCTAGATGGTACTAGCAATAGGATCCAAGCTAATGGCTACGTTCTAAATGTGACAATAAACTGCAGCTTCTTGTGACACAAAAAAGCTTCAGGCTCATGAACTCTAACGGCAGTGTTTTTTTTTCTTTATATGTAGTTGCAGTTTTGCTTTTTGCATATACAATGGACTATGATAAATTTTATCTATGGTTTATTGAAACAAGCCAACTTCATAAACCACAGCAGAACCATTGGCTGGGTGGCCAATAGAGGAAGAATAATTTTGATCCCAGACCTCCCCAAATTTGAGCCCAAAGTTTTCTCTTGAGCGTTTTCAGCTGAGCCATCTCAAACAGGCACTCTGAACTACTCACAATGCTACTTTTCTAAGAGCTGTGTTTCACCTCCGAAGGGTCTGTGAGCATGAAAAACAAGAAAAGCTGCAGAGATTTTTTTAAAAAAGAAGAACAATGTACATTGCAGTGCATGCTTCTCTTTGAAAAATCAGCTAAGAATTTCAAGGCTTTTGACTCCTCACTGTCAAATAGAGCACTTTAAGATGACAAGAAAAGTTCTCTGAGTGACTGCACTCACGTTCTTTGATGAATCACATTGTGATTGTAGAAATGTGTAACATGCCATTGACACAGGCATTACTTTGGTCTCTCTCTATATATATAATATGGTTTCCCTTGGGCTGTCCTATGTGAGACAATGATGAACTATCTTAGGCTGCTGCTGTTCTCTTCAAACATCTCTGTGTTGGTCCTAAAATAGCCCTGTCTTTCTGCATCTGTCTGCATGGTCAGTGAATGCAAGCTCACTTTCTATATCACTGGAGGAAAGCTGGGCACATCAACAGATTTTAGGAATGCTCTTTTTGGACTACAGTTCCCAGAATCTCACAGGCAGTAGGCTGGGGATTCTGGGAACTGTAATCAAGACAGTAACTTTCTTGAGCTGTACATGCTGAAATATTTTTCAGTGTTCACCTTCCACTTTTTCTTTTTCTATATTCTCAGGCCATTAAAGCCTCTAGTCTTCCTCTCCCTCCCCAAATCCACTAAAGGAAAAAAAAAAACATGTTAAATTGATAATGAACTGACAGTGATGTATCACGAGGTCTGACTCCTAACAATATAGGCCTTTGTTAAGTTGACTTTCAGAAAGCAATTACAGCACTCAAGGTACTTGAACATTAAAAGGGCTTTTAATACAATGTTCCTCTGATTTAATGAGGATTTGATCATGGATAGCTTATTTGGCAATGTTTCCTTCCAGCCTTCAGTTAAATAGGTCTGAGACAAAGAAAAAAAGCCTTAAAACAGGAGACCAGGGGATAAGATCAAACCCTTGGGGAACAACAGTGAACAACTGTCAGCCCTGCTGTTCTTTGCATCCAGTTGCCCAGCTTTGACCTGGTTAGTGAGAAAACTCAGAGGAATGGGAACACTACACTGCTGCTAGAGAAAGATTGAAGTTTGAGATAGCAGTGGGGGCTATATGTGAAAACGTAACATATCTTCCCTCCACACTAGCCATTTAGACTGAAATGGCCATCCTTCTTTATTCACTCACTTTTTTTAGAGAGAATGGAGAGAATGTCATTTCCAGTCCATTGCATTCCATTATTTCCCACAACCTCCACCCCTCCTCCACTGATTTGTGGCCATTCCCCTACTCACACACACTTAAAATGTGGCTGCACTGCTAGCCCTGCCCTGAGGGTACTGGCAAAGCACTGTTGGCTTCTTTTCAGGGCTACTGTTGAATCTACTTTTCTCTGGTTTCTGCCAATGGCAGCTGACAACTTCAATATCAGTGGAGTAGTGAATCCACTTCAGGTTTTGGAAAGCTTTGAAGGATCTATCCAAGGTGCTGAAAGCCGCCGCCACCACTGCCGCCTCCTCCTCCTTCCAACAGTTTCAGCCCCGTGGATATCTCCTTGCTATCCAAAACCTGAAGGGGATTCACTTCCCCACTGACATTACAGCATCCAGGCACCACTGATCTCTTCCTCTAAGAAAGCAGAACATTAGTGATGACTGCCTCTTGACAGTCAGCTCCTGTTCCTTCCCTGCTAAGGAAGTGGCTAGTTTCCCATGGAATTATTGGTCATTTTTATTTAAAAACAAAAAGGCCTAAATGCACAGGTTCCATCCTGAATAGGACTTACTCAAAGCAAACATTATAATGAGATCTCAAACATCAGTGCAGGTATTCCTGGATATTATAGCAATGTATGAAGTGCTGTACCAAATCACCTATTTTAATTCTACTGTTAGCTCACTGAGGAAAAATTATGCCTCAGCGGTGTTCAAAGAATCCATTTCAAAATATTCAGTTATTCTGCTGGAAAACTAAATCCCAAGCTTCTTTTGTCTTTTTAAAAAAATGAGGAGGAAAAAATACATTTGTTAAACTGCACATAAATCAAAATGATATATTCTTAAAGAAGGGTTATAGCAGTGACAGAATAAATCACAAATGGTTATTAGTTTTCTTCGTACTTCCTAAGGTGAGGAGAGATTGAGCAATATTCATTTTAAGAAGTCATGGACACTAGGGAGGAGGGAATAGCACTGGAGCAATACATCTGTGTATATTTAAAAGATGTCATGGCCCCGAAAGCCTTTGAAGTAGTTATATTCACTAAAAAAGAAGTTGAACCCTTGGGAGGAAGCCAGTAGATTTTTTTTTTCCCACATCAAAACCCATAAAGATACTCTGGGAGAAAATGGCACGTGCATGTAGCATTCTGAATTGTGTTAAGGTCACAGCCAGGAAATGGCAAAATGGTTTGCATATTGCAAAAAGACACCTGCTTTGAGCGTGGAGTGACACATTTGATATGGTTCTGTGATTCTGTGAGGGGTGGAATGTTGTTTTCACGCCGTAGAGCCAGCCACTTCAGTTCTAGTTAGATAGAAGACAGGCATGAGAAAGGACAGGATTTAATCCCTTCTCCTCAAACCTCCCACCCACCCCCCAACTGAGGATGGGCTCTTTCACACTACACAGTTATAGCACTATGATTCTACTTTAAATGCTATGGCTACATTGTAGGGGAAGCTTGGGATTTCCAGTTTGGTGGGGCACTAGAGGAGCTCTCTGACTGAGAGCTCCAAACACCACCTCTTAAACTGCAAATCCCAGGAATCCATAGCATGTTGCCATGGCAGTTAAAGTGGAATCATAGCACAATAGATGTGTAGGGTGAAAGACCCATACTGTGGTAATGAAGTGCATCCCTAAAGCTTTTTGTGTCTCCACTGTATTCCTCTCTTCCCAATCATGGTAAAAGCTACTGGCATGGTGGTGACCATTTTCAATTTTAGGTGGAAGGAGGTAGGGAAAGGTTAAGGAGATTGATGTGTGAGTCTTGTGTATGCTATTAAAATACCCAATCATCATCATCATCATCTACATGTAATGTAATGTAATGTAATATAATGTAATGTGTGGTTCTGCCCTTTACATTTCTTGTTATATGCTGTCAAGTTTGCTTTAACTTATAGCAACACTATGGATGAGAGACCCTCCCCTCACTGAGGCTGGTCATCAGGTGCCCTGTTCAGACTTTGAAAACTCGAGGCAGCCATGACTTCCTTGATGGAGCCTATCCAGCTGGTGTTCAGTCTCCCTCTTTTCCAACTGCCTTCCCGTTTATCCAGCATTATCATCTTCTTTGATGAATCACATTGTCTCATATGTCCAAAACAGAACAGCCTTAGTTTAATTATCTTTGCTTCTAGGGATAGTAGATGCTTAATTTGCTCTCAGACCCATTTGTTTGTCTTTTTGGCAGTCCATGATATCCATAGAACTCGCCTCCAGATTCATATTTCAAATGAGCTGATTTTCTTACTGTCACTTTTCTTCACTGCCCAACTTTCATAATCCTGCATGAAAATTGGAAGTACTGTGGTGTGGATAATTCTAATTTTAGCATTTAATGATGTCTCTTCTACACTTGAGGATCTCTGTCATAGCTGCCCTTCCAAGTCTTAGCCTTCTGATTTCTTGATCGCAGTCTCCATCTTGATTAATATCTAACTGAACCAAGGTATTGAAAATCTTTAACTGTTTCATTGTCTTTGTTACCCCCTGTATATTATCTGTGATCATTATTTTTGTCTTCTTGATGTGCAACTGCAATCCTTCTTTTATGCTTTCTTTCTTAAATTTCATCAGCACTTCAAGCCTTTCCATTTTCTGTTAGAAATGCGGCACCACCCACACTTCTTAAAATTGTTGATGTTCCTTCTTCCAGTTTTCATGCCTGCTTTCTATATATTTCTGCATATAAATTAAACAAAGTGATAACATGCAACCTTGTCTGACCCCCTTGCCAATGAGAAACCATTCATTTCTTCATATTCTGTTCTGACAGTGACCTTTTGTCCAGAACATAGGCATGCATCAGAACAATTGGATGTTTGGTATTCCCATTTCTTTCAGAAAAAAAAAATCATAATTGCTCATGATCTACATAGTCAAAAGCTTTGCTGCAATCTTTAAAGCATAGGATGATTTTCTTCTGAAATCCTTTGAAGTGTTAGATTATCCAACATATGTTTCCAATATGATCCTCAGTGCCACTTCCTTTTCAGAACCCTGCTTGGACAAATTTTTAAAACGGGAGAAGAGAGAAAACTAGGACAATTTAAATGTAGTTGAAGAACTGGATTAATCAGAAATGTCTGTACCAAATTGACATAGTTGCACACCTTTCAACTGTCCTGATTTGGTGTACCCTCCAGCTGCCTTGATTTGGTAGAGACAGTCACAATTAATCTTTTGTTGCCCCATTTTTCAGCTTCTTGTGAAATGTCCCAGTTTCTCTTTCCTTCTCCAACTTTATCCTCTGTTTACTTCAGTTGCTGCAGATTGAGTTCAAAGTACAAGAATAAAAGAGAGGTGGGGGTCAAAATCTTGCCTTTCCCTGTAGACTCAGTTAGATATTGCTGCAGCTTCACTTAACTTGTCTATTCTTCATTAACAATTTTTACCCTCTTGACCACATTTTGATGTTCCTTGGCCATACGTATCTATCTGGGAAATGTTAGAGAGTATGCAGTCAGAGAGCATGTTTTTGCTGCACCAGTTTATTCCTTATTTTATTTCATTTCATTTTGCATCTTCTCTCATGTCTCTGGTTCTGGTCAATTTTCTGCTTCCAAATTAAACTGAACCCAAACAAGCATTTATTGCAGTTCTATCTTTTCTAACCAATGATCAAGCAAACCAGGATCAGCTCTACTGAACATTTAAAAATCCAACATGATCGGCAGGGGTAGCCAGTGAATATGACTTGTAATTTTGCTGTTGCTTCTCCCACATCTGCTCTGAGTTGCAGGGGAGCTCTCCCAGTGTTGTACCTCTGAAGGGATCAGGTCCACGACAGGGCAAGAGAACTCCCTTACAACTTGGAGCAGGTGTGGGACCAATAGTGGTAAAATCAAACATGGATTTATGCCCCACACACCCACAGCAGGTCTACCTGCTGCCCCAATGGCCAATGAAATCCCCTAACTGGTATTTGAAAGTCAATGTGGAAAACTGAACCAAATAATAAAATTCTTCTCTGCAGCCTTTAGAATGCATGTTATCAGCACAAGGAGCAGATTGTGACTGTCAAATATGTTGTCAGGCCAGAAATGCATTCAGACATCCCCTACCACCTAAGCACAGTAGCAGAGACAGAGAGAAAAAAAAGGAACCGCATGAACAATTTGTCATTTGTTTCTTCAACAGGACATATCAAAACGTACTGGGCAATTGCTCCCTGACAAAAATGTCCTGGGTCCTAAAGTTCAAGTGATGTTTCAATCAGCTCTGTTTTCATCTATAGAATAGATATATATATAGGCCATGAAATCTGTGGTTTTCTGCACCATCACTTCCCTTGAGATCTACATCAGCTAGCAATAGAGAAAAAGTCAGAGTGTGAGGACTATTTTTAGGCCACTGCCGTAAGCATGTGCAGCCTGAGTATTAATAGCAAAAAACATGCACTGTTGACTGGCTTACTAACCCTCTCTTTTAAAAAAAGAGGGGGGGAAGGAAGTAGCTCAGGAGTCTGTAAGAAGTTCACACTTCAGCCAGGAAAAAAGTATAGCCCTTACATGAGTTGTTTCTTTCCAGTACTTTTTTACAGGTAACATGGGCAGCTCTGCTGGATTCCATACCAATGGAGTGGCTTTAGCCTGAACTTCAAAGGGCCTATATTCAAGGTATCACATTTTATCCCCAAAAGAGGTTCAGAACCTTGGATAGCTCCTTTGAAGCTCAGCATAGAACCTGGATTCATACAGAGAGCCAGCATGGTGTAGTGGTTTGAACACTGGACTACAACTCTGGAGACCAGGGTTTGATTCTCTGCTTGACCATGGAAACCCACTGGGTGACCTTGGGTGTGTCACACACTCTCAGCCCTCAGGCCAGTCAGAAAGTGCAAAAAAAAACCCATTATGCTAGCTTTCTAAGTTTATTTATTTCTTCATCACTGGAAGAAGAGCCTGCATCATGACATAATGAAGCTGATGGCCTCCATCAAATACTATCCAGGGCAAATCCTTGCTTTGAAGAGGATTTTAAAAGGCTGATCCCCAAAATTACAGGCTTCACAGCAACATACAAAATTGAATTAAATAATTCTCAGTTAAAAACACTCAGTTAAAAGGCATAGCTTGCACAGCTAATGAAGTGTACGAGATGGGGATTACCCTCAGAACAGACATTAAAGGATTGCTTGAGGGAAGTACCATCATTAAAGATAAGCCAGAAAGCCTGGGATGTTACTCATACCATGATCATTTCCGATATCAGTGATTTAACAAGATAGCAAAAAAGCGGGACTCACATGAGAGACCAGATAAAACAGCCTTTTGGTCACCATGAGTGAGCTTAGAAGAGTTGCTTTCGTAGGCTGCAGTTTCCAGCATCCTCCAATCATAATTTAAAAAGTAACTTTTCCAAGCTCTGAAAATAAACAGTAGTGATAACAGTAAGAAACTATCATGTGGGCAGTTTGATAGTCCCAAACAGTGCTATGAACTCCAGAATATAGTAGCAGACTTTCTATAATGAAATAAAGAGAAATGGGTTAGGCAAAGTCAGGGCCATGCTCTAAGGAATTATAACGATCCCTAAATTCCCGCCTTCCTCCCCCAAGAACAGTTTCTAAAAGTATGTCTTTTTATCCAATTACAGCTGCCCTTAGAAAGCAAGCATCACCAATTGTCTCAAAGCATATTAATAACTAGGGCTGTCCTTCACTGAAAGAAATCTTGATTATTTGCCCCATATAGATTTAAGATTTAGTTAATTGACTAATTTGTAAATTTCATATGCAAATGGATGAAAACTGTTAGTCCAGATGCAGAGGAAAGTGATATTTAGAATCTAAACTTTAGATAGTAGATAAATTTCCGAAAGCAGCCATCATCCCAGAAGAAGCATTCCATCTCACAAATGTGAGAGGGTAGGGAAAATGCATTGTTTAAGATGGTGCTTCCCACTGTCAGTCTTTTAAAAAACAGTTCCATTAGAATCAAAAAATCATAGGGTTGGAAAGGACTGCAAGTCCCTGCCGTGCAATAATCTACTGCTAAGGCATCCCTGAAGTTGGCCATCTAACCTTCATTTAACAACTTCCAGTGAAGGAGATTCCACTAACCTTTGGGGCAATCCTTTCCACTGTCAAACAGCTCTCACCATCAGGAAGTTTTTCCTAAAATTTAGATGGAATATTTTTTTTTCCTTGCAGTTTGAATACATTTGTTTATATCCTAGTCCCTGGAGCAGCAGAAAACAAGCTTGTTCCATCTTCACTGTGACTTCCCTTCCGATAGTTAATCATGTCACCTCTTAGCCTTCTCTAAGCTAACCTGTTCCCTAAGCCATTCCTCACAGGGCTTAGTTCCCCGACTTTTTATCATCTTAATTGGCTTCCACTGGACATATTCCAGCTTGTTAATATCTTTCTTGAACTGTGGAACCCAGAATTAGACACAAAATATTCCAAGTGAGGTTTTATCAAAGCGGAATAGATTGGTACTATTACTTCCCATAGTCTGGATGCTACCGCAGTCTAGAATTCCATTCCATTTTTGGCCATTGCATCACACTGTTGACTTATTTTACCTTTACCAAAGACCCCTAGACCTTTTTCACATGTATTCTTGTCAAACCAAATGCCACCCATCCTCTATTTATGCTTTCCATTTTTTATGCCTAAATGTGGCACCTTATATTCATCTCTGTTGATATTCATTTTGGTAGTTTTGGTGCTCCAATCTGTCAAGGCTATTTTGGATCCTGATCCTGTCTTCTAGAGTATTAGCTACCCCTCCTAATTTTTTGTCATCTGCACATTTGATAATCATGCCTTTTCTTCAATTTAAGGGCAGAACCCTGAAGCAGCCCACTAATCACTACTCTCCATGATTAAAAGGAAGCACTGGTAAACGCTCTGCCTTCAGTCCATCAGACTATTAACACTAATAGAAACAAAAATCTGCTTCAAGCCGCAGAACTTTCTTCCCTCCCGCATCCTTTGTGGCCTATGCATTACCTGAAAAGTGCATCCAGAGATTTCCCAGTTCTCTGGAGACAGTTTTGGAAGTGCATGGAGGGCTGCAGTAGGCAGGACTATCTCCACATTCATTTCTGCAGGATCTTGTATTACCAGGAACAAAAAGCCACTGTTGGATACTGTGCATGTTGCTATTGTTGTTATAATAAGAGCCTACACTGCAACAGGTGGACGAAAGAAAGAAAGAAAGAAAACATTCTGATGAGCTGTATCTTCTATACCACACAGTTTTATCAGTTTGATACCATTTCAACAACATGGTGGTATCCTATGGAATCCTTGGATTTGCAGTTGGATGAGGTATTTGGCATTCTCTGCTAGACAGCCTAAGTCTATTATATTGAACCATAAATCCCTGGATTCCATGGGACAGAGCTATGAGGATTAAAGTGGTATCTAACTGCTATAACTCTATAGTGTAGATACACTCCAAGATCAACTGGCACCAGTGGCAATCTTTCTAACAATCATGGACTTTCCTATATGTCAGGATGTTTGTTTTTTATGTTTACATTGGTTTAATTTATGGTTGTACCTTATTATATGTGTTTGGTGTTGTTGCTACATTTATTTTTTTTATAATTTTATTTAAGTTCCATCATATAAAATGCACATATGTAATTGTACATGTCATTGAAATATTTCTGCTAGTCTTCCACCGCTCACTAGATTTCAGTTCTTTCTATAAAATCAACATGTTGAAATTAAATGTACCACACTACCAAATGATAATGTTTCATGATAGATCCTGCAATACATCAGACACAGTATATTATGACATATTTTCCATCCTTCCAAATTGCATTTTCTTAATATACAATCTGTAATATTTTGCATCAAGCGTTGTCATCTGATATTGCCCAGCAATTGCCCATCGCTATTTGCCATTCTTTCTTAATCTCTTCATCTGATTTCCCCTTTAATCTCTGCGAGACTATATCTGCATTTCTGTTTTCAATAAAAGTCGCCCACCATTGATCAATTGTGGGAATTTGCTGAGCTTTCCATAACCTTGCAAATTCAATTCGAGCCTTCGTGATCATGTACAATATTATCCACCAAAATTTCTTTTGAACACTAACATCAATCATGTGTATCATATTCAACAAATACATTTCCGGTGTTTTATCAAATTGTACCTTCAATATTGTACAGATCTCATTATGTATTTCTCCCCAATATTTCTTTGCTTTGGGACATGACCACCACATATGAAACATCATACCGACGTCATTTTGACATTTCCAACACTGCCCTGTTCCTGTATTGTAAAATCTCGTAAGTTTTTCTGGTGTCATGTACCATCTATGAAACATTTTATAATAATTTTCTTTTAAATTCTGGGCTACTGTAAATTTCTGTGTTCTTTTCCAACTCTGTTCCCAAGACTCTAACTGAATTGAATGTCCTACATTTTGGGCCCATGAGATCATTGTAGACTTAATTGTTTCCTCTTGCCTGTCTTGCTGTAACATTTCCTGATATATACGAGATAATAAATGTAGGGGATTTTCAAACATCCATTTTATTGCTCCTTCCCTTTCTTTTTGTTCAATTCCGTAGGTTTTCACATCCATCTGGAATCTTTCAGTTAATTGTCTGTAAGGAGACCAATTCAGTACTATTCCTTCTTCTTCCAATCTTTCTCTTGTTTTAATCTTAGTTATATTTCCAGCTGACTTCTCTATTACATCCACGTATCTAAGCCATTTTTCTGTTTCTGTCCATCTTCCAAAAAAAAAGCCTCTTGAGGGGATGCCCATGACGGGAGCTGCCTAATGTTTTTAGCCTTGTACTCGTTCCATATTTTCAGTAATGATTTTCTTAGAAAGTGATGCAAAAATTCTTTGTCAATCTCCGCTTTATTATAAAACATATAGGCATGCCACCCCATTCTCAAGTCTGCTCCTTCCAATGCAAGTATTCTCATATTTTGTAAATTAATCCATTCTTTTATCCATGTCATTGCCACTGCTTTTTGTAATATATATGAAAGTCCGGTAGCCCCAGTCCTCCTCTTTATTTTAAATCAGTCATAATATTCCGTTTTATCCTAGGTTTGTTTCCTTGCCGTGTAAATTTAGATGACTCTCTCTTCCACTGTATAAAAGGCTTACTATTTGTAATGATAGAGAGGTTTTGAAAAAAAAAATTCATTTTTGGAAGTGCATTCATTTTTACAGCTGCTATTCTGCCCATTAATGATAACCGCATACGTGACCAATTTTCCAAGTCCTTTATTTAGGCCTTTTATAAATGTATTAATCTTTGTACCATATAGTATAACAAATAATATAAGATTCAACTATTCAATACTATAAATTCAGAAATATAAAATTCAATTCATTCCATATATATTCAATTTTTTTAAAAAAAAATAACTAATGGGAGACTATAATTTCAATTAAAAGCAGCTATGTACATAATATTCCCTTCTATTTCATGTTTTTATTTCTCTAATATATATTAAACTACACCAGTATATATGTAAATAGATGAATTTATAAGATTTATATTAATAAAAGATTAGTAATATTTTATTTATTAGCAGTAAAATTTAAAACAAAAAGCTCTTAAACTCCCCCCTCCCAGATCAAAAGAAGGGACAGCCTCTTGCTATTTTTACCAGCTTGCTTCAAAACAACAGCAAAGTCCTTGAGTTGAAGGTTTGTTGCCCTGAAGTTCTCTGTCGTTATTATGGTTACCAGAGGCTGGAACAGAATGAAGCATGGGGGAGTCAATCTGTCTCAGTCCTCAGTCTCAGTCCTCTTATCCTTGTGCTTCTGCTGACCCGACAAAAGTTCTCTTATTGCCAGTGTTAACGCTTTACCACAAGTCCATAATAAAAATTTCCAAAAATCCACCTCCTGCGCACGTTCCTCTTAAAAGTCTTAAAAGTTCATCTAAAAAAATTCATCCATATGTTATAATCATTCCCGCCACCCCATTAGTTCATTTACCGACCTAGTCCTCCATTGCCTCCGCCAATGCAAATGTCCCCTCCCATATAGAGTTAATTGTCCATATATGTTATAAACTGTAAAAATCCAAGTAGCAAAAAGCAAAGATTATAGATCAAATGTCCTTGGTACCAAAACACATACAAAAAGAAAATCCAATACAAACGTAGCAAAAAAATAGTCCACACGTCTCCCCTGCTACGCTTTGGAATTGCTTACTGCTTTTTGCCTCCGTCAGATCTCATTTAATTCCCAACATAGTCCAATGAGTTCCAAATGACATTTCCTTAATGCATTAATTCAAAAATTGGCCATCATCTTGTAATGAACAAACAATTTAAAGCTTTTTTAAAGTCCTCTCAGTTATCCTTAAAATTAAAAAAATCCTCCAGGTAAAACAAATCCCGCCGCTCAACACGAAAGTTCAATTGATTACGCTTCAAAATCCCAATGATCACTTCTCAAATGTCAATGTTTAAATTTGTACTATCAATATCTGCAGAAACAGTCTCTTAAAAATAATCTCTTAAGCGTCTTTTTGCTGTTTTAAAACTGTACTATTTAAACGTCTTAATCAGCACTCTCAATCCATATTAATCTTACACACTTTCAGATGGCTGGGTCTCTACCTTACTTGAAACTCCTGTTACTTGTTGCAGGTCTGGAACTGATGTAGTCTTAAATTGCTTGAAATCTAGTTCGGACAAGCTTATTGCCGTATCTCTCTATCTTCTCCTTTAAAAGTCGTCGGCAGCACGTGTGCTCCTTTTGCGGCGACTACGATGGTCCTGTCATGGTCCTTCGATCCTCCCGGCACCTTCCACCTTTTCCTCCCAGAAAGAGCTCAGTGTCGGATACCGGATCCCCTTCGAACCTCTTCCGAACCCCCTTTACCAGGGGTTTTTTTTTAGCTGATTATGATGTTTTGAATTCAGCTGGAAACCATTGTGTGGTCGCTCGGAGCACGGACAGTTATTCCCAGCGACCTCTCGAGCACGCCATGCGACCGGAAGTCCGGTGTTGCTGCTGCTACATTTATAATATGTATTTTATTTACAGAAGACCAGTACAGTGCAGTAATCCGATGGTTGGACTAGGACTCTGGGGGAATCAGGGTTTGAATCCTCACTCAACCATGGAAACCCACTAGGTGATCTTGGGCAAGTCAGATTCTCTTAGCCTTAGAGGAAGGCAATGGTAAAGCCCTTCTGAAGAAACCCTGCTGAGAAAACCTCATGATAGGGCTGCCTTGCAGTTGCCATAAGTTGGAAAGGACTTGAAGGCAAACAACACCACAATTTATTTGTATTTTTGTGTGATTTTCTTTGTATGATACCCTGGAATCTTGAGTAAAGGCCAGATAAGAAGTATTTTCAGTGAATAAGATAAATGAGTTCCACGCTGCAAGGCAAAGAACAAACCTCAGAACTAGCAGCATCTCATTTCAAGTTCTCCAAAGAAGCACAAGGACCATACTCGATTCTAGTTTCTGAACCAGCAGGGGAAAATTTCTCCCTCTAATACCAGAGGTATAAGTGATAATAATTTTTTTAAAAAAAATCTCTTAGTTTATTTGGACAAACCCACTTTTAGCCTCTGAGAAAGTTTTTCCTTCCCTTTTCTCTTCAGAAATTTCTCTTTTTGTCAGTCATGGCAACCAATTATTTCAAGCACGCCCAGAGGATGGTGGTGAAAAGTTTTCTATTCCCCACCCCCTTTTGTGCTCATTCTCAAGCTGTCACTTTACAAAAAGGAAGAGGAAGTTCAGAAAGCCTTTTCAGGAGGAAAGTAATCTGCTTCCAGTGCAAGTGAACTGTGTATACCCAAGGATTGCCATCTCTAGTTTCAGCTGAGCAGCAAATGTATCAAAAGATGAGGCTTCCAGTTGATGGATGTCTCACGAATATGAATAGAAGACTAATGAAATGTGGCTGATCTCAAAACTTATATGGAATGCAGTTTTCAGCACACAACTCCCTTTTCAAATTGAAGTACCAGGACATTCAGATGGTTAAAAAGACATAAATACTTGAAACTATAAATAAATCTAATTCTATGGATATAAAGACATGTGTGCGTGTGCGTGTGCGTTGCCTGTTGTGTGTTCTGTGTATGAATTTAACTCTTTTCTCCCCGCCCTCTTCTATTTGGGTTTTACAATTTTACAACCAATAGAAATATCTGATCAGACCCTTGTTAGAGGAGGAGAACGCAATTTGGTGGCTACTAAGGGTCTTGATGGGAAGCTTTTGCATAAACTATGAAGATGCATTTTAAAATGAGCTTCATACCAAAAACATACCATGTTTTCCATACTATTATTTTATATTCTTCATTTGAAGGGCAAACACAGCTCAGGTGTGGACAAAAGCAAAGGCTTGTGTGCTAGAACAGGAGAATGGAACATTTATGCCAGGACAACCAAATACCAGCAAGTAGAGTGTTGAGGTATAGCTTGGGGGCATTTCAAAAATCAAAGGACTGCAGCTCTTTGGCATATGTGATTTAGATCAATCATAGAGACCTGGCTTTTCATTTTCCTTTTCACAGCTGTGTGACAAGACTGCAGTTCAGTTCCCACAAGTACTGCAGCTGAAGAAATTAAGGAAGGACAGCAGAGACCTAGGAGGATAAAGAAAAGAACTGGTTGTGGGGAGGGAAATGTGGAAAGAGAATGCAGAGGACTAGCAGACAGGGTTGTCAGCTCTCAGGTTGCTGAGTTTCTCTGGGTCTCCAGGGATGGAGAGCAGTTTTGGAGAAAACAGGAAGAGATCTATTGATTTTTGTAACTGAGGTAGATTTAAAACCTAGGCACCCATCTCTAGCCATTCCTAGCTGGCACCACAACTTTCTTCCTCAGCATAGACTAAGAAGGTATATTCTTGGAGCCATATTTTTGATGATTATGTTGTTGTTGTTGTTATTCAATATCTGTGGCTACCTGTTATGACAGGCACTATTTATACAGGCATATCTTGTGATCAATAAATAAAATCAGAAAAAAAGGATTTTTTTAAAAAAAACAACAACAATACTTGCATATGTATTGTACTTATGATACTTAAGTACACAAAATATCCAGGAATGAAGTGACTAGGGGTGAGGAATGCCAAGGTGTATGTATATGCACTTAGGTTCATCATACCATTTGGAGAAAAGCAGGGAGTGGGGGGCACAACATCACATCACAGGGTCTAGACAAAGTGCCCTCAAGTCATACGTTTATAGGTGAATTTGCATAGAATGCGAGCTCTGTAGAAAATGGGATCAGCTGCTTCAGCTACTGGATATGTTTTGCCATCTGTCTGGCTGCCAAAAATTTCTCTCTCTGCCCCCCAGCTCTGAATTGCCACATTATATAGCTTTCTGGGTTTCACTGTGATTTACTCATTTACCCAGATTGCCCTAATGCCTGTTTCTACAATCCCAAAAGAGGTTTAAGCCCAGCAGCCACCCTTGCTTGCCCCACCTCTGTGACATCCCAAAGATCTACCCCATTTTCAGCTTTACTAATTATGACTCAGTAAAACACCCAGGGGTTTCTGTGTGAGAAACAGAATGGAGGGAGATGGGAAGAGAGAGAAGGCAAGAGAGGAGGAAAAACAAGGAGGAAAATTTTTCACTTAGTTGTCCAAGTGCCCTGCAGTGTGTGAGTAGCAAACACACTAAAGGAGTACAAAGGGGATCTCTCCAAGTAATAAGATAAAAAAACTAGATAATGAAATAAAAATAGAGAATAATTTAATCACAGAGCTGAAAATGGTCCTGTGGGCTATCAAATCCAACTTCCTTCTCAATGCAGGATCTCCAGCTAGAGCAACACTGGCCTGTAGCTGACCAGCTTCCTTTTGAAGACATCCGAGAAGGAGATCCCACCATCTCTCTAAGCAAATGGTTCCATTGCTTAATCACTCTCACTATGAAGATGTTCCCTCTAATATTCAGTCAGAATCTACCCTCCTGCAACCTAAAACCATTAGACCTAGTTCTACCCTCTGTGGCAGCAGAGAACAAGCCTGCCCACTCCTCTTTGTGGCAGCTCTTCAGATATCTAAAGGGTGTCATCAAGTCACCTTTCAGTCTTCTCTTGACCAAGCTGAATACTCCCAGCTCCTTCAACCTCTCTTCATACGTTTTGTTCTCCATACCTCTTGTCATCCTCGTTGCCTTTCTCTGAACTCACTTCGATTTTCCCACATCCTTAAAAAGAGGCATCCAGAACTGAACACAGTACTCCAGAGAAGGCCTGACCAGTACAGAATGTAACTGGGATATTACTTCCCTCAACTTTGAAACTCTGTTTCTATTAATGCAGGCTAAGATAGCATTTGCCTTCTTCACTGCAGTATCATACTGCTAGCTAATGTTCATCTTAATCAACAATAATCCCAAGATCCTTCTCACATGTGATACTGCTGAGCCCAGTATCCCCAATCGTATAGCTTTCCATTTGGTTTTTGTGGCCTGAAAGATTCACAACCATCTGCAGTTCAGAAAGACTCTTAACAACTTTCATATAGATCAGTAGGCTGAGAGAGTGGGACACTAGCCTTTAGCTATAAAGGTCATGACATTCTGAAAGGGACAAGGCTGCCTGAGAGCCTCTTCCTAAGCATACAAATATCACACACATACCACACATATACACTGCAAGGCCTTGCCATTTTTCTGCTTCATTAGAACAAAAAGTCAACCAACACAGAACCATGAGATGTGTTTTCTCCAATTCAAATCATTTTTCTCGAGGGAGTCCTCCTGTCTTACTGAATTTGAGAGACTTAGGCCATTTCCGCATGCGGCGAGGGAATCGCTCCCTGCCGCTACTCACTGGATCTTCTTTGGGTCCAGTCCGGTCCAGGGTGAGGCGGAACAGTGTGTGACCATAGATGCACAGTGCTCCGGCGTCCAAAATAGCGGCTTCCGGTTGGTTGTGGGTCTCGACCAACCACTGAAGCTCGCCAGCCTAAAGCCCGCTCTCCGCAGATGGCAGGCTCGCATTGGTGTGAGCCTGCGAATCTGCATCAGAAAGCAGGCAAGCAATGGTGCGCGCTGGCATTTTGAAAGACCGGAAAAATCAGGTCTTTCAAAAACATGCTGGAGGACCACTTTGGGTCGTTCCAGAGTGGACTGAGGTGCAGATCTACGGTAAGTAGTCCAGACCCAGTCTGCTCCAAGGTGCAGACATCCTCTGTGGAGGACGCACTGCACCGTTTTACTTATCCCGTGCTGAAATGGCCTTAGGCTGTTATAGTGTTATAGTGTTGTTATTCCTCATTCAACATCCCATGGAATCCTGGGGTTTATAGTTTATTGAGGCCAAAGAGCTCTCTGGGTGAGAATTCTAAAGGCGCCTTCCTAAACTGCAAACCCCAGGATTCCATAGGATATTGAAAGTGGAATAATAGCACTATAACAGTATAATGTGGAAGAGCCCTAAGAGTGCTGTCGCACCAGTAATGGGTTCTAACAACTTAAAACACTTTGATTTGCTAAAGTCTAATCTTCAGTTTCAGGGGTAAATAGGGAATCTATGGGTTCAGCCGTGTTAGGAAAGGGGACTAAAACAAATAAATAATAGAACAAACTGATTAATTAATTTTTCCCCAGCTCTGTGGAAAGTCAACCTCAGAAAGAGAAATCTTTTGGTTGGGTCCTGGTTTTCATTCATGTTCCACTTTACAGTTTTTTCACTATAGCTTCTATCATCACCATACCACTTTCTTTTTTTAACTGTTAAGTTCCTTGAGGCAGATGACTTGTCTTGTTAATCCATTATCACATTTTATAACTATGCTCAGTAGAGATGCTTCAGCAGTAGTGGAAAGAAGTCTGCATGATCATCAGCTTCTTGCAGAGTTATTCCTATTTTTAAAAGTTGGGAATGGCAAAGAACATTCTTTTGCTTTCTGTACCCTCATCGCCTGGAGGTGCAAGCCAAAAGAAAGATGTAGTTAGGTGCTATATATAGAACTATAGTCTTGTAAGGGACTAGCTGTCAAAGAGCCGTGGGTGTCTGTCTTTTCCCTCTATTTATGTCTGTGTCTGTCGAGGGAGGAGTGCATCAGGCATGTTTACTGCTCCAGATTGCTCAGTGTGACGTCAGGTTTCTACATGAGTGCTAAATTAGTCTTTTGCAGATTGCCCAGGTTCTTCAAACCTAGAGGACCATGGAGACAGACCTACTTGATTAGGGCTGGACAAGTATGACTATAATGGCAGCTCCAGGTTGTTGAGTTTGGGGGAGAGGCTAGGGAGACTTGGGCAAGATGGGTAGGGCCCTCCTCAGAGGAAAAAAAAATGCATTGGGAACCAGTCCTGGAACCCTCCTGGCCACTACCAGTACCCACACACTTTCCATCTGCCTCTGCGTCCATTTCCTCCACCACTCCCTCAGAAGAAAGAGCAAAGCAGTGGGCAGGGCAGGTAGCAGTAGCTACCTCTTCTCCTCCTTGTTCCTGTCACTCCTCACTGTCTCCTAGGCATGAAGGAAAGGTTAGTTAAACAGGAGGTCCATTGATGTAGGTTAGACTTCGGCACTTGCCTGATAATATCAAACAACTGGCCCTGTATGATTCTTTTGAGCTGTCTTTTATAAACCCTTCCATTCTTTTCCCAGTAATCAAGATAGGTGCAGCAATTTTAGAATGCAGGGGGCTCTACAGTTCTGATTTCATTCATCCTTAGCATACCCAGGGAGAACACATCCCTGTTTATAGGTAGCTTCTACAGTTGTCATCTTAACCACTTTGTCAGATTTTACACAAAATCTAGGCATGCTATTCATTATGGACCACTATCTGGCCCAGATTCTAAGGTTTAAATTTTGTTAAATGTTTCTGGAAATATAGCCCTATTAGTTTGCAAGAGGGTAGCCTGATGTCCTTTTGTGGTTCTTAGCTGATGAGTGGACTATTATTGCATCGCTGAGATCTAAACTGACTCCTACCAGGTAAATGTTGAAATTATAGGGAAAGGTTCAGTCTTTTTGCGGGGTGTTTTTTTGCAGGGATACCAGCATACAGTGAAGATAAAACAAGAGAGCCAAGCCATAGAAAGAAAGAAAGAAAGAAAGAAAGAAAGAAAGAAAGAAAGAAAGAAAGAAATGCCACTGAACAAAGTAGTGAAATAAAGCAGGGGAAAATGCTAGAATGCTACAAAAAAGTTATTAGTATTTAATGTGCCACACAGGCTATATTTTCTTTGCTGCAGAAGACATGGTAATCTTATACATCTTTATGGATTTTTAAAAAACATTAAGTTCCATTTAGCCTTCTCAAGAGGTGAACTGGGTGCTCCCAGGTGGAAAGGAGAAAATGTCAGGAAGCTAGAGACAATGAAAAGACTGATTAATTGATTGAGTGACGGAGTGACTGAAGCTTATTTGAGGAAGATAGATGCTGGACATAGATTGTAGATTTCTGGTAAGTAGTTCAAAATAATAAGAAACAATGAAGTCCTTTCAGAAGGATTTGTTCCACCTTTCTTTGTCTTAGGTATAAGGCATAGTCCTTTGAACTATTTCCTCCAACATGTGAGAAAATGTTAAGCTAAACAGGTCTTGCAGCTAAGTAAATAAATGCAGGTGATTTATATATTTGTACGTATCAGGAGTCTTACCCTTTTCCTACTGTAATGTAATCCACTGCAGAAAAACTAAACATTAGCTACGGGTGGGTTGGATGCAAGAAGGATTTATACTTGGAAGTGAAAATAAAATATGAGTGGATGTTATTAAAGAGAAAATATAGGTATGCCACATTGAATTGAATTTTCAACACTCTAACACACACACACACACACACACATTTTCTTACACAAATATCTTTCAAAGCATTCAGAGAGGTAGCCATTTACCCTCTTGCAATGAAAAACAGCAAAAGAGTCTTGTGGCACCTGGAAGGTAAACAATTCTTATTTGACAGCAGTGGCCCAAGTCATCCTTGCAATTCCCTGCCCACAGCCTCCCTGTTCTTTTTTGAAAAACGCTGGCCTGGTCCTGCCAGTTCTGCATAGATAGCAGTGGCAAGAAGGAGCACCCACTGCCACACCAGCAAGAATTTGGGAGACGGAGCAAAAAAAGGAAGGTATCTGGCGCTACTGCTAGGTAAAGGAGTGGGAGATGGAGGGGACAGAAGAGAGTCAAGGCTGCTGCAAGGAAGAACAGTAGCAGCAGCCACCAATGTATGGTTGAGTGGTGGGGGCAGGAGATGGAGTGATGGAAGAGCATTGAGTGGGTGAGGAAGAAGGGTTTCAGTGGCATATATTTGTTACCACACCTATATACTATGTCCTGAGGAGCATAAATATTTTATATCAAACATAGTGAGCCATAGAGATCTACTGGACGGACACGTAGGCAAGCAGAGCTATGGACATAGATCAAAGGGTAGCCCTGTTTTCTGTCACACATCCTAGGTCAATCTCAGAATTCTCACAGACCATTTGAATGGATTTTCAGCTATAATAGCCCAATTGGAGACAATAGGTCTCTGGGATCAAATGAACATTTCAAACAGCCAGGAATGTTACACCTTGCATCGCTGGATGAGATAGTCATCATGCAGGAAACTACAAGGATGCCTGACTGTATTTTCTTTGAAGTACAAAGCTGAGATCCATCTTCATAAAAATTCTGCCGTCTGGTCCCCAGGACATGTTCAACTCTATAACTAGAACCCCTTTTTCTCCTCCATTTTGGAGTTCTCCTCGACTTGCAAGCAATCCCTCTGCCAGGGGAAAGCTCCTCTCAGTCCTTCCCTTAGGCTGAGTTGGGCTCTCCGCTTGTCTTTTCCCAGCTGAGGACTTCTGGATTGGTACAGTACTACCCAAAACTCCTATCCTCTCTCTCTTAATTTTCACCTCTTTCTAATTTCTATAGCATCTTGTATGATTGTGTGAGCGAGTGCAACGAGAGTGACTGTATGGATTTTGACATCTTTTTAAATAAAACACTGAAATTTGAACAGTCAGCCTGATTCTCTGTGATCCAACTCTGTAAACGCTGGGCTCAAGATCCTTAATTACCCTGCCCTCTTGGCATTGCTACAGCAGCGTTCATAGCTAATTTTCCCCAAAAGTGATAATTTTGACAGCTGTTGGGAATTCCCTAAGGGACCCCCAGCAAGCAGGGCGACATAGTAACAAGTGGGAGTTGGACAGCCAGAGATGAAGAAGGGGTGAGCAGACACTGCAGCAATGTGAAGTGGGGTGGTGTAGTGATATGGAGAGCCTGAGCCACTCAGGCCCTGCTTAATGTAGGTTCAGAGGATACACTGAAGTAAAACTAAGGGCTTTATCACATGAGGCAAGAAAATCACAATTATATCAGGATACTTGCCTCTTTGGCAGTAACAAAACAAATTTTAAAAGCAGCTCGTGCTGTTATTGCCTTAGGATGGAAAAAGAAATCAATGTGGAATGAGTTTTACTTGATAAAATATATTTAAAAAGTTATATTATTTGACTTTCTTAGGGAAAGAAAGTTAAAGCAGTCACGTAGAGATGGGAGGGCGAGGAGGGTTCGCCCCGAATGGCAATGTTTTGGGGGTGTCCCAGCCCATAGCCACACCCCCACGTGCCCTGGCCATGCCTCTTCTTGCCCTGGCCACACCCTCACACACTGCAGCCACACACCCCCACACACAGTGGCCACACCCCTCACACCGTAGCCCCACCTCCCCTCCACACACTCCAAGCTCCACCACTGGGTTAAGGTATAGTGGGCAAGGTTGTAAAGAATCATGGAGTGATAACTGGAAAATAACGATTGAGATAGTAAAAGAAAAACCAGGGTATGAAGATGGGATTAATTTGATTAAGATTATATCCCATATCTCTGAAAAAGCTTTCTGACATAAATTGATACAAAAGGGGTCTGGATCCTCTGTTAGCTGTTTGGGGCGTGGGAGGTTGAATAGGTTGAAAGGAATTGCTGTTAAAAAAAATTTCCTTGTAATAATATTGTAATACAGGATATATTAATGTATATTTAGTATGTGATTCATAATAAAAGGGGGGGGACCTTGCACCTTTGTCTGTGACTTATCACATGATGTTTTTCCTCCTCTGTTTTTTTCCTGGTGGAAGATTGTTCGGAAAGTTTTTATTTTGCAGACAGACAAAAAAGTTAATGATCTCCTTTTTAAAATAAATACTTCCCAGATGGTCTCCCACTGGGAGAATAACAGAAGAGGAATGACTTCATGTGATAAATCCCAACCAAAGGCAAAGACTATTATCCTGCTGTAATTGCAATTTACCTCTCTTGTGTGATAAAGCCCTACATCACTGAAAGTAGATGTTATAGCTGAACTGATGACAAATAGATTGGGAAATGATGCAGTAACAGAAAATATGAACAGAGAAAGTGTTCTCCTATCCCTTCAGCCACATTCTGAAGCAGCTTCAAGAGTAGGTGGCCCCTGGGTCTGCATTGGTTCATGCATTGGTTCAGCTCTGCGTGAGCCTTTTCAGTTCTCAGACAATGCACAAGCATTCCTGTCTCTGAGATGCAGAAAAAAGGGAAATTCCCCCAGATATGGGTTATATTCCCTAGCAGGATTGGCTTTCTGGTAGCCTCAAGATCATGATCATAGGTTTGGGATTAGGAGTAGTTCCCCCTCTTCCTGCCTTGCTCCCACCGAGACTGAAAGAGGAGGAAGAATCATGCTTCAGAGAGAGAGAGAGACTTTCTTATCATCACCTTATATCACAAAAGCTGCATCTCTGTTTACAGTCATACTTAAGGCCTCTTTATAAAGTACATGAAACTCGAACAAAGTACAGTAAAGCTATGCGGGCTTTAAAGAAAGTTAGCATGTATGTGCCTCTTGTAGACTTATGGTGATGCTTGTAGACTTTCGGTGATGCTATGAATTTCATAGGGTTTTCTTAAGCAAAGAAGACTCTGAGGTGGCTTTGCCAGCTCATTCCTCTGAAATACTGCTTATAGTACTTGGTTATTTTAGTTGGTGATTGTAAAGCGTGGAAAACCAAACCACTAGTCAGTGCTGAGTGCGAAAGGCGCACCCAGGCTTCGCACTCAAGACCTGCCCAGGCTTTGTGTTCGGGTCTGAACAGCCAGGGAGATCTCTGAATCAAACCAGGGCCAGGACAAACGGGTCTGCCTCAGTTCTCCCTCTCTGAAAACGCAGTCCCTTCCTCACTCTTGTCCCCCCTTGGCTTCTTCCTTTCAGGACTCTCCCCCTTTACTGCCTTCACTAAATCTGCCCTTCTCCCAAATGTAAGGATCAGCAGTGATTTATATTTTCCAAGACTGTGGTACTGTCGGCACTAAGGTCAGGATAATATTATTGGCAGCGTGTATATTCCGGGATTCAAAATAAGACTCTGTGAGACTGTTTTAAGGAACACAGAACTTCAAACATTTATTGTAACATTGTTGCTTTAAATGTGTTTTGTATCTCAATGTTTATAAACAGCACACCATTCTTCTCTCTCTCTCTTTCAGTTCATTCACTATCTTCCATTCACCCAATTTCTCAGTTCTCTCTCCCACAGAGCTCTTCAACTCTCCAACCTCTCCCAAACACACCAAAAATCACACCCTCCTTCAATCACACACCAGACAGTTAAAATCTGTTATTTTCCTCTTTCCACCAGCCCCTCCCCTGGGCTATCCAAAGTTCCATTTCACCAGCCAATCAGCTTAAACACTCCCAGTTGCCAAGGTGGCTCTGTTGTCAAGACCCCCTCCCATCAGGTTCGTCACAGTGATCTCCCACCCAAGTACTAACCCCAGCTGACCCCATGTAGTTTCCAAGATCAGATGGGATCTGATGCCTTTAGGTTACTTAGGCCCCAACATATATACATTTAAGTATATTATGATGAATATGTATGAACAGATAAGAAGCTCAATTACTGGACTCCTTGCTGATCCTCTGCAGATGCACCCCCACACACACCCCACAACGTATAGGCTGGGAAGTGGGAGAGCTGGGACAGTAGCAATAGGACCTTCTCATTGTGGGTCATACTGAGCAGCACATTTCACCAGTCCTGGCAGCCTGCTGCCCAAAGCAGTTATCTCACTTTGCTTGATAGCAGTGGAATTCCTATTCGTGGACTGCAAGCAACTCCATCATATCCATGGAGTGTTGTCTCAGTCAGCATATTATTATACACATGTTTGAGTGGAAGACTGCAACCAGTAGAATGAGAGGAAATTAAAATACAAAAGGTACAAGTATTGATCATGACTTTAATTGTGGTCATTAAGAACAGGTAGCTGCCAATAGCACAAACATCTCAGTACTAATGAGCTCATCAAAATGTTTAATGTGAAGAGAAATCAAACAGAAGAAAGAAAATTGAACTAGAAAGTCTTTTGACTAAATTTCACTGTTTAATATGCATGTCTGAAGGAAACCATACCTTGTCCCTCCCCCTCTCCAAGTTATCTATTGTTTATTATTGTTGTTGTTGTGTACCTTCAGGTCATTGCAACCTATGATAACTCTAAAGTGAACCTATCATGGGGTTTTATTGGCCAGATTTGTTCAGTGGGTGTTTGCCATTGACCTCCTCTGAGGCTGAGAGAGCATGACTTGCCCAAGGTAACCCAGTGGATTTCCATGGGTAAGCACAAATGCAAACCCTGATCTCCAGAGTCGTAGTCCAGCATTCAAAGCATTATACCACCCTTGTTTGCCCTCACTTTTTCTGCATGAATGCATCCAGTCACACTACACAATTACAGCATATGGTTCTGTCCTATGGAATCCTGGTGTTTGTAGTTTGCAAGGCACTGGAGTTCTCCAGCTGAGAATTCTTGGGGACTCTCCCCCTAAACTGCAAATCCCAGGATTCCTGTTGTAAATAAAAAGGAAATTCAGAAGACAAAATAGGGAAAGAGAAATAGTCTTTTATATATTCTAGTTAAAAGATAAATATAGCATATGGGTTCTTAATATACAAAAGGTTAAAAGAGAACATGAGCAAGTTTGGCAAGTTAAAATACAAATACAAAATATATCAAAATATAATACAATACCACAATGAAGCAGGATATGATACAAACAGCAGATCAGAGCAAATCAGGAAGTGAATGTTCACTAAGAGAATGCTACTCTTATAGAGCCTTTACAACTGCTTCCAGTAACAGTAGCAGGTGAAGGTCCTCTATAACACCAATAGACCAATTAACCCCATAATGACTAAAGTTGTAAGTCTTGTCAATTCCAACAATTCCATAGGATGGAACCATGGCAGTTCAAGTGGAATAATCACACCATTATTCTCTAGTGTGAATGGATCTAGTGCCTTGTAGCGCTTCTTGTGACGACCTCAATGTTATGCATGTTTTTGCATTTGGTGCAAAGAATATCTGATGGCAAGAAACCTAAAATGATACTATCAGAAATTCCTCTGTATAACAAATTGTTGTTATTGTTGTCTTTGTCAACGTTATCATCATCATTGGTACTGCAACAATATTTATGTGCAACCAAAAAAACAGTTTGTGTTGTGTGACAAAGACAACAATAACAACAATTTGTTACACAGATGAATTTCTGATAGTATCATTTTAGGTTTCTTGCCATCAGATAGTCTTTGTACCAAATGCAAAAACATGCATAATATCTTTGGTTGAGAGGTTATGTCTGGTCCAAGGACACTCTGTGAGCCACAGGCTCAGAAAAGTGTGGTCCATGAACCACGTGCAGCTCCCCTAAGCTATTTTTCACATAATAGAATAATAAAATTGGAAGGGACCACAAGGGTTATCTAGTCCAATCCTTTGCTATGCAAGAATCCACTGTCAAAGTACTTCTGAGAGACAGCCATCTAATTTCCATTTAAAAATCTCCATTGAAATAGGCTTCACCACCCTTGAAACAATCTGTTTTATTGTCAAACACCTCTTACAATCAGGAAGTTCCTCCTAATGTTCATCTGGAACCTCTTTCATTGTGATTTGAATACATTGGTTTGTGTCCTGGTCTCTGGAGCAGCAGGAAACAAACTTTCTCTGTTTTCTACATGGCATCCCTTCAGATATTTAAAGATAGCTATCATGTCACCTCTCAATTTTCTTTAAAAGTTAAACAATCCCGGCTCCCTAAGTAATTCCTCATAGGGCTTGGTTTCCAGACTTTTCACCAATTTAGTCACCTTTCTCTTGACACTGTCCAGCTTGTCAATATCCTTGAAATGTGGTACACGGCATTCCAGTATTCTGACGAAAGCAAAATAAAGTGGGACTGCTACTTCCTTCCATCTGCATACTTTGATCTTATCAATGCATCAAGAATCGCATTGACTTTTTTCCTGCAGCATCACACTACTGCCTTGTTTGTGGTCTTCCAAAACCCCTGGACCCTTTCCACACATACTGTTGTAAAGTCAGGTGTCAGCTATTTTATACTGGTGCTTTGCATTTTTTCTGCCTATATTTTCCTGCCTAGTTGAAACTAATTTTGTTAGTTTAGGCCTAGATCTGCTGTCAGTTAAGATCATCTTAGATCTTGAGTCTGCCTTCTAAAGTTTCAGCTACCTCTCCCAGTTTGGTGTGATCTGCAGATTTGATGGGCATGCCCTTTCCCCATCATTCAGATCATTTATAAAGATGTTGAATAAAACTGGACCAAGACAGAATGCTGTAGTACTTCACTTCTCACTTGTCATTTCTCTCCAGGATGACTTGGTCCTCAAGGGTGCTCACATCTCCAAAATTGTTACATGGGAATGTTTCACGGCGTTTTTGTTCCCACAGCTGTTTTAGATCTGGGACACTTTTTCAAAATATGAAGTGATTTACAACCTATATGTTGGTTTGAAAGATGACTTTTCTTGGTGTAAAATAGCCTGGGGCATTTTTAAAATAGCAAAACTACCTCTGGAAATTTCAAAATTTGATGTTTTGTTTTGTTTTGTTTTGTTTTGTTTTGTTTTGTTGAAAACACAAGGACAGCAAAAGCATGATGGGGACTACTATCCTCTGTTGCACAGTGTGCAGTTTCTACAGATTTACCCTTGCTGTCAACTTTGCAACCAAGCAAGAATTTGACCTTGGGCCTCCCCATTCCAGACCTAGTACTCTATTTTGTACTGGTTGTCTCAGATCAATGCTTACTGTATAAATGGTGTCAAGGATGAAACATAGTGGTAGAAAACCACTGCAACAGCTAATATGATTATTTGCATAATATATTTCATTTTCATATTATACAAATTTACACAATATGCAAATTATGCTACTTGAGTTTGAGAAAGTAGAATATACCAATCCCAGAGGTAGGGAATTTACTCTGAGCAATTCATCCAAAAATAGCCACTTAGTCAGTGGGAAGTGATTTTAAAGTACATGGGTAAAAGCTGTTAATAAATGGTGTCAAGTTGAATCTTAATGTGTTTCTCCATTGCTTTGTTTGTTTAAAAGTATGTCCATATAGTTACTCATTTAAAAAAAAAGTTGTTTTGCAGAATAAAAACCATCAAATGACACAATAAAAATTAAAAATTTAGCAACAGCAGAAAGAATAATGGCTACAACAGCAACAGTAAGGTTTATTTGAAAAAAGTAAATTGAGCAAAAGTGTCAGGTTGGCTTCACTCCCTGCCATGTTTCAGAATGTTACTCTGTCATGATGATGAATGCTTCTTGATTATTTTATGCTTGTGGATACTGTATGCTGAAAGTGTATGCTACCTTGTTGTAATGAGTGATCATTTTGGAATAGCTAAATGCTTGGATTCCCATCATATGTTACATATTATATATCTTGCTGGAGAAATATGTTACATCTGCTTCTAGAATAACATGTATGTTACCATGTAGAGTTGAGTTACTGCCATACTGCATGTGAGCCTGATATACAATGGGCTTTTCTGTATGTGGGTATTGGGCATTGATTGTCATTGGGTACTCTTTATGCATTGATGTATTACCCTTTGCTGTACACTTTGCCTGTCCTTGCTATATGTGATAAAGTCCTTCCACCTAGTTATCTCATGCTGTTGATCATGTTTAATGGTGTTATTATATGCTATACTTAAAGGCTTCGTCATTACATTACATGTATGTTCTGCTTTTTGTATATAACATGTTTGGTACCTTGCTGTATTGTAGGAAGGCTGCTGGGTTTTGATATTTTAAACTTTACATATGTACTTTGTACTTTGCCTGATGCATATGAGGGAATGCTCTGCTGTAAAAGGATGATGAGATAGGTAGCAATCTGTGAATGAGAACAGAGAAGTTATCTCTTGCCTGTAATGTATGCCAGGTGCTAAGCTATCCTTCAGGTTTGCTCAGTGTGAAAGGCCTGGGTATAAATTGAAAGCGTTGTAAATCATCTTCTGAGAACAAAGAGAGGATGTTGTGATAAGGACTGCCAGATGTCTTTGGCCCTTTTCACATGTGTGGGGGGGAATGGTGTAGAGCGACCTCCCACGGAGGGCGTCTACACCATAGGGTGGACTGGTGTGGACTACTTTTAGTAGCTTCACACCAGAATCCACTCAGGAGTGGCCGGAACTAGCTGGGCTCCGTGTTTTTTAAAAACCTCTTTTTAGAGGTTTTTAAAAAGCACGGAGCACGCAGCCCCTTGCCGCTCCGCCACCCAGCTCTAAAGTGGATCTGCAGGCGCGCGCAAGTGCGTGCCTGCAGATCTGCCGGGGGCGGGCTTCCTGCTGGCGAGCTCCTCCAGCTGGTGGAGAGCCTCCACCAACCGGAAGCTGCCATCTGCAACGCCGGAGGAGTGTGGAGCAGCGAGCTCGCGCTGCTCCACGCGGCGATGGACTTACCCGGCTGGAGGTAAGCGCCGTTTTAGCGTGTTTTCGCCCGTTTCCCCCCCGACATGTGAAAAGGGCCTTTATTGCTTGATCTTCAAAGGTCATGGCTGGCATAACAACAGAAAGCAGGAAAACCTGGGAAAAGGCCTGAGACGCTTAGCCAGGAAACTTACTGTTATTAGTTAGTGAATGAGAAATGAATGCAAACCTAATTTGCATGTGTTATATGGAATGCCTATACAGTGCTCTGGACTTTAGTCCTGGCAAAACCAGAAGTTTTTATGCTTTGCAATCCACGTTACAGTTGGTGGGGTTTTTGTGTGGGGTGCAGTTCTGAAATAAAGCTACTGTAATATTTACAAAAAATATTCTGAGTTATCTACTCAAACATGGCATTAGCCACCGTTCATGACAAAAAGTAAGGAACATAATAGCAGTTGGTACTTGGCTCTAAGTACTAAATGCCATCTGACAAAAGCATGTGATGTGAACTTGGGATATCCACTGAGTGACCTTGGTTTGCTCACTCTTTCTCAGCCTGCCCTACCTGATAGGGATGTTGAGAAAATCAAGTAATCAGGAAGAAAGCCTTGAGTTCCCTGGCAGTGCTGAGGGTAGTTTTTTGACTGTCTCGCCACAGCTTCCTCTGTAGCTTTCTGGAAGGCCACAAGCAGAAAGTGATGGAAATGATGTATCGTGACAGGTGTACATTTATCAAAGGTTCAGTGTGAACCTAAAGATCTAGGACACAGAACACATACAAACATGCTCACTTACCTCCACTTCTTGAGAGTTTGATTATTATATAGCAAGATCTGAAGCAAAGGAGACAGCATCACTACAGTGGCATCCTAACCCTGATTCATGTGTTTTCACTGTACCTTACTGTTCTCCTGGAAAAAGCTTTTCTGTTTGAGAAAACAAATTTTATTTCCAAAGCCCATTCTGTTTCTTGCCAAGGATATTCCATCTAATTATCATATAGCTTCAGCTTAGCACAGTCTTTCTCCCCACCCATCCACATACCCATCACTTATAGCTCTCTTACTTTTTAGCCTCCATGATTTTCTATAAATCCCTCCAGTCCCAGGTTTTGTGATTGTACAAAAAGCAATTTTTTTTTTTTGAGATCCACATGATAGTTTCTTCTTCCTGCATTATCTGGCCTTACCAAGGACTTTTCTGCTTTCTAGGCTAGCTTAAATTAACCAAGTGTTATTCAAAAGGAAATACATCTCTTCTTGGCTGTTTGTATTATCCCAGAACTAGCAAAGATGGATGCCAGTAAACACAGTTTTGTTTCCAGGAAATGGATTCAACAGAACTTAAGTGAGGCAAAGAAAAGTGTTTACGCCAAAACAAAATTATTCCCATGATTAACTAGTCTAATAATGCAAAAACACTTTGACTATGACTCCTGAGTAATAATAAAGAGGACTCAGTGAAAATAGATGTGACATGTGATGGGTAGGGGAGGAGGAAGAGCACAAGGGATGGATAGTGAGGGAAACCCAAGATATTTAAAAAAAAAAATTGGAAGTAGACCTGGGATATAGACCTGGGAGCTCTTTCAGAGCAGAAAGAACTGGAAACTCTTGAAACTTCCAAAGACTTTTTCCCTTCTTGATCATCCCTATGAAATTTGTGGCAAGCTTACTTTCAGCTGAGAAGGGATTGCTAGACAAGCTTCTTAAGGTCGAATCTAATATCTGTTCAACAACACTGGATCTCAGTATCTTATATCTCTCTTCAAAATACATATGGAAACAAGCTTAGGGAGCTAGGAATGTTTAACCTGGATTTCGGATAGTATCTGCCCATATGAGACTGCCTAAGAGGCACCTAACTGGCCAGTGTGGGAATAAAATCCTGGATCAGGTAGGCCTTTGGTTTGATCCAGCACAACATTTCTGATGTTCTTTTGTAAGCCATTGTTTTATAGTCTTTCAAAGTGTTTTACAATTTTAAAATTTTAAAAGTAGCCGAAACTCCAATAGAAGTCCATCCCAGCTATGCAGAACAATTTAGCCATTTTTTTTCTAAACAGAGTTCACAAGCTTGTCATGTTGCATGATTTTCAGCCAGCACAATTATACCTTTTAGATGATTGAACATATCTGTAGGACTCCTTGTCCCCTCTGGCATATTCTCCTGTTATTTGCCCCATGCACTCCAGAAAGAAAATAAATTTACAAGGAGTTGCTGCTGATGTAGTTTAGGAAGAAAAATATCAGATTCTTGACAGAACATAAAATTATCTCTTTTCCCAGGAAAGCCAGAACCAGGAAAACTAGCAGACGTGAGCTTGTTTAGATTTCAAATGCCACCAGGAAGGCAATTTTTAGTATTTTCAGTGATATTTTAATAGTGTGGATAGTTAGCCTCTACATTTAATAAAGCCATCACTTGTTTTATAAGATGTGGACAGATGGCAATGTTCACTTCCATTTAGTCAGCATCATTTCTTAGACCAGCCTTTTCCAACCAGGACCTTCCAGTTGTGTTTAGCTGCAATGCCCCCACCTCAACAACCCCCAGCTGGGATGGCTTCATTGGGATGGATGATAAAACCTGTAGTGCAAAACTCTGGAGGGCTCCTAGGACTCTTTCATGCTGCACAGTTATAGCACTGTGATTCCACTATAACTGCCTTGGTTCCATCCTATGGAATTATATGGAATCTTGGAATTTACAGTTTAGGGAGGCAAATTTAGAATTTCCAACCAGAGAGCACCTCAACAAACTACAAACTCCAGGATTCCATAGGATGTTATCTTGGTAGTTAAAATGGAATCATAGTGCTATAACTGTGCATGCTGAAAGGATCCTCGGTTGCGGCAGATTGACTTGAATACCACACTCTTCTCAGAGGACTAGAGAATGTATGGATCAGTCAATCTTTGCTTCATGTCAGTTTTGCTGTGTCTTTTGTAAGTCTGTTATGCCCCACTTATCCTGAATTTCCTTGTTAAATCTACAAAAAATTGTATCTAATAAGGCCTTTTTTTAAATGTACTACATAGAAAGTTGTGTTTCTTGAGGTATAAGTTCATTCTAGTGCAACAAAAACCTATTACACAATAAATCTGTTATGTCTAAATCTAGCTGTTAGTCCCAACCAGAACAGATTCACTGAATCAGTGGGATTTACACATGTCTTGATTTACCAAGTTCTAATTCCTTTAACAGGTCTATTTTAATTAGAACCAATATCTGGATTTTGTACTTAAGCCTCTGAGGCGTCACAATACTAGTCTAAAGATGATGGACTGGAACAGGAACCTCCCATCGTTATCTTCTAGACTGACTAGTTAGAAAAGCCTGAACTAGCCACTACAACATAGTCCCACTCTTACAAGGCAGTCGAGAAGGAGACTGTGATTAGTAAATCAAATGCTGTTGAATGACAAGGGGCTGTTCCACACTACACGATTATAGCACTATGATCTCACCTTAGCTGCTGTGGCTTCATCCTATGGAAACCTGGGGTTAGGAGTTTGGTGAAGCATTAGGAACTCTATAGCAGACAGTTCTAAACACCAACTACAAATAACAGGGTCAGAGTGGTGGCTTCCATGTCCGTGGAGTAATTAATCCATTTTGGGGTTTTTTGTTTGAACGTTAAAGAACTTATCCAAAGTGCAGTGGGAGCAGTCTGTTCTCTGACACAAGCAGTTTATCAGTAGGTGCTCTAGTACCAAATTTTTTATTAAAGAAGCAATGTCCAGGAACACAGCTACTCCATTAACTGAGGTATGCCAGTAGAAATAGATCTATCCATGCCACATAAAATGTTCAGAATAAAACACGAATAGATGATGTGTATGGAGACTGGAAAAATTTATCAGGAAGAGCAAAGGGAGACCATAAGAAAAAGAGTAAGAGATTGAATATCTCCCTTTCATGTGTCTTTCTTATTTGTTTTGGTGTTTTACCACCTTCCCCATTTAATTTCATCTTACTTCTGTGCAGTCATGTCACATTATTCTTAGATCTGTGTAGAAGTTCTGTAAGGCTTGAAACTTTGAGAGCCTCAGTAGAACTACTACATATTCAGTATGCATGACATCCGAAATGTACAAAGCATGCCGCTTGAGTCACTTATAAGGTCTACATGTACAGAGGGCATACTGGAAACACACTACATTTCAAAATGGCATTGCAGCTGACTGTGATAACTATTGCAGGAGAAATTTTCAGACTGATTGAGGATGGGATCCTGTGTTTACTTACTTAGGTATAGTCCCTGTTATATTCAGGGGTATTTCTGAGTAAACACAGAAAGGATAGAGAGCAAACATGGTGTAGTGGTTTGAGCATTGGCCTACAACCCTGGAGATCAGGATTTGATTCTGCATTCAGCCAGGGAAACCCACTAAGTGACCTTGGGTATGTCACACACTCTCAGTCCAGAAGCCCCTGTGACACGTTTGCCTTAAGGTCACGTAAGTCAAAAAGGTCTTGAAAGCAGATGGCAAAAGCAACAGCAACAACAGAAAGGATGACAACAACCATCAAGGAGCAGGTCTCATCAAAATATATAAATCAGACACTTGATCAATGGAATTGATGAAAGAGTATGGTGGGTAATATTATTCATAAAACACAGGGATACAACATTTCAGAAATTAATTACAGAGCCACTATATATCCTGAAGATACATAATAATTAACTGAAGAACAGTCATTGTTATGTCGCTCTCGTGACCAGATCTCCCTGTTTTTATTTCATTTCAGCATTTCATCTAAATGCAGCTGAAAACACTGTCTAACTTCTTGTATTCTGTAACACTCACTGGAAGGAATTTTGTTCATGATGATCTGAATAAACCCACTGAATAAATTGCTGGGTGGTAAGTCAATGTATATATAAATTTCACTGAATCCAGTTGGCTCTAACAATAGGATTTGGACTGTTATCTTGTAGCAGATCACAAATATGAGAAATATGCAAAGTACTTCACTGCAGTTAAACAAAACATCTTTTCAGCATGATATGAGACCACCAAAACAAATTATATATTAGTAATGAATTATCCTGAACTTCTTAATGAAAAGAACAATATCCATTGTTCAGATGCTGTAAAAAGATAAAATTATACTATTTATCTGTTACAATTTTTTTTTAAAAAAAAAGTTAATTTATGAGGTGAAAACTTTGAAATACTGATGTCCAATAAATCAAAAAAATGAAGTGATTCTTAATTTTGATACTGGAGGTTAGTAGTTCAAGGGTTTTCTCTTATAAATTAGCTTTGTATTAGTTATGGTAGAAGAAATTTATTCTATTAATTTGTTAAATAGGATGGCTGGACTAGATAGGTCCCTCATCTGACACAGCAGCGCTCTTCTTATATTCTTCTCCCATTGCTTAATTTTTTGGAAATATTCCAAGGTTATTGCGAAAGTCCTAAAGCATCTCAGACTCACAAAAATTGTAGCTGTATGAAGTTTTAAATGTAAAGTTGCCCACTTTTAAAGTCATGCTTAGCAGATACTATTTTCTGTTTGACTTCTCCAGCTGCTTTCTGAGATATAATATCAGAACAGCCTAGAGGTATTAAACATGAAAGTATTATTGTTAGCATTTTCTGTCACTTGATTGATTAAAGGCACTTTTAAGAGTGCCTGCCATTTTTACAGAAAATTAAATGGGTGAATTATCTCCAAGAAGCCTCTTACATAAAATATACATGGAGAATTTCAGCAAAGGTTTTCAAATGCTACAAGAGCTGAGCCAACTTGATATGCAGTGGGCCATATCAGGTCATCATGAAATAGGACGGTACAAACGCCCATCCCTAGAACTCTTGCCAATACTGTAGATTACTTTTAATATAAACCTATAAAAGTAGGCATAGATACTTGCCAAATGCTGAAGTGATTAAAACTGACATTGGAATAAAGTTATAGAATATTATGCAATTCTTTAAAACTTCCAAAATTGGATTCAGCTTCAGAGCTAGATAACAGCAGTTGAAATGTGTCCACCAATGGTGTGCTTATGTGAGACATGAGTCTATGCTGACAGCAGCAGTGCTGCTGGTATGGTCTCCCATGTCAGAAAGGCTTTTGCTGAGGAGCCAGACAAAATGCGAAAACCAGTACTGGGCAGCAGTAGTAATGGGGGTTGACAGTGGTGGAGGATCTCCCAGAGACAACAGAGGCACCATAGCTAACCCTTCTTAGTACTGCAAAGGAGGAGGCGTGGAAAACCTCTTATGAATGTCTTTTGCAATGAAAACCCTTTGATGAGACAATCCAACATGAAACAAGAGATAGCGCCAGAAGATGAGACTCCTAGGTCAGATGGCACTGTACAAGCTACTAGGGAAGAGCAGAGGACAATTACAAGTAGCACTGTGGCTAACGATGCAGTTGGACTCAAGCTGAAAGGAGTTCAAGTGTTGACGTGCTCAGAGGTGAAAGGAAAGTCTGAAACTGTATAACATATTATAGGAACATGGAATGTGAGAAGCATGAGTCAGGGGAAGCTAAACATAGTAATATAAGAAATGGAAAGTATAAACATTGCAATACTTGGGCTGAGTGAGCTAAAGTGGACAGGAGTGGAACAATTTGAGTCAGATAATTATACAATGTTTACTCAGGAAATGAAAATGAAATGAAAATCTAAGAAGAAATGGGTTAGCAAAATCTGGTTGAATCATGTCAATATGACTTCA
The DNA here is from genome assembly GCA_030412105.1 of Cyclura pinguis. Lineage (NCBI taxonomy): Eukaryota > Metazoa > Chordata > Lepidosauria > Squamata > Iguanidae > Cyclura > Cyclura pinguis. Next base: position 127,456,740 of record CM059600.1, on the reverse strand, counting down.
GGGAAAGACGATCAATATAACCATAATCCAACTTTATGCTTAAAAATTCTATGGAGGATTCCTGGAGGAAATTGATCACATACCAAACACCAGAACCTTCTTAAAGGTCCAGGACATATCTTTTTTTTTTTTTTTAACAACAGGAGGTGAACAGAAATTACTTCCCATTTACTTTTTTTAAAAAAATGCCTGAAGTGGCCAAAGGAGCCCCCAAAACATGCCAAAAGTGCCCCCACAACTATTTTTTTTTTAAAAAAAAATTGTCTCCTAGTGGCCAAAAATGGCCTGGGGGACACTTTGCCTACCTCAGTATAGAAAACGGAAGGTTCTTCTTGGGCAGTTCTTGGGAACACAGAGGCTACAAGAGTGAGGTATGCAAGCAAATCTATGCTTATGTGATTTTGGTTTCTGTCCATTATTGTCAAATATCACCTAGTGTCAATTGTTATATATCAAGAATATCCATCAGAATTTTATGTTAATTCACAGGGAATGTTTTTGATTGTTTAGTATTATTTTACAGAAACTGTTAACAAGGAAGATTGGTTCAGCTCATTCATTTCAGCTGCAGTTGCATATGGTAAAAAATACTGGTTGGTGTCCAGTACTGCAGTTATAGATTCATAACCTAAAGTTTCAGATCCATAACAGATCTGTATTCAGTAAGACTTACTGGAAACTTATGTATATGCCACCCCAGTTCACCATAAGAGCTAGCACCCAGATCCAGCAAAGGTGGTCTGTTCGCCTTCCAATCAAGGCACAAAGAAGACAACATTTCTATTACCACCCCTCCTGCCAACAAACAAGACTACAACATTCAGAAGTAGGACCCCTGTCTCAAGCCCATGTCACAGGCTTGCTTGCTGGTGGGAGGGAAGCGTTGTCCTTTGTGTGCCCTGACAGGAAGCTGAAGGGACCTCCTGTGCTTAATGGGGGTGCTGGATGTTAAGATGGGGAGACATTAGTTTAGGCAACATTACTTAGTTACAGAGACGTGACTAAGCAACTGGTCTAGGATTCTGGTGACTTTTGATTAAGGTTTTCGAAATGTCTTTTTATTGGGGGATGTGCCATTTGAAGTAAGAAAATCTGGTCTGCCTAATTACATTTCTATTTGTGGACAATCTCTCATACATATGCTGGTGATGATCTGAAGGTAATTTCTTATTGCTTTATGGATGGTTGAGTTTGACTGTTCTGACAAGCCTGGTGCAGGATCTAAATTCCAAATGTTCAGCAATCAATTTACATTCCCGTTTAGCTTAGCTTCCGCCTACAATGAGCACAGTTGTCTTGAGGCTCCTCATCATCAATTACTTTCTTCTTCTCCCCTCCCCTGCTTTTTTTTTAATGTAGCTCTTCTTGGAATAGCACCCTGATAGGATTTATACACAAGCATAAGTAAATTTAATTGGGACAGGAGATTATGAAGGGACTCCAAATACATTGCCCATTTCAAATTTCACATTGTTGTTAGAATAATAATTTTTGGTAGTGCTGTGACATATTAGTGCCATAGGGTCTCTTAAACTTGAATTTGATATAATTCACTATATCCAGCCCTGAAATCAGGACATAGTAGTCAGAAAAAACATGTTTAGGTGTTGTTAACTCATGATATGAGCTGGGGGGGAGGGCTCCTAACCCCAAAAACTTAATGTAGGACACACACATATCACTTGTTCTGGGAATAAGCCATCCATATTTTTAAATAATCTGAAGCATGAAATACAACTATACAGATATTCAAGAACTGAAATTTTGCTTACAGCTTGGCAACAGTTTTGGTAAAATCGTCATTATCATCATCGTCGTCATCATCATCCAGCTGCCATTGACTGTAGCCTTTACTAAACTCGGTGCACTTCTAGACCTTTTTGCAAGGGAAAGGTCAAATTCAGTAGGGTTTCACTTGTACAGTTTGTGGCTGTGCACTAAAATTATTCTTAATGATTCTGTTTATCTGGTTGTAGTTCATCAGAAACATTAGACCATTTTAACTTTGTACCCAAACCATAGCCCCAGAAATGTTTTTAAGGTGGGTGGACTTCAACAATGGCAGACAGGTTATTATTAATTTTGCCTTCTTGCACATATATTTTTCCAAAACAATAAAACCACAGAATACATTTCAATAATAACAACAACAACAACAACAACATCAATTGAAGCAGGTGAAATTATAATACAAAGAAAGCAATGGCAAAATGACAAATGAAATATTACAAAACTGAGTAAATAAAAATCAAATTAATAGATATATACAAAACAAAGGGAAAAAAATATAAGACTTTACTGCAGAGGTGCCTGTAAGGTCATCTAACAAACCTACCCATCCAGTACTGTGAAGATATGTTATAATATACAGGGAAAGCTGTGAAGATATGTTATTATATACAGAACTGCAAACCAAAAACTCTCAAAAGAAAGTTCAAAATACATTGATCAACCATGCTTGTGGTGTAGAGAATCTCCTAATGCAAAATCTGGAGTTACAGATTTATAGTAAGGTGGCCTCATTTGCCAATGACACTAAATTATTTTGACTGGTGAGAACAAGAACAGATTATGAAGAGTTGCCAAAGAATCTCAATAAACAAAACAAATGAACATCCAAATGGTAAATGAAAATTCAGTGTAAACAAGTGTTACATGATCCCAGCTTCAAACATAAATACATACACGCTCAGACATTGATGGGAACTGAGCTGGCTGTGTCAGGGTCATGGTTGACATCTCAATGAAAATTTCTATTCAGTATGTTGCTGCTGAGAGGGAAAAAAAAAGACAAGTTGCACTCTGGGCATAATTAGAGAATGAATCAGAAAATACCAGTATTATACTTCTCTTACACAAATCCATGGTGCACCCTGCATATACAGTCGATAGTTCAGGTCATCACAACTGAAAAGCATGCTATATGGATGGAAGAGATGCAGAAAAGGGAAACCAAAATGACAAAGAACTAGAGCAACTTGCCTGTGAGGAGAGGTTTCAGTGCTTGTGGTTGCTTAGCTGGGGACAAGGCAAGTAAAAGGAAACAATCTCTCATTATATTAGAACCCTGGGTCATCCACTGTTACTGAATAGTGAGAGATTCAGAACGAGTAAAAAAGGAGGGTAAGAGCCAGCATAGTGTAGTGCTTTGAACATTGGATTACGACCCTAAAGACCAGGGTTTGATTCCCCACTCAGCCATGGAAACCCACTGGGTGACTTTGGACGCATCACACATTCTCTGCCCCAGAAAACACTGTGATAGGTTCACCTTAGGGTTGTCATAAGCCAGACGTCACTCAAAGGCACACAACAACAACAACAACAACAACAACAACAACAACAGAGATATTTATCATACAGCACACAGTTAAACTGTGGAAGCTGCTACAACAAGATGTATTGTGGTGAATCTGTCCTGGGTTTTAATACAGATGCTGAAGGAGCTACCCAACACTCCTCCCTCTGCCACCACACAAATAAGTTCAGTACCTTGAATAGCTCCTTTAAAGGCTAGAGCCTGCCCTTGGCATGGAAATCACTGACTGTTCCTGCAAAGCTATGCCAGTCCTAAAGCTGGATATTTAATTGCCCATTGAGCACAACAGGATAAAAAGGAGAATAAAAAAAGATGAAAGGTGAGAGTAGAAAAGAGAAATCTTCCTTCTTTCATCCTGGCTGCAATAAACTATCCATGCTTTAGATGCAACAATAAATTGCCCATGGATTTCTGTCACCATCCCCCTTCCAGCTACTGTCCAAGTAGGATTGTTTTAATGCTTTCTTAATCCTATTGTTATTTTTGGGAGTGATCTTTTTCATCTGCGAGGGTGCTGGTTTGTGTGGAGATTTTCATTTCTGAATGCTGCTATACAGTTTATTGTGGTAACATGCAGGCGAAAATGCTGTGGTGACTGAATCTCTATCAAAAGTAACATTCAAAAAACTGATGTTTCTTGAAATGGCTCTTTTAAATCTCATAGGATCTGTTTCCTTCAGATGCTGTTCTTCCATGTCCCAGCATGATAACATTCCCACTCTTCTTTGAATCACTGTTTTACTTCTGAAGAACTAGGAATCAGATTTGCCTCTGGCCCTTCATGCTTAACCAAAACCCCTAAGTCCTTGGCTTAGCTAGCTGCCAGCTCTACCTTTATCCATCACCCTTACTATAGTATCACAGAGCAAAAGCCATGTAATTCTTCAGATGACTACACAAGAGATATAGAGTACACCCTACACGCTGAACTCCAGTATTCTATGACTTTTATGTTTCTGGCTGTAAAAAGATGTAATGATTATTACTATGTTAACTACCCAGGAGTAGCTAAGTGTAGTCATGAAAGATGAAAAGAATATAAAAAGAAAAGCACAGCCAGAAAAATATCATAATACACAGTTTTCTAAGAGCTATATTTAATAAAGAAAGTCTTAAAAACAACCTGTACGTATTATTAGATATGGGTGGGAATGGATGGGAGGAGTTAGCTTTTTCTTTTCTTTTTCTCATGCTTTTCTGTAGCTCTTTTTAATTTCCATGGGGCTTACCCTAGAGAGGAAAAGCTTCTGGCAGTTTTTGGTTTTTGATTGCTATCTATAAAGCTCTATTGAATAGATCTTTTCTTTCCTTTCCTATACAGCCAAACAAAAAGAAGAACAAAAACTGCAGCTTGTCTGAAAGGTGGGTGAAAGAAGATTGAAGCTTTGGTTACTGTATTGACAGGGGTAGGGGTATCATAAGTCATAAACAGACAAACAAACAAATACTTCTTCTTTGGGCCTTATTCTGATGGATTTCACTGAAGTCTTCTTGTGAATCCTACTGAAAGACACAACCTCAATAAACTTTATAGTCCTAAACAAGCTTGCAAGAGTTGAGTTGTGTGCCTTCAAAGTCATTTCCAACTAATGGCAACCCTAAGGCAAACTTATAGTGGGGTGTTCTGGGGACTGAGTGTATGATGTGCCCAAGATCACCTAGTAGGTTTTCATGGCTAAGTGGGGAATCAGGGTTATAGTCCAACACTCAAACCACTATACCATAGGAGCTACCTCTACTTAAACCAGTGAGATTTCCTTCTTATTGTACCTGCACAGAATTGTGTGGTTCTCTTACATATATCGTATATCTGGGGGAATGAAAGAGAAATAATTTTTATCTGTAACATCTGGACTGGGTGTGTGGTGCTTCAATTATCTAAGAAAGAATGAGAGGTGTACGGTTCTCTAGGTGTTTTTGCCCTGAGCCAGCAAGGCCTTTGGGCAGGTTGGTGAAAGCTATAGCTGAATATCTAAAGGGTCACATGTTTTCTATGCATGATCTAAGTCACCCTGGGAGCCTGCCAGCTGATATTGACTAAGGATGGAAAAAATATTTTTAAATTATCGAAAAAATGGTTGGAAAATGAGTTTCTTAGGTGTTGGAAAATGCTGATGAGAAGAATTCTAGATGGATAAGAACCTTCACAGTTCAGGATTTATTCTATACTAGCATACATACCCGGTGTTGCCTGGAATTTTATTTTCTCATAGGTAATACTTATTAGAAATACCTTAGGAATTACCTTACCTTACCTTAGGAATTAGATGCTCTTGAAATACACAGATTTGAGACCCTATGTCTCTAATTCCCCAAACTGTCTTGTCCAGTACCTGTAACTTTTCCCCATATTCCCCAATCCAATCTGCATTCACAGTTGTTAACATAAAGAGGTTTGATTTCTGAGGGAATACACTGGCCTCCTCCTTCTTGCTGCTAGGCCTCATCTCCATAGCAACCGGTCAGGCCCAAGAGCTCTCTGGCTGAGAATTCTAAAGTCCCCTCCCTGAACTGTTAACCCCAGGATTCCATAGAATCTTCACAGGGGCAGCCAATCTTATTAGGTCTTCTTGCCTGACACAGCCAATCATATGGGGTCTTCGCCTGCCTGACACAGACATATAGACAAACTCACTCACAAACTTTGACTTTTATATAGCAGATGAATGATGTATGTGTGGTTTTTGCTCAAAAATGGCATTTTTTTCTGCATGCAAACTAACATTTCTGTGCAGAAAATTCCAAGTTTTTGTGCAGGATATTTGTTTTCTCTGCAAACAGTGTCATTTAGCACTGCACAGTTTTCAACTACTTTCTCACAGCGAGCAGAAAAATGGTAAAAGTCTTCACTCATGCCTTTGAAAATTACAAAGATTTACATCCCTGAATTAATGACTCATCAGTAGGTACTGAATCTCCATTATGATCTCCTCTCTTCTGTTGAAGACCTAGAAGGGCAGTTTGCCTTTGCCTTCCTCTGAGGTTGAAAGAATGTGACTTGCCCAAGATCACTCAGTGGGTTTCCATGGCTAAGCAAGAGTCCAAGTTTGCTGTCCAGAGTTGTAGTCTCCTGTTTAACATAGAAAGACATAAAGAAATTCAGTAACCCTTTTGAGATTGACTGGGAGACTAATGGGGGTCTAACAGGGGATGCAACTGATGAAGTGGACTGAGGCCGCAAAAGCTGATGCTAGAAATGTCTTCTTCCCAATTAGTCTCAAAGGTGCTACTGGATTCCATTTTGTCTTTTTACAATATAATAAATTCCTTCATAGCGTCCTTGTCTTTCCACCAAACGTTTCTAAAGGTTTGCCGTTTTATGTGAAGGAGAACCCAACTGCTGATAAACATTTCAAGGAGGCATCCTACTGGTAATCTGTGTTCAAGGGGACTTTTAAAATAAATCTGGTATTAATCTTTTAATATTTCATATTGCTAATGGTTAGCTGTCTCCTCATTAGCTTAAGTGTCTACTTTGGGAGGAGGTACAATTTGTATGATGATGCATGCATATTTATGAGGCAAATTAGAATGAATATTTCACAAAGGGATGTCACCAAATAAGCATATTAGTCTGCGGAAAGGAATAGATTTTGCCTTTAGTTGTCAGTCTCTTCAAATGTCTCCCATGTGACTGAAAGGATCACATTGTGACTTTGATAACAAAGTTTAAGAGCAGTTCTTTTTGATCAGGACTCTGGTCAGGATAATGACACAAATATGGCAATAGATTGTCGCCAGGGTATCTTGAATAAATCTTCTGGAAAGCAAGTTGAGTGAGGCTTCTAAAGAAGGAAGTTTGCATTTCTCTGTAACAGTGTATTGCAGGAGTTTGTGACCTACAACTAGGGTTTGGGAAACCAAAAGTCCTTTCTTGAGAAATGAAACTCATTGGGCCTTTCATTCTTTCTCAAACTGACCCACCTCATTGTGAAGATGACAGCGATAGGAGAAAAGCCATGCATATAAAGGAAAAATAGGGTATAATTGTTTTTAGCTAGTAAATAAATAAATAAATAACGATAACATTAAACATCTATTCTTTACAATGGTACACCTTCAATGTCTCCAAAGGGCAACTAGGAAAACAGCTTCCTTTGCTGGATGCATGTATTCTCACAATTAATTAGAATGTGACTGTTATATACATGCATACTAGACAATTCTGAGGAACCTTCTTGGTGCCTGAGTTGATAAATGCAGGATAAACCCATGAATTTTAACAAAATTCTACTACACAACTGCTAAAAAGCATTGGCCCATAACATCTCAAGCAACCTTGGCCCTCCAGATGTTTTTAGACTGTAGCTCTCTCACCATTGGAAATACTGCCAAGGGCCAGACCGGTTGTTGTTGCTCTGGCTGGATTACAATGCCTAACATCCACACCTATACCATCTATGGCTACTGACCATAATGGTTAGAGATTCTGGGATTTGGAACCCAAATTTAACTTTTCCAATTGCTGGTTAGAGAGTTCTGGGCCAAAAACATCTAGAAGGCCAGTTATCAATCCGCTAATAGAGCGGTTTCAGTCCACTACTGCAATATCCACGTTTCTGCCTCTATTGACCTTTCAATTCTATTCTATTTTTTCTAGCCTGAGAACACATAGCTCCTTCACAGAAAAGGATAGCAACTCCTTCCACAAAATGCTGAAAATGTTAGTCCCCATTCAGCCATAGATAAACATATTTAAATCTAGGTTTCCGTGGGAGAGAATAAAGCACACATGATTTCAGTGAAAGAACAAAAAATGCTTCACTTTGGCTAGATTATACAGTATTACGGTAGCCATGTGAGATCTAAACTGCTGCTAAGAGGCAGGGTCTGACATTTCACGAATAACAATAGACTTGTTGCTTCACCTTATTCATATTTACTGTGCAGTTTCATTTTTAAAAGTTTTAAAGTTTCCAAAGTTTGGAAATTTTTTTGTTTTTTGTTTTATTTTTTGATGACAACTTCCAGTCCCACATCCAGCATGGCCAATGACCGTAGTGTCCAAGGGTTTCTTGAATTTATAATCTAAAATGTAATTTTTCTAAGCTTTAGCTGAGATTAGAGGTATCTCATAGAGATATCTCACCATATCTAATACTGATAACAACTTACTCCATAAGGTCAGAAAGAACAACTGGTATTGGTTACTTATTGATTAAGTAAAAATATCCATTGTAACAAATAAATGCATTAACTCAAGGTAATAAGAATCAGCATGGTGTAGTGGTTTCAGGCTTGGACTAGAACTGCAGGAGACCAGGGTTCAGATCCCTGCTCAGACATGAAAACCTACTGGGTGACCTTGGACAATCACATTCTCCCAGCCTCAGAGAAAGGCAATGGCAACCTCCCTCTGAACAAATCTTGCCAAGAAAACCCTGTAATAGGTTCACTTGAGGGTAACCATAGGTCAGAAATTACTTCAGGGCCCACTACCACAACCACAACAATAATGCCTAGTAATGGGAAATGCTTACAAAAATGTCCATATAAGCTTAATAGCACAATCGCATTCAGTTCAATGGAATTTATTCCCAGGTACATCTAAGTAGGCTTCCAGCCTCAATAGATTGTTCATCGCCAAAAAAGGCACATGGTCAATAATTATATGTGTATGTCACCATTTGGAATCAACACAGTATCATCTCACCCAGACTTTTTTTATTAATGGGAGAAAAGTTGGTAGCTCATATTTTCCAGTGTTCCTTTAGTTAAGTACTTCTGTGTACTTAGCTAAAACCTCTTTATTGCTTTCTACCTCATTTTCTGTTCTGCATCACCAATGTAGTATCTATGCTGGCAAATTATGCATCCAAATCCTATTTTGAATACCGTGGATCTTTGCCTAGAGAGAATTATGCTACAACCAAAACATCTTTCCTGTACACTGACACAGTACAAATTAAATAATTCCTCATTTCCTTTACACGTGGCATAAATTGCTTGTTACAAAATGAAAATATAGACCATGTATTGTTGCAGTTGCCAGCAAAAAAAGCAAAGAGGTCTTTTGTTTTGCCTTAATGTAAAAATGATAGTATTGCATGCAGAAGCATCAGTTTCAGCATTCTTTTTAAGGCAGTAAAGTATAGTGTTAAGGTGGAACTTGGATAAAGTTATGGAGCCTTGTTTGAGAAGAGCTGGTTGAAATAAACAAACCATGTAATTTGATAAAACAATTATGGTCAAACATCACAAAATTGACACCACAATTCAGGCTCAATTTGTAATCTGACAACAACATACAAAATTGTCAGCAGTGTTTTTTGAACTGCTAGTACACCTAAATACCCTCAAAGCACCAGATCTCATCTGCTCTTGGAAGCTAAGCAGAGTCAGCCCTGGTTAATACTTGGATAGGAGACTATCAATGAAAACCAGATACTGTGGGCTATATTTCAGAGGAAGGAACTAGCAAAACCACTTTTGAGTATTCCTTGCCTAATAAAATCCTATGAAATTCAAGGGGTCACTGGAAGTCAACAGTCAGCTTGAAGGTAGAGAGAGAGAGAGAGAGAGGGAGACCAATTTCTCATAAACAATTGCTTACACCTCTGGAGAATGTAGCATGTCTTTCACAATGCCATTTAAATTATTATGCATCAGATTTCTAATGCTAATTGCCTCTTGCCTTTAGATTTTATGATATTACATTTCAGAATTCTGATAATCAGCACCACCAGTTAAACTTGACAAAGGAAAGTAGCCCTTGTTAGTAGATTCTCTACAACAGCTGCACAAATGCACCAAGTCATAAACATGTATGCACAGTTCCTAATCCATAGAAGATTCTATAAAGTCAAAACATAAAAAGAGTTACATGAGAGAAGGTCAACTTCCAACGATTCCATTATCATAGAGGCCAAAGAGCAAGTGCCAGATTATCAGTGGTTATGCACAGGGGCCAGATTAGCAATGGCTGAGGGACTGCTACTGCTCGTGATCCCCCACTGGCTGAGATCCTAGTGCTTAAGGGGAAAATGTGCAGCTTTCTTCATCTCCATCCCCAGGTAGTTCTTCAATCTTCTCATGTTTTTCATTATCATCAACATTTTAGAGTTACGTGTAATTTTTAGTATTGTTATATTCTTTCTTTTTCCCTTGATGTATTGTTTTGGTTGGTGTTGGTGTTTTCCTCTTTTATGTTTAAACTTTTAATTAAAAAAACATTTTGAATGTTACTCAACTAATTGATCAAAGATGTTTGGAATCAGACTGTTAGTTTCACCAAAGTTGCAGGGTTGAAAATGAACTCATGTGTAAAGATATGTCTACTGTACTTTGTATTTTATTTATCATTCACCTATTTCTTTATTCAAATTCTGTTCCACCATTCCTATAAGTTCTCAAAGGGCTCTCTTTTTGAACTCTTCCAGGGCCCCATCTACCTTTATCCAACCTTCCCTATGCAGCAGGTGACTGGAACAGCACTCCCCTTCTCATGGTACCGTTGGTATTCAGGAGCATATCACCTCTGATCCCAAAGACAATATGTAGCTGTCATGACCAGTAGATAACTATTGGTACCCTTCTTCCCCATGTATTTATGTAAACAGATTTTAAAGCCATCCAAATTATTGGCTGCCAATACATTTTATGGTAGCAACACCTACACCTTGGCCATGTGCTGTGTGAAGAAATCTGTCCTATAACCTATCCTGAATCTGTTGCAGTTCAGCTTCAGAAGATGACCCCAGGTGCTAGCTTTAGAAGTACAGGACAAAAGTTTCTCTTAGGTCACTTTATCACTAGTATGTACAATTTTAGACTCTTTGATGATGTTCCTCCTTTGTCAACTTTCACCCCTGAACTAAAAAGGCGAACCTCTTGTTGGATTTCCTCATGGAGGTGTTAACCATTTCTGCACCATTCAATGGTAAGGATGGCCACTGTCAAAGCTCAGTGTGAATTTATTTCAATTTAGATACAGAACCCAAATGCTGTAGCAGCTGGTAGTTCCCCTATCAGTGGGACAATAAACCTAAGTAAGGTTTTAGTCAAAACTTTAAAGATGCTATTCAAGGTGCTGAAACTATTTTGGGGTTAGAGTTCAGCACCTTGGACAGCTCCTTTAGAAGTGGTCATATAAACCAGAACAGAATGACTGCATGAGTGACATGGGAACCATCATCTACCACTGGCAGAGTATGTAATTTTTAAGGAAGAAAAAAACACTGACAAGTTTTTTATTGATTTAACAATAAATCATCGTATTAGTGCCATACATATACATATATATATAAAATATCTTCTGCCAGTTCTGCAACAGAATTACAGGCATGAAAGTATACTCTCACTTTAGCTTTCTTGCATTATAGTTGTACTCTCTCACTTATTTCTTTGGTTGATAATATTCTTCTAAGCATGGGGAACTTGTAACTTTTCAGAAGTTCTTGGTCCTCAGTTGCCACCAGCCCTAGCCAACATAGCTAATAGTTAGCCACTTCTTTGCTGTCTTTCCTTCTGCAGACAATGACTTTTTATTACTATTATTATTATTCTGGCAGGCCTTTATAGCTAAACCTTTTATGAAGTGCTTTTATGAGAGTACAATGGCATTTTAATGCTACTGTCTTTAAGTGCTTTTTATCATTTTGTCTGTTTTACATTGTGTTTATACTGTTAGTAGTTCTATTGTATTTTAATTTTTTGGTATGTTTTTAACTATAGCATACTCATTTTAACATGCAAGCTGCCTTGTTCCTATTTTTCAGGAAAGGTGGAATATAGATAAAGATAAGGAAAAGAAAAGGAGAATGAGAAGAAGGGAGAAGAGGAGGAGGAGGAGATGGTACTTGTAGTCCAGTAACATCAGAAGGGTCAAATGTTCCCCAGACTAAAGGGGAATTCCATCATTACTTTTAAATTTGTAGGTCAACTGGGAGATGATGTAACTCTAAATCACCTGGCTGTTGGCCCCCTCTACCTTGATCCTCTTGCCCACCTCCCCTTGCTGTCCAATTATTTGACACACAGAGAACCCTTCTGCTCAATACTGCAGGAAGGGGAAAGATTGATAGAATGGAAGGGGAAACAGTCTGGGTGAAGTCCTTGATTGCTTTCTTAATTTCTTCTACAGCAGGCACGCCCATAAAAAAGACAGTTCCATCACAGTCTGGTAACCTTGCACTTGTCCACATTATCTGATTTCAAAAAAGTATGAGAAAGGTGGTGGGGAGAAAGGAACAACACATTTTGGAATTTCCATGGAAAACAGATATTTGAGGCAGCTTCTTCCACTTGTGCTTAGGTTGATCTGGCAATAGCAACCTGTCTGCTTAAATGGATTGCTGGATTAGGACACAAGCCTCTGGTGCTTCAGCATATGAAGCATTTCCTCTGCTTCTCACTACCTCAGACACTTGCAAAAGACATTTCCATCTCTTTTTCTCCTCATCCAAATGAATCTAGATGTGCTTTTCCACTCAAAGCAATCAGCTGTATTTTTAACTAATCAGTGGTATTTTAACTGAAAGAAGAACCCTAATTCCTCTGCCTATTGAAGCAATTTCCTAAGAATCTGTCAGGAAGTTGAACAGATCAAAGAATATTATATCCAAGCACTTTCAGTTGAGACTGAAGTACAGTGACTTTGAAAAGTCATTGTTTGCTGGTCATACTGTTGTTTAAGAATAATTTATTCTCATTAGTTAAATAGCATCAGACAGTTCTATGCAATTTCTCATCAATTCCAATGTGAGACAGTGGGAGGAGGGGAGATCTCATAGAGGTAATGTCATAGGAGGCAATGAGGTCATGAGATGCTTGTAAATCTTTGCCTTTAGCACCAGTCATTTGCAGAAGAAGACATCAGCAATTAGATATGCCGGTGAGTACCTAATAGGCTATACAAATTAAAAACTGCCCCATTTGTTTAGTTATGTGTCACTCTTATTGCCCATGGCACCTGACTTTCCTACAAGAAGCCAGCTCAAGGTGGTATGCACAGTCTAACAGGTTTTTATCTCTTCTCTGCTGCCTTTAAATTCCAGGGCATGTTTGCCTTTGAGCTACAGTAAAACATCCACTTTAAGCTAATTTGGTTACCATCGCTGCAGCCTTATAGATGTCTGCTGAGAAGTATGTCCCTTAAGGACTTTCTCTCAGGTAAGACTGCACAGCAGAAATGAGCAACATACAGTCCATGGGCCACATGCAGACCTGATTTTGTGGTCCCAATAAACACATCCTCACTGCCAGATTTCTCTTCACACTGACAGGGATCAGGATCCTGAGAGCAGGTTGCCTCACCCTGAAGTTAATAGAGTCAGACAGAAACATCACTAAAGCTACTGAGTGACATTCAAGATTCGTCAGAGGCCAGTATCTCTGTTTCCCATGTCCATCCTGAGCATTCCATCACAACTAACAACCTGATCCTAAATATATTTGCTTAGAAATTGTCTCCAGTGGGTGGACTGGTCTTTCTCCCAGGAGGCTTTGCACAGGACTACAGCTTTACAAATCATGTCCTGTACACTGAGTTTGGGCTATCTGTAGCTCACTGCATACCTTCAGTATGGTCCGTCACCATCCATACCCACCCCCAAATCACTTTTATTGAAAAAGACCACTTGCACTCTCTAGGGAGGCACGAGGGACAATTTTTGTCATATTTTGGAGGAGGGTTGGTTTGTATCAGGCCTGCTGGGCCTTTTTTTAACACTAGAAGTGTTTTGTTTTTTTCAAATGCCTCTTCTGGACCTAAACATGTGAAGGGAGATTATAGGGAGATTATAGTCCTCTGAAGTCTGGTGCAGGTATACGTAGCCCACAGACTTCAGGGAACTGGACAAAGATATAGATATTAGAAGTAAGAACCCTAAAGGTGCCAGGACACATCTGATCTTGGAAGCTAAGCAAGGCAGCCCTGGTTAGTATTTAGATAGGAGTCTGCCAATGAATACCAGGTGCTGCGGGCTATATTTCAGACGGAGAAACTGGCAAAACCACCTCTGAGTATTCCTTGCCTAAGAAAAATGTATGAAATTCATTGAGACACTGAAATCAACAGGCAATGTGAAGGTGCGTGCGCACATATGTGCGCGCGTGCATGCACGCACACACACACACAGGTCCTGCTGTGTTCTACTGAACACTTCTAAACTTGCTGCAACTCTAAGAATACACTGCTTCCACTTTAAAAAAGGGGGGGTTTTCAATTGAATTTGTAGCATTCCTCACTGTGTTTCTTTCATAGGTAAAGCAGGCAGCTTTATTATCCTTCAACATGAAGGGAGAAGTTGAGGAGGAGGGAGGTTTGATCTTTAACGGAGAACAAAGCAGAGATGTACTCTGCAAGGATGAAGAGCTTCCATCAACTTTTAACATGAAAACTGGAAATTCTCAAGGAATTGAATTCATGAGGAGACAGTCTGTGGGCCTTTTAACAATAATCTAATCATGAGAGTGGGGAATAAGATAGGAATAAGGGCTTAAATATGTTCACGCCAATATCTGATGGAGGAAATGCTTGGCTTTCTTTTTTATTATTATTATTTCAGTGCTTTCAGCTGACAGTTTCTTAATTATTCTATCCATTGTTTGAGTCTTCTTCATCTTCTCCTCCTCCTCCACAACTCCCACATTTGATGCTACCAGTAAGAAACTACAGAAGAACAGAATGCTAAGGCAAAAGAGACTGCTTGCTCGAAAGGGGCTTGTTATCTTCAAGATGTGCATAATTCAGAGCCGTAAGAGGAAAGAAAGGCAAAGCTTTTGGCAATCATTTTGATTTTCTCTTCTCCATGAACATTAATGAATGTGGGTCCAGAAAGCTGAGATTGTTTGTTTGATTCGTGCCTACAGTAAGCTTTACAAAGCGGTTGTATTACATGTGTTCCATAATGAAAAGGAAAGGGAACCAACAGGCATAGCAGGTGCTGATAGAGATGGTGAGCAAAAGAAAAAGAAAAAAAGAAAAAGAAACAGAAATCATTAGGAATAGGAAAAAGAAGATGAAAGAGATTGGGCTGGGGGCAGGGGCTCAGTCTGGTATCTGAAGGACAATATAATAGTTCATGTGCAATTCCCAAAATGTTTCAGTGGAATGTCTTCTTCGAGGGTAACTGTAAATGCTCAATCAATAAGAAAATAACAATGCCATCCAATAAAATACATAGATAACACTCATAAAAAGAAACCCAGCAAGGTTTACAAGGAATAAAATAAGGAAATAACATCAGGGAGCACATATACTACCTTAATAAAAACATCAAAATAACATATAACAGAAACAGAAACCAAGATATTGAAAACATGGGTCATCTACAGCTTCCAGCACAGCCAACTGACCATGAGTATATTGGTTAAAGCTCACTGAGTACAGATCTGTATAATGGACATACTAAGTGCTGGCCAATACCACCAGACATCAGAAGTTGTAATACATGATTGTGCAATTGTATGTATATTGCTCTGTGGAGGCAACACCTCTCCTCTGGCTGATTGCAAATTGCGGTAAAATTTCTCATCACTACCATTTGTTTGTAGTAGCTGCTGCTGGATTTGATACCAAAGTGAGATCTACAAAACCACCTCTCTTGCTGTCGGGCAGCTAGTTGTGCCCATCATTAGTATGGGATTTAAAGTAATTATAGTAGAGATGAAGGAAGATTCCAAACTGGCACCAAGGTCTGGGAAACATCTGCAGAGAGATAAGGGAGCTTTAGCCTGGGAAAATGTGTGGGAAGGTCTGGGGCTAAACTGCTTTGTTCTATCCTGTTCTTTCAGTCTGGGCACTGACGTTAGTGCAGAGTACCAATAAACTATGCTTTCCAGCAAAGTCTTGTGGCTGTGGTTCAGTCCTGACACTCGCTATTTTTCTTGGATGAACAAAACTGCCCAAACTCCAGTGAAACTGAATCAGTAAATACAGACCAGCCTTTGTCCTTTTTACCCATCTTCCTTAAAGGTATGATAAAGAGGTCCTATCAGCCTTGTTAGCTCTAAACCAATAAGCACTGATACCAACAATTGCATCAGAACTCAAGTTTTGATTCCTTTCAGCCAGTAGGCCAGAGCCTTGTAGGTCTGGTTAGCCATCCAGTGCTTCTGAGGGCTCACCATTGTCTCACAGAGCCGTCTTTTTCACTAAGAAGGGATTAGCCTGCCAAAGAAGCCAACCAAGGAGGGGTTGATTGGCACTTTAGCCTGGCATTTGTGACCCATCTAAATTGTAGGGAGGGAAAAATATTTGAAATATTGTTATAAAATAAATAAAAGAATATTTTTAAAAATTGTTGAAAAACATTTATTTTTCAGGATGATTCCTAGACATACAAGAATCTTCACAATTCAAAACTACTTCTGCATAAAATTTGCACATGGTCATTTTTACATAGAAAACAACATTTTCTATGCAGGAAACAGCATTTTCCGTGCAGGAAATGATACTTCTATGCAAGAATATTATTATCTGCACAGACAAAACAGTTTTCTATGCAGAAAATACTGTAATTGGGGACTTTCGGGACTTAACCTGTGCAAAACTCACATGTGGGTGATTTGCACAGAGAACAGCTTTTTTTTGTGCAGCAAATGTTGTTTTCTACAGATAATATCCACTAGCAAATTTTGCTCATAATTAGTTCCAAATTCCAAGTACACTTCAAAAACTGCATTATTGTCAAAGACTTTCTTAGAGAGGTAAGAAAATTCCCAAAATTGCTCATTGCTTCCTTCAAGAAAAAACGTAGGGCCATTTTTACCCTATACTGTTATAGTGCTATTATTCCACTTTCAACATCCTATGGTATCCTGGGGTTTGCAGTTTAGGGAGGGACATTTAGAATCTTCAGCCAAAGAGCTCTTTGGCCTCAGGAAACTACAAACCCCAGAATTCCACTGGATGTTGAAAGTGGAATAATAGCATTATAACAGTGTACGGCAGAAAGGTCCTAAGTAAAGAATTATACACCTATTAAATTGGGAGGTGAGATGATAAGGCCAAACTGTACCCATAACTCAATCTGTGGTGATGCCCCTTCCAGAGAATTGTCACTTCTTGGAAGGAAACACACTCTCATTTAATTCTCATTTATTGTTGACTTTTGTATGTTTTTAGCTATCTTGTACTTTTCTTTTCTTTCTTTTTCTTTTTTTCTTCTTTTTTTTTCAGTTTCTAAGCTGCCTTGAGTTTCAGCAATGGGAGATCAGCCTGGACAAGTGAAATGTGAACCAAAGCACAGCAAGTAGGGGCTGCATGTGGAACAAGGGAGCTCAAACAGAAGCTCTCTTAATGATATCCTAATGACGTATATCAGGTATGGAAAACTTCTGCCCCTCTGGATGTTTTGGATTACAGCAATCCCCACAGTCCCTTACCACTGGCCATGCCAGATGGAGCTGATGGGAGCTGTAGGCCAAAACATCTGGAGGGCCAGAGGTTCCTCAACTCTGATATATGTATACCAGTTGGCAAATAAGTCAAACAGCATCAGATCAGATCCTCTGGAACCTGTTTAATAAGGCATCACACACTCCATCCAACATGACAGAACAGAGGCAGAGGAAAAGGCTTCTGTCCTGTCCTATTTAGGAATGAGACTCAAAATATGTTCACAGTGCCCCTCTAGACACCAGCTAATTTTGCTCTGAGGAATCAGATGGGTGAATTGCTAATACAGGGGGAACTGGGGTTAAGGAGAAACTTGGCTGACTTAAATCAACATAGCCCCATATACTCCCACTCAGTGAGGCTGCATGCAGCTTTGCAGGTAACCAAGCAGTGGAGAGAAAATTACTCCTTCAACTGAGGCAGACTTCCATTGATTCAAAGAGGCATCCGTCCATCTGTCCTTCCTTCCTTCCTTGATACATTTATATCTCACCTTTGTCTCAAAGAGTTCAGGATAAGACCAGCACGCATGGCTCTCCTCCTCTCCACTTTATCCTCCCAACTATCCTATCCATGCTGAGAGACAGAGTAACTCATTCAAGGTTATCCAGGACATTTTGTGGCAAGGAGGAAGGGATGTATGTTAATAAGAGGAAGATAAGGAATCTGAGACCATTTCTGCACTACATTGTTATAGTGCTATTATTCCACTTTCAACATCCTGTGGAATCCTGGGGTTTGCAGTTTAGGGAGGGGCCTTTAGAATTCTTATCCAGAGAGCTCTTTGGCTTCAGTAAACTACAGAATTCCACAGGATGTTGAAAGTTGAATAATAGCACTATAACAGTGTAGGGCAGAAATGGCCTGAAATAACATTAATACAAGCACATTTAATAATCTAACAATCTAAATATGTTAAACATTAGTTACTGTACATTGTATTTCAAATATAGTCAGACCAGAATGTCATTCTGCAGAGTACACTAATTAGGGGTATCATGCTGTATGTACCTGCAGGAGAACTTAAACCTACAAAAGAAGGCATATAAGGTCCAAATGCATTCCGTCTATTGTTCTCACTGCATTTTGCATTTGGATTATGGTTTTTCTCACTATTGTGTTTGGTGACAGTTTATAAAGTGTCACCTAGCACTAACCAAACTTTCCGTAGTTAAAGGGTTTGATTATCAAATAGGATCACATTGATTTCATTTCCTATTCCTTGTTCTTCTGTAAGATTATTGGAATATGTTTTAGAAAAAGGACAGTTTTCTTATTTTTGTTTTATTTTATTTTGCGCAGTGATATTTGAACCTGGAACTTCCAAGTCTCAGTCTGACATTGTAACTGCTATAACGCACCAAACAGCTGCAAAACATCTTTCATCAAATCTTCTTTTAAATCCAAAATCAGTTGCTTCTTTGCTTAAAAGGGAATTACTTCACAATAGCATTACTCCCTTACCTGTTTTGTAGGCACAGTGTCTGCTCCACCCCATTTAGCTCCTGATTTACTGGTGGGGAGAGAACTGGGCATCACAAAACTGCTACAAGACAATAATTTGCTCAGTTTTCTCCACCTTAATAGCACTTGTAAATACTATTCAGGACCATTACGGGGAGGCTATTTTGGCAATGACTACAGAGCTTTCCAAAGATTACGTCAGAAAAATATGCTATGCCAACAGCATCTTTTAAGGTTACTGGTACTCCTAACCATTAATTAAACTGCTTACTGGTGACCTCATTTGGCTTCTTGATGATGACTAAACTATGATGGTAAAATGAGAATGAGATCTTCAGGAGCACAATGAGCAAAGGCACACAACTACAAAGGAAAGAAAATGTGATAGCTGACCCTTTCCAAACAAATAGCAGTGTCTACTTTTATTCAATCTCCTGAGGTAGCTGCTTCACATTTTTATTAATTTATGAAGTATTCATTACATTTACTTTTTGCCTTCTCCTGTAGCGAGGCAATGGTAGTGTTGGGGATGATAGGAGTTTCAGCCCCACAGAAACACAGCGGAAAAACCAGAGTTCAGTGAGCCAACAGCAGCAGCCTTATTCCCCAGTAAGGATACTCACACACAGAGGAGTTTCTT
Source organism: Cyclura pinguis (assembly GCA_030412105.1). Lineage (NCBI taxonomy): Eukaryota > Metazoa > Chordata > Lepidosauria > Squamata > Iguanidae > Cyclura > Cyclura pinguis. The sequence goes on along the minus strand of CM059600.1, from coordinate 127,436,976 downwards.
CCAGAACAGGAGGCACCTTATCTCGCAGCAAAGTTCCATTATATACAAAACATAGGACAGACGGACAAAAGCTTGCGCCAGGCACCAGGTTTGGTCAACAGACAAATACATACTGGCGTTGCTTTGTTATATACATATCTACAAGCAATCAGGTAGAGGTTTGCACACCTCCCTCTACCATCTGCACACAACCCCAGTTTCTTATGCAACCTTGCAATTACCCACAGCTGGGGCATGATGCAACATCTTTGCAGTGGGCTGATCATTTTCCCAGGGTTCCCTGCCTGGAATCCCTGACAATCCCGTCCAAAATGGTCAGGCCACTGTGTAGGACATTTTCACAATCCATACATGTCATACAATACATGTTACATAATACATACAGTACATACATTCAAGGGTACAATTCATCTTCCACCTTACACTCTGGTGGCAAGGCCCAGTTTACTTGCCAACTTCTCATGGCCTACTACTGGAAGGGCCTTTGTAAGCAAATCCGCGATATTGTTTTTCAGATACCATACCCCAATGTAGTCCTACACTCAAAATTTCTGCCTCAGTCACACAGGACAGCAAAATACCCTCCTCCTGACCTTTTAGGGATAAGCATAACTTTACTTCCTGACTCAGCAAGTTGGGTACTTCCTGACCCACTTTCACTGGAACCACTGCTGGAACTAGTGCTGACCTCAGTGCGAGGCTCTCTCTTGACCGTAAATGCAGGTTCAGCACTAGGTGGCGGTGTTGAACTCTTTGATGTGACGTTGAGTGAGATTTTTGGCTTCTCCTCCTTAGTACTTTCCTCAGTACTTTCTTCTTCATCATCAGCCAACACCGCCCCTCCATCTTCAGAGCTTTCAAGTGTATCTGGGACACTGTCCTTTTCCTCATCAGACATCACTGCCCCTCCATTGGCAGGAACACTTTTGTCACTTTTACCCAGGGGAACCAAAACATCTTGGTTACAGTGCAGTCTATCCCATCCTGAATGGACTTTGAAGTTTGCACTCCTAGAATACACTATTTTGCCAGCATGGTGTAGAAATCTATATTTGTTACCTTCATATCCCACAAAGTGTAACCGTCTAGATTTCTCCTCTCCAGACTTTCTGAAACTTGCTGAAACACTAGCAAACTGACCCCAAACACGTAGATGCTGCAGGTTTGGCGCTCTACATTACAATGGGTAATATGGAGTTTGCTTCACACTTGAACTCCACATCCTGTTTAAGTGGTAGTTTGCTGTCACTATTGCTTCTCCCCAAATTCCTGCTGGGGCTTGGGCATCCTCTATCATACAGTCCTTCATTTGTTTTAACAGTCCAATTCTTCTTTCTGCAAGACCATCCTCCCCAGGAGATGCGGGGTTGGTGGTTTTATGCCTTATGCCTTTCTTACGCATCCAGGCTTGCAGGCTGTTAGACAGGAATTCTCCCCCTCGATCTGACACAAGACTGGCCACTTTATAAGGGAATTCCCTCTCAACAGCATTCACCCACTCTTTGAACTTTTCAGCTGCTTGACTTTTCTCTTTCAGCAGATAGACATAGGAGTACCTGATGTGTCTGTCTACAATTACCAGAAAAAACCTATTTTGCCCTTCAGTTGGCTTGAATGGCCCAGCCAGATCTGCATGTACAACCTCAAAAGGCCGTTGGGTGACACACTTGCTTTTCTTGGCAATGGGGTAAGCCTTTACCTTAACCTTTTTGCACACAGAGCACTCTAGGAAATTAGGACAATTTCTGACCTGTAACCCAGGGCATACCTTTGCCAACTCTTGCAAACCTTGGTAGCTGGCATGACCCATCACTCTGTGGAGGTAATGTACACACTTTTCATGTAGAGCTTTGTTACACAAAGGGTTAACGTTTGCCATTTTCCCTTGGGCAACATGTGGTACAACCCCTGCTTTTTCACCCCTTTTGCACAAAAAACACCATTTGCAGTAATTATACATTTTTCCCCTTCAAACACCACTTTGTAACCCTCACTGGTCAGTTGGGAGACACTCAAAAAACAGTTCTGCAAATTTGTCACGCACAATACATTATTAAACAATTTCCCAAAACATGGCACATACGCAGTACCCATCTTCTGCACCTTGCTTGGTGCCCCATCTGCAAGGGAAATTGCTGTTATATTTGCATTTGTAACATCATTCAACAGCTTTAAATTGTTCACCATGTGGTGAGTTGCACCACTGTCTAGCAACCACACACCACTCTCAGACTGTTCTTTTGCCACAAACACATGGCCTTCAGCCTGTGACGACACGCCCCTCCACTTCTGGGCTGTCTTCTTCCCTCTGCTCGGCGCTGGCATTCTGCAGTCCTTCTGGAGATGGCCAACTCTCTTACATCTGTAGCAGCGTCTGGCAAAGCTGCACACTGCTCCTTCTTCCAGGTCAGATGCCTCCTTGGGAGCTGCCTCTCCCTCCTGGTGACTGGCTGTTCTCCCCTCCGACTGCAGTCTGGAATCGAACTGCTTACGTTGGACTTCCTCCAAAATCCTCCCCGCTACCAAGTCTACAGTCAGCTCTTCCTCACGCACACCCTGGAGGCTGTACATCAAAAAGTCCCACTCCTTAGTGAGGCTTCCCAGCAGAATAAAACTTTTCTGCATTTCTGGGATATTTCCCCGTCTGTTGGCTGCCTCTTGAAATAACTGCTTCATCAGCATGAGGTGCTCTCTTACACAGCTTCCGGGACATAGCTTTGTGTTATACAGTCTTTTCGTCCATAGCATTTTGGACAAACACGAGGAAGATTGATGCACACGCTTCAGAGCCTCCCAGAGCTGATATGCTGTGTTCGCAGCAGCAGCGTGAATCAACTAGGAAGGACTTAAAGTAAGCAAAATAACTGCTTTGGCTTTTTCGTCAGCAACCCTGAACGCTGCTATTTGAGCAGCAGTTGCTCCTTCTGGGGGCTGTCCCTCATTTTCCAAAACGTGCCACAAGTTTTCCTTCGTCAAAGCGGCTCTCACATAAATCCGCCAGCTTTGATAATTCGTGTCATTTAGTCTTTCAAAACGCACAAAGCTTGTTTCAGTCATTCTGCTGCCTTTGTAAAAACAAAACACAGGAACGCAGCTGGCCGGCCTCCTCCTCCAAAGTGTCCTTGAACAGCACTGGACTGAAAATTAACTGTCTCTCTGCCAAAACACAGACTCCCAAAGCACCAGAGAGCCAGGCAAACAGTCAAAAACAGTCCTAGTATCCAGGGGAAAAACAACTACAGGTGCGCTGTGGATGCTGTGCACTCTGGGCCTGGGCCCATAACCACTGTTAGGGATGATAGGAGTTTCAGCCCCACAGAAACACAGCAGAAAAACCAGAGTTCAGCGAGCCAACAGCAGCAGCCTTATTCCCCAGTAAGGATACTCACACACAGAGGAGTTTCTTCCAAAATAGGAGGCACCTTATCTTGCAGCAAAGTTCCGTTATATACAAAACATAGGACAGATGGACAAAAGCTTGTGCCAGGCACCAGGTTTGGTCAACAGACAAATACATACTGGCGTTGCTTTGTTATATACATATCTACAACCAATCAGGTAGAGGTTTGCACACCTCCCTCTACCATCTGCACACGACCCCAGTTTCTTATGCAACCTTGCAATTACCCACAGCTGGGGCATGATGCAACATCTTTGCAGTGGGCTGATCATTTTCCCAGGGTTCCCTGCCTGGAATCCCTGACAGGTAGCACTCATGGTTCTCCTTCTGGCTCTTCTCCATTTGATCGTCACAATAATCATCAAGCTGAGAGAGAAAAGCACTTGAACAGTTACTTTTAGAAAATAATTATTTATAATTGGGAAATGGAACTAGAGTTGTGTCATGGTCTAAGTGCTGGACTAGGACTCCAAGAGGCCAGGGTAATCATTGTGTAACAATTGTAATGAAACAGTTATGCCTCTATTATTGCATAAAAGAATTAATTCAAAGTAACCCTTCATTTGATGTTCCCAAATTCCAAGAGACTGCAACTGGCCCAACATAAGTTTCATGGAACAGTGGGGTCCAGAAATTAGATCTCTCAAGTTCCACACTACCACTGCACCAGACTGCCTCTCTCTTTTCAGAAGGGTGCCTTAGCTCCTGGATAACACTTCCTCATCCCTACCCCATCAACTCCATCCTTTTGGGCAACATGTGGCAGAACACTGTCTGTGGTCTGGTTTCAGTACTGTTTTAGAACAGGATTGAAACCTAGGGACTAAGCTATACCATGAAGTCTGTTTCCCAGGGTTCTTTTGTTTGTGTGAAACTGAAATGTAGACATAGCAATCTGCAAATGTAATGGGGCCGCTGAGGAAGACTGCTTTTTCCTTGAAGGAAGAAATGTAACTCAGGAGGAGGCCAATTTCTGTTGAATTCAGCAGGGAAAAAATTAACATTCCTTCCTCTCCCCCACTGCTCTTATCAAATTCTCAGCTCCCCACAGCCGTATTTAAAGTTGTTTTTTTTTTTTTTAAGCTAAATCAGGAGACTCTTCAGACATCCTGTATCATATCTAGTCTCGCCCACAGTGGCCGCCCAGTGCAGTATCTCATGTGATTATTTAGGCAGCTCTTTTTCTCGCAGCAGACGTGGGCAAAGTACAACCCTCCAATTGTTTTCCCAGCCCCACCAGCTCTCCGAGGTTGCCTCCTGGAAAAGCTATTGATTGGCCTTTAAATGGGGTGCAGTCCCCTTTCCCTGCACTATAACTTAAAAAAAAAATCAAAGGCAGTAACAGTTGGGCAGGACCTAAGTATCCTAAAGGCACCAGATCCCATCTGATCTTGGAAGCTAACCAGAGTCAATGCTGATTAGCACTCGGATGGCAGATCACCAATGAATACCAGGTCCTGTGGGCTCTTTTCAGAGGAAGGTACCCGCAAAACCACCTCAGAGTATTCCTTACCTAAGGAAACCCTATGAAATTCAAAGGGTCGCCACAAATTGAGCAGAGACTTGAAGGCACATATAAGTACATGCTCAACTGTTGGGCAGTAACAAATGCTTAACCTAGAGTTATGCACTCAGGACTGTCAAATATTTATGACATCTACGTAACCCCTATTTAAAGGATGCATAGGGATCATGAAAGTCCACCAAACCTGTTCTCCTGTCATTCAGGAAATAGCTGGCTGGTGTCCCCCCACCATGCAAGCAAACTCCAGCATGTGGGGAAATTTTGACAGAGACCCTAATTTTGCCTGTTGCAATATGGTTTGCTAATGGAAGAGGATGGGAACATCGGCCAGCTGCTTCCTCAGGGAGGGGGAAATGGACCCCCATCAATCACATCGGCTTTTGCCTGATAAGCAGGGATCAGGGTATCAAGATGTGATTTACCATATTAGCACCATAACTATGGTTTGTAACTCCCCAACAAGATTTGGGCCATTGTTGTGTGTGTGTATGTTTGTGTGTGTTTTTCAAACTCAGGGCCTCTTCACACTACACAATTATGGCACAGTATTAACATGTTAAGTGCTGTATCTACCTTCTATGGAACTTTGGGATTTGCAGCTTGGGTGAGTAGCCTTTAGAATCCTCCTCCAGGGAGCTCCTCTGGTGCCTCTGACCAAACTACAAACCCCAAGATTCCATACGATGCAGCAATTGTGTAGTGTGAATGAGCCTCAGAAGACGACTTCTAGCAACTTAGACTTTTTTCTCTCCCCTTTGGGGCATTTTTGGCAGTTTGCATGTTCCTGGAGTGTGCCACTGCTAGAAAACTGGCCCCCCAAACCACATAAGTTTCTCTGTTACACAGGGCATAAAAGCTAGATGGAGAGACTTCTCATGCATCCTAACTGGTTCTTAGTAGGTTTTGCACTTGAAGTTAAAGCAATGCTATCATAATAGCTGGGCTGGACATGGAGAAAACCAGCATGGTGTATTTAGTTTGGGTGTTGAATTAGGATTCCAGGAGGTTCAAATCCCCACTCATCCATGGAAACCCACATCAGCAAGTCACACTCTCTCAACCTCTAAAAATAAGCCTGCTCTGAGTAAATGTTGCCAAGAAAACCCTAGGATATGGTCACCATAAGTCAGAGTGGACCTGAAGGCACATGACAACAACAAAGAGGAGGGAAGGCTCCATCCTATGGGCTGAATCCAGCTGATGACTTTCTCCAGCTGGTCGCATGATTCTATTTCCGCAGACCTTTCTTTTTCACCAGTGTCTTTCCCATGGCAGTCAGGTGATCTCTTTCTCTTTCTTTTGGCCTTGTGAATTCTAGTCACTGCACTGAGCAAGGCTAGAAAGGGTGTTCAGACTTTAAACATATTGCAATTAGTTGAACTCAGTCTCCTAATTGGTTGCAGTTATGGGAACATAACCATTTCTCATAAGAAAAATATGTTACCAAAAAGTAATGAGGCCACTGGAAACATAAAACTGTATCCCTAAAAAAAAAACGTCCATTTTTACTGTGGATTTGAAACCTTAAAGGAAGCTGCTGCAATTAAGGATTCAACCTATCTTTTCTGTCGATCACAGTAAAGGAAGAAGTAATCCAGGGACAGCAAAGTACACCTCTGGGGCCACATGCCACATGCAAGGCTATTTTTCATCTCCTGACCCACACTTCACCCAGTGCCCCCACACATCCCTTTTTACTGCCCTAAAATGGGGGGCTTGTTTTGCCTCTCCAGGAGTGATGTTTCACCTTTCAAATAGCTCCCTCCCCACACACACACAGATGGTTTAACGTTACCAAAAATGTGTTTCTCCAAATCACATGCAGGCTTCTGGCCACTTACAGTTTGTTTGGTTTGTTGTTGTTTGAATTGATAACAGTCTGTGCAATCCCTGGAGAATTGTCCCAGGGCAGTAAATCCCCTGCTGACCTACCAAAACTGTCCACCCCTGAAGTAATAGACAAATGTTTTGATGCTCCTGCTTATAAATTTGTTGGAGAATTATCACAGGAAAAGCAAACCAATCCAGCAACCAAAATAGAAAGACAGTTTCTGTGCAAGCCTGATCTGATATTCTAGAATGAGCGGCCAGATCCATCAAGCTCGCTTTGCCTTTCACTTTCATATAGAGTATAGAATTCTTACAAATATCCTCTCTTCTCTTTCTCTTTTTCTCTTTTCCCCTCTCTATCTCTTCCTCGTCCTTGAAACAAGATGCTCCAGGAAGTCCCTCTGCACAGTAATGTATATTTACATGCAAAATGTGTGACATACACACAACCCTATGTGCACTGCTTACAAGTGAACCTTACGTATGTAACTAGACAAAATATTTTCAAGCACCTGCTAGGTATTTACTCCTCCTACCTATGTGAATAGATCAAGGATGGGCAAGTATGACAGATGCGAGGATGAGTTTATACCCCTGGGTCTTTCCAGGGGCAAAACACCATGTGGATGAAATATAATGTTTGTATTTCAAAATCAGTATTTTTTAAAAAATGTTAATGTCAAAGAGTGCAGGAGACACATGCAACTTATTAAAAAGGAGAATTGCTGCTCCTGAAGGATTCCATGAGAGACAACCCACGCTCTTTTTTTTTTTTTTGGCCAGGAAAAAAGATAGTCCAGGGAGTCTAGAGAGACTGAGGGATGCAAAATAGCCCTGGGAACCATGATGTGCCACAGGTCTAACATTTTTTTCCCCACCCAAGGAGTAATTTATGTTGGAAGGACCAGCCAGGATTCTTGTTGTAGAATCCTACCTAAAGTTATGAGACCCAGTGTGGTGTAGTGATTTGAGCGTTCGACTACGCCCCTGGAAACCAGGGTTCAATTTCTTGCTTGGCCATGGAAATCTACTGAGTGACCTTGGGCATGTCACACTCTCTCAGCCCCAGAAAACCCTGCAATAGGTTTGCCTTATGGTTGCCATAAGTCTGAAACAACTTGACGGTACACAATAACAATAAAACAGCAACAACAACAACATGGTGCAGTGGTTTGATTGTTAGACTAGGATTCCAGAATCCCTGTTCATCCATGGAGATTCACTGAGTGTCTTTGAGCAAGTCACACTTCCAGCCTTGGAGGAAGGCAATAACAAACCTCTGAATAAATCCTGCCTCTCTCTGTTCAAAAAGCCAAAAGTCAGAGCCAGCTTGAAGGCACATAACAATTACAACAACCAAAGGCACACCATCTCAGTTGTCTCATTTCTGATGTAAAGCAGCTGAATATGGCAAGTGACACCAGGGGCTGGGATGGAAGGAGTCCTCTGACACCTTTCAACATGTACATTACACTTGGACAGGGCTATATCTACACTTATATTTTAGGTATACAGGTACATTTCAAGTATAGATTTGACAGAAATCTTTACTGTATGAAGAGGTTCTTAGGTAAGAGCCCTATTGTTTGGCCTGTTAACATTTACCTTTACCTTCACCTCAGGGCTGGCCCTATTATTAGTCAGAGAGGGAGAGCTACATGATATAGTAGGTACAAGGAAGGGAGGGCAATGGCAGGCCTGGTGTTGGTGTGCCACATGGTCTCCCCTTCTCACATGTGGTAGAGAATCCTACTGTGTTAGTATTGTTGAAGTAGGATTAAATTAACTGTCCAGCTAGCTTCTGGGTATAGTATGGAGAGAGAGAGTCTTGTCCTTTGCAACAATATCTTGGGTTGACTTTCTTTAATGTCCATTCCTATGTCATCCATTAAAAGTGACAAAATGAGTGGATGAAGATCTGCAGATCTGACATGTTCATTTTTAAGAGTTTTACCAAAGCTATCAAAATGTGTGTTATGTATTAAAATATGTAGGAGAGCACGTGAAAGAACCTTAAACCCTAAAATGATTAATTTGGATCATTATGAGATCAGTGAGTCAGTGCTTTGTTTCTCCTCAGGGCCAAAAAAATATATTCTCCAAAATGCATTTCTTGTGTCTGCCTTTCCGGTTTCTGGAAGGATACTGCACAGCATCTTACATCAGAAGAACCATGACAATTGCATCATCTATCAAAGGAAATGTGTGTGTCAGGGTGACAGCTGCCCTCCGGTAATAAGGTCTTAGGCAGAAGCTACAATGTAATCCTAGGTTTTACCATCAGAAGCATGAGGGAGAAAGCAGAACATCATCTTGCTAAGCTTGGGTCACTAGAATCAAAAAAAAGACTTCAAGACAGAGATATTTCAATCGCTTCTTTAAAAGCAAAAGAAAGACACCACTACGCTGACCCTAGTGAAGTTTCAGAGTTTTTTGTTTCAAGAGCTGCCAACCCTGGCTTTGCAGAAACATGGAATGAGATTGCCTTGGGAATGTAGGGGAATGTCTGGTAAAGAATAGCCTCTCCAACTCTCAACCCCATAGCTCTAATTCTCTAGGCTGTAGAGATGGATGAAAAATTAATTCAGCTCATAATTCAATCATAATTTATCTGATTGGCATTAACTGAACAATATGTGAATTGAAGCACAGTTATATTTGGATATTTGCACACATCTTCAAATTTTCAGGGAAGCTCTGGAAAAGAAACAATACCCAGATGTATATATCAGGGAAAATAACAATGAAAAAATAATAATTAGGGAAAATTGCTTGCAAAAAAATCTGCAGAATTGTGTACAAAAATCTACATTGGCAGAGCTTGGAGTACAATGAGGGGAGGCGGAGGGAGAGGGGCAGGAGCACGGCTATGGCATGTGAGGGTGTGGCTATGGCACATGAGGGCATGGCTACAGCACACGGGGAAGGCTATGATGGATGGGGTGGGGCTACAACTGACGGGGGGGCTATGACACGTGGGCATGGGGCTACAGTGTGTGGGGGAGGGCAAGCAAGGAGCCGTGGCACCCCCAAAAAATTGCTGCCGGGGCACACCGCCCCCATCGCCCCACCATCTCTGTGCAACTGAAAATCCATTTAACCTAGAGTTACAGACCCATACCTGCCCCATATTCTGCAACACTGCATCACTCCCAGAACCCACTTAAACAACCAGAAGGCACATTGAAAGAAGGACATCTGTTCAGCTGCTGATTGAGTGCAAGGAGAAAGATGTTTCCAGCCCCATTCCACCAGCAAGTGAGGCTGTAATGATCAGAAGGAGTACCAGTCACAATTCCTTACTGCAGCCTCATTCACTGGTGGAAGGAGGCTGAACAAACCTCCTTTGCTGGATGTGGCTGCTGGCTGTTGTAAGCTGGGCTTGGGGAGTCAGACCAGAACACATTACATAAAAAAGCAGCTGATGTAGGATGCTGGTGGTTGTCATTATTGATTTTGTCCAAGCTGTGACATTTCAAACAAAACTTTCATGAGTCCTTTAGTTATGTTTTTTAAAAAATAAAATCTAAAGCCTGTCCAAAGTTTTCTTGGATGCAATAAAGACCCAAAAATATAACTATACATGATAGATAAACCATATTTCCATTGTGTTTATTGCAATGGAAAAATGAGAGGGCCAATTCCTGCCATTTTTTTGAGAACGTCAGGAAAATATTATATCTGTGTTATCTGTTTAATTAGGAACTTCATTCTTTGGAATACTGAAGCCTTAAAAGACTCACTCATCAGTTATTTTGTAACTCTTTAAGTCAACACTCTAGATCAGTACTTTCCAAACTTTTCATGTTGGTGACACACTTTTCAGACATGCATTATTTCGTGACACAGTAATTCAGTAAGTAATTCAGTAAATGGAAGTAGCCCCTCCACCCAAGCCTGGCCCACCACCACTGCCCTCTCTGAGGTCTTCCTTGGCCCAGGGCGGCAATGGGAAAGGCAGCCCCTTTCCCCAACCTGGGCTGCTGCCACTGCCCTCACTGCAGTCTTCCTCATCCTGGGGCAGCAGCTGCAGCAGAAGAGGCAACTCTTCCACCCGGTCCTGGCCTGCCACCACCCTCACCAGGGTCTTCCTTGACCTGGAGTGGCAGCGGCAGAGGCAGCTGCTCCACCCATTATGTTCACGCAACACACCTACAAACTGCAGCTGACACACTAACATGTTGTGACACACAATCTGGAAAGCTCTGTTCTAGATGATGGACTACGGGTCTCACATATGCAAAGTTGCCACCTGCATTTCTTAAAAATTGCTACTATAATAGTGCTTTCCAGAATTTTTTTCTGTTTTACTAGGCAATCATCCTTTATATACAACATTATACTCCAAAATGTAGCCATGCTCCTAGTGATTGTTTGACCATGCTTCCCTGCATGGTACTCTATTCCATTCCTTCTCTTGACTGTTTTCAAGATTTTTCCCTCCCAACAGTCAGCCAGTATTCTGTGACTGCTCACTATGCATGTTCAGACCTCATTGTACTGTTTCAGAGGACCTCCACTCTTTGTTTCCACAAAACACACACACAAACACAAACATACATTGCTTTTGTACTTCCACAAACCTTAGAGTTGCTCCAAGCCTGCTGAAAACTCCCTCTTCTGCATGGATGCTTTCATTTTGGCTATGAACATCTCCATACTTCCCTCTGAAGTATAGGAATAGAGGACATTACGTTATGTAGCCTTTTTTACTCTATGTACCGAACAGCTATTGAAAGATTATTCTCCCTAAGAGAGAAAGAAATGCTACTAAAAAAAAAAACCTATCTGAAAGACAAGGGCCATTTCTGCACTACACTGTTATAGTGCTATTATTCCACTTTCAAGCTCCTTTGGAATCCTGGGGTTTGTAGTTTAGGGAGCGACACTTAGGATTCTCAGTCAGAGAGCTCTTTGGACTCAGTAAACTACAAACCCCAGAATTCCACAGGATGTTGAAAGCAGAATCATAGCACTATAACAGTGTAGTGCGGAAATGGCCAAGGAAATCACAGGCATTTGAAATATAATTTGAATCTTCTATTTAGATTTGATAATCTCACTATAGTGTTCATATTTTTGTTCATTTGGACAAGCTATTTGCAATGTTGGAATTATGAATTATATTCTAGTGAGCTTTTGGCCAGCATGTATAACCCACAATGGCATGGGAACTTATATAATGCAACTGTGATGCAATCCAATCATGTGACAGACTTACCATGGCACTGTGTGACTGAAGATGCAACAATGACCCTGTGGCCACAAAACTCAGCTTCCACACAGAAGCCTTCTCTCTGCTGCAGATAGGTGCCATTGATACAGATGGCCACCACTATTTGCAGCTATTAATTCAACTATTCATAGATGACACAAAGCCAATGCCAGCATTTACAAAGCCATGGATTCTGGCTTGATCTATGTGTTTCCACAGAATTCCCACTTTCCTTCTTCTGCCTCAGAAAGACATTTCCATCATCAATATCCAATTAGTTCCATAATATTTGCATCAGATCAAACCAGCCCACACATGAGTAGAGCTGAATCTCATGTATACGTATGAAGCAATTCCTAATACATTATAAGAGCATCTTGTAAAAATGGAGGCAAACACATTCATTTACAATACAAATTACATTAACAACAAAAGTCACTATTGTTTCAGTTGTAACATCACAGAAAGTTAACTTACTTTATAATCCAAGGGTAGTCAAGTTACTAAAATGAGAGCGTATTTATAGACATGCTCTGAATACAGTCTGTGCTCCATGGTTAGATGCATTTCACTGTAATCCTGTGTGAATAAGACTCTTGCTTTCTTCTTCTTCTTCATTTCTTCATTTTCCCTCAACTAGCCCTATACCCTAGATGTGACTGAGGATTTGAGCAGCTCATCCTCATGCACAAAATGTACACACACATCTGCTAGATCAGGTCTGTAAAAACCTACTCCATGGAGTGACTGCATTCAGTACCCTGAGAATGTGCACTTAATTCTATGCCCAGCGATATATAAGAATGTTTAAGCAGCACTCTCTTGTACACCAGCTTATCAGAGTGTTGCTCACAAAAGGTTTCTGCTGCTCTCGCTATGTTCTTCTTGGGTTGATCATCTTTAAATCTCCATGAAAAGTGGTTAGGTAATTTGCATTTGTACTTTTGCATGTTTGATTTCTGTTTGATTATTTTTCCCACTGAATCAACAGATCCAGTTAGGTATTGTGTTATTTGCTGGTAGTTGTAAATTGAAGATCTGTTTTTCAAATATAGAAAGCAATCCTCTAGCAGAGCTCATGTAAGGTTGATAGCAATTTAAACATAGTTTTTCATGTGGTAATTTTGTATCACCAGACTTGGCAGAGGGGATGTTTTGAATGATGTCTGCCTCATAGCATGATTGATTGTAAATCAATAGACACAGAAATCTGTTTGGGAGTCTTTTAAAAAGTTATATAAGGACACCAAAATTTAAGACCATTTGCTGAATCAAACCAAAAGCCTATGTAGTCCAACATTCTCTCTGCACAGTGGCCAATGGAAGAAAACAGGAGTGGCAGCCTTTTAAAAATAAATAAAGCAAGTGACCATCAATCAGCACATGGAGCTCTCTCTTCCATTGACTTACATTTCTTGCACATGCTCATCAGTTCTCTCCATTGCACAGTGGCCAATCAGCAACGCATAGGAAGCCCACCAGCAGGAAATGAGTGTAACAACACCCTCTGTCATGTGGTGCCCAGACACTAACACACAAGGCTACACTACCTCTGTACTGGAGGTGATATATAGGCATCCTAGGCAGCAGCTAGTCACCATGGTCATTAATTTTATGTTTCAATAGTTAATGGTATGTGTACACATAGAATATAAACCGTAAATCTTAGTAAAGGGCACAAAGACAAATGAAGGAATCACATACACTATTTGAGACTTGGTACGGTTCTATCGATCATTAGCAAACAAAGAAACACACCAGCTTCACATGGAAGGCTGTGAACTGGTGCCTTTAGAGACCCATCACAATCCGTTAATGAATTCTCAAGAGAGGAAAGATTACCCTTAGGAACCTGGCAGTTTTTGGAACTTGCTTTGCTTATTGTTGATGGTGTTTGTTATTTGATGAATTCATTTGATGCTTTCAAGTTGATAAAATGATGACATTCAATAAAAAGTATTAAATGCAATTCTGATTTGGTGTGTGTTATTCTTACTTAGACAAGATGGCTTACAGTTAATGTTACTTTTGTGATAATGAGATATAGTCTGTGAAGTAACTGAAACTGATGAGCAGTGCCAAGATTTTTATGAGGCCACTGAGAGTTCTCTCTTCATAACAATCATTGGATTCGGATTCTGAAAGTGTTCAGATTTCACTGATAATCATCTTAACTCATTTCATTCAAAGCTTGCTCTGATTCATATTAACGTCACAAGAGTGAGGTAAAATCTTCAGTAGCAGATCATCAAACAAAATGTCTTTGCTCTAGTAAGAAGCCATTGCTCATGCCCCTCTTTCCCTCCTTCTCTTTTCTTTTTTCCTCCTCTTCCTCCTCCTCTTCCTTTTCCTCCTCCTCCTTCTTTTTAACAGCAGTTGGAATTGAAACACCCAACTGTGATTAATCCATGAAGTCTGGATTTTAGCACAAGCTCCTCAGAGCAATTGCACTATGAATATGAGAAACAAACAACATCTGCACATACCACAGTTTTGAGGTTTTTCATTTTTCTCATTGAATCAACGCCATCGTTGCTTTAATTGAATTCTCAGTCATTCCATACCTAAGCGTACTCTCCCTGGGTAACCATGATGATTGATTCATGCAATCTGGTGACACAACATAATCAGTGAATCTGATTTATTGCAATACGATGAATATCTGTCACTTTGGACAAATAGAGACAGTCCTGATAGGGAACATGACATCTAGGAATCCTCAACTTATGAAACTGCTATGATAAATTCTAGTGTTTCTTCAATCAACCGTGCTTCAAAAGGACCACTTTCCCATTTCATTTCATCCTGGGCAGCTGGAAAGCAACCCAGTGGCAACCACTGGCTTCCATACCAGGGGTTCAGTGAATCAGCTCTTGGTTTTATTTTAGACTGTAACAGAGCTAGCCAAGATACTAAGCCCATTGTGGGAATGTGACTGAGCACCTTAGCCAGCTTCTTTTAAACCTGGGATAAACTGCAAAGCTGATGCACCACATCCTGGCATGGAAGCCAATGGCTGTCATTGCACCAACTTTCAGCTGCCCCGCCATTTCCTAGGATGGCTCCTAGCTCCATGCAGGCCATGTGCATTTCTTTCAAAAGGAAACAAAAGGGGAGGCACAGTTGGAGGACACTGTTCTTTTTTCTAGCCACTTAAGCAAGCTCTTCTTTTAAAGCGGGAGGTGATTGGGTAATGCCCAGTAAGTTAGAGAAATTGTGGGTTTGACTTCCCATGGTTCTACTGACACTTAAAAAAAACCTATATATGTCAACTGGTCCAATGAAGTAGGGAACTCTGCCTCCGCAAGAGTTCACTTGTTAATTTGTTCTGCTAATAGAATGTGCACTGGTTAAGGATCCTGCATTATTAGTACGACAGGGTAAAAGGGTTGGGTGGATTGTTTGTTCAGTTGTTTGTTTAGTTTTACCAAGAATGGGTTGCATGTCCAAGGATTTTTGATGGTGTTGGTGAGCTGCATTTGACCAATGAATCACAGTTGCAGTCACTGCAGGCAAATTCTAGATGAGGAATAGGGAATGTGTGTTCTCCAGATGTTGTTGGACAGTACTTCCCATGATCCTTTAGCCTTAGCATGCCTTTGGCTTACATGGGCACCTTCTTTCCCCTGCCTCACTTTCTTCATGTAATACCCTCTTTGTTGGCAAGATACATCAAGAATGGAAATCTCTGGCCTGTCTCTCTGTGGATTTTCTGTCTTTTGCAAGTTCCAGTGCTGCAGCTGCACATCCATGTCACATGCAAAAGCTTACAGTGTGCAGCTCTGTGAGACTCGTCTCCACCAGCTTTCTCTACTGAGACCCTCCGTGACAAATCCCCAGAGCAAAGCTTAGCAGGCTTCACTTGAGCCCAGATGACTGCTAACAGCAAGAGCTCAGTGGTGTTATCAAAAGCAGATGGTTCCTTTCCAGCCTGGAGTCAAGCAGCTTTGCTGGGTGCCTTAATTTGCTGCCTCAGAACAACCTGCTGATCTCTCCATTTCGACAGCCAGGAGAACCACCAACACTAGCAATGTCTGTGCCAATTTTCTCCGCACACCCTTTTCTCTTGTAAGCAGTTTTCCCTGTGAAGGCCATAAACAAAGTAAAAAGCACTTAAACACTGTACAGTTTAGAAAAGGTAACCACAAGGATGGGGAGCGAACAGAAAGAGAATGAAATACCAAAAGGTTAGAAGAACCTCTCAGTGGGTTATGTCCAATGTTACCCTTCCATTCAAGGAATACTTTTTAGAATCAGCAGATGCTGGCAGGAAAAGGAAAGTGTATCAGAGAGCTGATGATTATGCCTTCTTTCTGTAGCCTCTCATTCCCACCCACCCATTTGATCTGCTTGAGAAGGTTGGGGAACCATCCAAAATCTTCCAGTGTGGGAAGTGGCAAGGAATCTGCAAGAGAAAGAGAAACTGTTGGAAGAGGCCTTTCTCTCCCTCCAGAAACCACCTTTCACAACATCAAAAAAAAGCCGGCCATGAAGGGGAAGATCAGCACTGGATATAAGCCAACATTTACAGTTTATAGTATTACACTAGCATATTTACCCAGTGTTACCCAGGATTTTATTTTCTCATAGATAACACTTGTTAGAAAGATTTGAGCTCCAGCGTCTCTAATTCCCCAAACTGTCTTGCCCAGCACCTGTAACTTTTCCCCATACTTCCCAATCCAATCTGTATTCAGAGTTATTAATATACAGAGGTTGGGTGCCTGAGGGAATACACTGGCCTCCTCCTTTTTGCTGCTAGGCCTCATCTCCATAGCAACCAGCCAGGCCCAAGAGCTCTCTAACTGAGAATTCTAAAGGCCCTCTCCCTAAACTGAAACCCCAGGATTCCATAGAATTGTCTTAGGCAGCCAATCATATTAGGTCTTCTTGCCTGACGCAGACAAACAAACTTTGACTTTTATATATTATTTTATATATTTATATATTATTTATTATTTATATATTTATATATTATTTTACATATTAGTAGATTAAACACTGAGTACATGACTATAGATTAATGACACATTTACCCGACAGCATCCTGGGCTCATTGATATATCTGTGTCTATTGACAATTGGCCATCACTCACTCACTGATGAACATAAATGTTTTAATGATATTTCCACAGAAAGGATGATGTTCAAGAACAGAAAGGTTTGTGAAGGAATAATGGTATGTGTTGGTCATAGGACTGCCAAGCTGAGTATGGAACAGGGCTCCAGTATTAATGGTTTATTTTATTTAATGTATTAATGGTTATCACATGTCGAAGCAGGAAGACATAACGTAAAGTTCAGCGAGGCTGACATGTATGACTTCTCTCTCAACCTGTTTCTCTCTCTCAACCCCAAGTTTTAGCTGCTGCATTCCACCTCCCCACGCACACACACATACAGTCATTTACTGGCCAGTGGAAAGCAGGGGGTGGCAGAAAAGTGTCCAACTAGGTTGCTGTAGCTGGACACACAGCACTGATGACATCAGTAATGTGCAACCAGCCATAGGAACGTAGCTGGACCTATGCAGCAGCTAAAAGACAAGTTTGCTGGGAAGAGGGAGGAGACATCATGTGTTTCTGCTTGGCAGAACTTTACGTCTTCATCCTTTAGGATCCGTTAACTGTTAAAGATATCGCCGTCCTGGCCCATATTCAACCCGGCAAATCTGGTTGGTCATCAAAACTGTATGTGTCTGTATGTGCATATGAGAGAGAGAGGGAAAGAGTAAAGAGCAGAGAAGAATTTTAAATGTGTCACTAGTAAATACATCAGCGTCACTGCAATAATTTATGAAAGCTGAGGAGAGACAACACGGAAGGAAAGCTCTTCCATTCCCTATTCTATTGGTTTATTTAACATGTTTACTCCAAATAGATTTCTAAGAAAAAAGTGTCTTTTCTATAGCTCCTGGGAAGGACGGCTCACTATTCAGGGTTTACAATTGTCACTGAGTGTTCAAATATTTATGTCAAAGTCCATTTTAAGCTCATTAAAAATCGAGTGCAAATGGGATCTTTTAGATGGAAGGGGGAAAGTTTCCTGCCATTTGACCCAGTCTGGTTTGCCTGGTTTCTTTTCTTACAGAACAAGTGAAGTAACATATATGTCAGTTTTCCACATCTGTTTCTCTATTTTATTTATCTTTGTTTTATTTATTTTATAGGCAGACACTCCCATGCAGCCTTTTGATGTTCTGCTCATCAGAAGTGATCCACAGGAGACATTCCACATACATACACAGAAAGAGCAGTTAAGCATTTATTTTAGTGCTGTAACCTCCCAGAAGAAATTAGGCCAGATTGACCACTATTTTAATTTCAAATAATATGATTAACTTATCAATCATTACATGTCTTAACTCTCCAGACTGGGGAAAAAATGAGAAATAAATAAATATGGTAAATTGGGGGGTGAACACCCAAGAAGAGGAAAAAATTGCTGGCTTGTATATTTGAATTTGTTTTTTTTTTTTCAAAGAAATACATTCACAATAGCACTGAGTGGCTACTTGTTTCCTACTGATTTCTTTCCTTGGCAAAGTGTTATGGTGGAATCGAAAGAAGCCTTGAAATAAATCAGTACAAAAAAGGGAGCTAGTGACATTCCAGGTTCAATTATACTGAGAGTACTATTTTTTTTCCCTGAGTCAGGCTCTTTTAAATTCTCTAGATTTTAATGAGAGCATTCAGTATGTGCTTAATCAGTAAGATATATGTAGAATCCAATAGGTGTCTACTCAAAAATAAGTTTCATTGAGTTCAATAAGTCCTTCTTCCAGGTATGCATGAATTGAATTGCAATACCCTAAAGGCACCAGATCTTGTCTGTTCCTGGAAACTAAGCAGGGTCAACCCTGGTTATTACTTGAATGGGAGACCACCAACAAATACCAGGTGCTGTAGGCTATATTTCAGAGGAAGGCATAGACAAAATCACTTCTGAGTATTCCTTGCTTAAGAAAACCCTATGAAGTTCGTTCTCCAAAAGTCAACAGGTGATTTGAAAGCATATACACACTCAGTTCATGACCACAAGTGCATGCTCTGTATGCAAAAGGTCCTAGATTCAGGTCTCAGCATCTGGAAAATGCCTGGGGCAAAACTCCACACTGAAAAGATTCTAATCCAAAAGCCTTAGCGAGCTGCAGCTCCTCATTGTGGGCTTATGATTCCAAAGCTGAGACACTTTTCGCACCTTACCTTTTCTCAGTGCTGGGCTGCACGGCTCACGTAGGAAGCCTTGGGAGGGATGCTGTCACATCCCTCCTGCTTCAGCTCCGCAGCTGCTTCCTGGTCGCATGAGCGCCCCGCCTCCTCCATTCACAGTGCAGCCTGGGACCTCCCAGGCTGCACTGAGGAGAGGACGCATGACCGGCCCAGCTCCCAAGGCTCCGCATGCCAGATAAGTGCACGGGGGGCCCCGGAACAGTGCGTGACTGCGCAGCATTTTCGGCTTTGAGCTGAAAATGAAAAAATGCATGCGCAGTCTGCGTCAGGCCCTTGAGCGTCACGCAAATGTGAGTGCGTCGTATGGACCGTCCTCACATTTATGCGATGCACAAGGGGCCCTTTCGCTTCAGAAATGCCATGCGAAAAAGGCCTGAATCTCCAAATGTTGGATTTCTATGCTCCGGAGTACCAGAAAACTTGGTCATTGGCCAGTGTATCTGGGAGTTGTAGCCCAACAACCTCTGGACATCCAGCTGTGAGAATCACTGATACAAATAATGCACCAACTACAAGAGTCAGTTAAGGCTCTAATTCAACAATTTAGACCACAGCCTGATTCAGTCATCCCTCAAATCAGTCTGAATCATTCTAATTTGATTCAACATTTGTCCAAATTGAAAGTCTATCAATAACAGCTGGATGGACCAATTGAACTTCTTATTTGGATCTTCTTGTCATATATCATGCCATGGAGATCATGTACTGGAACTGTAAAACACATTGCAAACTGTATTGAAAAATAAGGTATGATTCTATGGTTGTCTTCTAGCCTGGCCAGTTAAGGACAGTTTGCAGCCCAATTTCTCAGCATCACAAATCCTCTCCTGCTGCCCCCCATACACACACCCAAGGAAAAAGAAGGGTGAGAGAGAGCAAAGCCACTATGGCAAACCACCTCCCACCCCCTGACCTGGTTTGGACCACACTTCCCATCTGTTGTGCATTTTGCATTTGCAAGAGATATGCTTAATGACACCTGGATAATTAAGTTCTTATCCGTTCAAACAGATCAAACCATTAAGATACAAACCACTCCAAAACTGACTGTACTTGAAATCCTAATCAGTTATTTGGAAACCAGGTGTCAGAGACGTTCATTGAACTCTTGCTCAGCTGCACACTCTAGTATGAATAACCTTTCAGAATTGAAAGGTGTTTAATGATGTTCAAGAACCTAAAAGACTGCCGTAATGCATTTGAAGATCCATTAACCAAAGCCTGTAGTTGGTGGACAGCACATTTGCAAGATGAAGCCTCTTCCTTTCCAGGTGGCATCTTGCCTGCCTTACTTTGACTTCCATCTGGAGGAGTTGGAAGCATCTGCCTCCAGACCTTAAAGCCAGTGCTGTTCCATTTATCAGTCAGTAACATGAGGCAGCCAAGCCATCTTAGTGGAAGGGAGCCATTGCTTTGCTAGAGGCATCCTGCTTTCTATCAGATTTGGATTTTGAAGCTACCACTCAAGCCAAAGCAATTACTCTGGCTTCTCACAAGTCAGTTGTAACAGAAAATTGTTTACCTTGTCTCATCCAGCACAGGGCAAAGTCCAATGAAATTAAATGAAAAGTCAAGTTCCTCTTTTTGAACAACCAGGCAAATAAATTGGATGTTGATTAGCGTCCATGTCCCAGGTACATTTAGAACTCCTACCATGCATGAGACAGTCTTTCTGAAGTTGAATTTAAATCAACCAAGTCAATCAAGTAGCCAGCTACCATCTCTCAGATCAAGAGTAGGGGAACTTTGGCCATCCTATTTGTTGGATGTCTTTCCTGGCCACCATCCTTACTGGTGGGGTTGATGGGAATTTAAATCCATTTCTTAGACTACTTTTTTTAAAAAAACTCTGAAGTTTTTTAATACTTTGCCTTGCATAGAAATGTTAGAAGTTTCAGTTAGGTTAAGAGATTTGAGGTTGAAGACAACTTATGATGGCAGAAGTTCTTGTTTTGGCAAATAACCATTCCCCCTCCCACCCACCATAAAAACCCTAAAACAAGTTGCAGGTTTGAGCAGGTTCAGATTTGGCCCTTCCACCCATCCATCCTCCCTCCCCCCTCCCCATTCCCTTTGTTCCTTCCTTCAACCCTGCCCCTTCCATTCTTTGCAGCAGTCATATTCTGGGTTGACACTGTCATTGACCTATCTACCACAATTCCAAGATCTTTTTCTTGGTCAGTCATCACCCATTCAAATCCCATCACCATTTGTATGAAATCAGAAGTCCCCACACACACACACACACACACACACACACACAATGTGCAGTACTTTATACTTGCTAACACTGAAGTTCATTTGCCATATGAATGCCCATATTCCACCTTTCAAACATGGAAGGTGGTGGAGGAGATTAAGTGCCTCCTTCACCCCTTCTACCAATGGAAACCTGTGTTGGATTACAGCTTCTTCCTTGAAGAACAAGCAGTGCTTGGAAAGTTCCTTTCAAAATATCTTCAATTACAATTATCCTTCCAAGACTAATGAAGAATTTAGTTACTCTTACAATAATAGTTTTAAAATATAACTCTTGACTTTACTGTTCCTATAAAATAGCTGAAAAGGCAGTACCAAAATAACTAAAGTATATAGAAGTACTCTAAAGTAACAAAAATGTTAAAATTATATGCAAAAAGAATCACGTTATCCATCATTAAGTTGAAATCATAATGTAATATATATTGTCTTAGGTATTTCAAAAGGGAATGAAAGGAATAACTAGTGATATGTAACTTGTTACTTCCAAGCTCAGGAGACCATTCATCCAAATCAATACTTTTAATTCAGTTCTATAAATCCATTTATGAATAACTGAACACACAAGCAGTGGCTGAATTCATTTTAAAGACAAATTTAAATATGATTCATACAATGCTATATGTCCAATAACGCATTTGATGTGATGTGATTTTTAAAAATCAGCCTTGGGCTGATGATCCTTGTAATTTGTTATCATGGGGGATATTCTGTCTTATATAATCTTTGCATGTTTTTTGTTTTTAACTCTCGTATTTTAGAAAAAAGGCATCCAAGAAATGTAAACAACAATAACAATAATGGGAGGGGGAGTGGAAGAAGAGAAATGTCCCAACACTTAGAATTAAGAATGAAGGGCTGGGACTTGAGAGAACCAGTTTCAAATCCCCACTGAGCCATGGAATTCATGGGATGACTTTGGGTCAGCCACTCTTTCCCAGACACTGTTTGTAGAGAGGATACAGTGCTGAGGAAGAGATCCACATGTGTCATATTGAACTCATTGGTAGAATGATGGGATATGTAAAGAATGACAGACAGATTTTCCTCATGACTATGAAACTACATGATTATATCCTAGGTCACCTACTTAGTTACAAATGCATGCTTAACATCTCCTGTCCTGACTCTCCAACCCCATGTCAACAGCCAGCAGCCTCATCAGGTGAAGGAGGTCTATTCAACGTCAGTCTGGGTGCAAGGAGAATGACATTTCTAGCCCCTTCTACCAGTAAATGGGCATAAACACAGAATTACAACAGAAGTCCTGATTCACAGCCTACTCACTGGTAGAAAGGGGAGGAAACATCATCCTCCTTGCATGCCAATCTCCAACTGGCTGCTAGATGTTAAGGTTGGAGGAGAGGGCATTTACAATCATTGATACTGCCATCATCCTATGTAGTGTAACTGAATATGGAACATCATTGATTATGCTGGCTAGGGCGCAGATAAGCAAGAAGGCTACTCACAAAGTTAGCTCAGGATGTATTGTGGTGTTTTGATGTACTTTGAAGTCTCCATTATATCTGCCTTTAGCCTTCCATTTTCAGTTTAGTCTTTTCCTCAGGCCTTCTCTGAAACTGTTGGACAATCATATTGAAGCCTGTGTACTGCCAATTTAACAAAGAAAAGTTTTTTTAAAGAAACTTTTTGATCAGAGCTGGAGACCTTTTTTCCTTGAAACAGGGAAAGCTAAGACCATTTGAATAAATTGTCATCTTTCAGTGGACACTCTGCACGAAACTATTTAGAGCATCTTTGGTATTGGTGGTTTCAGCTTATCTCAACAAAGAGGACAAACAGGAGTTTTACTGAGTTATTTAATAAGTTTAAAATAATGTGTTTAGATCCCTGGACTTGCCAAGATTGGATTTGCTTCATTCAGTAAACCTTGGTGATATTTTTGTGCTGTTCTGTGCTGTACTGATGGTATTTACAGACCTGTTAAAAATGCATACTTTGATTATGAGTGATCTAACACTGCAAAGAGACATCACAAGTATTCTGCTTCCCCAAAGGGTCATATTTTCTTACCACTCAAGAACCAAACTAGGAAAACATTTATTCTGGGGAATTAATCCAACTACCAATTTAGTTCTGGATTAAATTCAGTCAAATCTGGAATAGATTCAACCAGTAGTGTTACCCTGTTTACTGGGGGTCCCGTGAGGGACACCAAAATATGCTCAACAATAGGTGGGGAAGATTAGCTTTGAGCACTGCTTTAGCGTTACGAGAGGCAGGGTAACTTAGCAGGATCTTGAACCCTATGTCTACGGGGTCAGGCCGAGTCAAGGAGCACGCAGAAGTGGAAATAATAAATGTGGTTTTAATAAAAACACAATCAAACATTGTATGCGGCACACTCACACAAGATAACTAAAGAAATAAAGGTTGGGGTGGGATAGAGGGGTTTTTAGAGGATTTGTTGGTTTGGGTGATACTTCACCTGTCCTGAAGCCCGGTTGGAAGCGGAGAAGCTGGGGAGCGTGGATCTCAGCACGTGGAGCTGAGGGGAAGGCTCACTGGACAAAGCGACAGCAAGGCGGGATGGAAGCCAAGAGTGATCCAAGGAAGCGCTCAAAGTCAGGGGGTTTTATAAGGAGAATTGTAACCGCAGGCTAGGTCGGACTTGGGAAAAACAATAGATTTGGGGCTGTAGACAAAGCCTCCGAAAGGTCAGAATTTGAATGATTGAGTTATAGCCAAATTGTCAATAGGATAGCCAGTATGCAAACGCGGAGTACTTGAGTGTTGTATAGTCAGATCATCAAGCTCCCAGCGTGGGGCAGAGGATCTTTTGAAAGCTGCATGCATACCTAATGAAGGTACTTGCCTTGAGGTCTCCTAAAGCTGCGAGTCGGCTATTTCTGGCCTGCCTGTATTGTTTTGGAATATTACGGCGATTATCGGCCGAGCCTGTATGCGTACTTGTCTGGGGGCCTCGCAAGCACGTGGAAGGGAATGGGTATGTGAAGCCGAATAATTGATATCAAGAGATATCTTTTTATATCCCCCAAAGCTCGGGCTAGCCAGGCCAGTAACAGTAGTATAACCATTTCTTTTCAAATACTATTCAGGAATAGATTTTTTACCGCTACATAAACTGCTTCATTGAGAAGGACTTTGGGAGAATAAAGACAGATCAACTTAAGTCTTAGTGAAAATCAGCTAAAAGTAATGCTAATGTTCATACTTCCACTCAGGTGTTGCCCCTTGATCTTTTATCTCAGCAGTGCTTGCTGAGTGGAAAATTATCCAATTTCTCTGAGGTGCTGAAAGAGGAACAGTAGCCTTTGTTAAAAGTGGAAAAGGAGGTGAGGAGACTTCCGGGAGATGGGGTGTATAAGAACCAGATTTCAAATTCAAATTAATTTTTAAAACATGATAATGAATATACCCATAGCCTTTCACTTGGGGCTGAGAAGCAGTTGAGTGAAATGCTTGAGGCAACATAGGGGAGTAAAGACTCCAGTTAGCTGTAACAGCTGAAAATGAATGCTTTGAGATTTCTTGCCAAATGGACATCCCTCAGATTGACAACATGAAAAAAAGGTGGCTCAACACCTATCAATCTTATTGGGCTCTTACACTAGATTTAATAATTGAGATATCAGAAATGTCATGCTACTGCATCAATGAGGGTGGCTTACATCTATAATACAAACGGGTTCAGAGGAAGTGTGTGTGTGTGTGTGTGTATAACATTACTATAGAGAAATATTTAGATATAGTAAGGTTTTATATAACAGAAGTTCTTTTTTTAAAAAAAAGGTTAGTATACTATTTTTTCCTTCCCTCCCACTCCACTTTTTGTCCACTGCTTGTTTCTGTGGGCCAAACATTGTGATGTTTTCCGCTTGAACTATTATTGGTTGATTTGGTGCAAAAGGGTGCAGCTAGCTAAATCCTAACTTCATCTGCTCATGACTTTTTCCTTAAAAAAAAAAAGTCCTATACCTCTTTCATCCAAGTAAGCCTCATTGAGCTTGATAGGTCTTAATTTTGTCAGACTTTATTGTCATATAAGATAATCAATAATATCTATTCAGAAATTCAATGAGACTTACTCCCAGGTAGGATTGCTGCATCAATTTCTATTCAGCCCATTTTTCTTCGGTGAGAAGAAGGAAGAGTCAGGAGGTTTTAGGACTTGGCCACAAAGGACCAACAATTAGATATTTGGGATGTTTTAATTATCACCTGAGCTACTTGGACTCCTTCCTGAATTTTTGCTGCAGATATTTCACATCGGTCATGTGAAACAGGGTAAAAAAAAAATTGAATGAATGCAATCATCATTTCATTTCATTTCATTTCATTAGCAAGGTAAGAATTTTAAATGAATGGTCAATTGAGCCTGGCTTCTGCATGAAAACAGGTTCTGTATCACTGAGATTTGTACACTCTGTTTCTTGATTGGTGTAGGGAACCAAAGAAAATGCAATGATCCAGTTGCACAGAAATAAGTTCTGCATAAATTCAGAGGCACTCAAAGCATTTTTATTAAGAGTTATCCACCCTTAATTCATGGACATATCTTTGCAATCAACTTCTTCTTGCTGCACTTGCAGTAAATCAGTGTCCTCTGAGTGAAATGAACACATCATTCCTTATTAAATGTTATCATCACTCCTTATTAACTTTTAACAAATAAGGTGTTGAAGGGCAAGTGCACATATTGGTAGCATGGATCAGAGAGGAAAAGAAGAAAGAGGTAAAGACAAAAAATAAATGAGCAGGGAGTAAAATGAGATTCTATACTGTGGGACAAACTTTCCCAGCCTGATTAGTAACACTGAAGTCGCACCATTCCCAGCCAAAAATCATATTATGGGGAAAGTGGCAAGATGAATTTAAGACAATAACTAGAGTGCATTTGAAGGATCATAGAGGCCATTTCCGCACTACACTCTTATAGCCCGATTATTCCACTTTCAACATCCTATGGAATCCTGGGGTTTGCAGTTTAGGGAGGGGTCGACTGGCCCCTCCCTAAACTGCAAACCCCAGGATTCCATAGGATGTTGAAAGTGGAATAATCGTGCTATAAAAGAGTAGTGCAGAAATGACCAGAAAAAAGGTGTCCCTAAGGATCAATGGTGACAACATCCATGCCATTCTCCGTAAACCTTGTGGACTGTTTTGAAAACTAACAACTCAACCAATGAATTAAGTGATGTGATATGGCAAATTAAACAATGTCATCTGTTAATATGAATGGCAACAAATTAATCTCTGAAATTTTAATGCACAGTGTAAATGAATATATTTTCAAACATATTGTTTGGTAGCATGGGTAATTATTCTCAGCTAGTCCATAAACAAACAGAGTGGGAAACCCTTGAAATTAACAGGATGCACACCTCTCTAGCCCTTTTACATCAAAAACACTGTGAGCTGGGGAACAAAGGATCCAAAATATTGGTTAGTGTTTCAAAAATGAAAAATAAGCATTTCTATATAGCGATTAAAAAGAACTGAACTGGGAGTATAACTACCCAAGCTTAAGTAATTAATGATATCATTCAAAAAATACGAGATTCTTTATACTCTGGGTAAACTAAACCAAACAGAGCTGGAGGAGTTTCTTGACTTGTAGCCATTACACAGACTATAAGCCTCTCACTGAGATGTTTTGAGTACTGTGATTACAGAATAAGTGCTAGCAGATCTTATTCTTTTTTTCAATTAAATATGTTTTTAGGGGGGAAAGAGAAAGCTACTAAAGCAGACCTTGGAAGCACCAGCATTGTAAGCTGCCTTATTCCAGAGCAAGGAAGACCACCAAAAAGGAAGAGAGGAGAGAGAAAAGTGTAGGAGTGTACTTAGAAGCAACAGTGGGGCAGATACTAAACCTGTTCCTTCATTCCTGTGACTTATGTCTACAATAAGGGGACATTTAACTCTTCTTTTGAGTGCATCCCACACTGAGTTTGTGAGGAAGCCTGAATCAGTGCAACAAGAACTAACTTTTTAGTTAACATTCATAGAACTGGGATGTAACTTGGGAAATGATCTTTTCAACAAGATACAGGCACATGTTAAAAAAGCTCTTACCCATTGATCAGCTAAAGGTAAAATAATCTGTTTCTGTCAGCTCACTAATGTGCAATTAGTTATGCTAAGACTCTTCGGCCTCAGAAAAGAAATTCTTTGGCTCCAGTACAGGTGCATCTAGAGGAAGTATTTCTACATTTGTGCGTGGGCAAAGCATCTGCTGAAACATTCTGGCTGTGTTCAGTGCAAGCATAAACCTTAACTAATTAAGTGTTAAATCCACCATCCACAGATGGCTTTGGGTTTCTTGTACACTAGTATAAAAATTCGTATTAGTGGCAGAATGCAAGACAAATTCTGCCAAATATTTCATTCAAAAAAATTTACTAACTGTTTAAATTACGTTTTCAAGGCACTTCCTCATTGAACGAAATGCCTATAGTTCTAGCATATGTTTTTGTACCAAACTATGCATCCTACATCTGCTTTGTTTCATAATATCTTTCTTCCACCTTTCATAGTTCATAGTTCTGTAAGAAAGCACCTGTGCTGTGAAACCCTGTGATTAATTTGTTACATACACAGCTGTCACTGCACAATTGACATTTGTATGGGAGCTGATGGGGGAAGGAATCAGGAACCCAAGGATGGTTCATTCCAGTGTCAAATTTAATTTATCTGTTTGATGGGGTAACATTTAAGAAGGGGCTAAAAACTTTATCTGATAGATTTCAGTGTGTCAATTTCATGTTAAAGGCACAAGAACACAGTTACTTTTAAAAAAATTAGCAATGCTAATTGACACACTGTAGTGCTTATCTTACTAACACTAAAGAAACATTGTTGGGGTAATGGTTTGAGTGATGGATGAAAACTGGGTGATCATGGGTAAGTAACACAATCTCAGCCTCAGAAGGCAGCAATGGCAAACCCCCTCTGAACAAATCTTACCAGGAAAATTTTAGGATAGAGTCAGCAGAGCTGACCTGAAGGCACCTAACAGCAACAAGAAAACCAGCTCTACCATGAGATCTTTACTTTGTTTTGTGTAGTTGTGGTGTTGATTGCAATGTGTTATTGTTGTGTTGGATCCAGTGATACCATTCCAAGACACTTCGTTCCGGGGGGCAGAGCAGAGGAGAGGTCCAAAAGCTGTGGGGAAGAGGTTGACTAATATGCATCTATCCACTCATGAGGGCCTTTGCTGAATGTTGGCAATGACAACAAAGATGAGGATCATGAAAACAATCAGCCTTACAACTACACTGGTTAATCTTTCCATTCATTCCATTCATTTATTGCTCTCACAGATTTTTTTTTTAATGTAGAAAATGATATCCCTTCTGCAACAGGTATAAAGATAATTTTATCTCCTGACCATTCTTTTATTTTTAGGGCCATTTTGTCAGCCTGCACAATGACACATTTCCTGTGAAGTAAGGTACTTGTGTTTATTTGTTTTACTTTTTTAATTTTCATTATTCCAGTTGCTGAACTCAGGAGACAATAAAACTATACCAGTGGAGGTAGGAAGAAAGAAAAACAAATTTTTATAAGCCATGGCCACTTCCCCTCTAGCCTCGCGACTCTTCCGAAAGGGCAGTTGGTGGCATCGGTCTGACATATCACAGGAAATAAAAAGTGTGACCAATTTCATTCGGCCAGATTAAATTGTTTTTAGTCTCATGATGGCTGCTTTGCAAAATGCCTATGCAGCTGGTTGAGATCAGTGTGCCTTTAACAAGCAAAAGAGAGAAATTCAGTAAGTACAATCCTCTTCTTCTTTTAAATGTCAAACTTTACCTGTCAAAGTTCTGTCTGCTACATATCTGTTTAAGGTGCAGGTTCTGGTCACCCTAGAACTGGTAGATCACACCTTTCTAGAGAAAAAATAATACATAAATAATACAGTAGATCAGAATTTTGGGAAATTTCTTCCTGATCCCAGGAACTGGAATCATTTAAATAATGAGCATAACAACAGATGACATCAAGCATGAAAACAGACCAAATCTTCTAATGTTTTGTTTTGTTCTTTCTTTTGCACTCACGTCACCTGGGATCCAGTTAGTATTGCCACTAATCAAAATGGAAACCCTTATTATTCCCACCCCCCCAGTAGCATTGGGGCAGGGGGGCAGGGGGGCGATTCACCCCAGGTAGCAATGTTTCTGGGGTGTTCCAGCATAGCCACACCCCTGCGCGCCCTGGTCACACCCTCGTGCACCCTGGCCATGTTCCTGCACATGACAGCCATGCCCCTGTGCACAGTGACCACGCCCCTCTTGCGATAGCCCTGCCCCCTCCCACCCCCCTTCCACACATTCCAAGCTCCACCACTGCCCCCCCTTGAAAATCGATCCATTCTTCCAGCCGCATGGCGTGCGAGAGGCTGTCCGGAGTAGCGCTGCGCAACTCCGAACCGCCACCTGAAGGTTTCCAGCTGGACTGGGGCCATCAAATTCCAGCTAGCTATCCACTTGGTAAGGAGGATGAGGAAGAGGTCCGAAGGGGATCCAAATTCCAGCACTGAGCCCTCCCCGAAGGGGGAGAGTGGAGGAGCTGTGCAGGATCGCAGGACCACGACGGGACCTTCTAGATCGCCGTTTTAGCGGCACAAGCGCCGCCACCGACTTTTAACCAAGAGTGCAAGGCAAGACAGCAAGTAACAGCCCGATTTGGATTACAGTTTAACTTAAAACACAAGAGGTATGTACCTGTTTCAGCGAATATAAACTGCAGCTTGGAGGAGACCCTGGTGGCAGGAAGCAGAAAGGTAATGGTGAATTTCTTAAAGCTACAGGGACCAGAGTGGTGAGTTTGAATAAACTTCAATTTTCCTGTATTTCTCTTGGTGGATTATCAAGATTTAACTAGACTGGGCTTGGATTTAGACTTGGAGTAAACTGGAGTTGGATCCAATTGGCAAGAACTTGTTAATGGTTTTAAAGTGACTGAAGACACTGAGCTTATAAATCGCTGAATAGAGACGAAGGGGATTTAACAGTGCTGCTCTTTTCTGGGCTTTTTTTCTCTCTCATCTGTATTTTACATACATGGAATTTCTTTTCTTCCTAACTGTTTGGAGTGGAGTAGACTCTTGTTTGGTGCTGGGGGAAATTGTTTTTTTTGTTGTTGTTGTTGTTGTTGTTTTTTGTGGGATTTGGCAAGCCGCAGGACAAAGTGAGTTCTTCTTTCTCTTTTTCCTTTTGCTCCTATTTGCTCCCATTGAAAACTCTTCGGTATTTTTATAAATTTTCGCAAATGGATTAATAAACTTGGCACCGAGACTTTGATTTGGAACTTTTAAATGGATAAAGAAGTTAAATGAAATAAAAGCAGAAATTATGGACTTTGATTGTAACATTTTGAGTGTTTGAACTTTAAGGAACTTTATTTCAAGGAACTGATTTCGGGAACCTTATGAGCTTCTAAAATTATTTTATTGGACTTTGTTTTAAAAGGACATCTATCTTCATTTATTTACTTCATATAGTGCACCTGGTATTAGACCCTGTTGATCTGACTCTTTAAAATGAAGGCTTCTTCACCTTGAAAAATAGTGAGAACTGAAAACTCCCCACCCACGCAGACAGCGACGGGGAGCTGCATTCCTTATCCAAGGTCGTAGGTGCAGAACTGGAAAAAGAGTGAACTGTAGAGGATTGGATAAACACGTTTGGGAGGGGGAATCT
Organism: Cyclura pinguis; assembly: GCA_030412105.1. Classification (NCBI taxonomy): domain Eukaryota; kingdom Metazoa; phylum Chordata; class Lepidosauria; order Squamata; family Iguanidae; genus Cyclura; species Cyclura pinguis. The sequence continues at coordinate 127,405,817 of CM059600.1, read as the reverse complement.
GGAGTGGTTGAAGCCTCAGTGGTTAACGTAGAACTAAGATTTTTCATGGTTTGCTATGTAAATAATATTGTGTGAATTCATCTAAAAAGTGGAGAATTATATTCTGTATTATTATATTTTCTATTATTAAGACACATTATTGAACATTATTATAACATAATTAAGATTTCATTTATACATATAGTATTATACTGCAATTAAGATTTCATTTGTTTATATAAGTTTATGATGTTTAGAGCATATTAAGACAATTCATTGGACTATGAAATAACAGGTCTCAAGATAATTGGTGCCAAGATCATTGAGTTCATTGATTATTGAATTAATTAAGATAACAGAGAGTAGCAGAAAGAATAACAAGTAGAAGAGAAAATTTTATTCTTTAAGAAAGTTAATGGATACAAGAACAAGGAAGGCCACAGCGGCTGCAGCAGCAACAATGACTACCCAGCCAGCAAGGACATCCACAGATACATCCCAGAAGCCACAAGACCTAATGTTACAAATGATGGAAGAACTGAGGAATATTAGAGGAGATATCAGGAAGACAGAGACAGACATAAGACAAGACTTAAAAGAAACAAGAAAAGAGATGAGAACAGATACGAAACATGAAATTGATAAGTTGGGAAAGAAGCTGGAAACTTTAACAAAGGATGTTTCAAAGATAAAGGTAGAGACAAAAGAAATAAAAGAACAGGTCATACAAGTACAAACTGAAATGGCTGAAGTAAAAGGGAAACAGCAGGAAGAAGATATTAAAATTATACAACAAGAGTTACGATATCGAGAAAGATGTCTTCGTTTTCGGGGCATCCCTGAAACTAGTATGGAAAATTTATATGAGAAAATGCTACCGGCTTTGGCTGAATTTCTAGACATTGAAGAAGACAGAATGGAAATGTGCATCGATAGGATGTTTAGAGTATCCTCAAGGACAGCGAGAGAAAGAAAGCTTCCAAGAGATATTATAATAACTTTCACTAGGACTGCTACAAGAGACAAAATCTTACAACGGAGCTATGAAGGAACATTCAAGATTGAAGAAAAAGACGTCAGAATTTTTAAAGACATACCATTTCAAATACTCAAGAAGAGACAATATTATAAACCTTTGGCAAACCTTTTGATGAAGCTTCAGATAAACTACAGATGGGAGAAGACTGAGGGCATTTCTTTTTCCTACAAACAACAGTGTTAGAGAATAAATACAGTGCATAAAGCTAAAGAAATGATGGAAAGATTGAAGAAAGATCTTCAGAAAACATCAGCAGAAGGAAAGGAAGAAGAACAGCAGTTGCAAGAGGAAGGAAACGAGGAAAGGATACAGATCCAGGCAGAGGAGAGTGAAGGCGTGGTAGGACAGACACAGGACCCAGAGCAAGAAATAGAATCATAGAATCATAGAATCATAGAAATGTAGAGTTGGAAGAGACCACACGGGCCATCCAGTCCAACCCCCTGCCATGCAGGAACACCCTCAAAGCACTCCCGACAGATGGCCATCCAGCCTCTGCTTAAAAACCTCCAAGGAAGGAGACTCCACCACACTCCGAGGCAGCATATTCCACTGCTGGACAGCCCTGACTGTCAGGAAGTTCTTCCTGAGGTTCAGGTGGAATCTCCTTTCCTGCAGCTTGAATCCATTGCTCCTTGTCCTGGTCTCTGGAGCGGCAGAAAACAAGCCCTCTCCCTCCTCTACATGGCATCCCTTCAAATATTTAAACAAGAAGAGGAAGGAGAACTTCCGGGAGAAAGCATACAAGATTAATTGAATCAGATTACATAAATTAATAAACAAAACAGCAAAATGGGGCTCAAAATATACTCTTGGAATATAAAAGGATTTAACTCGGAATATAAGAGAACATATTTCATCATCTGGAAAAACAAAAATTGGATGTAATTTGTTTACAAGAAGTACGGATTAGAACCCAAGACATGAAGTATGTTCAGAATCCGAAATTAGGTAGCTGTTTTCCTGCAACAACTGATCAGAAAAAAAGGGGAGTATTGATATATGTTAATGCAAAATATGGTGCACAGCAAAAATTCTGTGATAAAAATGGAAGATATTTGGCGATGGAAGTTGATACATTGCAAGATAAGATGTTAATAGTGGGAATATATGCACCAAATGGCGCTAAAGGAGAATTCTTCCCCAAAATTAATATGGAAATACAGAAATACTTACAGGAAACTGGAAATGCTAATGTGATAGTTCTTGGGGACTTTAACGGAGTCATAAATCCTACATTGGACAGATCAGTACAGAAGTTGGTGCCCAGAAACAATGGAAAATTACCTAAAAGTTTTTTCCAGATGATGGACGATCTAGATCTTTATGATGAATGGAGATATAAAAATGGATAACTGGATGGCTACACATTCTACTCGGATAGACACAAAACTATGTCTAGAATTGATATGATATTGATATCAAAAGACCTGTTATTGAAGACATCGGAAATGGACATTCTCCCCAACCTATGTTCAGATTATAATCCTATACAAGTGACACTCAGAGTTATGACTAGAGAGAGAACATGGAAGTTTAATGAAGACATATTCAAGAAGGAAAAATATATTAAACAAGCAAAAATAGAGATAAATAACTATTTCAAGGAAAATGTGACACCAGAATTACCAATGAAGACAATTTGGGACGCAAGTAAAGCCGTGATGAGAGGAAACCTAATAAGGTGGTCAGCTGAAATAAGAAAAGAAAGGAAACGAGTTGAGGAAACGATATTGGAAAAGATGAGAAAGCTGGAGAAACAGTTGAGGGAAAACCCAACGGACACCAATATAAGACAGAGGTTGAAGGTTTGTCAAGCTGAACTTAACCAACTAAATTTGGGGGAAATAGAACACCAAATGCGCAGAGCGAAACATACCTACTTTGAACAGGCTAACAAACCATCTAAACTCTTGGCAAACTTACTTTGTAAAAGAAGACTAAGAAATACAATAACGGAAATTAGAATTGGGGAAAGAAAAACTACAAAGCAAGAGGAGATAAAATGGACTTTTTTCAGTTTCTATGTAAAGTTGTTGAGTAATATGTCCTCAGTTAAAAATCTGAGGGAAATTGAAGATTACTTAGAAAAAAATAATAAAATGAGATTTACAGAAGAACAAAAAATGGCATTAAACAAACCAATATCGATGATGGAGATAGTAGAAGCTATCAGAAACATGAAAAATGGTAAATCTCCTGGACCTGACGGCTTTACAACAGAATACTACAAAACTTTGGAACATGAACTCTCAATTCCATTACAAACGACAATGAATGAGATAAGAAAAGAAGATATACCAAATACATGGAAGGAAGCTAATGTAGTTTTAATACCTAAAGAAGGAAGAGACTTAACCGACGTCAGGAATTACAGACCTATCTCACTTTTAAATACAGACTACAAGATATTTGCTGCTATTTTAGCTGAGAGACTTAAAAAGGTTCTTCAAGATAACATACACGAAGATCAGAATGGATTTCTACCGAAGAGAACAATGCGAGATAACATCAGGACAGTATTAAATATAATCGAATACTATGAAAGACATAATGAAAAGAAATTAGTTATGGTGTTTGTCAATGCGGAAAAGGCTTTTGATATGGTTAATTGGGCATTTATGAAGACGGTTATTAAACAGGCACAAGCAGAAGAAAAATTCATTTCTTGGATTGAAGCAATTTATAGTCAGCAAATGGCGAGACTGATTATTAATGGAGAGAGAACAAAACAGACTGAACTTCATAGAGGAATAAGACAGGGCTGTCGTTGTCGCCTTTGTTATTTATAATGACACTGGAAATTCTTAATAATATCATATGGGAAGAAATTACAATAAGAGGAGTCCAGATAAAGAAATATCAGTATTAGCTTAGAGCATTTGCGGACGACCTGGTTTTGTTTCTAGAGGATCCTCTCAGTAGTATACAAGGATTGATGAATACTATTCAGGAGTATGGAGATTACTCAGGATTTAAGATAAACAAGGATAAGACAGTGTTCATAACAAAAAACATGAGAGAGAAAGAAGATATGGAGTTCAAACAGATAACGGGATTTAATAAAGGACAGAAAGCAAAATACTTGGGAGTTTGGATTTCCAAGAGAAACAATGAGCTTTTTCAAAATAACTATGAGAAAAAATGGAAAGAGATATCTAAAGACTTAGAGAAATGGACTCAAATGCAATTATCTATGCTGGGAAGAATGTCTGTTATAAAAATGAATGTACTACCAAAGATGAATTATCTTTTTCAAAATATTCCTAATATCACAAATGCTAAGCTTTTCATACAATGGAAGAGAGATATAACTAATTTCATATGGCAAGGCAAAAAACCAAGAATAAAATGGAAAGTCTTGACTGACATACCAAGAAGAGGAGGCTTCGGATTACCGGACTTACAAGTATACTTTAAGGCTGCAGCATTCACTTGGATAAAGGACTGGATGGATTTACAAAATACGAGAAAGCTGGCTTTAGAGGGAGCAGACTTAAGGATGGGGTGGCATGCCTACATGTTTGCGATGGTTGCGATATGAAGATATATTGGAGAAAACAAATATGAACACAAATACAAATGTCTTTAAGATGAAATCAAGCGAGAAATTGGAAATTGAAAGTATAAAGTTAAGCTGGTTTCCCTACAGACAATTATCAGAAAGATTTCAGATGGACGTGAAAATTCAAGGAATAGAACAGAAAGAACAAGAGAATCTGTTGAAGCTTTTACGAGAAAATCCACCTCATTTACTTTCACATTTATATCAAGAGATATTACAACAACAATGTGAGGAGGAGACAATTAAAATAGCAATGATACAATGGGCACAGAACATTGGACATCCAATTCAGTTGGAATGGTGGGAACAAAGTTGGCAACGAACAAAGAGGTTTACGGTAGCTCAGAACCTTAAAGAAAACTACTATAAGTTATTTCATAGATGGTACATGACACCCGAAAAATTAAAGATAATTTATAAGACGGGTACAGGTCAATGTTGGAAGTGTCAAAAGACTGCAGGCACACTATTTCATATGTGGTGGACATGTTCTAAAGCAAAAATGTATTGGAATGAAATTCATAAGATAATATGTGGTGTACTGCAGGTTCAAATTGATAAGACTCCTGAAATGTACTTGTTAAATATGACACATATGTTAGAGGGAACTACAGTAAAGAAATATTGGAGAATAATACTGTATATGGTCTCGACTGCTCGTATTGAATTTGCAAGGCTTTGGAAAAGTGATATAATACCAACGACAGAACAATGGTGGGCAACTTTTATTGAAAATAGAAATGCAGATATTGTTTCACAGAGATTAAAAGGGAAATCAGATGATGATATCTATAAAGAATGGCAGATGATTTCGGAAGCGAGAGGTGTCTTGACAGGGAATAATACATAATTCATGGTATTAAAGGTTCTTACAAGATAAAATTCAGAGAAATATCATGGAACAAGTAAAGTTGAGTAGAAAAACAGGAACTAACGAATTAAGTAGATAATACTAACAATTTATTGTGATGCATTGATAACAGTTCAATGGAATGATAAAGATTGTAATCCAGAGAGGAAGGAAGACAGTTGTAATACAACAATTAAGAATACAATGATAATTGTTTGTTTTATATGTTGGAACGTTAATAAAATTACTTAAAAAAAAAGAAAATTGATCCATTCATTTGGGACAATTTTAGGGACACTAATGCCATTTCCACACTAGAATGTTATAGCACTATTATTCCACTTTCAACATCCTGTGGAATGCTGGGACTTATAATTCACCGAGGCCAAAGAGCAATCTGGCTGAGAATTCTAAATACTCCTCCCTAAAGTGCAAAACCCAGGATTCCATAGGATGTTGAATGTGGAATAATAGCACTATAACAGTCTAGTGCAGAAACAGCCCATAAAGGCACATGCTAATGCAATTTCCAGATGGTTTTTCTCTAAATTATTTTAACCCAAACATTTATTCACAAAAACTAAAGAGATTTGGCAGTCTCAAGAGCATATTAATACACAGCTGGAGAGTTTGTACAAAGTTGGATTTTTTTTAACAGCCTTGGTGTTTGTTTTAAGTAAAACAGTTATACAATTCAGCACATATGGAGGAGAGGGGTTTTTTTAAAAAAAAGTGTTTAAATTTGCATTAGCTCAAAGCAATGGCACTGAAAAAATCATGCAGGCAGTGTCCTTTCAAGATAAAAAAATAGCAGAAGGAGAATAATGATTGTGAGCATCCATGACAAAATTGTGATGGAATGTAGGGCTGAAGTGGGAGTGCAGATCTTATTGCACACTTCAAAAATGCACACTTATGTGTATGCTTACATATTTGTACACACGTATGTATTTATTTACCCAGTATATCAGTATTCAGTATTTACCCAGTGTTTCCAGCATCAGTTTCTAAGGCAACTTAGTGATAAAATTGTAAAATATAATATTATGAAACACAGAAAATAAAAAGAAGCATCTAAACCAGGAAAACAGTGATTAAAAGCAGCATGATCCTAAACTTCTCCTAAAATGATATGGACAGTCTTTTGTGAGATATGCATGAAATATGCCATAGTGGGACAGCGGCCAAAGAACTCCACCTACATAAGTCCCCAACCGTCTAGCTACATTTATTTAATATTTAAAGGCTGCTTTTAAGAGTAGAAACCTCCCAAGTTGGCATATATAATAACGTACCAGTAGCATACTCTCCAACTGTCCTGATTTGACACAGACAGTCCCCATTCACCCTCTGTTGTTCTGCTTTTCCAGATATTTTAAACATATCCCAGTTTCTCTCTGCTTCTCCCACTTGCTCTCTTTGTCCACAGCTGTCTTCAGCTGATAGAAGCTGAATTTAAGGTAGAAAAGTAGTTTGCACTCAGTTAATTTAGTGGAGGTGGGAGAGAGGAGAGGAGGGGGTGAAATCTTGCCCTTCCCAATAGGCTCAGGCAAAAGCAACCTTGTGCATCCTCTCTTAGCTTGTGTGTTTTCCTCATTATGGACTTTGGTCCACACTCTGAGGCTGCTTGGTCAAACGTCTCCTAGTTCTCATCCATGAAATGGTGAAGGGTATGCAATAGTGTGCTATTCCTCATGATATAACCATTTACTACTCGTAAAACAGTATTACTATTTTTTTTCCTAAAATGGTTTTTCCGAAGGTGTAAAGAACCCCTCATGGAAGGTCATCCCAAAGATATGAGCCACTACCTTATTCTAAGGTTTCTGGGCCAAACCTAAGGTTTCAGGATGATCTTGAATGGACAACCCTCCTGACAGGATTCTAGGAGTTGTATCCTCCAGAGGAAACTTTCCCAAACTTTGACTCAGAGTTAGCATAGTTCACACTGTGGATTTCCAACCCTTTGTAAAAGTTGTAACAAACTGACTGGTTCCAGAGATGTCTGGATCCTTCCAATATGCAAACCCTACTCTTCCTGTAATAGTGAGGATCCAGCTTTATGAAAGGGTTATATAATTTGTGCAATCCGAGGCATTTGGCTGCCAGCTTGAAGAACAAGGGAGCAACTGGTTCACCATTCCACATGAAAAAAACTGACTGAACTAACAGTTGAAGACTAGCAATGACCACACCTGACAGCCACAGGCCAGTGGAAGGGAATAGGACAGGTCTTACGGCATGGAAAGGACTGTCCATCGACACAGGGGAAGGGCCAATAGTGCCATTGCTTGCCTCAGCATCTGTGCTTGAGACTATTACCTCCCTCTGCCTAAGGGTAGGCCCAGTGGCAGTCTTGGCTACTTGAAAGGGTTGGCCTCTTATTTGGGAGCAAGAAATGTTCTATGTGCACAGGCTGCTTTGTTTTTCCCTTTTTTTAAAATGCAGACACCAGATCTTGTTTGATTTTGGAATCTGAGAAGAGTCAGACCTGGTTAGTACCTGGATGGGAAGCCACAACTGAACATGAGGAATCTCTTCTTACTGTGTGCCTTTAAGTTATTTCCAACTTATGATGACTTAAGGTGACCTTGTCATGGGGTTTTCTTGGCAAGATTTGTTCAGAGGGAGTTTCCCTTTGCCTTCCTCTGAGGCTAAGAGAGTATGACTTGTTGAAGGTCTTCCAGTAGGAATTCAAATCCTGGTCTCTCAGGCCAAGTGGAAATTCAAATCCTGGCCTCCTACTGTCCTAGTCCAACACTCAAACCACTACACCACTCTCTAGGGCCAAATCCTGACTGAAACCTTGCTTCCAATGAGATTTGACAGTACAGGGCTGGACACAGCAATGAGCAGTCAGGTAGCTTCCTATTTTCCTATGTGAGTATTTATCAGCAAATAAAATTATTGTCATTTTGTCTCTCCTCCCTGTGGAAGGACATGGCTCACGAAGAGAAAGAAGAATAGTAGAGATCAACAACTGGATCTGAAGATGGTGCCACCAGGAATGATTCAGGTTTTTGGTTCATGGCCTCCAGTTCCACAAAGATGGTCTTCTGGCAAGGGATGGCCTGCACCTGACAACCATCAGTCGGAACATTTTTGCTAACAGTCTCACAAAACAGATCAGGAGGTCTTTAAACTGAGTTTGACGAGAGAGGGCGATAGTATTATTCTGGGCAAGGATTCAATGTGTGCTGGAAAAAATAGCCCAAATGATATAGATAGGGCAGGCCAAGTAGAACTAGAGACCAACAGGGGGAGTGCAGGACTTCCAGGAAGGGCACATGGTCTCAAGTGTCTCTACACTAATGCACAGAGCATGGGAAATAAGCAAGATGAACTCCAACTCTTAGTACAACAAAATAAATATGATTTAATAGGCATCACTGAAACCTGGTGGGATGAATCTCATGATTGGAATGCAGGAATAGGGGGTTACAACCTATTTCGCAGGAATAGACCAAACAACAAAGGAGGAGAAGTAGCTTTATATGTCAAAGATGTTTTCAGCTGTGAAGAGATCCATGACTTAAATCTGGGAAGCCAAGTCGAGAGCATCTGGGTAAGAATTAAGGAAGCAAGAAACAATAGAGATGTGATTGTGGGCGTTTGCTACAGGCCTCCGGGCCAGCCTGAGGACTTGGAAGAGGCCTTCCTGGAGCAGATGACCACACATTCAAAAAGGAGAGATGCAGTGTTAATGGGAGATTTCAATTATCCTGATATTTGTTGGCAGTCAAACTGTGCCAAGGCTGCAAGGTCCAACAGGTTCCTCGCTTGCCTTGCAGACAATTTCATGGTCCAGAAGTTGGAAGAGGCAACAAGGAGATCAGCTTTTTTAGATCTGATCCTGACCAACAGAGATGACCTAGTTGGTAAGGTGGAGGTGGTGGGGTCCTTAGGGGGGAGTGGCCATGCTTTTTTGGAATTTGTCATTCAGTGGGAAGGAGAAGCCAAGTATAGCCAGACGTGTATCCTAAACTTTAAGAAAGCTGATTTCTGTAAACTTAGGGAGTTATTTGCTGAAATCCGGTGGTCAAGAATACTAAAAAAGAAAGGAGTTCATGCCGGATGGGAGTTTCTTAAAATTGAGATACTGAAGGCACAACTGAAAACTGTGCCAATAAGGAGGAAAAATGGCAGGTGTCTAAAAAACTGGAATGGTTGACTAAAGAACTCTCAGCTGAGCTAAGTGTTAAAATAAACATGTACAGGAAATGGAAGGATAGTGAAACCACCAAAGAGGAATTCAAGCAAATAGTCAGGATATGTAGAGAGAAGGTCAGAAAAGCCAAAACACAGAATGAACTTAGGCTTACCAGAGACACTAAAAACAATAAAAAGGACTTTTTTAGATATGTCCTCAGCAAAAGGAAAAACAAGGAAATGATAGGGTCACTGCATTGAGAAGATGGCCAATTAATAATGGAGGGAATAGAGAAGGCAGGACTACCCAACACCTTCTTTGCCTCAGTTTTCTCCCGAAAGGATAGAAGTACTCAACCTGGGGGATGGGGACCAGGTAAGGAAAGGGGGGAAATGCAGCGCAGAATAAGTAGAGAAGTAGTACAGGAATATTTGGTTAAACTGGACGAATTCAAGTCTCCAGGACCAGATGTATTACATCCAAGGATATTAAAAGAACTGACAGAAGTCATTTCTGAACCACTCACAATAATCTTTGAGAACTCTTGGAGAACAGGAGAAGTCCCAGCAGACTGGAGGAAGGCAAATGTCATCCCCATCTTCAAGAAGGGGAAAAAAGAGGACCCAAATAATTATCGCCGGGTCAGCCTGGCATCAATACCAGGAAAGATCCTAGAGCAGACCATTAAACAGTCAGTTTGTAATGACTTAGAAAGCAATTCTGTAATCACTAAAAGTCAACATGGATTTCTCAGAAATAAGTCATGCCAGACTAATCTTATCTCTTTTTATGATAGGGTTACAAGCTTGATAGATGAAAGGAATGCTGTAGACATAGCATATCTTGACTTCAGTAAGGCCTTTGACAAAGTTTCTCATGACATTCTTGCAAAGAAGCTAGTAAAATGTGGGCTGGACAGAGCTGCTATTAGGTGGATTGGTAATTGGTTGACTGACAGAACCCAAAGGGTGCTCACCAATGGCTGCTTTTCATCTTGGAGAGAAGTGACTAGTGGAGTGCCACAGGGTTCTGTCCTGGGCCCAGTGCTATTCAACATCTTCATCAATGACTTGGACGAAGGAGTAGAGGGCATGCTCATCAAATTTGCAGATGACACCAAATCGGGAGGGGTTGCTAATACACCAGAGGACAGGATCAAATTTCAAAATGACCTTGACAGATTGGAGAGCTGGGCCAAAGCTAACAAATGAATTTCAACAGAGAGAAATATAAAGTCCTACACTTAGGTAGAAAAAATGGAATGCACAAATATAGGATGGGGAATGTGTGGCTGGATAGCAGTACATGTGAAAGGGATCTAAGAGTGTTGGTGGACCACAAACTGAATATGAGTCAGCAGTGTGATGCGGCAGCCAAGAAAGCCAAGGCAATTCTTGGTTGCATCAATAGGAGTATGGTGTCTAGATCGAGGGAGGTAATGGTACCACTCTATTCTGCATTTGTTAGGCCTCATTAGCAATACTGTGTCCAGTTCTGGGCACCTCAGTTCAAGAAGGATATCAACAAGCTGGAATGTGTCCAGAGGAGGGTGACCAACATGGTAAAGGTTCTGGAAGCCATGCCCTATGAGGAATGGCTTAGGGAGCTGGGCATGTTTAGTCTGCAGAAGAGAAGCTTAAGAGGGGACATGATAGCCATGTTTAAATATTTGAAGGAATGTCATGATGAGGAGGGGGCGGGCTTGTTTTCCACTGCTCCAGAGACTAGGACAAGGAGCAATGGATTTAAGCTGCAGGAAAGGAGATTCCACTTGAACCTCAGGAAGAACTTCCTGACAGTCAGGGCTGTCCGGCAGTGGAATATGCTACCTCAGAGTGTGGTCGAGTCTCCTTCTTTGGAGGTTTTTAAGGAGAGACTGGATGGCCATCTGTTGGGAATGCTTTGATCGGTGTTCCTGCATAGCAGGGGGTTGGACTCGATGGCCCCTGGAGTCTCTTCCAACTCCATGATTCTATGATTCTAAGATTCAGTCTGGATCAGCTCAGTGGTGCAGAAACTGGAAGATAAATTTAAGTGTGCACATCACTTGTGTTTTTTAAATAAACAAGCAATTTAAAACATTGCTATTCCTTGACTGTATGATGTCAGATTTCTGAATGTGGATCAGATCAGACTACAGTCAGAGGAAAGGTTTGGATTTCCTTGCATCTGGTCTCCTTTTAATGATGCTTTGAAAGTGGACTTTTCATTGCATCCTCTGTGTTGCTTATTTTTATTCTTTTAAGAACTTCCACAGTGCCTTTAGGAGGAGTGGGTGATGAATCAGCCTATTCCACCCACTCCTTCTAAATAATATACTAATGTTTGCACTGAAGAATTTAAAACCCGATGATGCTTACAGAGATGGTTTATTAGCCTGCGCTTAGCCTTAGGTTTTACCATTTTACATTCAGCTATGAAATTCCATCCTTTAACAACACCCCCCACCCAATGTTATGAAAATCCTGGTGCTCCCCAGAAAGATTCGCCATGTGAAGTCATGTTAGTGAGCTCACCTGGAACAATGGGTACTTACAGATGGACAGCTACTAAGCTGTATCTACTTTATGCAGTTATATCAGTTTAACACCATTGCTAATTCTCATGGCTCCACCCTAAGGAATTATGGGATTTGTAGCACAAAAATGGAAGAGCGACAAAAGGAATCTAGTAGCACCCTGGAGGCTGATTTATATTTTAGCATGAGCTTTCATGGATATCAGTCCACTTCTCCAGATTCACTGATAAGTCTAATATTGCATGAAGTAATGTACAATACTTTGAGCTCCAGAAGATAAATGGTATGTAACCAGTCAGGAAAGCTATAGTTGGAAAAACATGGTTGTCGTAAAGAAAGACACATATTCTAATGCACTTTTAAAATGAATCCGGCTACAGTCTATCCATTTACCTAGGAATAAGTCATGAACTCATTGGGACAGTTCTAAAAAAATATGTGCATGATTGCATTGTTAATGTAACAAACGTTGTTAATGTAACAAACATTGCTCTGCAGAAAAAGGGAAGATTTTTAAAAAGATGAGGAATGCTTCTCCGCAGTATTGATAGGTATCAGAGAAATTCGAGGTAGGAGAGGGGCTGTATGTCTCTGAGACAGAAAGGCTGATAAAGCATCTCGTTCACAATTTCAGGGTGCTGTACTTCAAAGCTCATCTTATTGAGGAAGGCTTCTCCTAACTAACAGGAGTCTCCCTTTCCCCTGCATTTTACAAGGGTTGTTAATCGCTTTTGCTTGTCTCAAAAAGCCATTTGGAGCCACACAGCTAAGGATGTTTTTTTTTTCAAAAGCTAAGCCTAAGCTTACTGGTGAGCCTTCCTTCCTTTGTTCTTTCTATTTATGCATTACCTGGATAAAACTACTTTTGCACTTTGAACTCAGTTTGGATCAACTGTTGTAAGCTGTGGCCATAGAGGGAAAGTGGGATGAGCAGAGAAGAAATGGGACATTTTAAAAGCAGCTGAGAAGTTTGATCGGTAGAGGGTTAACCAGGGCTGTCTCTGCCAAACTGGAGCATTTGGAGAATATGCACACAATCTTTCCAGCATTAACATGATAGCTGGCATCCTGTTCAGTAATTAAAATGCCATAAACCTAACTTATGACATTGTAATTACACTAATTCATTTATAAAATCATTACCTTATTGCAACGACTGAAAGTGCACCCCAAACAACAGGAAGAAAACTATGGTAATTCTTCATCCTTCTATGTAAGGATGAAACAGTTGAGGAGTTACATCTTTAATTAATATCACATTAGTTGATCTGCTTTGAAGCCTCTACTATCTGTGAATGTATCTAGGCATCTTATTTTTTTTCTGCCTGGACCCTTCCACACCAGTCTTGACACTCCCATGTTTCACAGGTGTCTTTTTGAACTCCTCCTGACAATTGGTAGGCCTCACTGTTATCATTTCCCACAACTGAAAATGATGTTTCAGTTACTTCTTGTCAGTTTCAGGTGAAATTTATGGTAATTTATGGCTGCTTGAGGATCCTCCCCACTCCCAAATTACAGGATTTTCCAGCAAATTGAGCCTCTCATTGTTCAGCCAAAAAGGTATGTTACATTCAGTCAAAAAACGGGAGAACTCAGGGTTTGAAGTGGTCGATGGGGGCCCAGTGGCCTAAGGGTCACATGAGACCAGCCCAGGGGCCATATGCTGCCCATTGTCCATAAAATTCCTGCCTTTCCTATCAGAAAATGATAGCCAAACTGAAACGCTTTTGGAAAGCAGCAACAAAGATGGCCAGAGGTATATGGGAAGCAGGTCTTCTGAGGAAAAGTTTACAGTATCGGGTATTTTTAACATGGAAAAGAAAAGGCTGGTGATGGGCTAAAAGACACGATAGCACTATTCAAACACCTTAAGGGATGTTGCATAGAAAGGGGGAAAGATTTGTGCTCTAGTGCCTCAGAGGGCAGAACATGATTCAGTGGGCTCAGTTACAAGGAAATAGATTTCAGCTGAACTCTAAGAGAGATCTATGTGTGGAAAAGTTACTTTTTTTGGACTGTAACTCTCACAAACAGCATAGCCACTTAGAGTCAAAAAGTAACTTTTGGGGGCTTCAGGAGAAACTTGGTAACAGTAAGAACAGTTCAGTAAAGAAACCAATTGCCTTGGAAGTGGTGATCTCTCCCTCACTAGAGGTCTTCGTATAAAGGTTAGGCAGCATCTGCTGGGGATTTACTAGCTCAGGATTTCCTGCATCAAACCACTGGATAGACTGGACAGCCTATAAGCCCCCTCCAACTCCATGAGTTAATGAATTAGCTTCACACTGATTACGTAGACTCATGGAATCTAATTATTTAGAGAGGAGAAAAGAACTTTCCTAATCTTGCCGTACTCATAGAGCTTTTTTTCAGTCTGCTACATGTGCAAAGCCGATATATATTTTATGTCCACAGTGAGGTTAGTGAGCAATTCCATTCTCTTGAAAATGGCAAAGATGTTTGGCTCAGTGAATAAGCCTAGAGGATTGGAAGAGGGAGACTACACTGTAGCGGAGGTGGGCTGGACATGTTATCAGAGGTTAACAGAACATCTAAGTTGCTCAGCCGTTAAATGGCTTTCAGCAGTGAGGGATCCAAGAATACTTAAAAGTAGGTTAACTCACAATGGTATGCTAAGCTACGCTATGTTAAGTGCATAGTATGTTGCTAAGGCGTTTCTTATTTTCTTTACTCTAAAGTGGGAGTGGGAATCATGCAGCCTATCAGATGTAGTGGGATTGCAGGTTCTAGCAAGCCTTAGCCAGTACAGCCAAAGATAAGAAACTCTGGGAGCTATGATCCATTAACCCTATATAGGGCAATAAGATGCTCAGACCACTGAATGATGGGATAGCAAGTGTTCAATTGTCTTTGAGTGTAACTCTCTTTGTTCAAACAAGAGTATGATAGATCCAACCATGCCATCCTTTTCTGAAGCTCCAAGTCACAGGCATGTAATTTAAATGAATATAATCATCTGCAAATGTCAAAGATTTTGCAGGACAAAACTGATATTCTGGACTGATACAGCCAGCTAGTCCTGGCTCTTTTTGTACTGCATCACTAGCTTTTGGTGAACTAGTTAACATCATCCTTAAAACATATTGTGGTGTCCAGAACACTTCAAAATCAATTTTTTTATGGCCCAACTACAATATGACATTCAGATATGGAAGCTAAGGCTATTTCCCATTGATTAAATTGTATAGGACATTATCATTCTTTATTCCACTAAGTTCTAAGTTCATTAACATTAAATCTGCTATTTTGCAAGAAACATTTACAAACCATAATTGTTAGTTTTGATTTCTCTACAGATGCAATTAGTCCATCTGCAAAAACAGGAATTGCTGAAGCAATCAAAACTGATGGCACATATGTGGATCCTTCCAGATGTTGTAATTCCATGTTTTGCCACACAGCACGAATGGGTAAAATGATATATGCATGGAATCGGTCGTCATTGTTCCAATCTAATTTTGAGGACGGCCAGGCTTCAAAAGGATAAATATTTCATCAGAGACAGAATCTTTGAGCTTGATTCTTATGAAAATGTGCTTGCTAGCCAACAGCAAGTGTTTTCCCCATGGTATAGCCTTCTAAAAAGAGAACTGTACCCCCAACAGTTTTTCCAAGACCTAACCTTTGTTGCTCACAAAAAAGCTTTTACTGCCTTCTGTTTTCAAAAAATGCCATCAGTTCATTGGGAATGGAGGTATACAGGGATTCCTTATACACAGTGACTATGTGTTTGTGGCTCTGGCTCTGGGGAGGTGGAAGACCTAGTTCACTATTTATTACACTATTACACTATTTATTATTATATAGTGAGCGCAGGATGCATTTCTTGGGAGACTTCTTGAGATGGAAGGTGAGTTGGATGTTGCTGATAATATTTGTGGCTTATTGGATGATCATTCTAAATCCATTACACTTGAGGCTGCCATCTTTACAGTAGCAGCCAAAAAGATCCACTGCAACTTCCTGAAAATAGTTGTTGTAGCTGCCACTATTATTGCTGGTCTGACATTTTATCCAGTAACTTCTTGTTTTGTTCTTTTCTTTTTAATCCTCTGGGATTCTTGTGTTTAATGTAATTATGTCACTTGTACATGATTTGTTGTACTAAATACACTATTTCATGAGAATGTTTTGCAATGGATGTTGTGCCACAGACAAATAACATCATCTGTCTATATGGATTATAGTGTCGAAAACAGAAGGAACTCTCCACCTGGTCCTATCCTTCATCCTACCTCTGCAACAGTAAAAGAGAATCTTTGTGTATCTAAGGCAGCTGCAATTCTTTGGAACATCATGCCAAATACCTCAAAATTTGACAGAAAATTTTGGTTCTTCTCCAAGTTACAGGTCAAATTTCAAGTTGAAATTCAAAAAAATTCAAATTGGGGGGTTGCTAAAAAGGAAAGGTGAGACCTGCCATAACTCATCAGGAAATGATGGTAGATACATCCAAATTTGATTTCATGTTTTCCTTTGTGATGGCCAGTTTCAGGTCAAGAGCAGAGGTTTCTACAAGCAAAATAAAGAAGGCATGGAGACAGGAAAAAAAGTCAGGAAAACAAGAGAGTGCCAAGACTGCTGCTAAGATGTTTGTAATTTTAAAAAGAGCAAGTGTTGCTGGTAAAATCATTGAGGTAAATTGGGGGGGGGGGACATGAGATTCCATGGACCCCTTTGTGAGTATGAGGTTCAGATGCAAGTACATGTTCTCTTGTAGGAAACAAATTATGTTTGGGTTTTCAAATTCTGACTCAATGTATCCCAAGGCTGATTTTTAAAAAGTCATGTCAAATTTGATCCAAACTTGAAAGTATAGGCCCTTTCCGCACCAGGCAATTAGAACAGGGCAGTGTGTCCTCGCACAGAGGTCGTCTGCACCTTGGAGTGGACTAGGAGCGGACTACTTACCGGAGATCCGCACCTCAGTCTCCTCCAAGACTACTCCAAGTGGTCCTCCAGCATGTTTTTGAAAGACCGGAAAAAACAGGTCTTTATTTTCCTGGAACATGCCATTGCGTTTCTGCTCTCTTGTGCAGATTTGCAGGCTCACACCAATGCGAGCCTGCGATCTGCGGAGGGCGAGCTTTAGGCGTGGCTAGCTTCAGTGGTTGGTCAGGACCCATGACCGACCGGAAGCTGCCATTTTGGAAGCCGGAAGCCGCCATTTTGGAAGCCGGAGCAGTGCGGATCTACAGACCTCGCACTGCTCCGATTTGCCCTGGACCAAGGAGGAGCCCAGCAGAAGGGCTTCAGGGACAGTCCGCATTGCTTCGGACCCCAGAAGAAGCGGTGAGTAACGGCACAGAGCAATTCCCTCGCCTCGTGCGGAAAGGACCATAGACTAAGAAAAAAGGTATATTTTATATGTGAGACCAAAGTAACAGCTATTTTCAACAGTAAGTTGACCATTTCACAGGCTCTTCCAATGTTATAGACTGAATTAGTGGCAGAGGAGTAAGAGTAGGACTGTGCTGCTATTCTGCTGTCAGCCTCTGTGCGTTCTGAGTGCAGCCAACCTAGATAATTGCCATAGATACTCTCCACGCACTCTGCACTGATGCAAAACTGAAGAATCTTCATCCACATGGACAGAGCCCATGCCTATATAACTTTTATGCTATAACATATGCATGCATAGAATCAGTGTACACAAACACAAGAAGCTGGGGGTTTTGTGGGGGGGGGCATCCTTTATGTGATGCACAAAAATTATAAATAGAATCTATGCAAAACTCTGGATTACTGAAAAGGAGACTAGGCTGCTTTCTTAGTAGTCAAATGTTGGGCTTTTTCTATCAAATGGCCCCAAGACTCAGTGTATACAAAATACATCTAATGCAGCCAACAGTATTCATGTAGCCAACAAGGCAATATTTACTGCATTTTCCAGTGCTGAGAATTTTATGAAACATACAAAACAAACAAACAAAAAATATCAATCAAATTCCCTACTTTAAACTCAGGTTGAATGGACCTCATAATTTAGCTAAAAGGATTATTAAAAATAGCAGTGTTTCTCTCTTCCTGCACATCAACTGTATACATTCATAGGGGAGAGAAAGAAAAACTAAAATGATAGATGAAACTGACACTCTCGAAATGTTTAGCTCTCCTTTTGTTCACTTGTGATTAAAAATATATCATTGATCTTCAAAATAAGCACACTACGCTATATTATCTAGCACTGCTATAACAGCTTTTAGTCACGGCCAACAGAAGCACATTATTGTTACCCTGATTTCTGGGGTCCCGTGGGGGGACACCTCAATGCACTCCAAATAATGGGGAATGGGAATTAGCCAGAGCACAAGCTGTAGCACTACAAGAGGCAGGGTAACCTAGCGAGATCTTAAACCCAATGTTTATGGGGTCAGGCGGAGTCAAAGACCAAGCAGAAGTAAATTATTAAAAGACAGTCACAGTGCACATACACACTCACTCACACAGATCTAAGGAGATAAAGGGAGGAAATTTGATAGGGGATTTCAAGAAGGGTTTTCAGGGGAAATACTACACCTGATCCTGTAGCCCGAATAGCCAGAAGAAAATCAGTAAGTCTGAAGCGGAGATTCTCAGCACGTGGATGCTGAGGGGAAGGCTCAGCAAGCGGAACAGTAGCAAGGCAGGATGACAACAGTGAGCGATCCGAAGAAGAGCTCAAAATCAGGGGTTCTTATAGGGGAAAATGTGCTGTAGGGTAGTCCGTTCCCGGGGAAAACAATAGGTTTCGGGGTGGAGACAAAGCTTCCAAAAGGTCAGTATTTGCACTGATTGGATTTAAGTGTAGTTGTCAATAGCGCAGACAGTATGCAAATGGGGAACACTTGACAGTTGAGTATCCAGAAGCGCTAATCTCATCAAGCGGACGGTTCGGGGCAGAGATTCTTTTGTATGCTCGGTGCATACTTAATTTGGTTTAAATGTGTACTTGCCTGGAGGTCTCCTGAAGCTGCATGCTGGAAAATTATTGGCCTGCCTAGGATATTTTTCAGCTGTTCGGCCGTGTCCGTGTGCATGCTTATCTGGGGGCCTCCCAAGCACGTGGAGAGGAACAGTTTGGAATGGCCATTCTTTTGATATTAAATTATATTTAGTAAGCCCTAGGCTCGGACTATAGACCACAATAACATTATGGTATATTAAAGGAGCCATCTAAGGTGTTGGACTCTATCCCCCAAATCGGTCCAGCATAGATCCAGCATTTTAGACAGCTCCTTTGGAGTTTAAAGTAAAAACAGTGCAGATACCCTACCCCACTGACATGAAAGCCTCCATGTCAGATAATCTTTGGCCCTTTCCGCAAGGGGTAAGTAGTACAGCATGGTGCGACCTCTGATGGAGGTTGTCCGCACCTTGAGAGCGGACTGGGTCAGACTACTTGTTGCAGTTCCACACCTCAGTCCGCTCCAGAGCGACCCGAAGTGGTCACACAGCGTGCTTTTTAAAAACCTGTTTTTACAGGTTTTTCAAAAGCACAGAGCACGCCACTCCGTGCCACTCCGTTCCTGCGCTCCGGTGCAGATTTGCAGGCGTGCACCAGTGCGTGCCTGCAGATCTGCCAGGGGCGGGCTTCCGGCTGGTGAGCTTCTCCAGTTGGTGGAGAGTCTCCGCCAGCCGGAAGCCGCCATTTTGGATGCCAGAGGACTGCGGAACAGTGAGCTCGCGCTGCTCCTCATGGGGACGGACTTACCCGGCTGCCGGTAAGCTCCATTTCAGCGCATTTTCCCCGATTTCCCCTTCCACGTGCGGAAAGGGCCTTTGTCTTCCCCTTCCCCTTTATGTGAGGATAGAACTATGTAAGTCTCTCAGTCAGTCCTGCCCTGCCACCAAATTTGTCTGCTGTCTCAGGCACGGTGGAGTACATTATTCCATCACCAGTGATGGCTTAAGAGTTATCTGTCAGTCTAGCAAACACGGCAGGTGGGATTAGGACAGGGCACCATCTTGTCACCACTTCAGGCAGCAAAATGTCTCTGTAAAAAATACACAAGCATTCTGCCCCCCCAAAAAAGAAACCCTACCCCCCCAACCCCCCCCCCCAAAAAAGCCCTGTGTATAGAAAAATCACATATATTTGCACACAGAGTGGTCAGAATTCTATTAAGGCCATATACATAAGTAAGTTTCCTTTATGCATGTGGATGTCCTTTTCTGGGCACTGTTGTGACAGCACCCAGCACCCAGAACTTACTGAAAATCCTTTGAATCCACCCTGCATGGTCATTCTATGCTTCATGGTGAGCAGATAGGATCAGAGATATGTCTGGCTACCTCCCCACAGCCAAACAAAGAAGGTTGAGATGTGGTACTGAGATGTGGTATCTCAATGCCAAGGCATTATTTTCTATCCAGCTATGACAATGTAGCCAGATGCTTCTCCAATCCTGCCTACCCACCACAAAATATAGAATCATAGAATCATAGAAATATACAGTTGGAAGAGACCACAGGGGCCATCCAGTCCAACCCCCTGCCATGCAGGAATACCCTCTAAGCACTCCCGACACATGGCCATCCAGCCTCTGCTTAAAAACCTCCAAAGAAGGAGACTCCACTACACTCCGAGGCAGCATATTTCACTGTCGGACAGCCCTGACTGTCAGGACATTCTTCCTGAGGTTCAGGTGGAATCTCCTTTCCTGCAGCTTGAATCCATTGTTCCTTGTCCTGGTCTCTGGAGCAGCAGAAAACAAGCTCTCTCCCTCCTCTACATGGCATCCCTTCAATGGCCATGCAAGGCGGCTTCAGGGGCTTTTCAGTAAGTTGTGGGGGGGAGTACATGGCTCAAAGTAATGTATATCTTCATGCAGATATTTATGCTGTGCTGAATGGATGTTGGATTGCAGCCCATAATTGGCTATAACACTTTAGGACATGTGAGTATCAGAAGAAAAACAGCTCAAAAACTCTGATGCTGTACTATTCCTACTCACAGAGCTTTTCGAGTGTTGTCAAACTCTTTTCAGCTGGAAAACAAATAACAAAATATATTCTTTCCATCCATACAGAAGTCAGAATTAGGCAAGAGAGAAGTAGTTGGAATGTTTGGGGCACTAGTCATGATTTCCTACAACAATTATTTGTATTCTTTTTCAGGCCAGATGCCATGATAAAAGCCTGAAGCGTTTAAGCAACGTTGGTTTCTTCTTCCTCCTCTTTTTTTTCCCTCCTTTAAAAAGAAATAGCAAGCACAAGGGAAGCTTTGAGGCTGTTCTAATTGTACAAAAATGAGTTTGTCCCCCTTAAGCAAGGATGTTGCTTGCTTTCCAAATCATCAGCCTAATTGTAAAGAGACAGTATGGGAACAGAGAATGGCAAATGTTCAAAGCAAATCTCAGACTGAACAAATTGCGTTGGTTCCATTGGTGTGAATGTGAATATTCATTCAAGTAAATAACTGTTCAGATTCTGTCACCATCTTTTAAACAATTATTATGCATTTCTGTTCTAAAGAGAATCAGCCAAGATTTACATTTTTCCAACAGAGAATAGAATCAGATGGTGGAGGCCGGACACTCCACTCACCCACCCACCATATACATACGTACGTACACACACACACACCGGTGCAAGAGCAGTTGCTGATCCTTTAATTTCAGCAATGCTATATGACAAGGATGCAACTAAGTAATTTCTTATAATTATTCCTCTTTCACAGTCTCAAATGTATAATTAAGTTACCTTGCGATTGCAAGTTTACAAGAGATAACTTTACTCCCTTTACAGTATAACAGTAACTTTTATATATTATATATTTAATAACTTTATATATTTATGGTGGTGTGGTAAGGGATGCATATCACATGGTTTAAGTGATAGCAAATACTCCATTGTGAGTGTTGAGATGCCCCTAAGGAGAGTTTTATATATGCCTGTGGCTTACAAAATTAAAGCAATAGAAAGTACCTACAGGAGAGTCTCAATTTATATTATCTCCATTTATAACATTTCAAATTCCCAACGTTTCTTCAGAAAAGAATAAATAAATGAAAATCTCATACACAATGTATAGCTCTCCCAGTCCACCTGTGCCTTTAAGCAGGATGAGATAAGAAGATGGGGAAGAGGATAAGGTGAGTTAGAGCTTTGGCATGAGAAAAGCTGACTGGATTGGGTTTCTTTTACCTACCTAGTTTAGAAGAATGGGGATGGAGAGAAAGCAACTTAAGTCTTGATGTTGCTGGAAGAACAGGGTTTTCTTTGCCTCCTTAGAAGGCAAGGAAGAGAAAGAAACTGAAACCCTGTAATTTTAGTGTGGCTAGAGGAAAATGTTTCCTCTGCCAAATAAGGTAGAGGATAGATCAAATGGGGAAAACTAATAATGCCAAAAGGCATTCCTGTACCATGCACATTGCAGTAAAAAGAAGTTGTGTGGAATCTTAAGACTTGCTCTTCATCTAGGACTGAGTGAGAAGAGAGAAATCACAAGGATTTCTTTTGCACAAGGATGTTTTCATGGAACTGGTTACTTAAAAATGGCTGTTTTGTCCTCCTGTCGTACCCTCTGTGTCTGCTGCACAACACACAGCACAAGATGTGTGGAATGGCACTTCTGGTGTGTTTTCTCCACATGGGGACCCTTCTAGAAAAGACACAGCAGAAGAACATAATTCTTACCACCTGCTCTCCGTATTTTCCTCTGAAGAGGTGCAATTGTCTAATGGCAAGAGAATCCAATCCCTTGGGATCAGCAATTGCTGCTCTGTTGGTCCCTCAGGAGAGCACCTGCCTAGAAAAGGTGAGCTCTGATGCTTTATGCTTTAATCCTCTTTAACACTTGTGGTGAGTTGAGCAAAACTGCTAACTTTGTGGCTACTTCAGCTCTTTCAGAATACATCCCACTAAGCTCCAGTGATTTCCTATATAAATGGCTCCACCCATTTATATCAGTCTCAATTCACTTCACAAGTCCAGGAATGCAACTCAGATGTAAATTGAGACCTAACTATATGCAGCCACTGCTGAGAAATGGAAAAAGTAAGGAGTTACTTTTAAAATCAAATCTATAAGAGTAGTTGCAGGGATACTTCAATTAATGATGCCTCTGAGAATGAATCATCTTTTTATGAAGGGTTTTGGGCTCACATAGCTAGAAATATATTCTTTCCTACTCTTCCCATGCAGTGAGAGAGGAAAAACTAGTAGACACAGTCCACCCAACCATGCCTGAAGCTGCAGTGATGGGTCAGTGGCTGATCAGACAGAAGACTAACTCTTTAAGTTGCTAACAAAGCTTTACAGGGAACTAAAACACAGATATTTACTGCATAGAGCAGATTAACTCTGCCCATGGAAAGAGACACACACAGGGACAGGAAAGGGTTGTAGAGGATTCCCCAATGCCCTCCACTAGCAGAATGGGCTTTGTTTTCAATGACTACCCTGTGCTTTTTTAAATTGTGACAATGTGATGTTATGGGATAAAGCAGTCAAAGCAGACATCCTTGTGTTTTTGGCAGAAGGCAGGGGGGTTCATGCTGCCAGCATGAATGCCTGGTGTGCAAGGGAGCCAGCAATAAATACTCTACCACCAGACCTGAGTGAAACCACATCTGGGTCATTCAGGTTTTTCTCCACCAGCCAATGAGTTCAAACCTGAGTTGAAATTTATTGGCTGGCATTCCTGCTTTTCCCAGAAGGAAGAAGAAGTCAGCCAGCCAAAATTACTGGTGGCCACTGGAACTATACTCTCACCTAAAAGCCTCAAAGATACATTATGGTAAGTCACACAATGTTCCCATCCCTATTATTTCTACATTACTTCTGCCTCTGATACCAAATGCATTGTTAAAAGAAGTAATGCCCAGGAGCACATATGTTCTCTCAACTGAGAGATACTTGTAGTCACTTTGGGATGTCTTGGAACTATAACTGATTATCATTTAAAACTAAGTTTCCAAGCTCTGGTGCAAAGACGGCTATCTCATATTCACGTTTAAATTTTATTTTTATTCATGCTATTTTATTCTACCAAAGAACTTGGAACGGAAGTATATATGCCTCCCACCATGATTTTAATGGTGTCTCTTCCATACCTTCCTATCTCTTGTTGCTTTGTTCCCCTGTGTTATTCATCCTTTCCTTTGATTTGTTATTACCACCCCTCGTCTCTAGTCTAATTTTACAACCCAAGCTTCTTGGAACAGTCATCTATCTCCGTGCACAGGCTGCTCTGTAAAGGGCAATGTCCTTTCAAGGTACTATCCTAATGACAACAATAGTGATTGTTGTTGCTATTGAAGAGGCAGAGGTCTTTCCAACCCCCTGATCTGTTTTCACTGGTGGCACAGTGGTTAAATGCTGGGTCTGCAGCCACAAGGTTGTGAGTTCGATCCTGCCAGGCTCCAGGTTGACTCAGCCTTCCATCCTTCTGCAGGTTGGTAAAATGAGAACCCAGCTTGTTGGGGACAATTAGCTAAAACACATTGTAAACTGCTTAGAGAGCACTTAGCTGATAAGCGGTATAAAAATACACATGCTACTGCTATTGCTATTCATTATCTGTTCCTTATCCCAGTATGGGCAGAAGAGAGACTGAGGTCAGTCGCTAGACCAGTGGTCAATTTCTGCTCAGCCACCTAGTACCAGAACTCATGCAAAGTGAGAGGGGTTAGCTAGATCTCAGTCTGATCCAGGAAAGCACTTTTTATGTACTTAAGCAAGAGCACATGCTCAGGATCACTTAATGCAGATTACTTATTTATGCTTTCCCTGTTCAGAGAGTACTGAGTATGCATACTTTCTCTGTAAATTTAACATGCACCAGTGAACCACAGGGATTTCAGCAACAGCAACAGAACAACAAAACAACAACAAAAGTAGATCACATAATGTGGAAGCCCCCAGCAAATTCCCATCCTAAATTAAATCAGATAAGTGCTAATCTCATCCCATCTTATGATAAAATATTGTGGCTATTTATTGGATCACATCATAGCCATGATGATTTATCGTGAACGTGCTCATTGCATTTGGTCTAGAACAATGGATGCCACAGTGAAACAATAGGAACACAAGGAGAGGGCTGATGGATTAGAAGAAAGACCTCACTGGTCTAATAGTCTGTTCCCACAGTGGCCAAACAAATTCCTCTGGGGAGCTTGATAGAAGGGCATGAGTGCAATTCCAATATACCAATATAAAGTATAACAAACTAACATTTCTTAATTTAGCCTGAGATTTATTTCTTGTTGGAAAATATTCCAAAGAAAATTCTGTGACTAGCACTAAATACATGGAGAGAACTTGAGAGGGAGCAATGCAACTTGTAAGGATCCACACATCTTCACTGCCAGCCCTTCTCATTTTAGCCATCAACTGGGTTGTTATTTACAGCTGAATCTTCCCTCTCCCCTTCCAAGTAAACCTTACCTCTTGAGAAAACCACTGGTGATAAAGTCTCCTAGCAACCCATGGAACATAAAAAGAGGTATGGTTTATCTAGTTCAGAATTCTGCTTCCCCAACGGCCAAGTGAATGCCTATGGGAAGTTTCCAGGCAGGATATGGGCATTATAAGATCTTCTGCCTGAGTCTCCCAGCAGCTGGTATCTAGAGCATGCCTGCACCAGTTCTAGGTTTTTCACAGATCCCCAGGCACTTTTGTTGTTGAAGTCTGTGGAGGAGGGACAGAACTGGGAATCAAGGAGATCACCAAAACAAGACACCTCTGAGATGTGATAATGCTATAGCAAGTTCTTCCAGTCCTAGGTTGCACTAGGGTCATATTAGGATCCCTGTGATTCTTCATAAGTAAAATCAGGTGACTTTTTGACAAAAGAATCCATGCTTATATGTTGTTTCCATCCCTCTATCCATATATAGATGTTTTTAATTTTTGTAGCCTAATTTATTCAATTTAGGGGAAGATCATGTTGATCTTCTATTGTACCAAATAGGCAGCTATTACAAGTTTCACCAGTTGAAACTTTAGCCTCAGTACTTCATTTCTTCAATGCCTCTATCAATTCCCCAAGAACCCTATGAGTAAATGAAGACAGATTGCTATAGTGACCTTGAGACTGGCAGTTCTTCAAATGCATTTTGAGTCAGATGCATAAATCAATCCACCAATCATCCTATCCATTCTGCTAGAAGTCCCTATTGTAGATGGCAAAGAATACAAGGCTCCACAACCATTTTTAAGTTCCAAGTTTCAGTTTCACTTGAAAAGGAAGGAAGCCATTTGTCTTGTTTGGGAAGACAAAGGTTCAGTCTCTTTTGGACTATACTGGTGCAACACCTGTGAATGCTATCCAAGGTCCAGCAGAATCTCACTATGATTCCACTACCCGCAAATGTACTTCCTGACATTGGAGTACTATACCTACTTAAATGCCTGTTTGCCTGCCATGCCCTGTCAGCCTTTTTCAGCACCACAGAGGCTCTTAGCTGGCACAAAGCTGTATGATAGGAGCCACAAAAGTATGTCTCACTGAGGGATAGAGTGCATGCTTTTTGGACCCAATAATCATGATGTTTCAAACTCCATACAGCAAATGAATACTGCATGAAGTTCTACAGGCTATAAATGCAATAGGACCCAAGAACCTGCTGCACTAACAGCTGACCAGTGCTATAGAAAGTCAAAATTTTTATTATTGACTTTCATTTTTTGGCAGGGATAGGAGATATGAAGACTGAGAACAGACTGGGAAAAATTTTCCTTTAATACTCATCTATTTGCACAGTTCTCATAGCTATGGAAAGGGGAGATGGGTTGTGCTTGTCCACTTTGGTTTGCTTTGTTTGCTTCTGCACTACATAACCCTTGATAATCCATCTTCCACTGGCTTCCCCCTGTTGCAGGTGCATCCTAGTCCAGGGGCTTCATTTAGCCAGTGATGGAGAATGAATTTGATTAACAGCTAGGGATGGTCTGGGTAGAATTAATTGTCTATGGGTTCAGTTCTACCACTGGCTGTTAGAGAAAGCTGAACTCTATCAGCAAAAGGGCCAGAATGCTTTTATGATGTGGACCATTTTTATTTATTTCATGTATTTATTTAATTTATATCCCATTTTTCTTCCATATGCAATCCAAAGCAGTTTGCTGCATCATTTACTGCCAATAAGGCTTATCTTACAGCAGTAAAGTATCTCAGTGTTCATCCTGGAGAAACCTGGAACTACACTAAGTTCCAGAAAATAACACTGACCATTACCAGTGCTAGCAGTAGTTGATGGGAGTTGACATCTAGCAAAAACTGGAGGGCCACCAGTTTCTCTTACCTCTGCGTATAGCAGTGGTGGCCCCTGGAGCTGCTGAGGCAAAGGTGAAGTAAAGGATGGGATCACCAAAGGCAAAGCCAAGGCACCACCAGAGGTCAGGCCAGCTACATGCAGTTTGCTGTTCAACATTCTTTGTTGCAAAATCTAGGCATTAACTTGTGCCTCTCTACAGATCTGGAGGAGTGTTGGAACAAGTACCAGGAAGGATTCTAGAACAAATAATCAGATAATCAAACAGACAGTCTGTAAGCACTTAGGCCCTTTTCGCATGGCATCTTCCACGCGAAAGGGCCCCTCGAGCGTTGTGCAAATGTGAGGAGCGGTCCACATGACACACTCACATTCGCGTGGTGCTCCACGGCCTGGCAGGCACTGCTCACACACTTTCTTGTTTTCGGCTTTAAGCCGAAAATGGTGCGCAGTCACTCCCAGGCCCTGTGGGCACTTACCTTGCGTGCGGAGCCTCAGGAGCTGGGCCGGTCACGCTTCCTGTCTCAGTGCAGGGAAGCTCCCAGGCTGCACTGCGAAAGGAAGATGGGGGGCTCTTGCACAAGCAGGAAGCTCATGCGGAGCTGAAGAAACCTGGACGCAAGGGTCTCTCACAAGAGGCTGCTCGCACAAACATCGCACCCCAGTGCCGAGAAAAGGTAAGAGGCAGAAAGGGCCTTAGAAAGGAATGTATGATCACTAAAAGTCAGCACAGGTTTTTCAGAAACAAGTCATGCCAGACTAATCTTATATCTTTTTTTTTTAATAGAGTTACTAGCTTGGTAGATGGAGGGAATGCTGTGGACATAGCGCATCTTGACGTCAGTAAGGCCTTTGACAAGGTGCTCCATGATATTCTTGAAAACAAGGTAGTAAAATGTGGGCTAAACAAAGCTGCTCTAGGTGAATTTTTAACTGGTTGACTGACCAAACCCAAAGGGTGCTCACCAATTGCTCCTCTTCATCCTGGA